>CM067903.1:10821154-11444257 GCA_034621355.1 Mycalesis mineus
GAGGACATAAATAAAGGATCTAAAGATTGATTAGTAATCAATGAAACACATTAGAAACTAGGAAGCAACGACATAATGACTATAAATTATTCAGATGTTTTGGCGGAAGGCCAACGTATTGCATAAGGATGCAAAACTCTCACGACATTTGGCTTGCAGTTCAATGTGGAAATGGATCTTCCTGTACCATTTAACCTACCCAACCAGTAGATAGAGAGGAATTTGCGAAGCTACCTTCGCTAGTCGGAGAGACACTCAAAGATGAAAAAAAACCAGTAAAGTTCTCAACTGAGTTATAATAGCAGCCAACATTAGACTTAGAATAATGATCTTTTAAATCTAAGTGTAATTTAGGAAGAAGTTATTATATTAACTTTCAGGAAGAAGTTATTATATTAACTTAAATATCTCACTAATTCAATAGAGTTGAAAATGTGTTTGAATTGCCAAACAAATAAATAGTGCTATGAAACTGGCCTGATAATTATGATTGAGTAAATGCAATAGTCCCTCCTATAAGGAGGAAGGTCTGGCCCTGTAGTGGGTGATAATGATGATGATGATGAAATGCAATAGGCTCATTGAGGGATCTCTGCGGCGTCACCGAATACTGATCTGATTTTAAAGTTGCAAGGCCATAGAAAATCTCAATAAGTTGAGCCAACGAAACGACAGAAAACATATGAATCCGGCTTCAGAAACTGACAACATTTTTGCATACGACATAAGAACAAAGATAATACTAATCCGCTTTCACATAACGGTCCTTTATTTACGTTCATTCTTTTGATGCCAGGGCTAACTTATAATTGATTAAACATGAACTTTTATTATATGTACTCATCAAAATAAATCAAACGAGCTCATGTTCCTATGAGCATCTTTCATGTCCAGTATCAGATCAACTCTACGACATCACATTTCAACTTATCGGTAAGCTAGTTGATCCACTTCCCGGGCATTAGTTAACTTGCAAGATTTCATTACAACTGGCTTCATAGTTAACTGGGATCTAGTTATCTCTTTATAGTTAAAAGATAAGCCCGCGGAATTTAACCCAATATTGTTTGGAAATATATAATAAAATATAACTTTTAGGTATTATTAATTAATAAAGAATATCTTACCTTATACAATTGTCAGGATCATTCTTGCAGTCGGTATTACACCTGAACCGTTCCCAAGCCAGCCACCCCATGGGGGGTGTCAGCGCCAGTCCATTATCCAGGCCAGATATCTTCCCCAGAACACACACTAACACCACCACTGTCCAAACACATGGCTTCGAAATACCCATCACAAAACTTTGGAAACCAAACTTTAAGAAACAAATTTATTTCACCAAAGATTCTATCCTCATAATTTTATTATAGTTCAATTTGTATAATTTATAACAATAATTTACGATACTATACAGACTTTATCGGTGTAAATGTCAGTCGGACACTGTCATTGCTTGGAGGTTACTACTGCAAGGAGTTTGCGATTGAATGAGTTTATCTTCGGTTCAGCGGATTATCTGTAACAAAACAAAATTGTACGTTAATGGTTGTACTCTTGACATATTGATAGGTCGTGAACTTTAGAGGGACTGTCTACATTTATTCGGTGGAAATATATATTTTTTCAACTTATGAAATAGCAATGTACGTATTCTTACTAATATTATAAAGGCTCTTTCACGCAGAAACTTCTGAATGTATTTTGATGAAACTTCACAATAATATAGCTTATATATTAGAATATCAAATAGGCCACATTCTATACCGAAATTAAAAAATAGAACCACGCGGGCGCCCTCTAGTGTGCAATAGAAATATAGAAGTACTTAGTATTAATGTATTAAGAATCATTTGAACTTTGATCAATCAATCGTATGTTGCTACTACATTATAAAAACAGATACAAAAAGAAAGTACGTAAATATATTTAATAAACTAAGAATCAAAAGAAAAGCCCTGCCGACCTTTACAGCCGGTGGTAGAGTCACTATACATAGTCTAACATAATGTTTCAAAAGTGCTTGTAAACTAAGCCTACTTAATTACTAATTTAATTTGAATTGATTCAAGAGAACTGTTATTTTTATATAAATATTTGTTGTTAATTAATTCTTATACTCCGTCTAACACCACTACACTCTATCGTGAATTAATGTTGTAAACTCACTTTATGTATCGGAGACAAGGCTATTTTGTAGTTAATAAGAATAAGAATATATTTATTTGAAAATTTACAGATTAGCTTACACAATGAACCCCTGGCCCCTAAACTAGGTAAGCCTGTATCTTAGGGGCCAGTGTTTTACACAAAAATAAAAGAAATGTTGTACACAAAAAGAAAAAAAGAAAAGAAAATGCAGTTACAATAGTTAAAATAAAAATAAAAAATAAAAATTAATAGAGATAAAATTATATAATACACAATAAGTAATTTCAAAACCATTTATCTTAATTTAAATGAAATATTAGTTATTAGTTAAATCCTCGAGACATATATCTTAGCATTCCATGGATTCACCGTGCGGGTGCCGGGTCCATCGCGTGACTGAGAGTAAAACTCCGAACAGAGCCCGAGACGTGTGACACGGGTGTAGGTTTAAAAGAGTTCTCTTAGTGACGCGCGTCAACACTCACCTCCTCTGTTCAAGTTATTCTCCCTGTCCAGCCAAATTCGGAAGGACCCTGCTAGAGCAGCTATTAGTTTCTAAATATCTATGAAACAGCATGTTTTTCTGAAATTGTTATTTTAAATACTAAACTTGTGTTTAGTTTATTCAGATAAGTGTGGACTGACCCACGCATAGGTCAAACACTATTTCCTTTTGCAATAAATTTTATTAACTGAGGTTGTTTGTTGTTTATTGTATTAAAATAATATTGGAAACATTTCGTTATCACGATACGGAAAATAACAGTTGAATTAGTCAGAATAAACAAAATAAGCTATCGACATTGTTTTAGATTTAATAGTAAATTCGGTGGTAGAGTCACTACGTACTGACTGATTTGACGTTTCAAAAATTATTGAAATTTTTTGAAATACGTGGGTTAGTCATCAGTTATAGAAAAGGCAAAGTTTTTGACGGCCCCCTGGATTATTTTATTTATTAGGGAAATTAATTAATTTTATGGACAAATGTACCTACTGTTTTTAACGGTCCCTTACGCAGTGGATTTACAAGTCCTGGGTTCAATTCCCGGCTGGGACGATTGAAATTTTCTTAATTGTTTGACTGATGGGAGGCTTCGGCCGTACTGACGCCCTACCGACAAAGTATCGCGAAGCGATCTAGCGTTCCTGTACGATGTCGTGTAGAAACCGAAGGGAGTGTGGATTTAATTCTACTCCTAACTGGTGTAACAACAGGTGTAACAACGATCAGGGGCTAACGTGTGAATTAAACAAAATTTTAATAGAAAATAAAGTCGGTGCCAGTCAAGTTTAACCAACATTTATTTAATGTAGTAAAGCAGTTTGTGGGTTCTAGGTAACGTCCTTAAAGTAGAAACCTTTCGCTGGCACCGACTCATAGATATGCTTAAGTAAATTAAAGCAACTAAATGACACAGTTATTTTTTACTTTTTAGTGGTTATGAGTCGGTTCTTTTGTTAAAAATTTTTATTTCTTGCTTTTTAGTGATTTATCGCCACCGAAAAACCGAAATCGCTGCAAGTGTGTCTATAAAATTTGAAAAGTTCCTTCAATTTCCCATGGATATCAACATCGGATCCTAACATGATGACAATGGGACCATTTTAGAAGTGTGCCCTTTCTAATAAAAAAATATAATTATCTAAATCGGACAACTCTGTAAAAAGTTAGGTAATGTGTGGTCATACATAAAAAACCTCCTCCGTTTTTTTTGTCGGTTAAAAATCGTTTTCAAATATATAGTATTTTTGTGTCTTTATGTTTTGCTAAATCTAAGGTTGCCTGGAAGAAATCGCTGTTAAGCGATAAGGCGGCCTTGTAGCAGCTCTACTTATAGTATTTATGTCTGTATTCTGTTTTTCTTTCGTGTACAAATAAAGGATAAAAAAATAAAATAATAATTAGTAAGAATTGGTCTAAAAGCTCTTTGCATAAAAACGAATCGATCTCAAGAGCCCGTAACAATAGGTATTATACATTTAACATCAGTATTAGGTATAATGATATCATACGCATGACACGGCCTTGTTCCGACTCATTATTGTGTTATGAGGACTATTAGTGGATCGTAATGTGTAATTACAGATTTCTTGTAGGCAGCAGTTCATTGTAATACGCTACCATCTGCAATTACCAGAATGGCTGCTATAAGGTTGTACCTTATAGCAGCCATTGACTGAATTTATTTTATTATTTCTTTAGGGGACGTCTGTGAAGGCCAGACGGGTGAGTCACAGGTTCACTGGCGTCTCGACAGTGCCCCTCCCCCTCAAGTCTATCGGTAGCCTTCGTAAACCTAACAATTCCTCCTATGGTGAGGTTCGTCAGGTCTGCTTCACTAATTCTATCCTTACCTAGTATCTCCCATCTTACTAGCGCTACATGGGAAACTCAGCTATGAAGTGATAACTGGTCTCCTCTTCGCCACACTCTGGTCACGAAGGATCATCCTTAATTCCCATTATCTATGCCAATTGAGCAGACAATTCCCAGTTGTCATGCCTACTAGTAGTGCTATGTTGATTTTGCTTTGTGACAGTAGATGCATTGTCTTCTTGTCGTTTGACTTCAGGAACATTTTTTCATCCTTCATGACTGAAGGTATAATGAATGCCTTATTGGTCTAGTGTTTAGCCTAAGAGTAACGGAATAATTCTGTGTTTTTATTCTTCTAAGAAATTTTTAGTATATTCCAAGCTCGGAGTCGGGAAGTTAGTGACCCCCGTGCCTCGGAGAGCACGCTAAGTCGTCGGTACCGGTCACTACCATCAACGTTAGATAGTGATCGTTAATAAATGTAACATTATCACTCTAAGCCCGCCAACCAGCATTGGAACAGCGTGGTCTACGATCCATATCCCCTTTCCTATAAGGAAGGAGGCCTGATCCTGTAGTGGGCTGTTAATAGGCTGGTAATGATACGGTAGTAACAAGATCCAGTGATTTCAGTCGTATTAAAAAAATCAATATTTATAAAGTATTGAAATTTAAATGCGTTTATATCAAGTAAGCTTAATCTACAAGCATTTCATAATATAGATGCTAACACACTAAGAACCGATTTCTTAATCCTCCCATCTACGCAAATGAAACCACAGCTAGTTACATATAAAGGTCATAGATTATTCAATTATCTTTAATTACTATGGATTAACTATCTCAATCAATGAGTTGTTATTAGCTCTAGAACATTTTTTATCTATTCTGTGTCTATAGTTTCCACATATCTATAGTTGAGCCATCGAAACGACAAAATTAAATGAACTGACAACATTTTTGCTTATGAAAAATAAGGACTTTTTACAAAATGGCCAAACTATACTCATTAAGATAAATATTGTGATAACAGTATTTTAAGTTATGTAAAAGTTTAAGATGTAACATAAATTAAAATACGGGTTTAGTTAAAAAAACAACATAAGTTATTTGGGCATTTTAAAACCAACCAATATTTCTTTTTTTGCAATTAGCAAAAATCTGTTAGGAAGGAGTACAACAATAGATTGAAAATCGAAATTTAGGTTTTCTTCGAGGACTTTTTAGCTGGCTAGCTGGAAAGCTATTGAGTTTTTACTTTTATTTTCCGATCTTACGATCGAGATTCTCATAAAACGCTCTACATTTTTTTTTATTTTACTACAAGTTAGCTCTTGACTGCAATAACACATGGTGTTAAGTGATGGTGCAATCTAAGATGGAAGCGGGCTAACTTGTTAGGAGTAGGGAGAATCCACAACCCTTTCGATTTCTTCCGACATCGTACCGGGTCTCTAGATCACTAGGCGGTACGTCTTTTTTTAACAGCCAAATTCTCCCCACCTAGAACTGGATCAGTTACGAAATCTTAATAGGTCCAGCCGGGAACTGAACACAGGACCTCCGTTTTATAAATCCACCTCTTGTAAAACTAGTCACCCATAATAGTAAAAGTAAAAAAATCTGTTAAACTTAATTGACACTATCATCGTACAGTCAAGGCCGTTCCTATCAGCCTATTAATGGCCCGCTACTGTGCCAGGCCTCCCTCCTTATAGAAGAGAGGGGATATGGAGAGCAGACCCACCACGCCGCTCCAATTCGTATTGGCGGGCTTAGGTTGATAATGTTTCATTTATTAACGATCACTATCAGATGTTGATGACAGTGACTAGGACTGACGGCTTAACGTGCTCTCCGAGGCACGGAGGTGTGACACAACCAATTTCCCGACTTCGGGCTTGGAATGTACTGAAAATTTCTTAGAAGAATGAAAAGCTCAGAATTATTCCGTAACCCGACCCAGGATTCGAACCCAGAACCTCGTGAGCGAAGCCAGATAGGCTAGGCTAACCATTTGACCAACCAGGCAGTCAACTAACTTCCAGTCAGCTTATAACATTTAAGTTCTATGGAGTCTAGATATAGAAACCTCTCACTCAGAAACAATTACCAACCAATCACGTTACCATTTACACAAACAATTAAAAAACAATTCTTAAAACGAATATAGAAAAAAGTCTAGTAATAATCATGTAGTCTTGTAATAATTGGTTGTATCAATTATTACTAGCCTCAGATCAGATGATTGTTATTGTATTGGTGCATGTCTATAATTATTAATAATTGTTATAATATAATTTCTTGATAATTTTTTTCTTATGCCACTTGATTTATGTCGGTTCCCATAAGAACAAAGTGTAGCTATGTAGAAACTTATAATGGTCACATAGTTACTATTCTTAGGTATTATAGAATTATAGGAAGTAAAAAAAATAGAACAGACGCAAAACGCACTGAAAGTAAAAAATTACTGTCATTTAGTTGCTTTAATTTGCTTAAATTTAATTCGAGACGTATATTTTTTTTATGTACGACCACGCATAACTTTTTACAGTGTTGTCCGATTTTGATAATTCTTTTTTTATTAGAAAGGGCACACTTCCAAGGTGGTCCCATTGTCATCATGTTAGGATCTGATGATGGATATCCTGGGAAAATTTAAGGAACTCTTCAAATTGTACAGGCAGACTTATTATAATAAATAATATAGTTATAATAAGAATTGGAAGTTTCGGAAAAAATGTATCCTAGAAGGTTTCATAAAAAATGCAACGAATTTTTACTAAAAACCTATTCATAACTCGAATCCAGGCCCTCAAAACCTACAGCCACTAGACTAACAAAAAGTCAGTACGTATATGGATACTGTATAAAAATACTCATATTAGGCAAGAATCTATAAAGAGACAAAGTATTTAACAAAAAAAAACAAATGACGCCTCAGATCAAACAGCAGAAAAATAGACCTAACTGACAAAGAGGAAATAATCTACCACAAACTAGTAAATGCAGTGCTGAATGCAGTAGGTACTACAATTACCAAATTGCTCTTAATCGCTGATCTGATAGTTACGACATTGAGTTCCCACAATGTCATATTCATATCGACTAACTGCGGATCGTGGAATGCTTGACTTTGAAATGACTTAGGTGTATAATTTGGGTCTTTATAAACACGTTAGTTTTAGAATAAAATGTAGAGTTTTATGTAAAATTGTCATCCGGGGCGCAAGTGGCTTATCTAGTTTATCATCTTTAATTAAGAGTTTATCAATTTCCTCTCTCTGGAAGTAACTATTGAATTTTAAAATTATTCCTATGCTATTCGTGAAAACTCTATAAATCCAATACCAGACGAACGCGATAAAAATCCCTCTATTTAATTATGTTTCACTAAAAATGTGCAACATCCTAAGAATAAGCTGGATCTTAACTTGACATAATTTAACATCTGTATCTGTAATTGAATTACAATAATAAACCCTTAAATATTTCATCGTTATTTTTAAAAACTTTTGACTGCCTCGATGGTCTAGTGGTGAGCCTATTTGGCTTCGATCACGAGGTCCTGGATTCGAATCCTGGGTCAGGTCACGGAATTATTCTTAGTTTTTCGTTCTTCTATGAAATTTTCAGTACATTCCAAGCAAGGAGTCGGGAAGTTGGTGGTGTAACACCTCCGTGCCTCGGAGAGCACGTTAAGTCGTCGGTCCCGGTCACTGTCATCAACATCTGATAGTGATCGTTAATAAATGACACACACACCGCCAACCCGCATTGGAGCAGCGTGGTGGGTGTACGCTCCATATCCCCTCTCCTACTAGGAGGGAGGCTGGCTGTGTAGTAGGCCGTTAATAGGCTGATAATGATGATGATGATGATGATGACCTTTGAAAAAAAAGGAAAATTGTAAACTAGAAGCATCTCAACTTTACAACTAATACCTAACGACTGCTAACACAACAAATATTTCATCATTAATTAGAGAAAAGAAAAATTGTAAACAAAAATGACTGGGTAACAACTTAACTAAAAACAGTCGTAATAAATATTTGAGAAGAAAGTACTTTTTATCATCAGATGTCGTCTAACAATGTAAACATGTTGCTCGTGTTTACGTGCCACAGTTTAGACAAAAGAAATGATTAAACGAAGAAGGTACAAATCTTTTAATTGATTCTACGTTATTAGCAAGAACATTACAATGAATCATTGCATCTTTGTACGCATTTAAATGATTACATGACTCTTTTGCTTGTAACAAACAACGTGACTTGGGGCAGTCGCTATTACACATGCAAATGTAAATTAAATAGGTTTTTCAAACAGGAATTAAAGTATTGAAGTTAGTGAAAAAGTGCTGATTTTATCACGATTTGGGCGCTCCAAAATAACTAATCCAATACCTAAATCTAACCTAATAGAGGCAAATACCTTTCTAGTCCAGTTTATCCAAATATCCGTTTAGAGTGACACTATAAATAAGGGCACTAATAATACTTGGACCTTGCTCATGAGATTACCGCCATGTGGAATGTTGATTCAACAATGATTGTTCCTATAGTCGTTTCAGTCAACGGTCTTATAGCGAAAAGCTTTGACCAACATCTTAAAAAGCTTTCGCTTAGTTGTTGGATCAAGGGTCGGCAGTAATTCTTGAAACGACGCGTATTGTGAGGAGGTTCCTCACTCTGGAGCCCTGACCACCGGTTGCTTGGACCCCCGGGCCCCGCTGCAGGCGGAATGGATTTTTTTTATAAATTTTTAATAGTGTTTTTTTTATAATTTTATAAGCATTGTTTAAAATTTAAAAAATGATTGTAAATAAATAAATGAGAGAGAAAAAAGGGCACTAATAGGTTCCACTTCGTAACAAAGTTACGTAGAAAAATAGTTAAATAATTAGATTAAAATAAATTGTAGAAAAACAGTCAATCAACGACCCCTGTCAAAAATATAAAGGAAGTATTGTTCAAGTCCGTTGGCATTTATAACAATCTCTCGATAACCAAAACTTTACGATAACTCAATACACGTGCGAGCGCGAGGCTAAAACTAATAACTGGTCAGTGCTCAATCAGTAATTAACACTATATGTGGTGACATTGAAATCAATTTGAAATCATAACAGCATTGGATTAATTTGCCGTATTCAACTTATGTAGTTCAAGTTACACTCAGCTTCGAAAGTTGTTTTGTTTTGTTACTTAGAGGTCGGGGCTAACTCCGTATAAGCTGAGTGGTTTCTGTTAAGCTCGTAAATTATTACGTATTAATAAAAACAAGAATGTTATTAATTTATCTTTGTGGTGTTTGTGTGCTACCAATCGCCCGTGATTCAAATCTCAGCATGCCCTTTTGTAAAATTATTGCTACCTTGGGACGATATATGACCATTAAATTAAATTAAATACATGATGAAATCTAAATTATTGTAGTCGCTTGAATTCTTCCTGCACGGTATTTCTAAATAACTTAAATTTAGGGTTATTTAAGGAGCGGATTACCAAGCCTTCAAAGGTCCCCAATGCCTTTGCTTCTGGTATTGCAAGTGACAATCATTATTTCACTTCACACAATCAGGGCCAGACCTCCCTCCTTATAGTAGAGGGGATATAGAGCGGGGTATAGACCCACCACGCTGCTCTAATGCGGGTTGGCGGGCTTAGGGTGATAATGTTTTATTTATTAACGATCACTGTCAGATGTTGATGATAGTGACCGGGACGGACGGCTTAACGTGCTCTCCTAAGCACGGGGGTGTAACATCACCAACTTAAAATCACAATAGGCAACGGTAATTACTTAACATGAGGTACTCGTAATTCATATTGCCTATTTGCTTGTCTTTTAGACGATAAAAAGATTTTCAATATTCAAAAATTTTAATATGTTAGGTCGTCTGTCTTTAACCGATTTCACAAAAGTTATTTCTAATCTCTCACTGCACATTAAAGATTACCTTTTTTAAGCCATTTAAGCTTGGTTTGTAAAATATTTATTAATTTTTATATTCATTTTAGATATTTATCCAACTAATACACTATAGTTAGTGTATTACAATAATACATTCAATAATTACCGAAAACAATGTTGATAATAAAACGACTTTCTTAGTTAAAAGATAGGTAGGTATACTTAATAGATATGCTCCATAATAATCGAATATTAACTGAACTGAATGTATTAGAAGCGGCAAGGCGTTAACGTGCTTTGATTGGATATGAAAGGCTACTGTTCAAGCAGTTGCCTCACGCTAAGCGAAATAGGGTTTGTCGGAAATACGTGTAATAGTCGCGCAGTGTGTCGCAACGATGCAATTACACATTACCGAGTAGCTTATGCATCACTTTGCAGTTTAATGTATCTTATTTATGGAATAAATCTTTACCATTATTTATGGTACAGTAAATCATTATTAAGCTATTGTATAGCTTTTATCGCGGGCCTTGAGCGTGGAGACCGAATACAGAAATTCCGTAACGAAAAAACCTGAGTGTCAAAAACATAATATCAAAAGCACAATTTCGGCAACGACGTCATCGGAGAACGTGGCCTAGTGGTAAGGCGCTCTAAGTGCCCGGAATTCCAGGGAGACCCGCTTTCGAATCCCGTCGCTTCTACAATTTTTTTTTAAGTGTGATATTTCAAAAAGTAATTTTTAAAAAAAATGGCTTAAAAAAATGTGATATTTCAAAAAAATCATTTTTTTTAATTAATGACTTGCTATTGCTGAATATTTCGCTTAAAAAAAATTGCGGAACCATGGACTGAAACGACTATCGGAACAATAATAGTTGACTCAACATTCCACATGGCGGTAATCTCGTGAGCAAGGTCCAAGTAAATCATTTTTATAGTTCGATATTACATGATCCCTTGTAAATAACTTATTTCTTTTGATATTTTTCACGAAATACTAAACGTGCAATTTTTTACTAAGTAACTATAATTAAAAGCTAAAACATTCTCAAAAGGTAATAGAGATTTCTGTGACAGTTCTCGTCCGAACAAATACTACCAACATGCTTATTTCAGAAGCCAAGCCAAGTGCTATGATACGGTTTGAAGGATATGGTCGCCGGTGTAATTACAGACAAATGAGACTAAACAACCACTAATGGTCCACATTCATGGCGGCACTTATTCGGCGACACATAGGGCGGCACTTTGTAGGACAGAGACTCTTGCAGGATTGAAAGGGATATACTTTTCATGTCCTACAAAATGTTGATCTGTTAATAAGCTCCTTTAATATTTCCATACTTTAGTATAATATTATAAATTGCGTTATAGTTTTGGTCGACTCGTATTAAAAATGTGTGCCGGCTCAGTGGGGCAAGGGCGAGATTTTCACCGAGCGACTGCGTGAAAACGTAATCACTCTTAACGTCAAATTATATAGGAAAAAGCGCTTACTCTCACTGTAACTAGATGGCGCTACTCCAATTCCATCTAAAATTTGCGTTTACTGTTTTCGATATCGACGCGGCAAAATCTTACACTAGGCACACTGAACAGGCATTGCGGCGGTTGTAGCTTCAAATTCTTGTATCTATGTTTGCACGCATTAATCTAACAGAAGACGCTGCGTATCGCGATGAAAAAGGTAATGTGAGATTACCGTAAAATCGATCCTGATATAGTTACACCGATTATAATAATTAACATAAATGGAGTGAGATTGGAATTCGTACACCGTACTGTCAATTTATAGAAGTTTCGTGAAGTCGTAAAACTAAATTTGGATTGGACAAATTAGTTCGCAGATCTTGGCAATGAATTACTGGCGATTTGTAAGGCAAATATATTTAAGAATTTAGGTATGTATATGTAGATAATTTTCACACGGTGTGGCTCGTTGACCTAAATATTAAGTAGGTACACCTTTATAATTGTACTTTAGTTATACTTAAGCAATAGGTACTTTTTATGTTACCGTATAAGTTTTAACAAATACTCTCTAAAAGTCAGTACAGGCCAAAAAAAATTAAAAATGTGGTGTCTTTATGTATTGCTGTTTTTGTGATCTTGACTGTATCTTTGAGTTCTTTGTGTATTGCTAACACATAGTTCCTTGGTTTCTTGTCTCTGATTTCCCAATTAGCATTGCTATATTCCAGCCTAAAAGGCATGGTTTCAAATGTCATTAAGGGCATAAGATTGAGGCTTGACAACTACGCTTTAAGTTGATAGACACAAGGTGGCATCTTGGAAGCTCTGCGAAGTGTAGTTAGTACTACAAGTAAAAAAGTTGTCCCTTGACTGCTATCACACCTGATGTTAAGTGATGATGCAATCTGAGATGGAAGCGGGCTAACTTGTTAGGAGTAGGATGAAATCCACACCCCTATCGGTTTCTACACGACATCGTACCGGAACGCTAAATCGCTTGGCGGTACGTCTTTGTCGGTAGGGTGGTAACTAGCCACGGCGAAAGTCTCCCACCAGCCAGACCAGGACAAATTAAGAAAAATCACAATCTGCCCCGCTGGGAATCCAACCTAGGACCTCCGTCTTATAAAACCACTGCGCCACTTCCTTCAAACACTTTGAATAGTGCAAAAACCAGCCTTATCAAAACGTGTCCTTTACTAAGTTTAAATTTTCACAGCCGATATTACAATTCGTTACATAACATAAAATCAAAGGCTAGAATGTTTGCAATTACGCGATATTGCGAATATAGCTGAAATCGTATCCATTAACGTCAATCACAGTCACACACGCTGGGCACAGAAGTAATTTTCTACTTACCTATACGATATTAACTTGATATTAACGAGTTTTTTGTCGTGACGTCCACATCCGTTAATAATTAGGCTAATAAATCCATAATACATCATAATGATGTCAAATTGTGCAAACGCCGATTATTGAAAGGACTTTTCATGTCGTTTGTTGATTGATCAAGGACAGTGGTTCAGTCATTTGTTATATAAAATCAGCTCGCGCATGATCACGATCTCACCTGATGATAAGAGTAGATGTGGTCTAATGTGAGATGCGCTTGCTTAGAAGATGCCTATTCACTTTTGTTTTAAAGATATCCAATTTGTAGGAATACGGAAAAACGGTATTTTGCAGTACGATGCTAAAAAGGTGAAGGTACGAGGTCAAATAACTCCTGCGAGCACTCTTCGAAATATTTTTTTAATATAATAATAGCGAGCAAACGAGCAGGCGGATCACCTGATGTTAAGTGATTACCGCCGCCCATGAACAACTGCGACACCAGAGGCGCCATTGATGCGTTGCCGGCCTTTGAGGTGTTTATTTACTCTCCCCTTGAAAATCCCCAAATTGTAAGATTGTGGGAACACCGAGGATGGAAGCTCATTCCATATCTTACAGGTGCGAGGCAGAAAATTCCTAGTATAGCGGATGGTAGTACTATACCAGGCATCCAGATGGTGAGGATGACATTTGTTTCTGCGGCGTGAGGTACGATAATCCTGACGGTGGTATAAAACACACAAAGGGGACTGACATCCCTTCGGTGTTCTAAAGACTCCAGACTATCAGTTAACCTGGGATTATCAACAAGTCGAACAGCCCGCTTTTGGATCCGGGCAAATCGAAGGAGTTGGTAATGTGGAGCACCGGCCCACAGGTGGGAACAGTATTCTATGTGAGGCCGTACTTGAGCCTTGTAAAGCAAAAGTCTATGCTTGGGCGCAAAGTACCTTTTAGCCCTACTGACCACGCCGAGCAAAAATATATAATAAAAATATATAGTAAAAATGGCTGCTATCCATAGCCATTTTTACTGCCTAATACACGGGCAGAGGGGCTATTCAGTAAGGATATTTTATAAGTCGAATGTGTTATAAACGAAATTCACAATGTAAACTAAAGACACTTAGCTACAGAATAGGGGGGGGGTAGATAGGGGTTTAGTCCAACAACTTTTACTCCAATATGGGTAGAGTGTTGTGTAACTTTTAACGATTACTATCAGATGTTATTACAGTTGGTAGAGACGCTACAAATAGATGAATTTGACAATTCAAAAGTGCTTGTAAACTAAGCCTACTTGAAATAAACGAATTTGAATATTGATAGAGATTGGGTGAACATGTTAGCGCGTTCTCCGAGACACGATAGAAATCGTTAACGAGTCAAACATTATCACCTTAACCCCGTTGTCATATATTAAAGAAGCATGGCGGGTCTAAGCTCTAAATCCTCTACTAGGAGAGAGGTGTATGCATAATAATGATTGTGTTACAATTTTTATCGCATTAGTGATAGAGGATCTCTTACGTGATTCTGGAGCATTGCTAGTGATATTAAGATGTTTTGTGACAATTTATGAGTATCGCGTGCCAGGAGCGTTAGCGTGATGTATTCAGTATATTGGTGTGACTTATTAGATAAATATTTTGTCAAGACGTAAGTAAGACGACTATCCGTAGGTATCTTAACATACGATTTTGAAACGCGTGCGGTTATGTGCGTTTCTTGCGGTAGTCTGCCATAAAAGTTCAGCCATACTAAAAAGGAAATTGATAACTTAACACTTCCTATCCACTTTCAATGTTGCGATACATTATTATCTATTAATTCTAAGTGTTTTGTAACAACATAAGCTTAGAACTTAGACTAATTAAAGATAGTATGAGGTTTAGATTGATGTTATTTTTTCCGAATTCTTTTTATTGGCTGACGCTGAGCTGAATCGAAGTGCAGTGTCATAATTTTGCCAATATAAAAATTATCTCTATTTTCCCAAAACAGTGGAATCAGACGTTGAGGCACGCCGCCTCGCGTCGCTTCATTGTTGAATTTTCAATTTGCAAAATTGTAAGTTTAACTTTAACAATTTGAAAATAGATCTACTATTATCATAAGTTCACAAACTTGACGAATCAAAATTCTACTTTAACACCGGTTCGGAAGGCAAGTTTTTTTGAGAAGGGCCGGCAACTCAACTTTTAAAAGGAAACTCAGAAACTCAACTTCACATCGCTTCTAGTCTGCATTATTTGTTATGCATTTACATGGTGCCTCTTCCGTCAACTATTATTATAAAAAAACATATTTAATAAAAAAAGCGTTTCCTTTAAAACAAAACTAAGTTACGCGGCAATTACTGAGTGCAAAGTCACGTGACGCTAGACCGACGCCGGCCTACAAGTTTACGTAATTTTATGTAAGAAACCGGCCGACATGCGGCGTGGACCACTTTGTTACGTCTAGTGGTACTCTACTGAGCCAATACTTTAATCTTGTTTGAGTACTGTTTACCTACACGTAGGTATTGGTATGAATGACTATTAAATATTACGCAAGAGAGACGAATATCTTAGCATTCCATGGATTCACCGTGCGGGTGCCGGGTCCATCGCGTGGCTGAGAGAAAAACTCCGAACAGAGCCCGAGACTTGTGACACGGGTGTAGGTTTAAGGGTACCGTTAGTGGCGCGGATCAACACTCATCTCCTCTGTTCAAGTTATTCTCCCTGCCCAGCCAAATTCGGAAGGACCCTACTAGAGCAGCTTTGGACACTCGTTCCAAAATGGAGCTTACTGCACTTCTAGTAAGGCCAAGGTCTTTTAGCAGGTTGTAGAGAGACTTCGCTGGTATACCCCTTGCACCCACTTCTACCGCGTATAAACTAACCACATAGCCATTTTTGGTTAGTTGATTAGTAAGGTCATAATATTTTTTCACTTAATAACTTTATAATATAGGTAGGTATTAATGAAATGTTTCTCTCTCTCTCTCTACCAGCCTATTAACAGCCCACACGAGTAAGGCTTTCCTCCTTGTAGAAGAGGGGCTACGGACGAATCTGCTCCAATGGTTGGCAGGTTGGAGTGATAATGTTTTGTTCTTTAACAGTCACTATCAGGTATAAATGATAGTAACCAGAACTAACGATTCTCCGAGGCACGTGGGTGTACTTTTACCAATTTCAAAATGGCGACACAGTATGGAAACATCGCCCGATTCAAGGTTTAGAAAATTCGCACCCGAAAACCCTGTTTTGTTGATTTTCTGAATTGGTCCAGGTGGGCTGGTGGCTGGCTTCAGACGTGGTCAGTTTCTACCCTACCGACAAAGACGTAGGTACCGCCAAGTGATTTAGAGTTCCGGTACGATGTCGTGTAGAAACCGGAGGGGTGTGGACATTATACTCCTAATAAATTGTATTGAATAAAAAAGTAAAGACAAGAAAAATGACAAACAATAAAATAATAACGACGTAATAATACGTCGACCTCCGTGGCGCAGTTGTATATTGTTTTGGATTTAAAAGACGGAGGTCCTGGGTTCGATTCCTGACGGGGCAGATTGAGATTTTTCTTAATTTATCTTGGTCTGGCTGGTGGCTAGTTACCACCCTACCAACAAAGACGTGTCGTGCGGGTGTGGATTTTCGTCCCACTCCTTACAAGTTAGCCCCCTCCCATTAAATATTAAATATTATAGGACAATAACACACATCGCTATATAGCCCCAAAGTAAAATTAGGCAGCTTGTGTTATGGGTACTATGATAACTGATGAATATTTTAATATATATAATACATAAATACTTATAATATATAGATAAGCACCCAGACACTGAAAAACATCCATGCTCATCACACAAACATTATCCAGAGGTGGGAATCGAACCCACAGCCTAGGACGCAGAAGCAGGGTCACTACCCATTGCGCCACTCGGCCGTCCGTCGTTCCATCTTAGACTGCATCATCACTTAACATCAGGTGTGATAGCATGAAATATGTTGGGTACGGGTCAATAAAACTAACAAGGAAATCTGTGGTCGCAAATTATTATAATAATTGTAACCAGGATATGTGAAACACAAATGGCTATTTTGAATAATGGATTTAATTTAGCCTACTTACTTATCTAATGCAAATTATTCGAAATCGCGTTCGTGTCGCGTTGTAAAAGAATCTAGTTTAGGTATACATAATACGTGATTCGAAATACTTAAAAAATTAATACTTTTTTTTTTTAACGCTGGGAAATGCGTTTACGCATCCCCCCCGGAAACAAAGCGGTCACAGCTGCGGTGTTTCCGGGGGGGTATGTGGGACTCCCCGGCTGATAAGTAGTAGCCGTAATACCCACTAAAACCCAGCGATGTTCCATCTCATCACCTGATGACTAGATCCCGGGAGCATCAAGAATCTTCCGCAACCCAGCCAGTGGCATCCGCCGAGGCAGACCCTCAACTGGGGAATAAATGGATTCCCTAAAATCCGACTGTCCGCATATTCCTGGTGCGCCCCCCGACCCGAGAAAAAAAAGAAAAAAAAATTAATACTTAGTACTATAAAAAAAAAAAAAATTTGCGAAAATTTGGTCTTTTATTTTAACGAGTATTTCAACGAGATCTAATGTTGTTGTTGGTATATTTTGTAATTATCATAGACCTAGAACTATAGACTAGATTATAGAAGAGGCATGGAAGAATAATACTGTAAAGGAATGAGATGTGCATATCTACACTCTCAGTAGGCATACGTATATCGGAATCCCTTTGTATATTTAAAAAGCCTTTGAATATTATAATTTTACACCCTAAAGAATACTTTATCTGTTTATATTTTTAAGAAAATAAAGGTAAAATGTTATAAAACAATGTAAGTTTTTCAATTGTGGAATTATTTCCACATTAAACTTTATAATAATGGCCAAATTTTCTAGTAATATGACCTAGGACAGATTCTAGGTTTTAGTACTCAGAGTTTCGGAAAAAAGTCGCTGTGACATAGTGGCTATAAGGGTGGCATTTTTTGCCATTTAGCTACGTAGAGCTAATTAGTGTTGGCACCAATACCAATTGAAAATATTACTAAATCAGTGTTGCCTTAATGAAACTACAAATAAAAAAGAAATCTGTATTTTTGAAGTCACTAAAATTAATTAAATATAATTCACTGCATGTATAACATACTTTCTTATTTCAAAGATTACATTTTAGCCAACAACGTTGACGTTGACGTTAATACTATTTGCAATACTGCTGACAAATTGCAAGTAATCTTGTTAGTCCACCGACATTTGCACAAACGATTACATTGCGAAACTGTGCCAGAAGTTAAAGATGACCATACATAACGTAATTAAAAGTAACTTCACAATAATCATGCTTACATACACCGGAATTGAAGTAGGTATATTTCAAGCTAAATATTATGTAGATTTATGTATGTTTGCATAGGTGTTGACACGTTGAATTTGTTGACCGAGTGCAGAATATATCCGTTTTTAATTATCTAATATTTGGGTGACCGAGCGATGTTCGATTTTTTTTAAATTTTGTTTTTTTATAGCATTTTATGTTATTATAAAGCCATTATATACGGTTTTATAATAACATAAAACGGCCGAGTGGCGCAGTGGGTAGCGACCCTGCTTCTGCGTCATAGGCTGTGGGATCGATTCCCACATCTGGAAAAATGTTTGTTTGATGAGCAAGGATATTTTCCAGTGTCTGGGTGTTTATCTATATATCATAAGTATTTATGTATAATATATATAAAATATTCATCAGTTATCATAGTACCCATAACACAAGCTACCTTCGCTTACTTTGGGGCTATATAGCGATGTGTGTAATTGTCCTATAATATTTATTTATTTATTTATTATATGGAATATTGAGGGACCAAACCTAATTATTTAACAGCCTAACTTATACATACATGTTGTACATGCCCTGTTAGTGCATGTGGACCAAACCTTGAAAGCTAAATTAGTGTCAATTTAGTGCTTACACGTAAATTTGGGGTGGAATAAAAATTTCTCATTTTTTATTTTTCTTTGTGCTCACTTATCTTGGAAATTCTCTAGTGTTACATTTAAGAACATATTGTAGGTAATATATATATATTTAAGTATACGTACCTACTGTTTATATTTTAATTTACATTAAGTGACTACCTAGCTGTTAATTTAGAATCACAAACAAATACTTCTACTTTTATTTATTTATACAGATCAATATTAGAATTTCTTGAGCGTTATTGTAAGTAGCGTTATTGTGTACAAGAAATTAGTTACACACAGATAGATATGAAGTAGGACAAAAGCAGTAATAAATAGCAACACACCCAATCTCATTGCGGGATTCACTCACGTGTTCGACTTCGAATAGTCCTGCATTGGTTATACCGAGGGTCAAAGATTTTAAAACAGCGTTTCGCTATAAAAATAAATGAATGCGTTCGAGAACGTGGTCTGCGTTGGTATTAAATAGGTTTCGGCTTGAATATAAAACATGTTATTGGTAATGTTGCACGTTGTATAAATTGAATACAATAGATAATACTGCACGAATTGGCTGTTACCTTGGCCAAAGAAATAAGTTTTAAGAACTTATTATAGAAGAATGCCTATCTTAGAAAATCTACCTATACCTTCAATAGCAACTACCTTCAAACGAAAAAGTTTGAACTGTCCCGCTGGTCGTGTCATGTGGCGTCGGATTACTAGGTCTTAAATTCAGGTCGTGGGTTGGGATATAATAATATAATGCTGAGGTTTTCTCTCTAAAAGAATCAATAAAAACTAAAAATTCTAAGCCCGGAATTGGGAAGGTATTACAACACAGTGCTGAAAGAGCATTACCATCTGATAGTGATCGTTAACGTATGAAACATTATCAACATAAGCCGCACTAGAGCAGCATGAAATGTCTAAGCTTTATATACCCTCATCTATAATAAGGAAGACCTATCCCTGTAGAGCCTAGATTTTATGAAAAAGGCGGATGATCAAAAAAACACAAAAATATGCGAAATTGTAACAAAATAACATTGAAAGTGTTTTAATGCCCAGTATAGCGTTAAATTGATAGGCTTAATTAAAAAAGGGTTACTTTCGAAATTTTTTTTTAATATTCCGCAGTTTTATATAACTAAAGATGTCGAATTATTTTTTTTTAATGTAGTTAATTAGGTAGGTTTCGAAAGGAACTTGTCTTTCACTTACTTCATTTTTATTATTTATCTGTTATCTCTGCAAATACATTAAAACTTTTACTATAGAGTTTCTTTCAAAAAAGTTAATTAGGAATACGTCAAAAAATGAAAAAAATGACAAAAGTATTTTTTGGACTTTCTTTGTCAACGGATTCTATGTGATATAATATACTCGAATTCATTGCTTTTTCGAATTCATTTATTTGAAGGGTTAATTTGTCATGTAGAAGTTAGAAGAGGTGTGTGGATAGGGTTACCATATCTCAGTATTTGTCTTTATATCTCAGGACTTTTTTGATTGCATCGACAGGATTGCAAATCTCATGAAATGTTAAGATTATTAGAATTTTCAATAACTGCTAAAATATCTCAGGATTTTTCAATGGAAGTCAGCCCTTTTCTCCGGATTTTTTATTTTTTCATCTGGTAACCTTAGGTGGGGATTAACTTAGCCCGCTTTCATTTTAGACTGCCACTTACTTATCACTTACCATTAGGTGTAATAGTTGCAGTCAAGGGCTAATTTGTTGTGAATAAAAAAAAGATTTTTTTAAACCTAATCGATAGAGTGGAAGAAGCAGTTTCACAGTTTAAATCCGTTTAATTTTGCGAAACCTTTCGTGAATGTTTTGAACTAGTTGTTTATATGTGTCAATGAAACCAGTTTTCGCTTTCTGCGTTGCCGAGCCGCTCCCTTCGTACAATGTCATGATGCAATTACAGCAGGCAGGTACAGTTTACACAACTACAACAGGGCACGATAAACTATTAAGGAGTTCTATAGTACTGTCAGTGCAGTACAGAGCTTCGACGGCAAAAAGCCCGAGTTTGAGTCCTGGTTTGAGAGATCCTGAGCTCACAAAAATTAAAAAAAAAATTCAGATCTGAGTTGGGATGTTGGTGGTATTATACCTCCGAGCCCGGGAAAGCACGTTATTAATATCTACTAGTGGTCATCCTAAGCCCATCAACCCGCATTGGAGAAGCGTCGTGGATCTACGCTTCATATCCTCTGTCCTAATAAGGAAGCCTGGTCCTGTAGTGGGCCGTTTATAGGCTGATACCTTAGCTTACGGTTAAAAAGTCAGAACGCAATAATCCGTAGCGAGACGTGTTGGACGGCCGCCATATCTTTCTGCGAGGCAGTGATGGCTCTCAAGGAGGCTGATGAGAGGGCGAGGGAAGCCGATCCAGACGCTCCTCTCATACGAAGGCGAAGGCAGGGAGGAAGGAGGCGTCGCTATGTGCACCTACTCCAACAGTAACGTCGGCACGCCATAGTAGAATGAGCATTCGATCCTGTGGCGTACCACCCAATGACGCAGACGTGTCCGCTGGGTTTTAGTGGGTATTTCGGTCCCGGGAGTCCCACATACCCTTCCGAAAGTAGATTCGATATCTTCGGCTTTGCTTCCAGGAGGGATGCGTAAATGCATTTCCCAGCGTTAAAAAAAAATGGTTAAAAAGTAAGATACAGACCGGAGGATTCAATTTTCGCCCCAATTGGATCAGTCGTACGTCGATATGACGTCGTTGACAACAAGAAGTCTATATAAAGATTCGCCTTAGGCCTATATAAGGAGTCGCCATAGGCCCTAAAGGTTTCTCGTAGTCAACGGAAATAACAGAATATTAGTTGGTAAAAAATAAAGGTTACTCTAGATTTGGGTGCTCTTGGTCGCAGCTTGGAATTGCCAGATGTCGCAGTTAATAGCAAGATAAATTAATTATTAAACGTTTATAATGAACTTCCAACAAGTCATCATCATCATCATTATCAGCGTATTAACGGCCCACTACAGGGCCAGGCCTCCCTCCTTATAGGAGAGGGGATATGGAGCGTACACCCACCACGCTGCTCCAATGCGGGTTGATGGGCTTAGGTTGATAATGTTTCATTTATTAACGATAACTATCAGATGTTGATGATAGTGACTGGGACCGACGGCGTAACGTGCTCTCCGAGGCACGGGGGTGTAACACCACCAACTTCCAGACTCCGAGCTTGGAAAGTACTGAACATTTCATAGAAGAATGAAAAAGCTTATAATTAATCCGTGACCCGACCCAGGAATCGAATCCAGGACCTCGTGATCGAAGCCACATAAGCTAACCACTAGACCAACAAGGCAGTCAACAAGTAAAGCCTACTTTTTAACCGACGAAAAAAAACGGAGGAGGTTCTCAATTCGACACGTATATTTTTTTTTTTGTTTTTTATGTATGACCACGCATAACTTTTTACAGTGTTGTCTGATTTTGATAATTCTTTTTTTATTAGAAAGGGCATATATCCAAGGTGGTCCCAGTGTCCTCATGTTAGGATCTAATGATGATATCCTGGGGAAATCGAAGGAACTCTTCAAATTTTTGAGGCACGCTTACAGCGATTTCGGTTTTTGACTCGGTATCGGTAGCTTTTTGGCTACTAGTGCCGTATAATATACTATGACAGTATAGTACGAGTACGCTTCGTGGCGATAAATCACTAAAAAGTAAGAAATGAATATTTTTAACAAAAAATAGATCCGACTCAAAACGCACTAAAAAGTAAAAAATAATTGTGTCATTTAGTTGCTTTAATTTACTTAAGCATATCTAGGAGTCAGTGCCAGCCAAGGTTTCTACTTTCAAGGATGTTACCTAGAACCCACAAACTGCTTTACTACGTAAAATAAATGTTCCTTAAACTTGGCTGGCACCGACTTCATACATATGCTTAAGTAAATTAAAGCAACTAAATGACACAATTATTTTTTACTTTTTAGTGCGTTTTGAGTCGGTTCTATTTTTTGTTAAAAATTTTTTACCCAAGAATCTTTTAAAATCTGACCTAACCAAACTCTAGTGTAGTAAGATGACATAGTTATTTAAGAGCGTAGGTCAAGTAAACTTGGTGACATTTTGACCATGACCAAACAACTTATGAGGATTTCCGTTGTTATTATAAGCTGGTAATAAAATTAACGTTAAATATTGTCATTATTTTGTCTTATTTCGTGTCATTAACGTAAATAGGCTTAATTTAAGCACGATGTATTATTTAACTTTACTTAATTTTATTTTTAACAACATAAAAAGACTTGTGTTTTTAGCATCGTGTCTTTTAAACGAATAGACCTATTTTGATGCGTTTCTTCGCATTTAAAAGCTGATATGATCGATATAGTTCTTAGCAAACTACAATGAAGTTCTTCCAGTCTAGAAATATCGGCATTTTTCTATTATAATGGAAGGAGTTTTCAAAATATAAGCACAGAATATTTAGTAGTTTTATAAGTAAATTCATAAGTGTCGGGGAAATTTAAAAAAATTTCTTTTTGATACTGATATCTATTTTATTCTCATTTGCATTAAAGTGACTTTGCTTATCGGACTTATTTATACATACATAATTATATAAGCGATTATCACTGACTGATCTATTGAGACATCACGAGATCTTAAAAACTATACAAATGTTTTAACTTGTTACTCATTTCACGATGTAGATAACGTACACTGACCGGATCTACGTAGATAAAACTGAGCATTTTCATCTATAGCTAGTAGAAAAGGCCGATTGAGAAAACCTGTCTGATTTTCAAATGGAAATTCTTAGAAAATGAGCAAAATTAGTTGTTTAACCATAAGTAGGTGGTATTGAGCAACAACCGGTCCAAACTGCCGTATAATTTCCGCTTCGAGATTCGTAATAGGAACGTAATATGTTACTGAGCTGTCACCGTTTTTATGTCACCATGTTACGATGCCACCAGCTGTGGACCAGTTTTTCGAAAATTTTTACTAACTTAGTTATTCTTAACAGCTTTTTAAGTGAAATTTTCATATTCTGTGGGGCAAGTGCGAGTTTTTCGCCAAGCAACTGTGTAAAAACGTAGTCACTCGTAACGTCAATAGTATAGAAAAAAAAGCGTTTACTTTCGCTATAACTAGATGGCGCTGCTTCAATACCATATCAATTTGCATTACGTTTTTACGCAGTCGCTCAGTAACAAACTCCCACTAAACACTCTGTTTCGAATTCGTGCAGCGTGTCTACACTGCATTTCCCCTCTCCTATAAGGTGGGAGGCCTGGCCCTGTAGTGGGCCTTTAATAGCCTGATGATGATGATGATGATGATGTCTGCAAGCAAGTTTTTAAACGTCAAGCTACTGAATATTTCTATAGGCACTCCTTACCATTTCTGAGAAGAGCCCATAAGAACAAGATGGCTTTCTTCTTTAAATAATCGCTTTTCCATTATTTTTCTTTTTATTGGTAACGAGTGACATTTCTCTCTCGTTACCAATAAAAAGAGAATACGCTTTTTCAATGTAGTGGAAAATATCGCATTTGTCTACCTAAGAATTTTACCGTAGTAATTCTGCTAGTTTGGTATGGTAGGTATATAGAGCTTAGATAGGTAACTAAAGTTATGGTTTAGTAACCAACTGTAGCCATTTATAGTGTGCGGAAATAGACAATTCAATTTTTACACTTTTTTCTTAATTTCACACAAATTTTCTTAATTTTCTAATCACCTATGTAATAAAAAACAAGACAAAATAAAATATATCAATCGATTAAACAAGATTAACGAATCATAGATTTTTTTATTGTTCTAACATCTATTAAGTGGAATCGTGATTTGTGACATGATTTATTAATAAAAATATTTTATATAAGTGTAGATGATATCGCATACTTATATCACATATTATGGATATATCTGTATAATCTACAAGTCGTACAAACAATGCTGAACTAATTACAAGCTGCAATGTATCTATATCCAGCGGTCTTTCCACTCGTGAGCACACACTGGTTCGTGCGATCAACAAAATCGAAAGTGCGGTGAAAATAAAGCATATAATGTGATGTAACGCAGCAATGGATATATTCTGCTCTATATTATATAGATTACTAGCTCTGCCCTGTGGTTTCACTACACGCGTATATTGGTAGAAACAGTTATGGTAGCAGTTGTTGCGGATGTTCATTATAAATTGTTCATCATTTATTTATTTTGTTAGTAGTAAGCCCGCGGTTTCACTTGCGTAGTTCTTGTTCCTGTGGGAATTTCAGGATGAAATGTAGCCTATGTGTTATTCTGATATGTAAGCTATAATATTGTGAAGTTTCATCAAATTCCATTCAGTAGTTTTTGTGTGAACGAGTAGCAAACATCATGCAAACGTTCAGCTTTGTAACATTAGAAAGGATCTTTAGGATCTAGGATCTAAGGATTAAGAAGGACACAGATCCGAACTTTTGATATAGGTATTGAATATTGTAGAATCAACATCTCCTGAGGATGCTCCAGCTTCAGAGTAAAATGTACGCCATTATCTGTCAGATCTAGGTGGCTTTGTGGCATGGGGTCATAATTTTTTCGCAGAAAATATCAAAATAAATAATATATATATATATATGTAAATGAAGCACTCTTTATTCTTCATTTAATTTCAAAAGCTGATGTCACATACTGGGGACTCATAGTTATCTGTGCCGACTACATTATGTTTTTTCTGCATTGGAAAAATATGTGAATCGTGGAAATCGTCTTCAAATCATGAAAAAACTGATGAAACATAACAATGTTGTTTCTCTTTTCAGGGAGTAATTAGTAAGAGTTGGCTTTAACGGTGTTAAGTGGTGTTTAGAATTGCCTAATGGTACAAACCTAAATGTTTCATTAATGGAATTTCTCTTTACAGGCAGTAACATTTGCAGTTGATGATGATGATGATGTATATATATAATGATAAATAGTGTATCATCTCATTAATCTCAAGTCCATTTAGGTCATTGTCCTCTTGCAAGAATTTCCAAAAGCCACTTTGTACACAGAGGGGGGATTCAATCAAAGCTGCGTCTTTCGGGTGTAGGGTCCCCAGTCCAGTACCTCGTAATTAGGGGCCAACAGATATCCTTATAGCCTTCATCTATTAATACGCAATACAAATTTGGAATATTACAAATTGTTGACGACCTCCGTGGCGCAGTGGTATGCGCTGTGCTGATTTATATAGCCCTTTCATCTTAGACTGAAATAAAAATTGATGAAATATGGCACTTTTTATCGATAAAAAAAAATTCCTATATTCAACCTAACAAATAATGAAACAATTTTATGTAAGAATAGATTTAACTGCCGCGGCTGGGACCTCAATAAAACATATGAACAAAATATATCAACAAGACTGGTTTGCTTTTTATGGACCGCAAAAAAGCTGCCAAAATAAATTTCCAGAGTAAAGTGAAAAAACAGGTCCTGAGAATTCTCAGATTTGCGGGGCTTCGGGGAACAAGAAACCGGTCAGGTCTTAAAAACGAGGAACCTATTCAAAATGCGTGTTAAGGATCATTGTCTTCGGTATGATCTTTGAACCGAAAGCCAAGTGAAAGCTTGTAAACGTATTGGTTAAAGGTTTCCACTATAAGACTGAAACGACTATCGATACAATAACAGTTGACTAAATAATCTTCAAATATGATAGTATAAATTTTTGTTTTTTTATGCTGAAATTGTGATCATAATTTTCATTTCATTTATTTATTTATTTCTCTGATTAAAAATAATAAACTTAGGCCTGTGTGCACCAAGATTTCTGTTATCATAACTAACGGTTAACATAAGCTAAACGTAAAATTAACTGTTCACGATAACCCGTACGCCGGTTAAGGATGTAAACCGGGCGGTTATCGTAACCGAGCTTACGTTCCGAACCGGCGTAGGGGTTGTCGTGAACAGTAAATTTATAGTAGGTAAAGTTATGTTAACCGTTGGTTATGATAGCCGAAATCTTGGTGCACACAGGCCTTAGGCACACACAATACGTATTTAAAAAAAGATGCACAAAGGCACTATAGGCTCCAAAATAATATGAAGTGTCCTTGAATATACAACGCCTAAGGGTAAGAGATTACATTATTCCATTTTCCACGGCCCTTGCTTACTTCCTTAGCTTCTTTTCATACAAGTTTTTTTGTTTTGGAGTACTCTCAAATTCAGTACATTTTAAAGTATAGCCATACTTTAAAATGTCCTGTATTTGGTCGAGGAACATTCAACATTATTCACCCTCCCCTCAGAAATCTCTTTCGTTAATCTTTTCAACCATTCTCTCTAAATTCCCAATCAAGCATCCCATTTCTCAATTATAGTCACTGCATCTTCTTCCACACCACACCATTCTCTTATCTTAGACCTTTAATCACAAAGCTTTTAAAGATGCTATGGTGGAAGTGAAGTGCAAACGTCAAAGAGAGCTTTAAAAATTTATAAAAAAATAAACATCGTCTCAGCAAACGCACCAAAAACTGAAAACATAATGTGTCTAGTGCGATGTTTCAATTTCCTTAAGCATATGGATGGAGGAGTGGACGTTTAGAAAGTTTAAGAATATTTATTTAACGTAGTAAAAATTTCAGGGTTCAGGATGTCGAAAGTAGAAACCTTGGCTGGCCACACTAATGCGTCTCGTAAGATATGCTTAAGTAAATTAAAGCAACTAAATGACACAGTTATTTTTTACTTTTTAGTGATTTATTCCCACGTAACGTACTCGTACTATACTGTCATAGTATATTATACGGCATTTGTAGTCAAAAAGCTACCGATACTTACACAAAAACCGATATCGCTGTCGGTTAAAAATGAAACATTACTCACAATATATACTGTAAGGTTACCATTTTGATACTTTTCTTTATCAAGCGAAGTTACAGTCTATTATTATGGTCTTCCTCATAAATCTCACTTAAAAATTATTGTTATTAATAACTTGTGAATCCGGAAGTGACAATATGACAACTTACATGGTTGCCCTTGACGGGAGGTCGCATAAACTTATTGACCTGTAAATTTTCGACCATGTATTTTTACTGGTTATTATTTTATCATTCATATAAGTGTATGTACATTATAAGTAATGGATATGTGCTGCATAAGAGGATTTGCTGAAGGTGAATTGCGACTTGAAAAAATTGTAGACTAAATATAAATCAGATTTTTGAAAAAATATAAATATAATATTAGCAGCTAAGAAGCAGCGACAAAATTTCAAAATTTTTTATTCATTTCAAGTTAATCCTGGACTGTAATCAAACCTGATATATCAAATATTATATTATATATATTATGTTTACATTTTTATGTAGTTTTTTTTTTAATATTACTATATTTATAATAAACTTAAGTAATTCATTTTCATTGCACCACCCCGCTTACGATACTCAAATGTCCTTTCAATAGGTTGCTTCTAGCAATAAGGCCGTCTTTGCATGTTTATTTTAATCCTTATTTTCTCTCTGTTATATCTAGTTTTATGTGCAATAAAGTGTTTCTACTTCTTCTTCTTCTCCTGATAGTAAGTGGTGATGACATCTAAGACGGAAGCGGACTTGTTAGGACTACCATGAAATCCACATTCCTTTGGGTTTCAACACGACGTCCTACCGGAACGCTATATTGCTTGGTGGTATGTCATTGTTAGCCACTACTAGCCATGGCCGAAGCCTTTCCCACCAGCCAACTAATTTGTAATTCTGTAAATTATTATTTTTTTAATTGTAATTAAAGTAAAGTACTTCAATAAGGGTTGTCTGGAGGAGATCGCTTTTAGCGATAAGACCGCCTTTGTACATTTAACTTTTGTTTTGTTTTTGTGCCTTTGTATCTTTTTAAATGTACAATAAAGAATTTATCTATCTATCTAAAAAACGGCAGCTTAAATCATGTTTTCATATTTCACGTTAAAATAATATAATTTTTCTGATCGGCGTAAACGTTATACTCGTCTTACAATTAATGCAAAAAAGTCAAGTCTGTTATCCCCATATTAGGTAGGTAAAGTAATTATTATCATTCAAGGTCGATCATCATCATCATCATTATCAGCCTATTAACGATCTCCTTATAGGAGAGGGGTATGGAGCGTACACCCACCACGCTGCTCCAATGCGGGTTGGAGGGCTTAGGGTGATAACGTTTCAATTATTATTCAAGGTCGTTACCATTAGTAAAAGATTTACTGTTCGAATATAGATTACATTAATTTCACAAATCAACTTTTACTTTAGTAATAGAAAGAAAAGAAACGTACGAATATAATTAGAAACGCTTGAAAAAGAAAAAAAATATAAAACAGACACAAAAATCTTTTCTTTTGATAAATTAAAATCATTACATAATAGATATTTGAAACCTGACAGCTTCCTACAAAAAAAGCCTGAGTCTGAATCAAAAAGAGTTATTGCGGAAAAAATCGCATTGACTACCAAGTAGTTATATTATCCGGTCGACAAATGATCCAGTGTCATGATTATGCAGTTATTGTTTTCAGATGTTACTAGTTAGTCGCGGAAGTTTGTGTCGAAACTGAACTAATTAAGTTGTAGTCCACAGTTTAATGAATTCAGTTTTTTAAAACGAAACTATTAATCGACAATGTGTCTTCGCTGCTTTCTCGTCTCGAGTATTGTCAGTTGACTATCACGGCAAATATTATCGAACATTTGACTTAAAAAACCAGGTTCATTCGATTGGGAATTGCAGATTCTTCCAACAAAAGATCTGATATATGTTTATGAGGACATGAGTGAACTGAAACATTTCGCAGCTTCCTGAAGATTTCCATATTGTTTTCCCAGTAAATAAGCTACAAACTAAATTTTAAAATTCAATGGAAATAATGTTGTTGCAGTCAACATCCACGCTATTACAGAATAAATATTGTGTTGTGTACTTCGTTAGCTTTTGATATAAGGTAATCTTTATCTTCTTATGTTATGTTTTGAATATTAAAAGATTCGCATTATTGCTTGTCTAATAAAATTCTTTGGAGCACATAGGTGTAATTGTTGAAACAATTTCTGGGTTTTTAGCTACGTTGATTAAATAATAAATATGTAACTTCTGTCCATTACACAATTTATATAGTGCATAATTTCGAGGTCATCTATAAAACAAAACAATTCATATCGCCCATGAATTCGAATATACATTGCACAAGCAATCTCAATGGTGATTGTAATTGCGTGGTGCAATAGCTACTGTAGTTCGTTAACTCATTCATTGTGAGAACTACGCACATTGTAAACGGACAGTTTCTCTCAGTGTATTTAAGAATTGAAAGTAAAAGTATTTCCTCTTGTAAACTATACAACCAGAGTGACTGCGTTTATAGTAGTAGGTAGTAGAGCTTTTTAAAAGAAATAGAGAGAGAGGGCAAACATCTGTAAATTACATAAATTTAAATCTGTATGTATTATCATCATAATTATCCAGGCCTCCCTCAATACAGATTGGATATAGAGAGTAGACCCAGCACACTTCTCCAATGCGAGTTGGCGGGCTTAGGATGATACTGTCTCATTTATTAACACTATCAGATGTTAATGACAATGACCGGGACCGACAGCTTAAGGTGCTCTTCGAGGCACGGGGGTGTAACACCACCGACTTTCCGACTCCGGGCTTAAAAGGTACCTACTGAAAATTTCATGAAAGAATGAAAAACGAATGAAATTATTCCGTGACCCGACCCCGGATTCGAACCCAGCACCTCGTAATCGAAACCGCTAGACCAACGACATAGTCATGTTTGTATTATACTTTCCATTAAATCATATAAAAGATATATAAAGATTAGATCTGGCTATCATTTTCTTGGCCCACTACCCCTTAGATATGTTATAGAAGTCTCAATTCTATGCGTTAAATAATATGTTTTTTGAATAAAATAAGACAAAAATTAAAAAAAAATCAATTCAATATGTTTGTCTGTTTTTTGTTCAAACGCGATCGTAAGGCCGCTATTAAAATTAATAATAAATAATCAGTTAATTATTTTATTCAATTAGTTACTGAAATAAAAATATAATTGAACACTAATTCTTAATAAATATGACATTAAAAATTAGAAATTTAAATAAGTTATTTTATTGTACCATTAGCATTATTAATGATATCATTATTACATCATAAATAATATTTATGTATGCTTTTCATAACTTTTTATTGTGTTATTATAAAAAGTTATAAAAAGTGTTAAAATCCACTGACGGATAAAACAAAAGATAATAGATTATATACACGCCATAGATTTCTACAAAACAGACCCGGATTCTCTCATTTTCCCATACAAGTTGTTAACTAATTGTATTTTTGTTCGTAGTGAATCAGTATGCAAATGGGCTACACTAAACAAAGACGTTTTGCTTAAATGTGTGAAAAGATACATAAAGGAGTTTGTTCGCAAGTTGAAATGATTGCAACACTTTAATGCTGGCGGTCTACGCGTGTATCTAGCTGGTATCTACGTTTTTTTTTATCGACTTTATGACTTGAACGGGTGTAGGTTTAAGGGTACCCTTAAACCTACACCCGTGTCACAAGTCTCGGGCTCTTTTCGCAGTTTTTCTCTCAGCCACGCGATGGACCCGGCACCCGCACGGTGAATCCATGGAATGCTAAGATATTCGTCTCTGGCCCTTGACTGCTATCACATCTGATGTTAAGTGATGATGCAATCTAAGATGGAAGCGTGCTAACTTGTTAGGAGTAGGATGAAATCCACACACCTTTCGGTTTCTACACGACATCGTACCGGAAGTCTAAATCACTTTAAGTTACGTCTTTGTAAGGGTAGCCAGACCTGGACCAATAAAGAAAATTTCAATCGGCCTCGCCCAGAATCGAACCCAGGACCTCCGTCTTATAAATCCATCGCGCATAACAATGCACCACGGAGGTCGTCAAACTAAAAGAAAATCAAAATCGTTAGTCCACATAGTGGAGGATCAACCAACACTCAATGCGCGGTCGCCTTTCAAGAACTTTTGGAAAGCTCTCTCTCAGCCCTATTAATAAACGTAGACTATAACGAAACTAACTTTAATACAAGTTTTTAATCTCAACTAACAAAATCTTGTATTAATAAAAGCAGAGAAAAGAACGAGTAAGCAAGTCACTCTCTACTACCGTAATATATTTTAATCATTGGTGCTACATAGTTTAACGAATGAGTAGTTGACATAATTGCAGTTTTTGACGCTCACAGCGTCTTGTCTTCCGTGATTTGTCTCGATGTGTTGTGGTTGTTTATAGTAAAACTTAATTAAATTTAAAATTCATATAACAAGATGGACAGGACATTATATCGACGATTTGAGAATTAAATTAATAATATAAGAAACCGAAGTGTATTTAGTAAACGCGTACTCCATATTTATTAATAACGATCTTTCAACGCTGATACTACTTAGTTTCTCTGATAGATACTAGTCTGAGTGTAACGAAGGATGACGTGTAGATTAAGCGTTTTTTATTAATAAGAGTGTCTGAGCTCAAAAAGCAATTAGATGTTTCTCTGCGGCTAATTGCGTCGACTGGTGACAGAAGGGCTGGCTAATTTTGTACCTGAATTCGTCAGAAGGAGGGTAATGATTTTCGAGCGCATGTCAAGCGGGGACTAACATTAATTTTTATTTTAATTACTTGCGGGCATAGAACGATCTACTAATACTACGTTTGTCCACGCCTGCAGCACCATAAAGTATTTAGAATTTTATATAGATATAGCGATTCTTATTTTTCTCTTGTCAGTTCTTGATTTCTAAGTAGTCGGGTTTTTGTTTTTACAATAATATTTTTTACGCAGGATCAGCCACTGTTCAAAGCGGATTTATCATAACAGCTTAAAAGCCTTTTTGTGTTATTTTTGTTATAAAAAATAAATGTAAATAAATAATTAAATAAATTAACTATAACGCGTAAATCTCATAATTTCAAGTTCATCTCGAACTGAAATAATGTTTATTTAATCATACTTTGTTTTTAATTACACTTCGTAATTGTACCTTATAAAAACGCAATAAGAAACTGAATACATGTCAAACACAATGGATTTCAATTCATGGACAATATAATAAAATTAGTACAGTAAGTAACAGACAATACACAAACCTACGTGATAATACCAAGGTGAATGTATTTTGTGCCCAGTTAGCATTCGCAAAATTTATTGGTAATTATGTTTAGACAATTGAAAAGTGAGGAAGCAATAACGAACAATGGAAGCTTACAAAATAACCATGAAAGAAAAACTTTATTTAATAGTTGCTACAAAGTCTTAGTAAAGTAAAGTCATTAAATATATTATTTTTATTATTTTAATTTATTTCCTATACTTATTCTCTTATATCTGTTACTTAAAACTAAGTGCTTATCCTATTACTGGCTCCTTAATCCGCCTTCCTTAACCGAACATTTTTTGAAGATTGCCTGAACGATTCACGATACATTGGTCTGGCTGGTAGGAGACTGAGAGCCTGGCTAGTTACCAATGTACCGGCAAGCATGTACCACCAAACAATGTAGTTCCGGTATAACGTCGTGTAGAAACAGATAGAGGTGTGGATTTAAGACCTAACAAGTTAGCCCCCTTCAAGCAGTCATGGGTTAACTTGTAGTAAATAAAGACTTGGTCGCTGATTACGGGCTTCATAAGAAGACTCAGAGGGCGATGGAAAGAGGAACGCTCGGAGTATCTCTGCGTGATCGAATCAGAAACGAGGAGATCCGCAGAAGAGCCAAAGTAACCGACGTAGCTCAGCGAGTCGCAGAACTGAAGTGGCAATGGGCGGGGCACGTAGTTCGAACAGCTGATGGACGTTGGAGGCCCAAGGTGCTAGATTGGCGACCCCGCGCTGGAAAGCGCAGTGTTGGTCGATCCCCAACCAGGTGGACTGACGACATCAAACATGTCGCAGGGAGCCGCTGTCAACAGGTGGCTCGGGATCGTTGTGTTTGAAGTCCCTAAAATGACGTATGTCCAACAGTGGACGTCTACCGGCTGGTAATGATGATAATGATGAAATACAAATTAAAAAACACAAAAGAGAATGGGTGCTGGTCTAAAGCTTCTGTCCAAGTACAAAACACTTTAAATCCGTATCCAATTCAATCACAAATCTACCATATCAATCATAATATCAACTGTATACACATCTAAAGCGACTATTAGCGATTTATTCAAACCAATTATAAACAATAACAGTGTCACAGCCTAATAAATATGAGAGCTTGGATCACAAAACAAATCACAATCGAAAGACATAAATCCAAGTCGCACAAACAAAAGAATAATAACAGTTACGAGCTTCGAGTTAATTGAAGGCAACGAACACATTACGAAAACGTAACATGATGGATTGGTATTATAACAACAACGAGCTGTTTCATTTCAAATGAAGTGACTAATTGATTTGGCTTAATGTGCTCTTTAAACTTGGTAACTACCTTGTTGGTCCAGGGGTTAACAGCTAAATGGTTAGGTAGTATCAACAAGGACGTATAGAATCAAATACGTATAAACGTTAAAACGTTACAGCAGCTTGCGAAAGTGATCCAGTGGCGCTCTCCCAAATGACGCAGCAAGATCCGCTAGGTTTTAGTAGATTTTAGTAGGTTTTAGTAGCTTCCAGATTACCGGAAGTTACAAATACCTTTCCTGCGTGGAAGGAATGCGTAAACGCATTTCCCAGCGATAAAAAAGGGGTTAATCTAAAATCCTTGATGCTTTATCGAGTTACAAAATATTCATCATTTATATCACCCTATTAACGGCCCATTACAAGACCAGACCTCTTTCCATGTAGGAGAGGAGATATGGAGCGTAGACCCACCACCTCTAATGCGGGTTGCTTGGTGATAATGTTTTATTAATTAATTATCACTATTAGATGTTGATTTAATTTTCCAAGGCATGGGGGTGTAACAGAACCATCTTCTCGACCGCGGGCTGGGAATGTAATAATAGAAGATTGAAAAACTCAGAATTATTCTGCGATCCTACACAGGATTCGAACCCAAGAACATGTTATCGTAGCCACCTATGATAAAAATATAGACTTAGACAACAATGTTGTGATAAATCACATATTAATGTAATACATGTCTAATACAAAATATTTTAAACGATGATTTTTGAAGAAGTTACTAACTTTCATGCTACCTATTTTATTAAAAACTGCCTTACAACCCACTGTAGGGTCACAACAATCAGACAAAATTGACGTATCAAAAGCTTTTCATAAAAACTATTTACTCAGGCATACGGCAATAATTTTGTGACCTATGTTTTATGAGTAGGCATAATTGTGGAGGCTTCTTGCCTGTTATAGTGCTTATTACATTGAATGCCATAAGTTTCGTAATAGAAGGAGGGCCTGTGTTTCCACACCTACGATTGATCACACGCTGGAACCAGTGTTCTACTCATTGGCAATGCGGCCCGCCTTTTTGCAGTTTGCGTTTAGGTTTGCATTAAATTACCTTTGGTCAAGGCTAGCGACCTAATGTGAAGGTGACTTTATCTATATGATATTTATCTATATAAACATACATATTTATCTATATAATAGCTTTGATTTATGACTGTCCTGAAAAAAGTATGAGGCTATATTATGTTCAAATTGAGTTTCTTGTCGGCTTTTTTTTAAGGGACCTCTCTTCTAAGCCGATGGTAGAGTCACCACAAATTGTCTATTACGAATTGCTAAAGTACTTGTACAAACTTAGCCTAATTTCAAAGAATTTTGAAAATATGATTAACATTATATGGTTACTGATTGCTCTTTATATTCTGGATTTTGTAGGTAATTCAAAGCAAGCTGTTATTTTTCATGTGTTGGTTGAATCAAAGCACGCTGACCAAATGTGAAGGTGAATTTATGTTTTACAGCCATAAGCTTTTGAGCTTTTTTAAAAATATAAAATTGGTTAACTGTCTTGTTAGTTATCTTTGATAACCCTGGGTTAAAGACGTTGTGGTAATCAGATAAGTTGTTATGTAATTAAGGACATACTTTTCTTCGATTATAACCAAAATAAAAAATGCTTGTACAAAATGCTTTTATATTGAAAAACACCAGCATAATCTATCCATTCGTTTAGAAGCTATGATTCCACACACAGACGAACATAATATTACGTACACAGACGATGGCCATGGCAAACTTATATAGAGTTTAATAATAATTCTAAGTTAGTACTGTATTATTCTATTATCTACATCATTTAAATGAAGGTAAAAATACATGCAATAGTAATATTTAATATACCATGAAGTGAATCCGGTAAATATTAGTTATTATTTAATAACATAATATTATGTATGGTCATACAACGCCTATCGACCTGTAGATGAATATTTTTACGCTTAGAATAATAATTTATTGCCCAAACATTTATGCGTAAATTCATACATATTGCGTATACTTTTGAAATACTACAAAGGATTGTACCATAAGTATTTTAAAATGGCTGCTAACAGTAGGTAACACCCAATGTAGTTGTGAAGTAAAATTAACTATTATAACATTCAAAGTTAATTTTGGATCTCACCTACATAAATTGCCCAAGGTTGATTTGTTTAAGATCAAAAGAATGCTCGCTATAAACAAATCTATGCGTTCATTAACCGGTCTAAAGTTACGTAATTTTTTCACAACATTTAAATGAAATAAAACGGCTAAAATATTATCGGCTACTTAGATATAGTACAACAAAATTATATAAAGAAAGATTCTTCGAATATGTTTGAATGTTCTTAATACTAAATAGCTAAATTATGTATAATTATTAAAATTTTCAGAAATTTATTTTATCGTGATAGAAAAATGTTCATACCACAGAATTAGCTTAATTTTTTAAGCTTTATTTCATCCTGCGTAATATTTATCTAAAATTTTTTTTCGAAAATAAGCTTCCAGTTTCAAAAATCTGTGTTCATGTCTTGATCCGGTTATCCATTTGGGGTCATACACCCCAACCAATAATGCATGTATGTATTTTATTTAGGCAAACGCTCCAAGTATTTAAAGGATGTTATTTGCCTTGTATGTAGTATGTAATTACTATAAGAAATATTATTATAAAAACAAAAACCCGACTGCTTAGAAGTAATGAAACGGCTTTACCGATTTTTATTAAAATTTTGTATGCGTATTAGTATCACTCTATCTATATAAAATTTTTTTTACTTTTTGGTGCTGATGCCGGGAACAAATATTATAAAAATAAAAAACCCTGTTTACTAAAGAGAAAAACAAGGCAAAGAAAGATCTACTAAAACTTCGTTTGTTCCCGCCTCTTAAAGTATATATAAAATTGTATATTTAGTCAGGATTTTGTTTTTATAATAATATTTTTTTGAGACTTTTTAGTTTTAGTTTGTGAAAATGAGACGGTACACTTTTTTTTGTTAAAACAGTAACATAAACATGATAATTATAATATATATATTTGAAGTGGTCTTTTTGCGACTTCTCAAATGATACCCATATTGTTAAGATAAGAAAAAATATATACACATCCACCTCTTTTTTCCTCACTTACAGCCGCCATTTTGAAAATTTATATAGCCTATGTCACTACCACAAGTCTAACGAATTCAACGACCCATGTGTCAAAATCCGTCCAGTCGTTTAGGCTGTAGCGCGTGCCAAAGAAATGGACATACATACATAAATACCCACATACACACATACGCTCGAAAAACATTACCCTCCTTCTGACGCAGTCGGGTAAAAAGTAACTGAGGCTCATCAAATGAAATAAAATAAAAGCAAAATAAAACTTTAAATTCTGTAATACGTACTTTCATTTCTTTTGCCAGCTATTGAGGACATACCATCGTCAGCAGATTGCAAAACTTTTTAATTTTAAATTAACAGGCATATTTTAGGTAAGCACTTTATTCGAAGTATTTTAGTCACATGTAACAAATACCTAACGATTGCGAACTTATGAGGCAAACAACTTGAATTTCTCGACTTATTAATAAGGTCGTCGAAGGCCACTGCAATACTCGCTTAGCGTTTCCAATTAACCTAAAACATCCTTTATACCTATCTAAAGCAATTTTTCAAAACGTTATGACAGTCGCCCACTGTTTGTAATCCTACACGGGATTGGTTAAACTCGTTTAGGTTTTGTTACAAGGTTGTTTGTGTTTATGGTATCGGTATACAGAGATAAATTGCTCTGCGAAATATCGGCTTGCTTAATATGTTTTATTAATGAAACAATAATATTAGCAGAGCAATTATCATAAGATTATGAGGTGATTGTGTGGGAGAAAAACAAAATTTTATTTGATGATAAGACTAGATACAAACGAGCCACCATTACAGCCACTGAAAGACAGTGGCTGCGACAAAAGACAGTGGCTGCCATATTGCACAGTCATTGCCATTGGTTAGAACATTGCTGTTGTACAACACACTCATCTGATTGTTTTTAATTTTTTTACTAAGGGTTCAGCAGATGGCTAAACTTATTTTAAAGTATCATTGCCTATACTGGCAACACTAAACCTGGCTCACTATTTAGGATATACAATGTGCAGCCCTGTGCATGTCAAGATGTCAAGCCACTTGTGCCATAATTTTATCGAGAAAACTCCACATTCCGAACACACAGAAATGCTACTTGCTTTATAATACTACCTTATCTAACTTACGAATTAAATCTACTTATTTGTGTATGTATATTTAAGATTACATTAAGTATCAGAAATTTAGAAACAAGATACGTAGTTTAAGCTTAGTGGATGTCATCTTGATTTTTCTGACGGAATTCATTTGTCGCTGATGAGAAGAACAAGTTGTAGCTACTGGCCACATTGCTAATACCCAGGGCCGTGCCGCTCCTATGTGCAAAGTGTGCGGCGCACACAGGCGCCAAGACAATAGGGGTGCCGCCATCGAAATTATTTTTGTTTCACTTACACAGCAACATAATATTGTGGTAGACTATCGATGAGTAGGTAGGTACAATAGGCGCAACATATGCCTTGTAACAAAATAATTATAATGCGCTTATTATACAAGCCTTCTGTGATATACTTAAGTGTTTGGTTTAATTTTACAATTTGAGTTTTATTGTACATTAGTTACTCTTTCTGCTCAGTTAAAATCAAAAGAACCGCCGCGAGTTTGTTTGAATTAATTATGAATGTAACCCGATGCTATGCGTGCGACGCAAGCGGGGTAGGATCACGGGAATTCCCCGACTTTAAGACACGAGTATGCCAAAACATTAAAAAATTGAACAATCAGTAAATTGAAAGTGTGTGCAAGACTGCAAGGTCAGGCGCTTCATAGGTTTCGCACACAGGCGCTATGGGGGTTTGGCGCGGCCCTGCTAATACCAATACATACATACTCGTCCTTATACCTAAAAATTCGGTTCATGTGCACCTCGCTTAACTGTAAACAAATGTAAGACAAACAATACCTACACTTCTATCAAATTACAACAAAAAACGTATTCCACATAAGTAACTTCCGGTGTACAAATTATTTTTATGAATAAGTAGTTGAGAAATTTGGAGCGCAAATAATAATTAACGTAATTCCATGGTAATAGGGTTCAAATTTGACTCGCACTAATTATGAATATTTAAATACACGCAACCAAATTTCACGTATCATTAGTCATAAATGATTTATATTGTTCATGTACGAAATTAGATTTCGAAGGTAAATCCTGTGGCCTTCGGCGTAAATTACATTATGAAGTTTGCAACATAAGGATTCATTCATTCAATCATTAGTGCTTTTACGTCCACAGCTAGACTTTTTCAGTAGTACCTACTGCTATATGAACTGCTATAGAAAGGCAGAGGATCGAGTTTGGTGGCTCGTTCTCGATAAGGCCTACCTAGATAATGATGAAAATCTGTAAATTTAATATTATATCTCTATGAACAACTAATTGAAATAACTTTTACAACATATTAACTTTTTGGTTAGAAGTAATTTAAAACAAAGGAAACATATCCGATATTACCACTAACAAGAGAAAAGTCCGAATATATACATGACCTACATCACAAAATTGTTTTTGTAACACAAATAGAGGGAAAATATCTGAAAACTGTTGTACTAAAATCATAATATTATTTTTTTAACACAAGTAGAAGGAAACATCTAAAAACTGTTGTATTTAAATCATAAAATTATTTTTTTAGCACAAGTAGAAGGAAACATCTAAAAACTGTTGTACTTAAATCATAAATTTTTAACACAAGTAGAAGGAAACATCTAAAAACTGTTGTACTTAAATCATAAAATTATTTTTTAACAATTAGAAGGAAACATCTAAAAACTGTTACTAGTTACATCATTAATTTTTTATTAAGAAGGCAAAATAGAAAAATGTGAAAATCCTTCAAAGCTATAGCACTGTTTTCTTTATCTATTTTATGAAATTGTAAAATAATAATAAAACGAATACCTATCTTAATTAAATAATACTTTTAAAAAAAATCGTGCCATAACTATTGAAATTATCGCACGAAATATAAAATACAGCAATGTTTAACAACAAATTTTATTATATTTGCAAAAGGCGATTATATAAAGTCACAAAAGACGTATTATTTTAAAAGTACGCTAATTATAGTCAAAGAACCACCGTCAACAACACGTGTATATGAAAAGCATCACTCTGCATACAAATAGTTGTATAATACATACATAAACGCCTTTTAAGAATGTTTATGTAAATTATTCAAACCCTATACACTATAAAATGTCTATAATAAGTGTTGACCTTGTACATTATATAACACCGTTTATATAAATTAAAATGATTCCGTGATCTAGTTTGTCACGTTTTTCTTATCTAGTTAAATGGTTACACTAGAGGACGCTCGCGGATTCGCCCGCGTAGTTCTCGTTCCCGTGGGAATTTCGGGATAAAATGTGGCCTACGTGTTATTCTGATATGTAAGCTATATTATTGTGAAGTTTGATCAAAATCCATTCAGTACTTTTTGCGTGAAAGGGCAACAAACAAGCCTTTATAAAATTAGTCTTTATAAAATTATGAAGTCTCGCTGCGCTCGTCAATGAAACAATATTCAAATTCAAAATCATTTATTTCAAGTAGGCCAATTATAAGCACTTTTGAAACGTCAAATTAGACTATTTGTAGTGACTCTACCACCGGCTCGGAAGGCAGGTCCAGTTGATAAGAGCCGGCAAGAAACTCAACAGTTGCTCTTTTAAAATTAGTAATTTTTACAATATTAACTGTTTTGTTACATAAAATTATTTATTCTACTACTTGTGTGAAGTTGAAAGCTGATCCAATTGTTTCTCAACCTCTTTGTTATTTAAAAATTCATCTATAGTATAATAACCTTGACTCAGTAAGTGAGTTTTAATACATTGCTTAAACTTATGCAATGGCAGATCTAAAACTGAATTGGTCATCCTGTTGTAGAAGAGTACACCCAGTCCAACGAATGACTTTTGAACTTTTCGGAGGCGATACGCTGATAAAACTAATTTATGTCGAATCCTAAGAAGACGATCGTTTAAGTCCTTTTTCTGTTTATACATATTTATATTTTGTTTGACAAAGACTAGGTTATTATATATATATATTGACAGGCTACTGTAAGGATTCCTATTTCTTTAAATTTATCACGAAGGGACTCACGGGGTTTTAGTTTATATATCGATAATGACCACCCTACCGACAAATACGTGTGTACCGCTAAATTTTAGGATTCCGGTGTGATGTCTTGTAGAAACCGAAAGGGATGTAGATTTCGTAAGTTGGCCCTCGACTGCTATCACACCTGATGTTAAGTGATGATGCAGTCTAAGATGGAAGCGGACTAACTTGTTAGGAGTGGGACGAAAATCTACACCCCTTTCGGTTTCTACACGACATCGTACCGGAACGCTAAATCGCTTGGCGATACGATTTTGTCGGTAGGGTGGTAACTAGCCACGGCGAAAGCCTCCAACCAGCCAGCTAGACCAAGACAAATTAAGAAAAATCTCAAACTGAACCGCCGGGAATCGAACCCAGGACATCCGTCTTATAAATCCACCGCGCATACCACTGAGCCACGGATGTCGTCGTCCTACTCCTAAACAAGTTGCAATTACGTCATGGGCAAACTTCTAATAAACAAAAAAAAATTATGGTATATCCTATCTAGAGCAATATATATTATTCGTCGTACAATGCAGATTGCATGGTCGGTCTAGTGATTATGGCCTTCTCTCATAAGCTTCTGGGTTCGACTTCTTGGCCGGGTTGTGGAATGATTCTGAGTTTTTTTTTATCTCAGAAACTTTCATTAAATTCTAAGCTTGGAGTCGTGAAATTATGTTATCTGTCCCGGTTACTATCATCAACATCTGACATTAATCGTAATAAATTAAACATTTACATCCTAAACCCGCCAACCCGGAACCCGCATTGGAGTAGCGTGGTGGGTCTACGCTCCATTACCCCTCTCCTATAAGGGGGAGGGGTAAGGTCGTTGAGTGCATTAAGTAGGTGAGTATGTACGGTTTACTTCCGTAATCATGTGTACTGTATTTGACATACTCTAATATAAAAACATAAATCAAAATTCAAGTATAAATATGACAATTATAAATGAGGTTAACGTATCAGAAGGAACGACATCTGAAGGTTACTGCTAAGTTCCCACTGAGCGATACTGCAAAGTTATTAAATTATATTATTGCTATGGAAATCTTGAGTTGAATTCATTAGTTGCGTACATATTTTATTGTACAATGATCAACAATGTCCATCTACGAGTACTATCTGTAGATTGTAGATATAACTATTAGACCTAACATCTTTTGACGACCTCTGTGGTGCAGTGGTATGCGCGGTAGATTTATAAGGCGGAGGTCCTGGGTTCGATTCGCGGCGGGGCAGATTGAGATTTTTCTTAATTTGTCTTGGTCTGGCTGGTGGGAGGCTTTCGCCGTGGCTGGTTACCACCCTACCGAGAAAGACGTACCGCCAAGCGATTTAGCGTTCCGGTGCGATGTCGTGTAGAAATCGATAGGGGTGTGGATTTTCATCCTACTCCTAACAAGTTAGCCCGTTTCCATCTTAGATTGCATCATCACTTGACATCAGGTGTGATAGCAGTCAAGGGCCAACTTGAAGACATTAAAAAAAAATCTACCAACTACTAATTATATACATTGTATGGTTTCATACATATAGAAACGCCCGAAACTTCATACAAAATTCGCCCTTTGATCATCGTTGAAAATTCTGAAAATCTATTCACAGTGCGTCTCTAATGTTACAACTTATGAAGAATGTACAGTGAATCGTATCCAAAAGTCTACCAATCGTTTTAATTTCAATAAATAGAATATTCATAACTTCATAGAGCGATTAATTAACTATATGTCAGTGACATTTATTGCCCGATAATTCAGTTTAAAATGCGTCGACTAAAAACGTCACTAAAACCTACCGTCATAGATTAAAGACAACTAGATGGAGCCCATAGCGTGTCCACTCGTGAGACAGCAACACAGCCTTATTGACATGACATGTCAACATTTAAAGTACATCATAAAACGTTACGTTTTAAAGTATCGTAAAATACGAAATATTACTTTATATAAGATAGTTTAGTAAACGCATAATACATGAAATTTGCTAAAAAAATAACATATCTAAGCTTTAAATCATTAATCAATGAAGTGTATGCCTACTTATGTATGAAACGTAATCCCTTTGATTTTCCGTTCGCTGCGACTTTTGCTGCCGAAAATACTACAACCCACCATAGCACGATAACGTTTAAATTAATATCGTAACTGCAAAGTTATATTATTTATCAGCAAATTTAATAAAAAGCTAATAATTGCTCAGATTTGTCCTTTGATTGTCACAAACTCCACTCTTGACAAACAATAAAAACGAACACGCTGAAAGGGACAAAAATAATCTTGTGTCACTTTCTAATAAAGGCCGAATGAAATAAGTCTGTCACACTCTTGAACCTACAGCCGCGTTATGACTCCATCTAGTTGTCTTTAATCTATGCCTACCGTACATTTGAAGCCGACCGAATGGTTGAGTGTACGAATTCGTGCTATTTGGAGATGCTGATAAGAGATTCTTAAATGTTGAGTTACTGCTCTAATTCAATGTTCGAGATGTGATTGAGTATAAGCATTTGGTGCTAAGGATATGCTCAGTAATACTGGGGGTGTTTGAGTAACGGTTCAATGTACGGGCATGTGTCATAACAAGAAATTAAGTAATTTAAGCTTGCTAGTTTTAATTGTCTACACTGGACATTCGATGTGTCTGGCATGATTTAAAAACCATGAAAACTGTCCGGCTATTGAGGTAACATCTTTTTCTAGGCCCCCAAGTAACATATATAAAATTTAGCTTTTATGCTGTAACTAAAGTATAATTGTAATTTATCAAAGTTTAGGGGTTTGTGGCAAGGGGTAGCAACTGTCATAAGTGTCCGGCAATGGATGACGACATTTCTACAGTTATTCCGAAGAAAATATAAAAAAATTGAGCTTTATGCTCTAACAAATTTTAAGTACTATTTTATACACTTTTTCTACCTGTTACCTGCCCAGGTAACCACGACCCAAACTTTATAGTCACTGGTCGTTCTTACCTGTATAGGAGACTGTACAGAGAAAATTTGAACTTTCATAAAATAATGAAGGTCAGGCCGTCACGAGCTCTTGGGCCATTGGACGTCTCTCTGTCATTTAGGGAGCTAGTCATACTTTTATAAACGTTAAAGATTTATGTATAAGTAGTATAGACATTTAATATTAGTTAGTCATTCAGTTTCATTATGCCAATTGGAGCCAACCTGTGTCCCCCTTATCGCATTCTCTTAATTAGTGAGAAATCCAAAAATAGCATTCCAAATCTTCATTAATTAAGGGAATTTAAAGAAGCATTTAGTATCAGTGGATATAAAGGGCCAGAATTGTCGAAATTTGACACCTTTTTATCCCGTTTCGCCATCTTAATTTTGTTACTTATGTTTCTTAAATAAGAAGACTAAAATAAGGTTTACGTTTAAGAATTCAAAGAATCTTAAGGTTCGAGAACCTTAATATAACCTCATTTGCATATCTTTTTTATGCAAACTTTTTAGATGGAAGCTCCCAGTTGAGTTTCGACATTTCTAACAATTACCCTTATATATCATCACAGATTACACATTGGTTTAGCTCTAGCAAGACGAATAATTAATAAATGTTTTTAATCTAATCTACACAAAATCTTGACAAATTATAAACAAGAACCTTCTCCAGGAATCACTCCGTGAATAATGATAATCGCATGAAAATTCGTTCAGCTATATTTGAATTCATCACGAACAAATATACAGGCAGACGCGGCGGAGAACTTTGTTTTTAACCGACTCTAAAAAAGGGAGGTTATCAATTCGACCCGTATGTATGTAATATTTCCAGAACTGTCCAGTTTTCGCATATGTTAGTCTATATCAGCGTCTGAACAACAATGGTTAAATAATTAAAGTAACTAAATAACGCATTTATTTTTTACTTTTCAGTGCGTTTTGAAGTCGGTTTAATTTTTTATTAATTTTTTTTTTATGATAGTGACGTAGATACCCGTATGTCTATTCTTGAAAAAAAAACGTCAGTTTTTAAGCCGATGTAACAGAAATCGGTATTCTCGAATGACATTTTGCCATATCGAACCGAAGATGGGATGATAGATGAGATGTAAGCGAATTGTTCGTTCGTGTTTTTTTTTTATTCTGACACACTTGTATACTATTGGCCCTCTTACGTTTATCTAAAGCACACGCCGAGGAAACAGAGCCGATTGTACAACAGTTCCGGTCATTCGGTTCCGCTAATACGATAGTGAAAGTTTCGCGCAGTATGCATACGAAAATCTCATTAAAAACGTTCCATATACACGCCTTCTTTAATGAGGCTGACGTTGCTTCACAGTTGAACGAAACCGGCAGCGTGTGCGAAATTGTTTGTATACTTTGTAATTGTGGTATACTGAAATTAAAAGTTAAGTGGTATATCGAATTTAGTAGTGGCAAAATAAAATCGTTTGTTGTAGGCTTATACAAGCACTGTTGAAACGATTATTTGTAGTTGTGACTTTACCACCAACACGACAGAAAGGTTCTGATGAGAAATGCTGACAATAAGCTCAACAGTTGCTCTTTTAGTCGAATATATGTAGTCACTACATATAGACGAACTTGACGTTTCAAAATTGCTATAAAGTATTTCAATAAGTGAACCTTAAATTGCTTCCTTAGTCAGGTACCCTACGTGGCTTTAGACCTTATGGTTCTGGATTTTAATCTTGAGTCGGGCTATGTCATGCCGAGCTTTTCTTTCTTTCATAAAATTTCAGTATAAATTTTCAGTTGTGAAGTCGTTAGTGATACACCCGTTTCTTGAATATGACGGCGATTGGTATCATTAAAATCCTGGACTTTATTACCCTCTAAGTCTATCATCCCTGAACAGCGTAGTTGGTCTTAGGTCTATACCCATTCTCCTATAAAGATAGAAACCTGGCCGTAAAGTGAGACATTATAATGGCTAAGTTCAAACTCAGGGCACATAGTTCGAAGAGCTAAAAGACATTGGAGTCCCAAGACGTAGGTATACGACAAAAAATGCAGTATTGATCGACCCTCTACCAGGCGGAAGATAGCAAGAACATAATAGGAAGCCGCTGGATTCAAGGCTCAAGAACCTGATGTTTGGAAGTCCTGACGAAAGTCCAACGGCTAATGATATTGGTTAAACTACACCAAACATTTATTATTTCATTTTATACAAAATAATTATTATCCTGCCTATCTTACGAGTGCTAAAAACTGTTAAAAGTTAGTATGCGAAATGTTGCAAAAAAATTGTTATTGTCAGTAAGAGAACTCTTTGAATACAATTAACTCGTTACAATTCATATGATTTGAATAACAGATATGAGAAAATGCAGCTAAAACTGTGATAATGCATTGAACTGTCACACCTACGAATACTCGTACATTATATAATTTCTTGCAATGTACGCCCACCCTTTTTTAGGAAATGTAGACTGTCGATGGGTTTCCTTATTTCTAAAATATCACATTATCATCATTGTCAGCCTATTTAACGACCTGGATCAGGCCTTCTTCTTTAAGAGTGTAGGGATATGGAACTCAGACAGCACGTTGCTCAAAAGCGAGTTTCAGATGTTAATGACAATGACTGGGCTGTAACACTGTATACCACCAACTTCCATACTCCATACTAAGAATTTTTACTGAAAAACTGTGAGAAGAAAGAAAAGTTCAGCATTTCATAGCATGACCCAGGACTGGAACCTACGTGATCAGAAATCAAATAGGAATTTATAATTATATTCTAAGCTCACTCCATCGTCGACTCGAATTAAAAAAAAATATTTTTCAATATGCTCGATGTTTCGTCAAACGTTGTATGAATTATGCTATTATTTCAAGTGAAAATATGCTTCTTATAACTATATTATTTTAACAGAGTTGTATTTCACGCGAGACCTTGGCATAATAGACATAAATTAAAAGAATAACATGCATAAAGGTGATTAAACTATTCCTATTTCCATATTACGGTTTTAAAGTTAGTTTTTTTTCTTTTTAATGTATTTAAACTTCCACTTTAGTGATAATTCAGATGTCCGGTAGAAACTCCAGTAGGAGATTCAGATTGATTAAGGGAATTCTGTGAAATTGCATTTTGAGTTCAGTCATTTATTTCATAAAATAGTAAATTTAATGTTTGTGTCATTTAATGTTCTAATTTATAGGTGTTTTTAGAGAAAATAAGGAAAAGCAACGAATAGTCAAAAATTAAAAAAAAAATTAAGTCGGTAATTTTAATTCTACAGTACATCAGTCAGATCTTTCATATTTAAATATAGGTATATTGAATATTTATGTTTACAAATACTTTCCTTCATTTACTATGAATAGAGCAAAAATCTGCGACTTCCTTCGCGTGAATATACGAAGATATTTAATTTTTTACAACTTTTGGATTTGAATTTTTGATTATTTATTTTTTTACTAATCATAGACAGACATTTCATATCAATAAATAATTTGAAGAAATTTTGTTGTACACAAAACAAATAAAGTTTGTCCATCAATAATATATTATTCAGTTTCGCTATGCCTACATTAGGGTTGGTTACATTACTATGCGCATTACACAGTGTAAAAGATATCAACGACATCACATTATACCTACTAGCTTTTATAACTTATGCAATTTCATATTTATTTTATAAGCTTAATTGTTCATGAATTTGGTCAAAAAACCGATTTAATTTAATATTATAAATGTGACATTGAAATGTATTATTTTGATATAATTGAGTTGTACTTAATCGCGCCAAAACGGCTTATTACCTATATGAAATGTTGCAGAGACAGATTAGTCTCTACAAATTATCACTATGGGCTACTTTTTATTCCCCATGGATTCCCTATAAACGATAAAAAGGCGATTGAGTGAATTGCTGTAAGGAACCGGGTGCTTGGTTCTATTGTTTTTAAATAATAATGTAAGATGGTGATAATAAAAAAAAAAATAACCTGGCTGAGTTTGTTGTGGGCTCTTCTCGACCAGGTCGCGTTTGGAACGCTCGTAGCTTTAATTTTAAGTTTCCGATCTCAATTATCACCATTACTTTTCATAATCTAAAAATTGACGATTCCAAATAATCATAAAGATTTCTTTGAATAAAGATATTTTGAATTTGAGTTTGATCCGGGTATAGTTTCGCATATAAAATCAGGACACGACTTAGATTACGCGAAACATTAAATCTCACTATTTTCCGATATTTTAAACATCAATAAAACCTCTAAAGATTTTACATAATCATAATACTTTCATTATAAATAAATATTACTTTAACATAACCTCTTTCAGGGCAAGTATTCAAGAAAATCTTTCTACATCGCGCTGCCCTGTAGTTGCCTCAAGTGCCCGTATTGCACCAGCAGCCCTTCAGCCCGATATATCATTTGTTTGGGAGCTCGCACAGACTTGATAGTGATTGACAGAGGGAGTCTGACTGCAGACACTATATCAGAGAAGTTTTAGAAGAAAATGTCGTACCGGTTGCCCCATATATCGGTGACGATTTTGTTGTTATGCAGGATGATGCTCGGCCGCATACCGCTCGGCGCGTAACTCAAGCTTATCTTAATGATATGAATATCACTGTTATGGAGTGGAATAGGGAGTGAGTGAGTGGAGGAGAGAGGAGTGGCCGGCGAGATCACCGGATATGAACCCAATAGAGCACGTTTGGGACTTGCTGAAAAGAAAAGTTAAGTCCAGAATTCCAGCTCCTGGCAACGTGGGTGAACTGCGAATCACCGTAGTTGAGAAATGGCGGAGACTATCGATAACATCATTCTCAGTATGCCTAGACGGGTAGAAACTTTAATAAGAGCACGTCGAGGAAATACGCAATATTAATCACCATTTTTATAATTTAGTTAATTGTAATTTTAATATTAATTTTCACTTTTCCCGGTTACATGAAAAGTTCTATAATGTACCATTTTTCACAAATAGCCTTTAATCGCAAAATCTGTTCTTAATGTGATCTCATTTTAAGTAAAACAAATGAAACTTTATATAACAAAAGAAGTGTAGTAAGTAGATTTTAAAATAAAACCATATTTTTTTAATTATGGACCTTTTTTAAGTTCCGCTAAATATGCCGGTGTGTTTAGGTCGGTAGTGTTACTTCTCCGAAACAACCATACTGCAACTCGTCTTTTGCATTTAATTTTATATTCATTAGGTGCCTATGAGAATTAATACCGATACTCATTTAGATAAACGTTATATTTTATTAAGGCTCCTTCAAACAAGACACACATTAACACATAAAATATATATTATTATGCACTATGTAAATTTTATTTAAATAAGTAATCTGAACATGCAACTGCACCGAAAGAAATGTAACTTTTCCTATTACATGTAGATATACATAACAAACACACGCAATGCTGCAATCCAAACTTATTAACATTTTTTAAATTAATTAATTTATAACTCACCGTAAATGTAGACGATGAGATGCGAAAAAATCCTTTTTAAAGTTTTTTTTTAATCTCAACACAGACACGGAACACAGTTCGTTAGAGTTCGGATTTGAATTAAATTCGGCGGTTATTCTGGCGCGTGCAGTCGCGTTCCGAATGAAACGACGACTGATCGGTTGAAAACTGCGTTCGTTCTTCGCGCATCGGTCAACAGCGCAGGTCGCGACTGTACCCTAGGGTTGTCAACATTTCTTTATCAATATAATAATATCATCATTGCCATATCAGCCGATGAACTCTGTTCCAGGAAGCCTTTTTACGGCCTCCGTAGCGCAGTGGTATGCGCAGTGAATTTATAAGACGGAGCTCCCGGGTTCAATTCCCCGATTAAAACTTTCTAAATCGGTTCAGGTTGGGCTAGTGGGAGGCTTCCGCCGTGGCTAGTTACCACCTTACTGACAAAGACGTACCGTCAAGTGATTTAGCGTTCCGGTACGATATTGTGTAGAAACCAAAATGTATGTGGATTTCATCCTACTCCTAACAAATTAGCCCGCGTCCATCTTAGATTGCATCATCACTTACCATCAAGTATGATTGCAGTCAAGGGCTAACTTGATCGTTACCATTTCACCCTGTGATGAAGTCTGTTGTAGAAGTTTTAATGGAGGGACTTCCAAGCACCGCAGTCTTGAGCAGCTTGAACATCCAATGACTTCCTGCGAGTCGCATTATCGTACCAACGCAGCACTGTCCAGTGCGGTGTCGCCATTACAACACCATGGATCCAATGTCTATCTATTCCTCGAACTATGTGCTCTGTCTTTTGTTGGAACGAAGTTCCTTATCGCGCGTTATGAAAGGGGGCTAGACGGAAAAAATTCGTACGAAAAGTTGTCACGACACTTTTTGATCAAAGGATCTTGCCGCCGCCTTTGATGTGTGTGCGCGTGAGCGGCGGGGGCGCCCGCGCTGTATGCTGTCTCGCGCTCTCGTGGCGCCCTTTACGAAAATTGAGCCTACTGATTAAGTTTATATAACATTATATTTGTTAATAATAAAAAAAAATATTATTATTACTTTAAAAAATAAAATTTTATTACAATTCCTTCACTAATTAATCGAAAAATTGAGCCTACTGATTAAGTTTATATAACATTGTATTTGTTAATAATAAAAAAAATATTATTATTACAATAATTTAAAATTATTCATATTATTAAGCAGACTAAAAGTAATTTGTATAGATAAAGCAAACAAATTATTATATGGAAAGTTATGAATTAATTAGTCAAATTTTTTTTTTGCTTCTTATATAATTCCTCGCCTTTGTACATATAGGATATACCCTTCAGCGTCTTTTTTGTTTAATTGGAACGAAGTTCCTTATCGCGCGTTGTGAAAGGGGGCTAGACGGAAAAAATTGGTACGAAAAGTTGTCACGACACTTTTTGATTAAAGGATCTTGCCGCCGCCTTTGATGTGTGTGCGCGTGAGCGGCGGGGGCGCCCGCGCTGTATGCTGTCTCGCGCTCTCGTGGCGCCCTCTGGTGTTTCGGTGTACAAAAACAAACGCGTGTGTGGTACGCATTTAAGTTTATATAACATTATATTTGTTAATAATAAAAAAAATATTATTATTACTTAAAAAAAATTAAATTTTATTACAATTCCTTCACTAATTAATCGAAAGGAACTTCGTTCCATCCGGGTGTCCCTTGACACCTCTCAATTTTTTTCATCTTAGTGACAGTAATTTTTTGAATTGAAAAAAACTTTGATTACTTTATGAACCTCTTCATACAAAAGTGAGTTAATAGTTTTTTAATAAAGGCTTTTTTGCTCTATTTTGGTGATTAAAATACAGTATTTTTGCGCGTGTATGAATGAATCTATGTATAAATCTTCAGCATATTATATAAAAACAGAACTAGAATAAATTACTATTATATTATGCATGTATTAAAGTGTGGGCAACCCTAACCGTACCCCGATCAATGACATTTTAAATTTGAAAATATTCGGCTCCACCAATTCCAATACTGTATTCATCTGAAATTTCTTTCAGTTTGCTGATTTTTAAGACGCAATGTATACTAAACAATGTAGAGATTCGCTCAAATTGAGGAACACGCAATATTTACACGCTCGATGCGTAAACTTATACGTTGAACGTCGCTGAATTAGCTTCAGGGAAATGTATTTACCATTATTGCAACGCATTTTATATCTCCTAATAATTTTGTACAGAATTTAAATCTGGATTTTATTAAAACTGCTTTTTGAATAAAATTTACCTTTTACGAATTGTAGTACTTGCCTCCACAGGTTTCTGAGAAAATGATCTTGACAGACACACATAAACCCAATAACGGATCAATATTTAACTTTTGAGATGAGAGACCCTTAAACTACTCACAAATGATAATCTTCATATGAGCCGATGGAGTCCGCAGCATCCTTGTCATGCAGTGGACGTCCATCAGCTCATCCTTAAGCAAGGACGTCCAAACACCATGGCCTTGATAATCATAGAGTGAGGTAACTTTACTTCTTCCGTAGATTTCCTCACATCTCATTTGATTACGCAGAGTTACTCCGAGTATGGCTCGTTTTATCGCCGGCTAAGTGACTCTGAGCCTTCTTATAAGGTCCATATACAAAAAAAAATATGCGAAGTCAAGTAGTTTTTTACAAAAACCATATCTCCAGTAGTCAGTTGGTTTTTAACCGACGAAAAAAACGGAGGAGGTTCTCAATTCGACACGTACTTTTTTTTTATGTATGATCACGCATAACTTTTTACAGAGTTGTCCGATTTTGATAATTCTTTTTTATTAGAAAGGGCACACTTCCAAAGTGGTCCCATTATCATCATGTTAGGATCTGATGATGATATCCTGGGGAAATTGAAGGAACTCTTCAAATTTTGGAGGCACGCTTACAGCGATTTCAGTTTTTATCACGGTATCGGTAGCCTTTTGGCTACTAGTGTCGTATAATATACTATTAGAGTATAGTACGAGTACGTTACGTGGCGATAAATCACTAAAAAGTAAGAAATAAAAATTTTTAACAAAAAATAGTGCAGTGGCACCGACATCATAGATATGCTTAAGTAAATTAAAGCAACTAAATGACAGTTATTTTTTACTTTATAGTGCGTTTCGAGTCGGTTCTATTTTTTGTTAAAAATTATTATTATATTCATCATTATCGGTCTAGGCCTGATACTGGTAGACCCACCAAGCTGCTCCAATGCCGGTTGGCGAGCTCAGGGTGATAATGTTCATAATAGTGTAACACCATTACACCACCAACTTCCCGACTCCGGGCTTAGAATGTACTAAAATTATTTTACTTTTAATTAGATTAAAAGTAAGCTTTTAAGTACGGGCTCTGCATTCTACCATTTTGGGCCCCCAACATCGATATATATGCCCCACCCATAACTACTAGTGCGACTTATTGAGCATAGTCGGTTGCTTGGATTCGTCTTCAGATTTTCTCACATCACATCTAATTCGATCACACAGACATACTCCGAGTACTACTCTTTCCATCGCCCGCAGATTGAATTTGAGACTTTTTAATGAGGCCCGCAGTCAGCGAGCATAAAGAAAGCTTTGTCATTAAGGAGCCACGTTCCTCAAAGCTGAGAAAGTAACTCGAGAAGAAAAAGTCAGCGACAAAGAGTCTCGGATCCATAGGTCATACAACTGCAACACGCTGTTTACCTCAATAATCCGAAAGTATATGTGAAACCAAAAATAGCGACATAAAACGTAAATCGACCGAACGTATGTATGTTGATCGTGTACTATGTAAATAAAAATGTTTATAATGAACTACATTTCGACACACACGAAAGTGTAACGCGAATACATGACCTTGCTTCTTACTTCTGACAGTTGCGCAACTGTGAGGGCGTATTACGGAACACGCATTCATTTAGCATTTGATTTGTTTCAATCAATATACATACATTTTGTTCAAATATGTAAATTATATTTGTAATAGTTCGCTAAAAAGTAGCCTATGTCCTTTCTCAGGCTCTAGACTGTTTCGGCTCCAAATTTCATTTAACTCGGTCCAGTAATTTAGGGTTGATTGAGTACTGAGATTGTGGGTAATTTCGCATTTATAATCTAATATATAAAATTTCCCTGTCACAATGTTAGTTACCGTACTCCCCCGAAACTTTACCGATTTTTACCAAATTTTGTATGCGTATTCAGCAGGTCTGAGAATCGGCTACTATCTAATTTTCATCTAATTTTTTTTTTATTTTTAATGCAAAACAACTTTTGCCGGGTCAGCTAGTATTAGTACAGATTTTCGTTCCACGAATAAAAAGACTTTTTTTATTTACGTACAAAACAAATAGTTTTTATTCTTATGACTTAATTTAACGATCAATATTCATACATTATGTTCAAATCGGTAGAATTTTTTTCAGGAATGAATGTATTACTTACTAACAGTATGATTTAAAACTGCCTACATAACAAGTTTATAATAAATATGAATGAATATTTTCCTGCTACAATTGATTTATATCTACTAATACATAACAATTTTTATAAAGCTTCGTACCTCTGACAGTTGCGCAATCATAAGGGCGTAATACAAACCACGCACTCGTTTATATAATATTTTTAGCGATCATACATTTTATTCAAATAGGTAGAACTTTCTGTCCACGAATGAATGTATTATTTAGTTACAATACGATTTAACTGTCTATAGAATCATTTTATATTAATTTAATTTGAAACGTTTAATAATTAACATTTTGTTCAAGTTAGTTAAATTATCTGCTGGAGAATGAATCTATTTTCATGCTACAATTGAATTATATCTACCCTTACATGACTAATTTTTAAAAAACCTTCTTACTCCTGACGGTTGCGCAACGAAGGTGTAGGAACATGCACTTTTGTAAAATGATTTGTAACTATCATACATTTTATTCTAATAGTAGACATGTATACTTTATACGTCCAGTTTGCTCTGAACACGAGGTGTGTAGTAGATAAAATTTTTTAACAAAAAATAGAACCGACTCAAACGCACTAAAAAGTAAAAAATAACTGTGTCATTTAGTTGCTTTAATTTACTTAAGCATATCTATGAACGGTACTATTAAGTCGGTTCTATTTTTTGTTAAAAAATTTTATTTCTTACTTTTTATTGATTTATCGACACGTAACCTACTCGTGCTATACTGTCATAGTATATAATACGGCACTTGTCACCAAAAAGCTACCGATACTTACACTAAAACCGAAATCGCTGCAAATGTGCTTATAAAATTTGAAGAGTTCCTTCAAATTTCCCAGCATACCATCATCAGATCCTAACATGATGACAATGGGACCAACTTGGAAGTGTGCCCTTTCTAATAAAAAAAGAATTATCAAAATCGGAAAACTCTGTAAAAAGTTAAAAGTCATACATGAAAAAAAAATTTACGTGTCGAATTGAGAACCTCCTCCGTTTTTTTTTCATCGGTTAAAAATACGAGTAATTAACAAACGTCGCCATGACAGCTACGGAGTTCAGCATGTTGCAACTTGACGACTCACAGGGCAGGCAGACTTGACGATTGATATCAACTATGCATACATTTTGTTCAAATGTTTGAAGAACACATTTGAATTATATAAAGAAGCGGAAACATTGTAAATGAATATTGAAATTATTTACTATCAGTTTACTTGTTCGTGAGGTGTTAATGCGGTTTAAGGCAATAGCTTCATTTAATTAATGTAACAAAATGACCCATAAAGTAGCAAAGTGTCGTGACATTAATGTGGTATACGTGATAGAGCCTTCGTTAGGTAATGTATCCGGTAAAGTAAAGCGCACATATCCGATGATTGCGGGTTTCTTTCGCAACCCGTTTAACTACTACTTGACGATATTACTATTACTACTTGACGATATTCAAAATTGAAATTCACCATAGCAGTAAACAATGAGTACTCAAAACCCCTACATTACAATGTGGGGCTGTTTCAAGGTTGCTGCTTATCCCCAATAGCTTTTAATGTAGTCATCAATATTCTAATAGATAAATTAATTGTTCAAGAAAAGAAATGGGGCTATCGGTTTAAAATCAACAATAAATATACAGAGTCCATTTTAGCTTTTGCAGATGACCTTGCTTTACTGACACGAAACCCAAAACACTGTCAGGAGCTATTGAATGTAGTGGATGAGTTCTGCTCATGGACTGGTGGGCTGAGGGTAAAGCCAAGCAAATGTCACTGTCTATGTCTGGGGAGACGAAATACTAAATTTACATCTTACGATCCGGGTCTCTCTATTAGTGGCCAAAGTGTAACCACCATTGCTGAAGCATTGCCTTTTAAGTTCCTCGGTAGAAAGATTGATTACAAAGGACGCACACCATCCCTTGAGGTAGTCGTCGATAACTTCATAAATGACCTCAACAAGGTAGACCAACAGCCCATTAACAATATAAAAAAAGCGTGGGTCTATGACAACTATCTCACTTCACGTCTGACTTGGCCATTCCTCGTTTATGATATTGGCAGAACCCATCTGGCAAAACTAGATGCAAATGTCATAAAAACATTGAAGTCTTGGTTTGGTCTAGCACTCTCGGCTGACCCTTCAACTCTATTCAGAGATTACAATAATTTTGGGTTAAAACTAAAAAGGCCATCGGAACTCTATAAACACCTCAGGGTTACCAGAACGCACATTCTAGTTAAGTCCCAGGACGAACTAGTTGCATCACTTCCTAAAGACGAGGGTGCCGGAAAACTTGACTCTAGGCTTCAATTTTACAAACAATTTATGGCAGGGGCTCAGGTAAATAGAACCGGGTTGGGTGCAAGACGTAAAAAGGAAGACCAAGACATTATAAAATCTTTTCTTAAACAAGATGAGGACGACAACTACAAAGTGCACGCCATGAACCTAGAAATGCAAAACGAGTGGTTAAACTTAGGCGAGTTCTGCATCCCTCTGGCTCTGAAGTGGCGCGCCTTGCTGTATGATTGGTCTCCTGCCTTATTGAAATTTTATCTTAATGCCTTTCAACTGACTCTCCCAGATCAGAGTAACCTAGTAAGATGGGGAAAAGCCTCGGAAAAATCTTGCTATACCTGTGGTGAGGCAGTGGGCACTGCAAGGCACTTATTGGTAGGATGCAAGGTGCTCCTGGACAGGGGTCTCTACTCACGCCGCCACGACAGAGTACTAGAAATCATACGTGAAGCTATAAGCCTTTCAGTAGCTAGGGCTCAAAAAGGGTTGACGACGAATAAAAGACAAACTAACTTCGTTAAAGCAGGCTCAAGTACAAATTCCACCAGCAAGCCTTATTCAATTCTGGGCTCTGCTCCTGATTGGACTATATTAATGGACACGTATGATAAGCACTATAAAATCCCGGAAGACTTAGCTATTACGACATCTAGACCGGACATATTTCTTTTTTCCAAACAAATTAAACGTATAGTACTTGTCGAGCTTACAGTGCCGTGGGAAACAAACATCCCTAAAGACCATGTATTCAAAGTGAATAAATACTATGACCTTACTAATGAACTAACCAAAAATGGCTATGTGGTTAGTTTATACGCGGTAGAAGTGGGTGCGAGGGGTATACCAGCGAAGTCTCTCTACAACCTGCTAAAAGACCTTGGCCTTACTAGAAGCGCAGTAAGCTCCATATTGGAACGAGTGTCCAAAGCTGCACTAGTAGGGTCCTTCCGAATATGGTTGGGCAGGGAGAATAACTTGAACAGAGGAGGTGAGTGTTGACGCGCGTCACAAAGGGTACCCTTAAACCTACACCCGAGTCACAAGTCTCGGGCTCTGTTCGGAGTTTTTCTCTCAGCCACGCGATGGACCCGGCACCCGCACGGTGAATCCATGGAATGCTAAGATATTCGTCTCGTGCATTAGGATACAATAACGGGCACCACGAACGGAATAAGACCAGCTCAGCGAGTCCAAGCTTACCACGTTCTATACGCTAGCAAAGACGAGACTTAGATCCTACCAGGACTACGATTTTCACTCGTGAAGGAAAGGCTATAGAGAGAGATGTAACAATGTAGACTGGACTTTCCGAAACTTGGTTATCTGATGCAATGGTTTACGAATACATAACGTGTTTCTATGGCAGTGATTCTCAATCTTTTTTTTGTTGCGGCACATATTTAATGATTTCAAAATTTGACGGCACACAAAGAAAAAGATAAAAATTATTTACAACACACTGCATAAATAGTTTATAACAAAAATTTTAAATACACCAAGACCCCGCTTTGCGTCGCTAATACGTTCCTGAAAAATGCGACGCAAAGTGAATCACAAATTTGAAAAGCAAATAATAAAATAATTTATTTTTTTGTGGATTTAAATATATATTCATGTTAATAATATTTTTTCTTTTTAAATGATATAATTTAATAATATCAACATTATTATATAATTGCAAAATTTGGCGGCACACTTTTGAAATTTGGCGGCACACAAAAGTGCCGCGGCACAGTGGTTGAGAATCACTGTTCTATGGCTTCAACTTATAAAACGAATTTATAAAACAGACATCCTGGGTTCTATTTTCGGTAGAGTTTATTGAGATTTCCTGATTTGGTTCAGGTCTGACAAAGTCGTACCTATCACCAAGCGATTTTGTGTTCCGGTACGATGTCATGTAGAAACCAAAAGGGGTGTGGATTTCGTCCTACTAAAAGTTAGCCAGCTTCCATCATCACTTACCATCAAGTGTGATTACTTTCAAGGGCTAACTTGTAAAATGAATTATTATTATAAAAACAAAAAACCCGACTGCTTAGAAGTTATGAAGTGAAAATAGAAAAACAAGGATCACTATATCTGTATAAATATATTTATATATTTTGTTTATATATACACTATATCTATATATTTTGTTTTTATAATAATAATTTTATTTGAGACATTTTAGTTTTAGTTTATAGAAATGAGACGGTACACTTTTTTCCATTTTATGTTAAAAAAGTAATATGAACATGATATGATATTTATATTTTTGAAATGGTCTTTTTACGACCTTTTAATTGGTATCCATATTGCTAAGATAAGAGAAAAAAATACACACATCCCCCCTTTTTTCCCCCATTTACAGCCGCCATTTTGAAAATTTATATAGCCTATGTCACTACCACAATTTTGACAAATTCAACGACACCTCACATGTCAAAATCCGTTCAGCCGTTTAGGCTGTAGCGCGTGCCGAAGAAATGGACATACATACATACATAGGTACATACCTACATACGCTCGAAAAACATAACCCTCCTTCTGACGCAGTCGGGTAGAAAAGTGGATTCCACCGACTGATAATGATGATGATGAACATATAGTGCGATACTACTAGTGACCATACAAATTCATTTCAACCATACATACATAACAGTTATTTTTTACTTTTTAGTGCGTTTTGAGTCGGTTCTATTTTTTGTTAAAAATTTTTATTTCTTATTTTTTAGTGATTCATCGCCACGTAACGTACTCGTACTATACTGTCATAGTATATTATACGGCACTAGTAGCCAAAAAGCTACCGATACCGAGACAAAAACCGAAATCGCTGTAAGCGAAAAAAAATTTGAAGAGTTTCTTCAATTTCCCCAGGATATCATCATCCGATCCTAAAATGATGACAATGGGACCACCTTGGAAGTATGCCCTTTCTAATAAAAAAAAATATCAAAATCGGATAACTCTGTAAAAAGTTATGCGTGGCCATTTTGAAAATTTATATAGCCTATGTCACTACCACAATTTTGACAAATTCAACGACACCTCACATGTCAAAATCCGTTCAGCCGTTTAGGCTGTAGCGCCAACCATACATACATAACATCACACCTTATTCCCATAGGGATAGGCCGTGACTACATCCTACCCCATGCTACAGTCCTTGCATACTTCCTTAGCTTCTTCCACTCTCATTAATCCTTTCATACAAGTAGGTTTAGGGTAGGTACTCTTGACCTGGCGGCTCTTTAAAGCGTCCTGAATTTGGTCAAAGAACTTACGCCTAGGCCATACACTTGGCAATTATAATTTATAGCGCATAATGATTTATGCAAATATTATGAAGACGAAACAAGGAGGTGAATGGCCTAATACCTAAATTAACGAGTTTATGTAAATTGATTATATGGGAGTGCCAATATACCAACTAGTATTATTACACCGTTAAAATCATTAATAACTTTGTATAATGACGTTATTTAACTGTACAAATTGATAACTGTATTTATTTTAATTTATAATATTAATATATTAAAAGTAATTTTAATTCATAAAAATTATTATTTTTTACTAGGTATCACGTATTTCGTGCCTTAAGAAGAAAGAAACAAAATATTTATTAGATCATTCACAGGTAAATCTGTGTCCTGCTGATGCTTTTTCATACCACGATTTGGTTTATCTGTCATATAAAATACGCCCACCAAAAGCTAAATCGAGGGTTCTTCTGCAGCGCAATTTTGGTGGTATGGATATAGATATCCTGTGGAAAGATGCTGTTGGGTTGGATTGGACGAATGTCCTAACTGGAGCTAACATCGATAATAGAATTGAGAGCTTTAACTCACTCCTTATTCGGCTGTATGACGTGCATGCTCCGATTCGCCCTGTCCGGCTAAAGCACCTTCCCGCTCCCTGGCTTACTCAGGAAATTAGAACGTTACAGTTAAAAAAAAATTCTGCTAAAGCCAAATACAGAATCAATAATTCCGATCGCAATAAGGACAAATATCATAAAGTTAGGAATCGCTGCAACAGGTTATGTAGAGATATGCAACGACGCCACATTCATAAATCCATACTCGAGGAAGAAGATTCAGGTCGAGTGTGGAAATTTCTTCAGTCTCTTGGAGTTGGGAAAGCACGACAAAATAATCACTCCTGCAACTTTAATTTAGATCAGCTTAATAGCCATTTTTCCTCTTCTTGTGGTATTGATGATGCCACAAAGTTAAACACTAAAAATCAATTATTAGCTTTACCCACTTCTGACGATCCTGCTTTCATTTTCTGTCAAATCACTGATAGTGATGTTGTGAGAAGCATTCGTGAGGTCAATTCTGATGCCGTAGGTACGGATTGCATTAGTCGTAAGATGATCATTCCTATCATTAACCTCCTAGCTCCTATAATTAAATCCTTATTTAATTTCTCTATTTCCTCCGGAAGCTTTCCTTCTTCTTGGAAGGAAGCTCAAGTAGTTCCCATTCCCAAAAAAATTAATCCCTCTAGTTTTTCGGACTATAGGCCAATATCCATTCTCCCATTTCTCTCTAAAGTTTTTGAGCGTATAGTCCATCGTCAGTTCAGCCTTTTCCTGACCCGTCAGAACCTTTTCAATCCTTTCCAATCCGGTTTCCGTACTGGTCATAGTACGACCACCGCATTAGTTAAAATTACCGAGGATATTCGTCACGGCATGGATAACCAGTGTGTTACAGTGTTGGCCTTACTAGATTTCAGTAATGCTTTTAATAACGTTGATTTTGATTTATTATTAGCTAAACTAGGTTCTCTCAACATATCTCCTGAAGTGATTGACTGGTTTCACAGTTACTTGTTTGGTCGCCGACAACGTGTGCGGGTTGATGACAACGTGTCCAATTGGTGCGCGTTAACTGCCGGTGTACCACAAGGTGGCGTGTTGTCTCCTCTTCTTTTTTCCATTTTCATTAGTTCTATTACACATCAGCTAACTTCTCTCTATCACCTGTATGCAGATGATCTCCAAATTTATGTTCAGTCCAAACTATGTGATTTGCCTAGTGCGGTCGAATTACTAAACAAAGATTTAGATTCTGTTGTGCAGTGGAGTAGCTCGTACGGCCTAAAAGTGAACCCATCTAAAACACAAGCTATAATTATAGGCAGTCATAATTTGGTTGCACGCATTGACTGGGCTAATATTCCTGATGTAGTTTTTGATGGAACGCGTGTGCCATTTTGTGACTCAGTTAGAAATCTAGGTGTCACTTTTGACAAATATTTTACTTGGGCCCCACAGGTCAGTGAGGTTAGTAGGAAGGTGTATGCATCTATAGGGTCTCTGCGTAGATTGCGCAATTTTCTTCCTTTATCTACCAAAATTGTGCTTGCACAATCTCTGCTTTTACCAATTCTCGATTACGCTGACACTTGTTATCTTAATTTGAGTGAAGAATTGCTAGATAAACTTGAGCGCATCCAGAACATTTGTATAAGGTTCATATTTGGTCTTCGCAAATATGACCATATTTCCGAGTTTCGCGATAAACTCAAGTGGCCTTCGATTCGCCTTCGCAGGAATACTCACATTCTTTCCCTATTGTATAATGTCCTCTTCAACCCTACTGCTCCCATATATCTAAAAGAGCGATTCCACTTCCTCCATCTAACTCATTGTCGCTCTCTTAGATCAGAGGACAACCTACTCCTAAAAATTCCCTCTCATCATTCGTCCTTTTACTCTAAATCCTTCTCTGTCAAAGCTGCTCGGCTTTGGAACTCCTTACCTCTAGACATTCGCCGTGCGCAATCACTAGTCACTTTTAAACGACTGGTGAATGCTCACTTCTACCCTCCATAGCCTAGTACTCACTTTCTTCCCTTTCTCTCCTGGATTTCGTCTAGTCTCTATTATTTTTCATTTATTTATTTATTTTACTATAAACATGTATTTATATATGTATGTATGTATGTATGTATGTATGTATGTATGTATGTATGTATGTATGTATGTATTTATGTATGAATGTATGTATGTATTTATGTATGTATGTATGTATGTATGTATGTATGTATGAATTTGTGTATGTATTTAGATAATTATATAATGTAAATCAATTTTTATTTTAGTTCAGTAAAATTAGTTCTTTATTTTTGTGTACGTACACCCGAGCCTACTCCAATATATACACTTTTCCTTAAATATAATTGGTTGTCTGGAAGAGATCGCTCATTAGCGATAAGACCGCCAATTGTACATTAGTTTTTAAGGTATTTTCTCTTTGTTTGTTTTTGTTTTTGGTGTACAATAAAGAATATTTCATTCATTCATTCATTCATTAAATCTGTATGTCCCTCCGTTACAGTAAATTTTCACTGAAAGTACTAGACTAGAGGTTGATAATTTATGTCAGATTTCCTTTTCAACGTGAAGGATATTTTCGATTTGGCTTATCGGAACTTCAGCATAGCTAAGAAGTTAAGAAACATCCTAACCATATCAGCTTTTAAGCAAAAAAAAAAAATCTATTCGATCTATCCATTTTTGAAGGCGTCCGCTTTGATGATATACCTAGACAAACATGACAAACCTTTAACACCCTTCTTTTTAAGTCGGGTGTCAAAAATTAAGGGCCAAAATATTTACAGTACTACATATTACTTGCATTTAAATTGGGATGGAGTATTGACAATAGCTACTGATATGGGCGTAGCGGTGTATGGGCAGAGGGTATAGTCGACGCATTTTAAACTGAGTCGTCGGGCAATAAATGTCACTGCTTGTATCTAGTTAATTAAAAGCTCTATGCAGTTTTGGATATTCTATTTAACAAAATTGACTAACAACGTTATTTATCTCTACCACCGACTGATCTGACGTCTCAGTTTAAAATGCGTCGACTATAGAAGAGCTTTCAATTATTGGTAATTTGTAAAGCTTGCGATATGAGGAACTTGCGGGTAGTTGACAATGTTGAGCCGTGCGCGCATCATTCGCATTCATTTGATAAAAAATCCACGATTAAAACGATATAGTCTATAATTTTTTTTATTTTACCTGTCTATATTTTTCTCCTGAGCCGCTCCGTAAAAAGTTAGCGTCAATTTATACCGAATACTCCGTTCCAATTTAAATGAACCTTATCCGTAAAGGCGTTGTGCGGACCGCCTTGAATTTAATACACAATTTCCTTTCTAAACGCAAATGTCTGTGGGAACATGGGTATTATAATCGTAACATTATCCGGTGAGCGAAGTGACGTATAGGTACACATTTGTTGACTTTTTTTTACTTTAGACTTAGATTTTTTACTAGCTTTTTAACTTGTTCTGTATAGAGGCACTAATAAATAATATACATGTAGTGCATATAGATTAAATATTTAATGCTACATTAGAACCTCTTTCTGATAATCAGAAAATAAATTAAGCAGTTTTCGTGTTTTACCTACACGCCATTATCATTTATGTACATTTGTAAATAAATAAATCAATCATTTATTTATTTAATTTTTTTTTAATTTTCAACAATAAAATAATATAAAAAAAATCCAATCCGCCTGCTGCGGGGCTCGGGGGCTCAAACGACCGGTGGTCAGGGCTCCAAATGAGGAACCTCCTCACAATACGCGCAGTCTCAAGAATCGCCTTCCGTATCCGACCCTTGATCCAACAACTAAGCTAAAACTTCTTAAGATGTTGTTCGAAGGATTTCGCTATAAACAGAAACGACTATAGGAACAATAATCGTCGACTCAACATTCCACATGACGGTAATGTTGTGAGCAAGGTTCAAGTATTATTACCTCTTTATCAATAAGTAAGTACTTTATAGATCTTTGTTACATTTTTTTTTCTTCATGGAAGTAATTATTAATTTCGCGTCAGCGGTCACATGCCTCCGTGGCGCAATTGGTTAGCGCGTTCGGCTGTTAACCGAAAGGTTGGTGGTTCGAGCCCACCCGGGGGCGACCTCTTTTGTGTACTTTTTAAATTTTTTTTTTAATATTATTAAAGCCTTTATCAAATTAATAATATTGTACTGTTACTTAAATTTATAACTACTTTTTTCTGTTCTGAATAAATCATACTTGTATGGATTCAAAAAAATTAAATTATACCATCGTGATAATGATACAAAATTTCGACGCTAGTCTTCAACCTTCGATAGCTCAGTTGGTAGAGCGGTGGACTGTAGAGGAAATAATATTGATATCCATAGGTCGCTGGTTCAAATCCGGCTCGAAGGAATTTTTTAAAATAATTTTACAATGTACGTGACATGGTGATGTATAATTTTCAAATAAAACATCTGAAAATTTTCTTTATACGAAAACATACCAATATAATCGAGGATCAGATTTTAGATTTAATAATAGGTGCTTCTTTCAATTCACAGTGTAAAAAAATAACCATTTTATTTTCTAAGAATTTTTATATTGGTCTTCCAAAATGTTATGATTATGCATTTATGAATAGTGATGACACTGTAACGGTATTTCGCATCATCTATCACATCCTCGGTAGTATAGTGGTAAGTATCCCCGCCTGTCACGCGGGAGACCGGGGTTCGATTCCCCGCCGGGGAGAATTTTTTGTTTTTAATATTTTTAATGAAATTTCGTTAACAAATTAAATGTAATAAAATTGCAGATAATACAATTAATATTGTAAAAAATACTTATATTTAAATTATAATTATGCATGACGGTTTCACAAAAGCGTAACTAACGTTTGACGGCTCCCGTGGCGCAGTGGTATTTCAGTGGATTTATATGACGGAAGTCCTGGGTCCTATTCCCGGCTGGGCTGATTAAAATTTTCTATATTATTCCAGGGTTGGCTGGTGGGAAGCTTCGGCCATGACTAGTTACCACAACAAAAACCTACCGCCAAGCGATTTAGCGTTCCGGTACAATGTCATGAGGATTTCGTCCTACTCCTAGCAAGTTACAGTCAGTCTTACAATCGGTAGTATTCTCAAACAAACAGAGGTTTTATTTTTGAATACTGGTTAAAAAATAAACTATCATGTATTCAAAGTGAATAAATATTATGACCTTACTAATGAACTAAACAAAAATGGCTATGTGGTTAGTTTATACGCGGTAGAAGTGGGTGCGAGAGGTATACCAGCGAAGTCTCTCTATAACCTGCTAAAAGACCTTGGCCTTACTAGAAGTGCAGTAAGCTCCATATTGGAACGAGTGTCTAAACCTGCTCTAGAAGGATCCTTCCGAATTTGGCTGGGCAGGGAGAATAACTGGAACAGAGGTGACGCGCGTCACTAAGAGTACTCTTTTAAACCTACATCCGTGTCACAAGTCTCGGGCTCTGTTCGGAGTTTTTCTCTCAGCCACGCGGTGGACCCCCACCCGCACGGTGAATCCATGGAATGCTAAGATATTCGTCTCTCTATTAAAGGCGAAAATTTGTGAGTGTGTGAGTGTGTATGTTCGTGACTTCCTCACACCTAAACGGCTGGAGCGATTGCGATTTAAATAAAATTTGATATGGAGTTAGCTAAAACAGTAGATTAATACGTAAGCCACATTTGGTTCCGAAATTCCCTCAAAAACGGAACAACGCGGGTGAAGACACGGGCATCTGCTAGTTTTAAATATAAATGACCGAGAGTATAAGCAAATAAACAATAATCCGTAACCTTTGCTTACCTCACGACATCGCAAACAAGAACATCGACATTATCCTAAAAACAGTATACCACACCTCTAGTCGTTAAATTACATAAGTTCACGCGGCTTTGTTCACTATGCCTGATTGGCCCCATTGGCCTCAGTAGAACCTTCACCTTTAGGGACAGAAACGGGGGCAAAATGCGCCGTTCACTTCCTTGAAGTTGTAATTGATCTATGTTTTGTTGAATTCTGCATTTTTGTATTCAATGTTGTATAGTTAACATTGATAAATGCTATTCAATTCATAATTATGTACAGAAATTTGCAATTTGGTTTATTTTTTATTTTTCAATTTGGAAATTTGCATTATATAAGAAAATCTTATTATAATGTAAAGGATTGTAATATTAACAATAAGAAAGTTTAGGAATGTACTGGTTTGCATGATTAGGTATTTTTTTGACAGCCGAATGGCGCAGTGGGTAGAGACTCTGCTTCTGTGGGTCTCTTAAGGGTAAAACCCACGTTTGATTCTCACATCTGGAAAAAATTTGTATGGCACCTTCTAGGCAAGGGAGTTCCTTAAGCGCTTGCATTAAAATAAACTCCGTGCTCCGTGCAAGGAAATGTTTTTTTTATTCAAACCGACAATATTTTTAATCCTTAAAACAGAACCCTACGCCCGTACCGTTATTGAGCAAAAGCACAGATTTCAGAATATATCTACGAAATCAGCTAACTCATTAATAAAAGCTAGTTGAAACGACCATAGAAATAAATCGGTCATTAACCCATGTTGTTTATTATGTTGGTAGGTAGGTAAAATTGAAAGAAACCCATAATTCAGATAACAGTATATAAATTAATTATACACGATCCAAGTTCGATGGACCCCGATGGCTATGCTTTTTATGGATATCGTCTTAAAGGTCAAATTTTTTGGTGCCTTTTTTGTTGATTTCAATATCCGCTTCAATAGCATCGGTGATCGAAAACGACCTTTAATTATTAAGATATATTTGTATTGTTAAGAATATATTTAACGCAAATAACTCAACAACAGTTCGAATTAATTCCTCGAATAACAGCCTTCAAGCGGTCAAGGTCAATTCCTGACCAATTCGGCTGGTGGGAGGCTTTCGCCGTGGCTAGTTACCACCCTACCGACAAAGACGTACCGCCTAGCGACTTAGCGTTCCGGTACGATGTCGTGTAGAAACCGAAAGGGGATGTGGATTTTGATCCTACTCCTAACAAGTTAGCCCGCTTCCATTTTAGATTGCATCATCACTTTAAAAAAAATTAAGAAAATTTTAACCGGTCCAGGTCTGGATGGTTTTGGTTGGTTGGATTTCGATCGTGGTTACCACCCTGATAGCAAAGTCGTGCCGCCAAGCAATTTCATGTTCCATTACGATGTTGGGCAGAAACCGTAAGGGGCGTGGATTTCAACAACTCCTAACAAATAAACTCGCTCCAAACAAATAAACTTGTATACAGCATTGTAAATTCTGTTTGAAAAGACTATAGACAATAGAGTGGCCTTATTTGCTGTGTTGTGGTACCGCGTTTAAACTATAGATAATAGACAAGGGACGGTAGTCGTCGAACGAAAATGGCGGGCAGGCTATGAAATATGCCCCTATGGAAAATTGTAGTGAGTCACCTTAGTGTCCGAGTCATGTGTAGCCATGCTGTTTAACTATAGTAAGAATCTGTGCGCATAATGTTTAATCAAGTGATTACTGTAATGGCAGTTGTACACACTCGACGAGAACCTCTCGCCGAGAGCCTCAGCCGAAAAGACTCTCGTCGAGAGCATGCCTGTACACACTCGTTCTAACATTTGAACTGAAGACTTACAAGAGAATGGACGTAGATATAGCTGCTGCTATTTGTCTTTGTGGCGTGAGCTATTATAATTTTTAAACATTTAAAAGAGCACACTTCATATGAAAGTCTATCTTTAAAATTAAAAGGGTACCTAAGAGGTTTTCACGCGGTAGAAGTCGCGGGCGACTGCTAGTGTTGTAATAAATACATTTTTAATTGATATAAATAATGTTTTCTTACCTGTGTATCTGTGTTCAAAGTATTTGTACACTGAACAATATTATTTAGGAATGAGTCCATTAACTAGTAGGCGAACCATATTGGTTTATAAACTAAATCAGCTGCAGCTCCAGACTGGATGGAGGCAATAACCCTTCTTTTATGACTACCATAGGTAGCCATAAGTGAGTCACGCTTCTTTTTCAAATGAACGAGTGTGTACATGCTCGCTCTCGTTAACCTCGCGAGAGCCAACGAGACCCTTTGACTCGGACGCAAAAAACCGACAAGGCACCCAGAGCGACCGAGATGAGAACGAGAGCGAGATGAGACGAGAGCGCCCTGTACACACGCGCGCTCGGTCTGTCTCGGAGTATCTCGACGAGTGAGTACAACCGCCATAAGAATGTTTCATTTTGATCATTTTTGATGTCTTTGTAAATAAATTGTTTCGATTAAGTTTGTCTTTTGGTGTTTAAGTTTTATTCACTTCTAGCTGTTTGTTAACATATATTAGATTATAACATCACTAACCATCATGCTAGAGCCACACTTCGACCGAATTTTCGCTACTCGACTAGGTCGCGATACCTTACGTAGCCACATTTCAAGAAAACAGCCACTAGTGTCTCGACATCCGTCCACACATACAAACTTGCGCCCTTATAATATTACTAGCAGTCGCCCGCGACTTCGTCCGCGTGAAAACCTCTTAGGTACCCTTTTAATTTTAAAGACAGACTTTCATATAAAGTGTGCACTTTCGCCGCTACCCCTCTCAATTTAAATTTTTTATAGTTTCCCGTCAAGCAATATCCTCCGTCCCGTCCCATGTACTAAAGATCTACATTTTTGTTGAACATTGTACGATATTACAGTACATTAACATTAACAATATATGTTTATGGCAAGCTGATGTGTATAGCTTGTATCAAAAAGTCTATTTTACTTTTGAGTCTAGCTTTCATAATAAACAAAATAATTTACAATCAGACACGCAGATCTATAGATTAGCCCGTTTAAACAAACGAACAAACTTTTTCGTATATTATATAAATATGGTCTGCCATGCCAAATATATTGACAGAAAAGATAAAAGATAGCCTGTGACACTCACCGATAAAGTAGCATTCTACTGACTGATGAAATTTTTAAAATCGGATCAGTAGTTCCGAAGATTAGCCCCGACAGATCTTTATTTACAAACTTACAAACTTTACCTTTTAATAATATTAGTATAGATATATATATTAAGGGTAAAGATATTTGACCAAGTTGATAAATTGAACCTAGAACCTCGATTATTACATACCTGCGTCAAACTACACGATTTTATCATTTACCCTCAAAATGATAACATAATTATATACTCAATCAATTACCTAGGGTACCTGAAAATAAAAACTAAATAGATATGCGTTCAAGGAATCCATTATTGAGCATAACCTTTGATACTCCATGTAACAAAAGCAAGGTTCCATTGATAGTTATAATAAAGGTCTCTGCACTATTTACATAAAGCGTACAAAATAAATTTTGATTTTGTAAAATTGGTTTTTTATTGTAACATTCGAAACAAATTATTTTATACAAACTTAAGCTGTCCTTGGGCTTCGATCGCGTGGAAATCTATACAGACTAATATTATAAAGCTCAACAGTTTGTTCGTTTATTTGAACGCGCTAATCTCAGAAACTGTTGGTTCTAATTGAAAAATTCTTTACGTGTTGGAAAGTCCATTTATTGAGGAAGGTATAGCCCATGTAACATCATGTTCATCATCAACCAATAAGAGCGAAGATTCAGTAGAAAAGTGGAAATAATTATTCATTTTGAAGGCTAATATAATATAATATAATAAGTTATAAGGAGTAACTTAGGCTATTTTTATTTTCGTAAGTTATATAGTAATAAACAGTAGAAATTGAGTTTATTTAAATAAGTAGCAAAAATGAATTGGGATAATAAAAAAAGAATAGTCAGATCAGTTTTAGATTTTTTATCTTGTCTGTTTATAGATGGATCTAACATATTAATTTATAGATTTGTCCTATATCAATTAAACTAGCTAATTTTACCCTATCGGTAAAAATTGCATGAAAATGTGTTCATGTCGAAGACTATCATGAACAGTCAAACATACAAGTCAGAGTTAAAAGCTGAGATGTTTTTAATCGACTTCAAAAATAAGGAGGTTATCAATTCGACCTGTATGTATTATAGTAATATTTCCAGAGCAGCCCAGTTTTCGTATATGTTAGTCTATATAGTCTGAACAAATGTGCCAAATTTCAAAAGTGTATGTATGTATGTATTTATGTTTCTGGAGGCATATCTTCGGAACTACAAGTCCGATTAAAGTAATTCTTTTTTTGTTGTACTAGGTATTGTTTAACTTAGGGAATACTGCAAGTTTCATCAAAAACGGTTTAGTAGTTTTTGAGACAGGGATTTTTTTTGCATGACCACACATAACTTATCACAGAATAGTCAGATTTTGAAAATTCTTTTTTTATTAGAATTCACTTCCAAAATGGTCCAAATAGTTATCATGTTAGGATCTGATGTTGAGATATTGGTTAAATCGAAGGAACTCTTCAAACTTCATAGGCACATTTGCAGCGATGTCGGTAGTTTATACTTAGATGGCTGGCAAATATTGGTACCTACTCATAGCTAAGAACGAGGTTTTACGTATGTGCGTTGTCGATAAACGGCTAAAAAGTATGAAAAAAAAATTTTAATAAAAAATTAAACCGACTTTAGAACCCACTGAAAAGTATAAAATAAATGCTGTATGCTTTCTACTTTAAAGAAGATACCTAATTTACACAAAGTTCTTTGCTGATTTGTCCAATAAACTTTTCTTAAACTTGGATGGCACCGAATTTATAAATATGGTTAAGTAAATTAAAGTAACTAAATGACGCATTTATTTTATACTTTTCAGTGGGTTTTGAAGTAGGTTTAATTTTTTATTAAAATTTTTTTTTTACTTAAAATTATCTGTGCGAAAATTATATAATTCAATAATTATTTGTTGCATTATATATTAGTATTAATAATCTCATACTACGTATTTCTTGTTTTAATACCTACTTCATTTTTCCCAGGCCTGGTAAATAACACTTTTATTGATATAATCTAGATCTGGTTTCAAATATTTCGACAGAACGATGAACTCTCCTCATTAGCTATTTTATTTTCTCTTTATGACATAATAAAATATATTCTGTAATAAATTAAAACTTATTATAAAATATATTATTATAAAAAAGTAGAGCAAAATCCCAGATACTCCAGACCTTAATCATTTTAGAAATACGTGAAGTCTAGGATACTACCTACCCATTGTACATACCTAAGTATTTATTCCACTCTGCAGTAACGTCGGCGTAGAATGACACGGTTTCCCACGTTGCACCTTTTAAACATATCAACACGTGGAGGCTTAATATTTCAGTATGACGATGAAGTCAGTAGGTAGCATAGAAACTCTTGAATCATATTCCTTTACTGAAAATTATTAACTCATCCTTATTTTTATAATAATGCGACAAATAATCTGGCGCTACCAACCCACTTGTTATATTGTTTATGTTTCTACATACCTAGCTGTGCCCGCGGTTTCGTCTGCGTGGATTATTGACTTTAATATAGTATTTTTAATTTATAACCAACTTCAAAAAAGGTGTACCTCAATTCGACCGTATATATTTTTAGGGTAATTTTGAAAATAAAAGGACATTAAAATAAGCTACTTATAGCATTTTTTGCGGTCATTATTTTTACTTATTTTTCATATAAGATTTTTTATGACAATATCTAAATTTTTTTTTATCGACTACAAGTTGGTCCTTGACTGCTATCACACCTGATGTTAAGTGATGATGCAATCCAAGATGGAAGCGGGCTAACTTGTGAGGAGTAGGATGAAATCCACACCCCTTCGGTTTCTACACGACATCGTACCGGAACGCTACATCACTTGGCGGTACATCTTTGTCGGTAGGGTGGTAACTAGCCACGGCGAAAGCCTCCCACCAGCCAGACCAAGACAAATTAAGAAAAATCGCAATCTGCCCCGCCAGGAATCGAACCCAGGACCTCCATCTTATAAATCCACCGCGCATACCACTGCGCCACGGAGGTCGTCAATAATAACTTGTAATATTTGTTATTTGTCTATATACCTTATATGGGCATTTTTCCGAGCTAACTCTTATACCCTTAAGTAAGTTATTATAAAAACTATTTATATTTAGCACCTAAATCCGCATTGTATGTGATTTTATATGCTTATATACATTTAAAGTAAATAGGCACATAAAATTCGTATAAAAATCACATTATTAATCAAGAGATATCCAAATTAGGTAATTATTTTACAATATTTTAGCATCTTTATATTTTTTATGTGTTAGCTAAAAGGTTATAGATATCGTAAAATTGAGTATTCTGTAGAATAGCGATAATACTTAAAAATAACAATATAAAACGTTAGGTACAGGGTTCAATCGGGTGCATCCCAGTAGTACCCCCTAATTTTAGTTCTATAGAACTGTTGATACACCATATTAGTGCTTAGTGTCCCATAAGTTCTAAATTAAAGAAATGTCGATATCAACATCTTATTTGTACGTTACATATAAAATAACTATGTATAGTTTTTATAAGTGTAATGTGGAATCTCTTTTGATTGCAATAATAAATGTCCACTTAAATTTGAGAGTATCTATAAACATACTATATCGAATACAGCTTTGCTTAAATTGCACAAAACGTCTTTAAAATGGTGTTGAGGTTTTTAATATAATTTTTTTCTAAGCTGAATAGTTTGCGCGAAAGATACTTCCAGAGTGGTAAAATGTGTCCCCCCTGTAACTTCTAAAATAAGAAAATATTTTTTTAGACACAACTACTACTTGGTTTTAAGAACTTAGCTTTTGTCGCAAGGGACATTTTTTTGTTAAAAACAAAATGAAATATCAATCAAAATAATATAAAGTTTATAACTTATATGGTATAAGTAAACTGAAGAACAAAAACTATACTACAGTACTATATAGAACTATTGGGATATAATTTAACAGCACGGAAAATATCCCAACAGTTCTATAGAACTACAGTATGGAGTACTACTAGGATGCACCCGTTCGATCTTGTGTTGCTCGGACCAAGGCGCGTTTGAAACTCTTAAAACATTTTAGCGCCTTTCAAATTTTTTTATGAGCCAGCTAAAAGGCTATAGAAGTCATAAAATTGAGTTACTCAAAAAGAACAATAAAATTTGTAAGGTACTAGGTTCGATCTTGTGTTGTGGGCTCTTCTCGGACCAAGTCTCTTAACTTTAATTTTAAGATTCCGATTTTACACTATTAACCGATTTCAAACAAAGGAGGTTATCAATTCGACCCTCATGTACCTATGTGATATTTTCCGAACTGCCTAGTTTTCGTATAATATCACCATAACTTTAAATTGGACCTACACTAACATGACGTTTTAACATTGCTAGTAACATAAGCCTATTTGAAATAAACGTTTATGACTTTGACTTTTGACTTTGGTCCTCGGTACGGAGTATAATGACTGGGACCAGCTTTGACTGCGCTCCATTTACTAACCTACAATTTATTTTAAAAAAGCGCAGTATTTCTTTTTAACTTAGACTAAACTTAAAAACTTAGTAGGTACAATTACTAAGTTAAGTATTTACTTACCTAATACGTATGTATATTTATCTGTGTAATACCACAGAATACAATATAATAGCAAATAATACTTAACTATGTCATTAAGTAAGTAAATAGGCTCTATACAATGTCACACTTACTAAAGCTAAACAAAGCAACTCATTTGAAGTAACCATACGTATTTTAATTTCGAAAGGAAACCAATAAAGGCATGGTCCATGTATGGTAGGGTTGCCAAAATGTAATAGGTACATTATTCATAAATTATTCATCTCTTTGGCGCACTTGGAAATGCTTTGCCCCAAGTTCGATTTCCAAAAATCAATCTTCAGTTAAGATTTTTACGAATCTTATTTAGGGGTCATAGTATGTAAAATACTATGTACATACTATGTAAAATAGAGTCAGGTGTATGAATCTTAATAAGGAGCTTCGGCCATGAATCGGCTTCAGAATTCCGGCAAAGCCTACCTACCTAACAATAATTACTTCCTGTGCTAAAAAATATTTATTCAGATTCTTATTTCACCAACATACCAAAAGGCTACTAAAGAACGACTCGAATGTCATCTATAAAATCTTTGTCGTACTAATTTAAACATTGTTCTACGACATAACTTACTAAAGCTTTGGATGAATGATGTATAAATTTTGTGTAACACTGCCATCTCTCGATAGCTAGTGAAACTAGTACACAGAGAGTCGACATACAGCGCCATCTATGACAAAATTACAGAGTAATTGTTTCAGAATACCGTCTATAGATGTCGCAGCTAGTTTCAAAGTATTATTTTTACTGAAATGTTCCACTTTCCATTAACCGATGCCCGAGCGAAAATTTTAAATAGAAAAACTAGACTTTTTTATTCATCGACGTTTAACCCTTGACTGCAGAAAATGTATTAAACTTTGTAAAGGGTAGTTAGTTTAGAAGTAGGTGCCACTGACTAGTTCCTACACGGTATATCTGAAATCTGAAATACATAGCTTGGGGGCGATCTTTGACGGGAAAGTGGTAACAAGCCACGGCCGAAACCTACCCGATCTGAGCAAATTTAAATAATTTACTGGATTGGATAGTCGAATCCAAGACCTTTCTATCAACGTAGCACTGAAAAGATCATTAAATCTATTTATATGTATTATGTAGGTATTAAGATACGAATGCTACAGAAAAGATGACAAAAATATCTTCATCAGTATCAGCCTTTTAACGGCCCACTACCGGAACTCCTCCTTGGAGAGGGGATATGGAGCGTGGACATACCAAGTTGCTCTGATACAGGTCGGCGAGCATATAAATCCTAACTAATATTATAAATGCGAAAGTAACTCTGTCTGTCTGTCTGTCTTGCTTTCACTCTACAACTACTGAACCGATTTAAATGAAATTTGGTACACAGTAAACGGTCTAGAGCCTGAAAAAGGACATAGGCTACTTTTAATTGCGAAAAAAGTGTTGTAAGGGGTTAAAGGGGGGATGAAAGTATCATCATTTTGAAAGCTTAAGACCTATTTCTTAGGCAGTTGATTTGATATTAATAAATATGACATTCAAAGCTTAGAAAAATTAGGCTGCCGTAATAACTAATTCCACGCGGACGAAGTCGCGGGCAAAAGCTAGTACTAGAATATATTCGTAGCTAAATTAAAATAAGATAAAATATTACATGTTCAACAAAATAATATCATTTCAAAAGCCTTTTGTTAATTAAATATACCCACATAATATGTGAAATTTATTTATTTAACTAAATGAAACTAATTTTGCAGTCAACAAAAACCATAAAATGTAATTAAGCTATGTTGACATTTGAAACTTTTAATTGTTATAAACTGCGTAGGTGGCGCTTAAAAAAATCTCCTAAATCTTATCAGCTCCATGGGTCTATGTGGGAGGCCATTTAAAAACTCGATTCCCTAAAGTTAAACTTTTGAACCGTAAAAAATACGAGTTTGTACGCAGTAGGACATGACGTAACCATAAATAAGTATTCCCGGGGAGCATTTTCCGCAATTTTTCACTAATCGTGGCGTAAAATGGCGCCTTTTCCCCCGCACCGGATTGGTGAATGCAAGGTGACGTCATCGCGCCCACGCGTCGTACGTGACGTAAGCCGATCGATGTGTGTACCCGTCTCGTTCTCGCCTGTGCGCGGTGCAAACAAGGCGCAAGCTCGCCGTCTCTGTCTGGCAGGAACGCTTCGAAATTCTAAACCGTAGGCGTCCTCGTGCGTAGCGTCAATATGCTTGGACCGGGATATTTACAATTTCTCGTATTTGGGTTAAACTTTATAGAATAGTCGCATTTCCTTTTCGTATTATATGCAGGCGGTGCTGAAGATATATCCTAATAATATTTGCTCGTGTTTTCAAAAAATATTTGTTTTCTTCTAGATTTGGAGTTGTGATTAAGTCTTTACTTCTTATATCAGAATTATCCTTAACATGTCATTACTTCTATTAAATAATTTAAGTTTTAAGATATCAGTAACTTACAAAAACTACTGACTTACTGATAAATAGAAAACTACAGGTTGGGTTCATTTAGACGCGCCCTCCGATGCGCAATGCTAGGCATACGCGGTGGATTTATAAGAAAGATCATCTTACTCCTACCAAGTTAGCCCGCTTCCATGTTATCATCACTTGCCATCAGGTGTGACTGCAGTCAAGGGGTAACTTGTAAAGAATTATTGTTGTCTTGTTAGGTACGTGCTGTCAACTATACTAAAGCCAAACTCGATTGAGAATGCTTGTCAACAAACAAATTAAAAATGAAGGTAGAAAGTACTAGTCATTTTACACCTAATTTTTTAATTTACTAGTTAATGACGAATTCATGACAGTAAATTACATTAGTAAGCTTAAAACTAATTAATATATTCAGTATCGTTTAAATAAGATTTTTAAAAAACAAAACAATTTTAAATTTATTAGGCATATTTTATGCATTTTCTACCTTCATTTTTAATTTGTTTGTTGACAAGCATTCTCAATCGAGTTTGGCTTTAGTATAGATATTTATACCCGTCGTCTCTAACTAAAACCATTTTAACGTAAATTGAGAGTGGAACTTTCCATATTTTTTTTAAATGAACGATTACGAGAATTCTTTTTTTTTAACGACTTCAAGTTGGCCCTTGACTCCTATCATACCTGATGTTAAGTGATGATGCAATCTAAGATGGAAGCGGGCTAACTTATTATGAAATGGATGAAATTCACACTCCTTTCGGTTTTTACACGATATCGTACCGGAACGCTAAATCGCTTGGCGGTACGTCTTTGTCGGTAGGGTTATTCCTAACAAACCGTTTTTTTAATTAACTTTTATAAGATCCGAACAAGGCTGTATCAGAAAATTTAAACAGCCTGTGAGTTTTCATAAAAAACTCTGCCTAGTCACTTTGAAAAATAAAAATAGTAGTTGTAGTCCAGGGTTCGATTTCTGGCTTAGCCGATAAACATCTTCGAAATTGGCTGGCTGGTTGCGTCTACCGAGATAGACGCAGTCTAAGGCTATATTTCAATGGATATACCATAAATAGTCACTATACCCTTAAAAAATGGTCACTTAGGTACATTTTTATTTTTATGATGTTGTGGCAGTGTAGAAATATACGAATCGCAATACCAAAACAAGTTTGTTAAAAGGAATTAATGCAACCTAATGTACCCCAATAGACTACTATCCAAAAGTCACAGATTTGAAAAAAAATCTAAAACTATAACAGAGATGGTGCCAGAGTCAACAAAAGATACGATAAATATCAAAGTATTTAAAAAAAACTGGAAAAATGGCTTTCTATAGTTATAATGAATGTATAGAAAATAGAATGTTAGAAAACTTGTCATTAAATTAAATTAAAATATTACTAATTTGTAAAATTTAAATGATTTCATGAAGGTATTATTTGTAAGAGAGACGAATATCTTAGCATTCCATGGATTCACCGTGCGGGTGCCGGGTCCATAGCTTGGCTGAGAGAAAAACTCCGAACAGAGCCCGAGACTTGTGACACGGATGTAGGTTTAAAAGAGTACTCTTAGTGACGCGCGTCAACACTCACCTCCTCTGTTCAAGTTATTCTCCCTGGCCAGCCAAATTCGGAAGGACGCTACTAGAGCAGCTTTGGACACTCGTTCCAATATGGAGCTTACTGTACTTCTAGTAAGGTAGGTCTTTTAGCAGGTTATAGAGAGACTTCGCTGGTATACCTCTCGCACCCACTTCTACCACGTATAAACTAACTACATAGCCATTTTAGTTAGTTCATTAGTAAGGTAATAATATTTATTCACTTTGAATACATGGTCTTTAGGGATGTTTGATTCCCACGGCACTGTATGCTCAACAAGTACTATACGTTTGATTTGTTTGGAAAAAAGAAATATGTCCGGTCTAGATGTCGAAATAGCTAAGACTTCCGGGATTTTATATTTTATTTTTTTTGACGTATAATATTAATATTCAGTCATTTATTCATATGACTATTGACTATTGACAATATACTGATCCCTTCTCCTATACGGAGGGAGGCCTGGCCTTATAGTAAGTCGGTAATAGGCATATAATACACTGATGTTCTCGCGGACTAGTCGCGGCTTCTCCTACATAAAGTTTTACAAGAACATCAAATCAATCTGTAACCTCCCATGGTGACCTTCGTGTGACGTCAAAGCGCTTGGCAGCCAAGTTTGTCTATGGAGGCATTAACGGTCTACGGAGGCGAAGGCGGAGGCGGACAGACCGGCCTCGGTCTAGACGGCGCCGCTCGGTCTGTGCGCATCCTCTCCGCATCCCACGTACTTAGCGTCGCCAGCCGTGTGGGTAACGTCGGACATAGTCAGGCTTTTTGATTGCGTATCTGGTCAAAACGGACCGTGTCTCACTTGACCAGATTTAGGTAGGCTTTTTACATTTCATTAGAATAATTATTTTTTATTGCAAAATAATACAATAAGGAATTTAAGCTAACATGTCAAAACATGCTCACATAGAATGGTAAATTAACAAGAAATTAATTATTTTATTTATTTATGGTAATAATTCCTCAGTGCCTGAAGACGAAGGTCTTCGAACAGTGCGTGTTGCCAGTGATGACATACGGATCCGAGACTTGGTCGCTAACTGCGGGCTTCATAAGAAGGCTCAGAGTCACTCAGCGGGCGATGGAAAGAGCAATGCCCGGAGTATCTCTGCGTGATCGAATCAGAAATGAGGAAATCCGCAGAAGAACCAAAATAACCGACATAACTCGGCGAGTCGCAGAACTGAAGTGGCAATGGGCGGGGCACGTGGTTCGAACAGCTGATGGACGTTGGGGGCCGAAGGTGCTAGAATGGCGACCCCGCACCGGAAAGCGCAGTGTTGGTCGACCCCCCACCAGGTGGACTATATAATAATATCTTTACTATATAATAATATCTTTATTGGCAAGTATCTTACATGCAAAATACAATTATAGTAGCAGTGACTCCCACACTAGGATTCCCTGTGTCGTGGGACTCACTTCCTTCCTTATAGGTACAGGATAATTATGTTACTTGTGGACTGATGACATCAAACGGGTCTCAGGGAGCCGCTGGGCTCATGCGGCTCAGGATCGTTGTGTTTGGAAGTCCCTAAAAAAGGCCTATGTCCAGCAGTGGACGTCTATTGGCTGATAATGATGATGATGATGGTAATAATTGTCATTGGTCTAGTGGTAAGTCCATGTGGCTTCGAACAAGAAGATCTGGGTTTGGATCCTGGGTCAAATCACTAAATGATTCTGAGACTTTTTTCATCTATGTAAAATCGGAGTCGGGAAGTTGGTGGTGTGACACTCTGTACCTCGAAGAGCACGTCAAGCAGATCGATCCCGGTCACTATCATTATTATCCAATAATTAATGTTAATGCATTAAACATTATCATTCTAAACCCAACCCGTATTGGATCTGCGTGGTGAGTCTACACTCAATATCCCCTCTCCTCCTAGACGAGTGGCCTGGCCCTTTAGTGGCCGTTGATAGGCTGATAATTTGATGATGATGAGCAAAAACCTTGATTTTACATACAGTTTATCAGCGCAAAATCCTCTATAATATAAGTTGTCCAGCCTTTTTATCCTAGTGTCCGGCCAAACTGGTTGGTCTGTCTAGCTATTAGGTTAAACTACGTGGCTACCCTACACGTACTGATACCCTCACTGGGAGGATATACCTATCTGATGGATGAATGGAGTGAATTACTTGCAACACTGTACCTAGGTATATATTCTTAAAACACTTGTTTATTGCAAGCTTCTATTAACTTTTTTCACTGCGTTATTATACATGGTTATTAAAAAATAAATTAACTTAAACCTTAGGGCAGTGATGGATTTATAAGACGGGGGTCAGTATGCCGATTCTTGAAAAAAAACCTTACTTTTGAAGCCGGATGTACAACGGTTGCAAAGCGGATGTAACAGATATCGTTATTCTCTAATGACTACTTGCTATATTGGACTGACAGTCGAACTAAAGGTGAGTTGATCGTCGGGATGTAAGCAAAATGTATATAAATGAATAAATGAATAAATGTTTGTATTGTTAGCAGCACTGCGTAGTACGTAGCGCTCAAAAAGCCTAGAATCCAAAGACGGAAATCATAAAAAAAATACTAATCTGATTTGATTTAAGGAAGTTTTGTAATAAAAAGTTGTTGATATTTTGATTAATGTTCTTTTGCTGCTCGTGCCTTTTGACCCCTTCTGCTGATGTTGCTAAAAGTATGATATATTTTTTCAAGAATGGTCATACAGTTTAGCTCCATATGCTTTGTCTCGGCAAACACTTTTTTTTTTATTTAGGTACTAAAAGTTTATGCTCTAGCGTGACAACAATCACGCCTGATAAGTGGTAAGTACAGAGTGCCTAGTGCGAGTTTCTTCCTGAGCGACAGCGTAAAAACGTAACGCAAATTTATATGGAATTGAAGTAGCGCCATCTAGTTACTGCGAGAGCAAATGCTTTTTTTTCTATAAAGTTTGACGTTAGGAGTGATTACGTTTTTACGTAGTCGCTCGGTAAAAATCTCGCACTCGCCCCACAGATGCTATCCAAGATGGGAATGGACTAACTTGTTAGGAGTAGTACGAAATTCACACCCCTATCGGTTTCTGCACGACATCGTACCGGAATGCAAAATCGCATGGCGGTAAATTTTTATCGGCAGGGTTGTAATTAAACGTGGCCAAAGCCTCCTACCAGGAGCCAAATCTTCTGCTAGGGAGATTCGACTGTGTATAATAACCGGTAAAACAATCGATTCAATCGAAATCAAAGCGTTCGATTCGTTTTCGACGAACAAAAAGGCTTAACGATAGTGTTCTTATATTTCCGTTGTTCACGCTAAACGCTGCGAACCATTACGAGCAATGGTCTGATTTTTGAGCATGTTAGACAGCAGTTTTTTTCCCCCCATAATTTTGTTTGTTTTTAAACTTTTACATAGTTTGGGTATAAAGAGAGAATGGATGAAATAAGATTAACAAAAGAGATTTTATGAGCTGGACCAAATTCAGGATATTTTAAATAATGGCCCGATCAAAAGTACCCAAAACTGACGAACTTGTATGAAAGGATTAATGAGAGTGGAAGAAGCTAAGAAAGTATGCAAGGACCGTGTCAAATGGAAGGATATAATATAGTCTATAATATAGTCTCTGCCTACCCCTATGGGAATGAGGCATGATGCTATGTTTTCAAACCATTGATTCCAGAGCAAAAATCAAGAATAATATTTCAATCGGTCAAACACGTTAGCACGAACAGCAATTCATCAATATGTGTACGAAAATTAGGGCTTGGTATTGGTGAATGAAGTGCAAACATCACAATCTACCTACATCCTACACATTCTCGTCTGATCTCGGTCTAGTCGAGTCGGCGCCCGAAAATATGCGCGCGCACCTTTATGTCTTGACATTAAAAGAGGTGTTATTTTCGATCTATTCAGTAACGGTGTTGTTATAAGTCGACACTGTGAGCTTCAAATTCGTCTCTATCTCTTTTTCTATTTATATAGAGTTATAGCCAGAGAAAGATGAAGACGAATTTGAAACTCACACATATAAAGAAGGCTTTTTGGGTAATATAAAATTTTTTGTGGTGAACAAAAATGGTTTCCACCGACTCGGAAAACATTTATAAAGTAAATATATAAAATATTCATTTATTAGTTGCTTTAATCTTACTTTGGCTTATATAGCGATGTGTGTGATTGTCCTTATAATATTTATTTATTTATTTAAGGAAGGCTTTTTGGATAATATTTACTACTATTAACTATAATAAGTATATTATAAAAAAAAATGTCACACTTAATTAGGTTACTAACTCAGAATATTAAATTTATTTAAAAAATTTTACTTATTTATGTCTAATCTAATCTTATCTCTCGTAAAGTTTGAATGAGTGTGTATTGACGAATGTTTGTTTCTTTTACCTAAATTAAGGCTGCCCGCCCACGTTCGACAATCTGACTAATTGTCTGACGTATATACGAGCACCTAGAACTCATTTTGATGGGAAAAATTGACGGTAGAAGAGGCGTTATTCGCAGAATGAAGTCTTGGTTGAGGAATATCAGAGAATGAACCGGGATCGCGAGTGCCGCACAATTATTTCACCTCGCGAAAGGTAGAGAGGAATTCACGAAGTTGACTGCCATCATTCGCTAGTCGGAGAGGCACTCGAAATAGCGAAAAATTTTTTAACAAAAAATAGAATGTCCATACTAAATAAGTTATCAGGAGAAAAGTTGGTCCGATTATCGGTCATACATACATACATACACACATACATACACACACACATACACACATACATACACACACAGATACACATACACACACACACGCACACACACACACACATACACACACACACACACACACACACACACACATGAACATACCTACGAAAGTTATCAGGAGGAAAGCTCGCATTCGCACACACACACATACACACATACATACATACATACATAGCCTATGTGGCTTCGATCACGAGGTCCTGGATTCGAATCCCGGCTTGGGTCACGGAATAATTTTGAGTTTTTCATTATTCTGTGAAATATTCAGTACATTCCAAGCCCGGAATCAAGAAGTTAGTGGTATAACACTCCCGTGCCTTGGAGAGCACGTTAAGTCCTCGGTTTCGGTCATTATAATCAACATCTGATAGAGATCATTAATAAATCAAACCCGCATAAGAGCAGCGTGGTGGGTTTGCGCTCCATATCCCGTCTCCTATAAAGTTGGAGGCTGTATGTCGCTAGTAGAATGACAATGATGATGACATACAGCAACAGGCTTTACGTGAGTGACACCGAGAAGCGCAGGTAGTTAAAAACTAAAGCTAAAACCACGAATGAATGCTCTACGCCGTAGGTTACCGTAGATTGCTACGACAATATCATACAAGCGCCAGCTAGAGCTTTCTTGTTCCAGTAATTTAAGATTGACGACAACTTTTTAGTCGTTTAATTCCTTCCTCTTTAATTTTGAGGCTCACCTAATATATGAACTGCCAATAATAACGTTAATAATTGCAGTTACGGGTCTGTTATGAAATATTTTAGGAGAGACAGTTGATAAGGAGGTTAGAATAATGTAATATCACATTTATTATAATTATATAAAACTACCCTATTTGTTGTATGGTAATGTACAAATATGTCCCTCGTAAAACGAATCAAGTAATGTTATTATTTTCTTAAGTTTTTATAATATGTTTATTGGCGATATAAACGCTATGCATTCAACGTCGCTTACGTGTTCCCGCAAGAAACCCCTGTGATTTATTTCCTTTTTATCTAGCCAAGGAAAACGGACTACACAAACAATCTATTTATAATTAAAATCCATACTTAGACACTCACTACAGTGAACTACGCCGTAGCAGACCGTAGCTGGTTACATTGACATCACCAGGTTAAAAATAGCCATCGGAATCGTTCCGTTCCACCGCCTCGCCACCGTCTTATCAGACTTGCCTTCCACGCCCTAGAAAGGTTCGATTCGATCTCAATCGAGCCTCAATGGCTTAAAAACAAACTGTTGTGACATAAATGTATGGAACTTTTGAACGAGAGCACCTCGTCCATACATGCGCGTAGGTGTGTTTTGGCGGGTAGGCAGCACGCATGCGCCTCCCGTGGCCGTCCGCAGTCCTGCCACCATTCTTCAGTTGCACACAGACCGCGGCGGCGAGCAGACGTGTCTGACCGCGCACAACCCAACCGCCGTATTGCCAACAAAAAACAACTACAAAACGTTATTTGACGATAAAACCTAGTGCTAAACGTTTGCGAAAACGAAAGGAAGATTTTAGTGTTTGTTGTTACGGGTCATCGCGAGCAGGGAGGCGTGAAACGGTAAACAAATAGCCGATGTGCTGTAGCGATTTTTGTGAATGAAATTTAAGATGGAGGACGGCTGTGCGCGAGTTTAGAGGCGGCGTCGTCGTTTAGTCTTATGTTCGTCTGTGGCGTTGCTTGGCTCTCGTCGTCTTCGGGTCGTGGTGGTGCGGTGGTGGTCGGGTGGCAGGCGTGGTGGCGCGTGGCGTGCGCGCGTGTGCGTGCGATCGAAGCGGATGAATGGGATGACGTGGGTAGAGGCGGGCAGAGGCGGGCTGCTAATGTTCGTTTGATAACTGACTAGCCCCGAATGCCCCGCTCCTTGTCAACCATTATTTTTAGATCAGATTCGCGGACGTCTGTGGCGTTACGTCGATATTCGACTACCGCACAATTGCGATTCTCTATTCGGATTTAATATCGCTTGGCACTTTCTCAAAAGTATTGCAACAGACAATAAGATGTTGCGAAATTATGCTTCCTTGTAAACTCCTTCTAATTTTAGAACAGGATACCATCTTAACAATTAATTATACTAGAAGCAATGATATATTTTATAGTCTTAGAATGTATTAAGTTGGTATCTAAATCGATAATGCAACCTTGTGTAATATAGAGCGAATTCGCTGTTGTCTCGAATTATTCGCATTCGTGTATTGGAATGCTAATACTACCGCGTATTCTCGTTAAATTTCTGGGGCTATTTCTGGTTAGAGCATTTTTATGTTACATTTTTATAAACGTACCATACATTTTTATATTTTTTATACAGAAAAATAATAAACATTAGCGTATAACTCGCATAGGAACTTTCTTTTAACATAAATTAGGCAATTTTGACGGCTGAGTGGCGCAGTGGGTAGTGACCCTGCCTCTGCGTCCTAGGCTGTGGGTTCGATTCCCACGTCTGGAAAAATGTTTGTGTGATGAGCATGGATATTTTCTAGTGTCTGGGTGTTTATCTATATATTATAAGTATTTATGTATAATACATATATATAAAAATATTCATCAGTTATCATAGTACCCATAACACAAGCTACCTACGAGTACGCTTACTTTCGGGCTATACAACGATGTGTGTAATTGTCCTATATTTATTTATTTAATTTATAAGCTTTATTTGTCACATTTAAGAAACACTTATATTTCTTTCTCACAACTAGTCGTGTCTAGACAGACTAAACATTGAAAGGACTGGGTACGACAATAGTTTAGTGGGCGGGGATCGAACCCACTCTATTTTCAGACCGTCTCTTCACCGGTAGAGTCCCTGAGGTTTCAAGCCTGGAGTTAAGGAGACAAATAGGTTGAAATGTGTTTGCAACTACTAAATTCACGACATACCAGACCCAAACGAAGGCGTTACAAAATATACAAACACTAGAGGACGCCCGCGGTTTCACCTGTGTAGTTCTCATTCCCGTGGGAATTTCAGGATAAAATGTAGCCTATGATATATTCTGATATGTAAGCTATATTATTGTGAAGTTTCGTCAAAATCCATTGAGTATTTTTGCGTGAAAGTGTAATAAACATACACACACAAACTCAAAAACTTTCGCCTTTATAATAGTAATATGATGGATGGGACCTAAACTTCAGACCAGTCTTTGAAAATAACAAATTAAATAAACACATTTCTTATTGTTGATATTGTTGAAATTTAGTAGAACCCAAACTAACCGACATCAATTCCGTTGTAGCAAATTATAATACTACTAGCGGACGCCCGCGACTTCGTCCGCATTAAAACCTTATCTCTATAATATCCTTGTAATTATTAAATAATTTATTTTGATAAGGATTTAAGTTTAGCTGTATAAATAATGACGTAAACGTAAGCATATGAATTAAATGATTTTTTTAAAACACAAAAAGTTATATATCTGCCAAAATATAAAAGATAGATATTTGCTATCGCGGACTTTTTTGTTGAACTTTTTAAGGTGGACAATACTGTAGTACATTATTTTGATCTATCTCGTAGGGAACAGACAGCGTTTGCAACATAAGCGCAAAAAAACGTGCTTATTTTCGACATCACATTAGAAACCTCTAAATTTATCAGTGTTTCTCCACTATATATAACAAGATGCCCAATTCAGTTTTAGATCTGCCATTGCATAAGTTTAAACAATGTATTAAAACTCACTTACTGAGTCAGGGTTATTATACTATCGATGAATTTTTAAATGACAAAGATGTTCAAATCCAATTGGATAGGCTTTCAACTTCACACAGGAAGTAAAATAAATAACTTTATGTAACAACACACTTAATATTGTAAAATTGATAATATTATAAAAAGAGCAACTGTTGAGTTTCTTGCCGGCTCTTCTCAACAGGGCCTGCCTTCCGAGCCGGTGGTAGAGTCACTACAAATAGTCCAATTTGACGTTTCAAAAGTGCTTGTAATAAGCCTACTTGAAATAAATGATTTTGAATTTGAATTTGAATATATTATACATGTATTATACGTATAAACCTTCCTTAAGAACCACTCTATCTATTAAAAAAAACCGCATCAAAATCATTTGCGTAGTTTTAAAGATCTAAGCATACATAGGGACAGACAGAAGAAAGCGACTTTATTTTATACTATGTAATAATAATGATAACAAAGCTAAAAGCTTGCGAGTATGTATGTTTGTTACGTGTAACGTTTTCGATAAAAGCTCCCAGGCGGCTTAAAGGACATAGGTAAAAAATGTATGGAAGTCTGCCCCAGAGATGTCCAGAGATGATATATATGCCATTAAATAGTACAGATCTTCTATTTAAATAGTAATAAAGTTACTTTTAGCTAAGCAGTGGCTGATAAAAGTTATAAAGGTTGATAAAAGTTGACTTTTCATACTGCGACGACGGTCACGTGACACAAAAAATCGATTGAAATTCTTATATTTTTGATATATTTTCAAGTGATTGCTATGAAACATCGGTAGTTGATTAAATTTATTGTGTATTTAAATAAATTAGTTAAATATGAACATACGTTTGTACAGCCTGGGGCAAATTATGGCAATGTCCTATCACCCACTTTCCCAATAATTATCGTCACATTTCATCCAATTTACATAAAACCTTAACGAATCATATACTAAAACCTTCCTTAAGAACTACGCTATTGGTGAAAACTGCATGACAGTCCGTAGCAATAGGGGAAGTCCCGGGTAATCCTGATTTTCTACTGAGAGAAACCTCCCTCAACCAAATAAGAGGTTATTAATTCAGTTCAGTTTCAGCTTTTAGGTTTGGGGCATAGTAATCTCCACGGAAAAAAATATTCTCGAAGGATCATCGTGAAAAAATTTAAATTCGGGTATTTTAAGTGTTTTTATAATCATCAAGATCTTTTTGAAAAATCAAGACTGTAAAAGAATAGCAAATCTACCGTTTAGAAGATAGATTTAAGAATAGCAACTCTACCGTTTAGAAGGTAGATTTAAGAATAGCAACTCTACCGTTTAGAAGGTAGATTTAAGAATAGCAACTCTACCGTTTAGAAGGTAGATTTCAGAATAGCAACTCTACCGTTTAGAAGGTAGATTTAAGAATAGCAACTCTACCGTTTAGAAGGTAGATTTAAGAATAGCAACTCTACCGTTTAGAAGGTAGATTTAAGAATAGCAACTCTACCGTTTAGAAGGTAGATTTCACCAAACATACCAGGAAGAAACTAAACAGTTCCCTTTTTATAATTTATTTTTATTTATAACTTTCATCAGCCTCTCTTGTGTGCAAAAGAAAGCCAAGTTGATTGCCTCCATAAATCTTTGTCATTAAGCTGCTTGAAAGAAGCCTTGCCCCCGATAACCTAAGTTATATTTAGGGCGTAAACCGACATACTCCTAGGATGTGCATATAGTAACGTCCTTGTTGGTCCTGTGGTCAGCATATGTAGCTTCGAACAGTGGCGTGCACTTCATAATTGCAAAAACGCACTGCCTACCCTAATATAAATTGCGAACCATTATTATTGGAGGAGGAATTTTCCTTTTAATGGAGATAGTACCTATGATGCTTGTCCTAATTTAGAACCTTGTGCACGCCACTAGCTTCGGATCAAGTAGTCCAGTTCAGCACGGGATCAGGCTACAAAATATTCCTCAATAGGTACATGCCCCCGTACTACGGGGAATGTCTACCTTCGATCCGGGACAATGATATTGAGTCGAACATTGTGACTTTCCTGTCAACCTATATTAGAGCATAGATAGGGGTGTGGATTTTCATCCTACTCCTAACAAGTTAGCCCGCTTCCATCTTAGATTGCATCATCAGCATCACTTAACATCAGGTGTGATAGCAGTCAAAGGCCAACTTGTAGACGATAAAAAAAAAAAAGATGATAAATTTAAAAATTTCCTTTTAAACTTTACTGTCCAATGAGTCACATATGATTCATAACTTTGATTGAACTTTTCAATGAACTTGATATAATTTTGGCATTTATTTTTGTTATGAGCGTGGCATAATAAATTAGTAAAAATTATGTGAATGTATTGCATTAAAAATGTGTAATACAATTTCGTAAAAGTTTTTTTATACTAAAGATAAATAGTAAAAAATTTTTAACAAAAAATAGAACCGACTCCAAACGCACTAAAAAGTAAAAAATAACTGTGTAATTTAGTTGCTTTAATTTACTGAAGCATATCTATGAAGTCGGTGCCAGCCAAGTTTAGGGAACATTTATTTTACGTAGTAAAGCAGTTTGTGGGTTCTAGGTAACGTCCTTGAAAGTAGAAACCTTGGCTGGCACCGACTCCTAGATATGCTTAAGTAAATTAAAGCAACTAAATTACACAGTTATTTTTTACTTTTTAGTGCGTTTGGAGTCGGTTCTATTTTTTGTTAAAAATTTTTATTTCTTACTTTTTAGTGATTTATCGCCACGTAGCGTACTCGTACTATACTGTCATAGTATATTATATAGCACTAGTAGCCAAAAAGCTACCGATACCGAGTCAAAAACCGAAATCGCTGTAAGCGTGCCTCCAAAATTTGAAGAGTTCCTTCAATTTCCCCAGGATATCATCAGCAGATCCTAACAAGCGGACAATGGGACCACCTTGGATGTATGCCCTTTCTAATAAAAAAAGAATTATCAAAATCGGACAACACTGTAAAAAGTTATGCGTGGTCATACATAAAAAAAAAAAAAAAAAAATATACGTGTCGAATTGAGAACCTCCTCCGTTTTTTTTCGTCGGTTAAAAATCATAAGTATTTTATGGGATCGGGCTTTAAATAATTTGTATGAAATAAAAAGGATGGACGTGGGATAGTTGTAAATTGCATAATACAGTTTAGTTGTTAAGGGTAGAGTCCCTTTTAAAATAAAAGTGACTTGGCCCAGTCGCAGGTCACTAAAATTGGATTGATCTTAATGATATGGTATACATTGGAACTGCCTTAAGTAGATATACTATGTGGTTCCGATTTTAAGGTCATGTCCTGGGAATTTTCTACATTACATTATGCTACTCGCGGATGCCAGCGCCTTCGTCCACGTGAAATTAAAATAAATAAGATTACAAAAATAAAAATAGCCTAAGTTACTCCGTATAACTTATTATTTTATATTAGCCCTCAAAGAATTTTACTCATATTTTCCACTGATTCTTCGCTGCAACCAGCAGCGTGATGTTACGAGTATATAGCTTAAAGTCTTCCTCGATAAATAGACTCAAAAATAATTTTTCATTTCTAACCAGTCGTTCCTGAGATTAGCGCAATCAAACTAACAAACTCTTTAGCTTTATAATATTAATATAGATGATATATTCATCTTTTCTTCCTTCTAAGAAATTCTCAGTAAAATATTTTGGGCATAGTGGGCTAAAACTAGGCTAATGATTGTATGGCACAGCATCATAATAAAAACATCACGATCAAGCTAAGAGTTGCATTAATAGAACTACTATTATAGACAAAGAGATTGGACTTGTTCGCCATGTGCCAGCGCACATTGTATGGCAATCTTAATTTACAATAAACTGCCGGATAACTATTAAATTACTCAATTTAATATTTTCAAAAAAATGTTTTTGATATGCTGCTAAATAATTGTGTTTATGATATCAACTCATATTTGGACCACACTTTTTAATGACATCGTATTAATTTTTGACATAGTTGTGGTAATTTTAATCTTACATAATATTTATTTTATTTTATTTGAACTGTTGTAAAACTTATTTGATTTAATACCTCCATAACGTAATATTCATACACCAAATTTGGTAGAATGTATAGGGGAATTAGATTTAAGAATATCCATCATATTATGTACCTACGTTCAGATGAATAAGTGATTATTAAGTTGCATGTTCCAAATATTGGTTCTACGCACGTGTAGGTAATTCAAATGATTGTAACGTGCAGATTCAGTGTTGAGTTTAAATCAATATGGCCTGGCGTAGCCAAATTTGACCTCATTGATCCAAAAATACATTGGCTATTTCTCGTAACGGTAACCGTAAATTAATTCGAACAATAATTCCTAATATTATTAAGTCGATAGTTTGTATTTATGGATGGATGTGTGTTGCTCTTTGACGCAAAAACTACTAAATCGATTTTGATGAAACTTCACAATGATATAGCTTACATATCAGAGTAACACATAGGCTATATTTTATCCCAAAATTCCCACGGGAACCAACACTACGCGGGTGAAACCGTAGACGTCCTCTAGTATTTTTATATATTAATTGACATTATTAAGAATTAAAAAAAAATATATAAATGAGAGTATATAACTTATTTTAGCATATCGCGAGTTGTAAATTAGTTTAATTAGGTCGAGTATAGCCTAAAATGAAACCCAACCACCTAGATTTCATGTAGGTGCTATCTAGTGCTACTCGTATATAGCCTAGAGATTTTTTGCGCAATTTGAATATTTTCGAAAGTTATATTTAAGTATCTGTGCCATATTTCAGGATGTAACGATTATAATAAATAAATAAATATTATAGGACAATTACACACATCGCTATATAGCCCTAAAGTAGGCATAGTTAGCTTGTATTATGGGTACTATGATAACTGATGAATATTTTTATATATATTACACATAAATATTTATAATATATAGATAAACACCCAGACACTGGAAAACATCCATGCTCATCACACAAACATTTTCCAGGAATCGAACCCACGGCCTAAGACGCAGAAGCAGGGTCACTGCTCACTGCGCCACTCGGCCGTAAAATCTAATATCTCCGATATATAAGCAAATTGCTATCTTCAGGCTGAAATTACAATAAAAATATTTTGTAAAGATAGTTTAATTTTTTTTATCGACTTCAAGTTGGCCCTTGACTGCTGTCACACCTGATGTTACGTGATGATGCAATCTAAATAATAGTAGGATACAAAAGGTGGTCTTAAATTGCTAAGTAGCAATTTCTACCAGGCAACGTTAGGCTTAATTTAAAATTAAACTAAAATTAAACTTAATTAAAATTAAACGTATATACATATATACATTATGAGTATGACAGTAATGATGTAGACAAATACGTCTCCGCCTTGTACTTAGCTGCTGCAATTCAAATTCATTTATTTCAAGTAGGCTGTTTTACAAGCACTTTATAAACGTCAAGTCTGTCAGTATGTAGGGACTCTACCACCGGCTCGGAAGACAGATCCTGCGGAGAAGAGCCGGCAAGAAACTCAGCAGTTTCTTTTTAAAAATCCTAGTTTCGATTTGTATTCCATAAATTACAATTTTAGTTATTGCGTCTTGTGTGTAGAAAGAAAAGCTGATATCTTCCAAGAATCTTTGTCGTTAATAAAGTCATTAATTTTATAGTAACCTTTACTTGAAAAATGGTTTATTAACTTTTGTAAAATAATAATAATAATAATAATAATAATAATAATACTTTATTTCATAGAAGGGCACATATAAAAAGTACTTATAACTAAGTTACAAAAATTCATCTTATATTATTTAGATTTTATCCTAAATAGGTAGTAAATTATGTGCTTTCATTATAAACATATTCTAAGATGGAAATTGCACTAGTACAAACTGTGTTGCAGCTTCCATCGCTCTTCCTTTGTTCCAAGATTTTACACATTTAAAAGTGTTGAGCGTTAATTATTAGAAATTAAAGTAACTTAAATATGAGTTAAGGCAAAAAGTTAAATTAATTTACTGTGAGTTGTGTGTGAGAAGTGTATGTGTAATTTTGAGTAACAGGTGTAAAGTGTAGGTAGTATGTAGTGTTCTGTGTGAGTGTAAGTAGTATTTAAATGCAAAATTAATATTATAATTTGGTATTTCAATATTGTTGTCAATTATATTTATTTTAGGGTTAGAATCAGCTTTTCAGTATCATCATAAGATAGGTTTTGTAAATATGTAATTAATTTTCTTTTACAGTTTACTTTGTTTAGTGGGTAGATATTTAATAAAGAGTTAATTTTGTTATACAAATGAGGGCCTTGAAAAGGATAAAACTTTTTTATAAATGAGGTTCTTATTGGAAACAGCATTTTTGCTACCATATGTTTTCTACGTCTATCCAAATACGAAGTGTCATACACGAGTTCACGGTGTTGTTTTAATAATGTAATCAATATGTATAGTTTCCTTACAGAAAGAACTTCACAGTTTTCATAAAGTAACGATGTTGGGTAAAGAAACGGCCGGAACGTGGACACCTTGAGAATTGCTCGTTGGGCTACCTCCATTTTCATTAGTGTAGTTTTATTGGTACCTCCCCATATTGAGATACAATATGTGATTAAAGATTGACATAAAGCTAAGTATATTCGCTTCATTATTTTAGGTTCAACTACATGTCTCAGATTTTTGAAGATATAAATCATTTTATAAAGTCTATTTTTGAGATTATCAATTTGATTTTTAAAATTTAAATTGCAGTCTAAAGTAACGCCTAGATATTTTATGAAATCAACTTTTTCTAATGCTTTACAAGACGTGCAAGTATTGACGATGGAATGGGAACATGTATGTGCAATAATATGGAGGTGGTTAGGTAATTTAATAGTTTGTCGCATGGAGAAAGTTATATATTTAGTTTTATCTATATTAAGTGATAGTTTGTTTTTGGTTAGCCAAGTAGTGATAGTATTAAGTCCCAACTGCGCTTCCTTAAATACTTCGGTCCAACAATCTGCAGCGAATACTATGGCAGTATCATCAGCGTATGATATAATCTGACCCTTGTTTAGTTGTAGTCGAGTGAGTAAATCTATATATATTAGGAAAAGAGTGGGTCCTAAAATACTGCCTTGTGGTACGCCGTGAGTGACCAATAAGTCACTACTGATATAAGAGTCTACTTTGACCCTTTGATACCTATTTGAGAGATAGTCCTTAAATAATTTCAGTTGAGGGCCTCTAATGCCGATGCATTCTAATTTATTTAGTAGAAGTGGGATTGACACGGTATCAAATCCAAATCTAGGAAGCTACACATACATTTCTTACCTTGGTCCAGATTGGTGCTTATATAATTGGTCAGAGCATGTACAGCATCCTCCGTAGAACGTTCACATCTAAAGCCAAATTGATTGGAAGATAGGAGGTTATTTGTTTCTATATAGTGCATCAATCTGGTGTTTATAATTTTTTCCAATATTTTCGACAACGAGGGCAAGATGGAAATTGGCCTGTAATTATTAAGGTCGCTTTTGTCACCATGCTTAAATATTGGCCGAACCTCTGATATTTTTAGTGCTTTTGGAAATACACCTTTTTGCAGACAGCAGTTAAAAATGTATGTTATCGGAGGAGTTAGATGATGTTTACAATGTTTAAGAATTTTATTACTGACACCATCCCAACCCACGGTACATTCGTTTTTTAAATTCATAATAATACTGTTTACTTCATCCATATCTGTATCCAGCAGCACAAAAGATTCTAAATGTTTACTTGAAGCCTGACATGATGCATCGGCATTGTCTAGACTCTCCGCTAAATTTCTACCCGCATTAGCAAAGAAATTATTTATGTCTTCTACTGATAATTCTGGAGTGTTATTAATGAATAACAATTCATTGTTATACCCTGTTTGCTTTCTAGAGTTAATTATATTTTTTAGAACATTCCATAATTTTTTGTTATCATTTTTGGCCATATTTACCTGATCTTTATCATAATTTATTTTAAGTTTTCTTAAGATACTATTGCAGAAATTTCTATATCTTTTATAAATGAGACATATATTTTCATTTTCTGGATAGCACCTGGCTTTTTTATGCAATTTATCCCTATGCCTTATGCATCTAAGAAGTCCAGGTGTAATCCAGGGTTTAATAATTTTCTTACGACTAGACAAAGTGACTATTTCTGTGTTATTATTAACAGTAGAGCTTAATTTATCTATTAAATAATCTAAAGCAGAATTAGGGTCATAATCATTGAATACCGGCGTAAAATCAGTATTCATTATATCAGAATATATTTTTTCTGCATTGATCTTTTTTATTGTGGTTGCTGTATAGTGAACTATCGGCTGTTTAAGTTGCATATTTAAAATGACTGGCTTATGATCCGTTATTTGAGTTTGGGGTACAATAGTTGTGCAAGGATTTATTGTTTTTAATATAACATGATCTATACAGGTTCCACTAGCATCTCGCGTTACTATGTTATGGGCAGGAAGTAAGCCGTGAAAGGCAGTTAAGCTTAGATATTTTTCTGAGTTTACATCCATTTTATCCGCCAATATATTTATATTAATGTCCCCAATGATGACTATATTTCTATAACTTGAATTATTTTGTAGTATGGTATCCAAAGAAGATAAAAAGTTATCAATATTTTTAAAGGAGGGCGAACGATAGATAGCTAAAATTACAATATTTTTTAATTTTATGACCAAGCAATTACCTTCTTGAAAACATGGTTCTTCAATTTTGTATTCAAGTTGTTCCTTAATATATATAACGACACCATCATTTTGGTTACAACAATTTTTGGTTGACGCTAAAATGTAACCATTGATATGTGGAAGGATAGACGCATTCGCCAACCAACATTCCGTCAAAACCATCAAATCGAAGTCTATTTTAAGCCTGGAATACAATACTTCAAAAGCATTCATATTACAATTTATACTTCGTATATTTTGTGTGATGATTGTAAAATTTGACCCTTTTTTTATTTTATTTAAATGCTTATGGCAGTCTTCGACGTCACATGTTATTTGTTTTGAAACAGTCACATTATCTAAGTCGTTTGAAATTTCGTTTATGTTATTATGCATTGTGAGAACTATATAATATTTTTATTAGTACTTTATGTCGTCTCTTGACTTTATAAATAGTATATTTATAAAATATATGTATGTTAGGCCTATATGTATAGATAATATTGATTTGTGTATGTGTAAAAGTGAATAGTGTAAATATTTGTGTGTATAATAGTGTAAATGGTTGTAAAAATGCAAGTAACAGAGTTATAAAACAACTAAATAAAAAATTAAAAAAGCTTATAAAATAAATTAAATCTAGTCATGCAGTAAGTCTTAGTTTTTCTATATCAGCTTCCATACAAATTTTTATCTGTGGCGATTTTTCATCTTTACGTAGGTATATTATCCCTCGTGAAGTCCAGCAAAATGCGTAATTCAGATTTTTTTGCAAATTTCGTGCCATATAAAAAAGCTTTTGTGTATTATGAGTTAAGGTTTCGGAAATAAAAATAGGTTTCTTTGGTCCAGTATAGCTTAAATGAGAAGTGTTTAACTTATCCGATTTGGGCTTTGACTTATTAAAAGTTTTGACTTTGCTCAGGATTTTTTCCTTTGTTATGGTACTGGAAAGCTCCGCTATTATTGGGTTTGAACCGTCTTTAGTGCTAATGCGGTAGACATCCCTAATATCGGAATTGTCCAAATTAATATTAAGTACCTTTCCGAGATCCTTAAATGTATTCAAGATATTTTCCTTTGTTTCACCCTTTTTTTTTGGAATATTACGAACTTCCAGTCCGGTTATGCGTGATTTTCTTTCCAAAATCTCAAGCTTTTCTTCAAGCTGGTGAATAATTAACTTATCTTGCTTTCTTTGCGTTTCCAACGTTGATATGCGGGACAAAAATTCATCATATTTACTTGACATAGTATCAACACTTCTCTTTAACTCACCATTTTGTTCTTTAATTTCGCTAATTGTGGACTTCAGGTCCTGGAACAACCTTTCTTGCTGGCGAGAAAAAGTGGCAAACATTTCATTGATATCTGTATCTAGGGTTGAGCTGTCATGCTTGCGTTTTTTCCGCTCGGTAAGTCCAAGCATAGGCAAATCCGGCGCCGAATCTCCGTGCTGCAATCTAGTTCCGGCGGCCGTGCGCTCGAAGTTAATAATCCCCGGCGCAAGCGCCGCGTCGGCAGACCGCTGCGGGAGCGGTGAGGCGGGGGTTGAGGTAGGATCGCTTGACATTATATTTACCGATGGATTACCAGGAGATCATCAAATTCAAGTAGTATTAATTACAATACTACTGCAGAGGTCTCTTACAGTGGCTGGGTATCGAGATTTGACGTACTATCGTTGTGTCCGTCCAGTTTACGTTGACCCATACGTGCGGCAAAGCGTTTAGATATTGTTGTCACTTTTTTCTTATAGCACTTTGCGCATAACAATTTAAGTGCTATCTCGCATTATAAACTTTCTTAGTGTGTATAATAGAGTGTCACTCACGTGTAAGTGTGACATCGGACATCCAAAAGGTGCTGCGGCCTTATGCACTCCTGTTATTTGTACTGATATTTTTGATCAATAATTTAATTTTTAATAGAATTAAATATTAAATAATTATCGCATTAACACATTTATCACGTCTACACTCTGGCGTGGTCCGGAGGGAAGAGGAGCAATAGATTTGACGGCTTTGCCACAAGTTCAGAAATAATGCAGGTGAAACCGCAGGCGTTCTCTTATAATACCACTTGTTAGTCGAAATTTCTAGTTTTAAATTAATATCAGGGGTTAAAATATCCATCTTTATTGTTTAAGCTAAACAAAATAAGCAACTGAAAGTTGATAATCGAATGTTGCACATTTTTTAAAAGAAGAACTACACAGGTACCGTATGAAAAAAGTTTCATATAAAATCTTAAACCATGAAGGTTCTATGTCAATTCGAAGTACCTATTACAATAAAACGGCAATTTCATTCTTTAACCCCTATTACATTGTCTCATTTCTTTCCAGGTATCAATACAGTGAAGTTGTAACGTATCAAAGTGCAAGTGATGTGAACACCGCGCGGACTGTCGTGCACGAATGACATAGACTGTAGAGTTGTTGCGGGTAGTTCGTCAATGAACCGAGCTAGCGTCGAGCTATGACCGTACCACTGTTGGGGCAACACGTCATCCACAGAATATGATAATGGTAAGTCATTTATTATCTGTTGATTCGAAATAATGTATTACTTTATTATAAGCTAGAGTAAAAATAATGACGTACTTAATTCATGAGGAGTAGGTAGCATACGCGTAGATTCAATAACTATTATTATATTATTATTATTATTTATTAAAAGTTCGCTCCTAATGGTAAGTGGTGAAAGAACCTGTCAGCTTTCTCTTCAGACTAAAAACGTAGTGGCCAACCCAGCAATTACTGCATAGGTACGTCATCGCAGACACAAACGTGTGAGCAATTCACATCGTGTGACGTGTACTGGACAAATGTATCTATAATTTTAGCTTCAATATATCATTGGTATTAATCTAGACTAGTCCATTATTACTATTAAACATAACTGGCAGTTATAACAAAAAAACGTATACCCACAGAATTCGTAACAGTATAGCAATTGTAATGGTACCTACCACTAATGTTATATACCTACCGAAAGAGTATTTTGTTAAACGTGTTTATCTTTGGAACTACCTGTCGAATTGTAAAAATCCTTGTCCAATATCTGTACCTCTTTTTTCCGCGGAGAGGTAGAGAATACCTCCCCTACTTCCCTGGCTTGCGAAATACAACCTGGCATTACTTCGTGCAGACCTTCCTGATTATATTGCTCCCGTGATTTCTTTTCCTCTCTTTCCCTTTTTTCTCTCCGAATCATTACAGCTCGGAGGATATGACCATATCTTTGCCACTCCTTTGCTTTTTAACATCCAAGTAACAAGGTTTAGCACACAGAGCCACTGCTCTGATATCTGCATTCAAGGTAAGTATGCCTCTGAATGTCGTCTTCTCAGAAGAACTCAAGTATTTTTTTTTTAATACCTACAAGTTGGCCCTTGACTGCTATCACACCTGATGTTAAGTGATGATGCAGTCTAAGATGGAAACGGGCTAACTTGTTAGGAGTAGGGTGAAAATCCACACCCCTATCGGTTTCTACACGACATCGTACCGGAACGCTAAATCGCTTGGCGGTACGTCTTTGTCGGTAGGGTGGTAACTAGCCACGGCGAAAGCCTCCCACCAGCCAGACCAAGACAAATTAAGAAAAATCTCAATCGGCCCCGCCGGGAATCGAACCCAGGACCTCCGTCTTATAAATACACCGCGCATACCACTACGCCACGGAGGTCGTCAAACCCGGAGTTACCCGGAAGTGGGTGTAAATTGCTAAAAACACCCTAACATTGAATATTTTTTATCGTAAAGTTGAAACGCAAATGTGTCTGGACATTAAATTGTTCAGAATATGCACTTCTGGTTCAAATTTTCGAACCGACAGAAGAAAATCCAAGTAAAGTATATTATATATAACATTGGGTTCATTATCGGGCGTAGCCGAAATGCACTGCTGGAAGACTTTCTCCGACCGAAGCTTTTTGACGTGAAAACGTCTTATAATTCGATAGAGCCGACTGCACGCACGAAAAAACCTCATGCGTTACCTCGCTTTGAGGCGTTCCATGTAAGGCTTGAAGTGCAAGCGAGAGCGCAGAACGAGCGACAAAGAAGCACAATCGGCCTTTGCGTTCGGCAGCGTTCGACATCCGTCTATTAAATATAATTATTAAATATATTAATTTTAAATTAAAAATTAATATATTTATAAATTAATATATTTATTATAAATTTAAAATATAAATTTATAAAATCAAAATCAATTATTTTATTAATTGAAATTAATATTTATAAAAATATACTTCAATTAAAAATTTTAATAACCAATTAAATGCTACCATTCCATCAGTATTCTCTTAAGACATTGTCACGTTCAACTATCGTTAGTAAACCGACTTTACAGACAACCAATTTTTTTTATAATTTAAACGTTAAAAAATTAAAAATTTAAACGTTTGTTTTGTTAATCAACAATATGCAAAGGACAAGAATTCCCTCAAACTAAGAGCACATGTTCTAAGCTTGAGGAATTTTTGTCCCAGCTTTCTCTTCAGTCTAAGTACGTAGTGACCAACCCAGCAATTACTGCAGACGTCACCACACACACACATCTGTACAGTTCACATCGTGTGACGTATAGTGGACAAACGTATCTATAATTTTAGCTTCAATCTATCATTGGTAATAAATCTAGACTAGTCTATTATTACTGTTTAACTATCTTTGCATAACATATCTTTACCCGTAAATGGATAGTATATTATCTTTTATTTTTTAACTAGTGGACGCGCACGACTTCGTCCGCAACTTGCAACCCTTTTCTTTGGATTCTGATTTTCGGGTACACAGTATCCTTCCTCGTAGTATCAATTCTAATCGTACCTTCGTTGCGGCTACGTCATTTGTGTACGTACTTGGTTTTTTGGAATCACTTTTTTTCTTACGTCCGATGTCCATGACACAAAGCCTAAGACCTGCCTAAAGCTAAGCCTAATCCTTTTGCGAAAACCGTATGAAAAACGGTCCAGTACTTATAAAATGTTGCACGAACAAACAGACAAAATTTAAAAAAAAAAACGTTGTTTTGTGGTCTGTATCGAGTATGCAATATATACCACTTACTGTGTACAATGTACAGAATTGACTTTGTTACTATTTTATTTGTTACTATGTTACTATTTCTCATTAAACATACCTACCACAATAAATACCACAACATTTGCTAGAACAAAAATAAAAATTTACTTACTTACACACACACACGCACACACATCGCACGCGCGCACACACGCACACGCAAAAACATACGCACACACATAAATAAACTTGGGTCAATATAATTGTTTTTATTTTACCTATTGTAACTGCATTTTCTTTTTTTTCTTTTTGTGTAAAACATTGCTTTTACTTTTGTCTAAAACACTGGCCCCTAAGATACGGGCTTACCTAGTTTAGGGGGCAGGGGTTCAATGTGTAAGCTAATATGTAACTTCTTAAATAAATATATTCTTATTCTTATTATAGTATATTTGATATTATATTATACTAGCTGACCCGACAAACGTTGTTTTGCATTAAAAATTTAAAAAAAAATTTAGATGAAAATTAGATAGTAGCCGATTCTAATATTGTGACAGGGAAATTTTATATATTAGACAAGGTTTGTGTATCCGACTGTTCATGGAGTTTATCAAAAAAAAAAGTTGAGAGGTGTCAAGGGACACCCGGATGGAACGAAGTTCCTTTCGATTAATTAGTGAAGGAATTGTAATAAAGTTTTATTTTTTTTAAGTAATAATAATATTTTTTTGTTGTACACCGAAACACCAGAGGGCGCCACGAGAGCGCGAGACAGCATACAGCGCGTGCGCCCCCCCGCCGCTCACGCGCACACACATCAAAGGCGGCGGCAAGATCCTTTGATCAAAAAGTGTCGTGACAACTTTTCGTACGAATTTTTTCCGTCTAGCCCCCTTTCACAACGCGCGATAAGGAACTTCGTTCCAAAAAATTGTTTTTTAACACTGTTTAAAAAATTGGTTTGTCAATAATACTTATTTATTAAATTACATTACAGTAAAGTTTAGGTTAGGTTAGGTTATGGTTAGCTTTCTAGATCTAGATTCTTAAGAAACCTTGAGTAACTTGCCTCAAGGGCCGGTGGTAGAGTCTACAACTACAAATAGAAGACTACTTGAAATAAACAATTTTGAATTTGAATTTTAACGAAACGACCATTCCATTTATTACGACTTGGGTGTTTGTAGAGAACGTAAGACTATGATAAAAGAGTTAAAAGCTCTTCTACACATGAGAATTTACAATGTTTTTACAGCGCAAGGTGCATTCGTTTTGGCATTGCTTTATATGAAAATTCTTGTTTTATAAAACGTGATTTGCTAAATAAAAATTTAGTATTTCTTTTTTGTTAATGATCGCCAATAGGGCCGCTTTAAAACTAGGACGTTATTTTAAACTGAAACTCATTTATGACTTTTTAATTATTGGATAGGACAAAATTTGAACAAAAATTGGTTGTCTGTAAAGTCGGTTTACTGACGATAATTGAACGTGACAATGTCTTAAGAAAATACTGATGGAATGGTAGCATTTAATTGGTTATTAAAATTTTCAATTTAAGTATATTTTTATAAATATTAATTTAAATTAATAAAATAATTGATTTTGATTTTATAAATTTATATTTTAAATTTGTAATAAATATATTAATTTTTAATTTAAAATTAATATATTTAATAATTATATTTAATAGACGGATGTTGAACGCTGCCGAACGCAAAGGCCGATTGTGCTTTTTTGTCGCTCGTTCCACGCTCTCGCTTGCACTTTAAGCCTTACATGGAACGCCTCAAAGCGAGGTAACGACGCATGACGTCATGTTTTTTCGTGCGTGCAGCCGGCTCTATCGAATTACAAGACTTTGTCACGTCAAAAAAATGAAACTAAACTCAGCCTGAGTTTAGCTTCATATGATGTATTGATGCAAATCTTCAAATCAACAAATAAAACATACAAAATTAGCCCGTTTAAAGTTAATATGTATTTCTCCGTATGTGAATCTATTTTCACGATAATATCAGTGAGGGCAACAAGTGACTGCGTCACAATGTCCCATGAAATACGTCATCACTATTATAAACTTTTACATTTGAAGGATTTTAAGCGTTACTTGTCTTCATGTCTCATTTATACTTTAGATATGTTAGAGTTAAAACCCGTTCTTGGTTAGAACGCGTTTTTCCAGTTAGAGCTATTAGTTACGGAATACCTTTAATTAATTTAAAATTTGAGTCGCCCCGACTGCTTTTTTTTAATGGTGACAGATATATTTCGTTTCACAATAACATATTTTTTAACCGACGAAAAAAAACGGAGGAGGTTCTCAATTCGACACGTATATATATTTTTTTATGTATGACCACGCATAACTTTTTACAAAGTTGTCCGATTTTGATAATTCTTTTCTTATTAAAAACGGCATACTTCCAAGGTGGTCCCATTGTCATCAGGTTAGGATCTGATGATGATATCCTGGGATAATTAAAGGAACTCTTCAAATTTTGGAGGCACGCTTACAGCGATTTCGGTTTTTGTCTCGGTAGCTTTTAGCACCGACTTCATAGATATGCTTAAATAAATTAAAGCAACAAAATGACACAGTTATTTTTTACTTTTTAGTGCGTTTTGAGTCGGTTCTATTTTTATTCAAAAATTTGTTAAATGATACTTTCTGATGGTAGGGTATTCCTCTTCGTTACGTAATGCTGTGCGGCACTAGTCTAGCTTCCCTTTTGCTCACGCATACAGCGACGGTAGCCACTCTCTCACTCTAATCCACACACCGCTAGCCGTATTTAAGTTATCACTTCTGTCAGGCGTCCCGAGACGCACACGTTTTTATTTATCAACAAGTTATCCGCTCACTGCAAACGCACCTGATGCTAAGTGATGATGCAATCTTAGATGGAAGCGGGTTAACTTGTTAAGAGTACGATGAATAGATATTATTGAAATGAATAAACCCATTTCGGTTCTATACAACATCGTACCGGAACGCTTTTTTATTTTTATTGTTCAAAATAGCTTAAATATAATATACTAAAAACAATATTGGTCACACTTATAAACTTAACGTTTATGTGAGGAGTTCGATTTAATATAGTAGTGTTCAAACTAAAATAATAAAGCTGAAATTAAATTTAAAAAATAATGTTAGTAAAAAAGTAAGTAATTTGCGAAAAAAGCCAGCAAAATGCTTCACCAGTCCTTCCTCCTTGGTCTAGAAAAGATTTTTTCCACATTTTGATGAATTTGATCTTATTAACTACCGGCCGTAGAAGATTGAACTTGAACTATTGGCAAAGCGGATTATGGCCTTCTTTGTTGAAATGATGTAAGCAAGCCCATGCCGTCGTCAAGTCTGGGAGGGATGCCAAATACTTACACTGAGTTGTGAATGGGATATACTGTGATAAATTACTGTTTTTCAACTACCGTCAATAATATGCATGATTGTTCGTTCTCATACTTTATCTGTAGCGAAATCTATTGTAGTTTTAGACAATGATGGACAGCTAGGATGAAGTAGGTAGAATTAACGTCAAAAATCATCCAAATTCCATCTTGAAAGTTTTTAGGTCAAAATAAAATTTGTATAACAATTTTTTATTATCACCATTCTTTAATTATCATTATTGTATTATCATAATTGTATTTATTAATATTCAGCACGCAGTTACATACAGAAATTCACGGATTTTTTACCGTTTGGTACCTTTGACGACCGCCGTGGCGCAGTGGTATGCGCGGTGGATTTATAAGACGGAGGTCCTGGGTTCGATTTCCGGCGGGGCAGATTGAGATTTTATTTAATTTGTCTTGGTCTGGCTGGTGGGAGGCTTTCGCCGTGGTTAGTTACCACCCTAACGAAAAAGACGTATCGCTAAGCGATTTAGCGTTCCGGTACGATGTCGTGTAGAAACCGAAAGGGGGTGTGAATTTTCGTCCTTCCTTCCTTTTTAGACTGCTTCCATCTTAGACTGCATCATCACTTAACATCAGGTGTGATAGCAGTCAAGGGCTAACTTGTAGTCAATAAAAAAAAAATAGTCGATTCTTTACACATCAATTATTTTTTTTAATTGAGAAAGGATACAATAAAGAAGTTAAACTAACTTATTCTAATAACTATACAAATCATGCCCTCGTGGAATGGTGGCAAGAATACTGGCAGTTGAGGCAATTAGGGGAGGTGAAATGTTACAAAAGAATTTTTTGGCACTGCGACTCCATGGCCCAAGGGTCTCCATGCCAAAAGGTACAAATGTGAAACCCTGTGCCGAAGTGGCATACTTGTGCCACTTACCGGTTTCAGCCTATTCTGCATCAATTTGTTTGACAAGAACTTCGTAATAAAGCTGCTTTTATAGTATTTGTTTTATAACTTGAAGTCTCTAGCGGATTCACCCGTATAGTTCCCGTTCCCGTGAAAAATTCGAGATAAAAACTACCTGTGTGTTAATCCAGGGTGTCAGCTATCTCCATACCAAATTTTATTAAAATCGCTCCAGTCGTTTAGTCGTGAAGAAGTAACAAACATACACACTCACAAACTTTCGCCTTCATAAATGTAGTATGATTACGATTATTGCTGTACTTTTTTCTTACTTTTTAAAGTACTAATTTCGCGGCACACTTTTATCAAACCTCTAACTGAAGGGGCATTTTTTTCATAAACCGACGAAAAAAAAACGGAAGAGGTTCTCAATTCGACACGTACTTATATATTTTTTTGTATGACCACGCATAACTTTTTACAATGTTGTCCGATTTTGATAATTCTTTTTTTATTAGAAAGGGCATACATCCAAGGTGGTCCCATTGTCCGCTTGTTAGGATCTGCTGATGATATCCTGGGGAAATTGAAGGAACTCTTGAAATTTTGGAGGCACGCTTACAGCGATTTCGGTTTTTTACTCGGTATCGGTAGCTTTTTGGCTACTAGTGCCATATAATATACTATGACAGTATAGTACGAGTACGCTACGTGGCGATAAATCACTAAAAAGAAAGAAATAAAAATTTTTAACAAAAAATAGAACCGACTCAAAACGCACCTTAGAGTAGAAACCTTGGCTGGCACCGACTTCATAGATATGCTTAAGTAAATTGAAGCAACTAAATGACACAGTTATTTTTTACTTTTTAGTGCGTTTTGAGTCGGTTCTATTTTTTGTTAAAAATTTTCATTCCTCAAGCAGCAGACGTGGGTGATTTCGAACTAAAATTGTCACCCTGTTGCGTCTCGAATTCTGACTCACAACACCTTGTAGCTTCATAGAGAATATTGTCTTAGTTCTTTAAAATAATTACATTTTAGCACTGTGCTTCAGCCTCAACACGTGTTAGAAGCATGGTGCACGTATAATGTTATTTTTCACCTCAATATTGTGTCCTGTGACATTGCATAATAGTTAAAATTACTCTTTGTAAAGGTTTGTAAATAGATCATCATATTCCTATACAAATAAATTAATGTTCACCTATGTGATATTGTCGGTTAAAACAGGCTTAAGATGGTGGCACAGGAGATACTTACTAGGATAGAGGTCAAAAGAAAGAGAGCATTTGGAGTCCATTTCGCTCCCTATACTATACGCTCAGCTGTCCTTCGACATGTCGGTACTTTCACTTAGTATATCAAACAACGTAATTCTTTTATTTTGATATTTCCCGGTAAAATTCGGTGCTACCTCCTAAATCGACTAAGACCAACAGGGCAGTTAACTTGCCAACTAACATAAATAAATAAGAGCAATACCAATAAAATAAACCTATGTAGTTTACAATGCATAGCCAGTATTTGAAACAAATTGCCCCAATAAATCGTACCTATAAATGGGACGCGTTCATGACAGATGCCAATACAATTTGTGTGGAATTATTTTGAACCTCCACGACAGTTGAGTCGATAATAAAGGTCGAGCCACACACCTCCAGCCAGTGCCGTAATTACCTTTTATGCGCACGGAGCGACTGACTTTGTCCCTAATAAAAATTTTAACAAAAAATAGAACCGACTCAAAACGCACTAAAAAGTAAAAAATAACTGCATCTTTTAGTTTCTTTAATTTACTTAAGCATATCTATGAAATCGGTGCCAACCAAGTTTAAGGAACATAATTATATTTAACATAGTAAATCAGTTTGTGGGTTCTAGGTAACGTCCTTAAATTAGAAACCTTGGCTAGCACCGACGCATAAATTTGTTTAAGTAAATTAAAGCAACTAAATGACGCAGTTATTTTTTACTTTTTAGTGAGTCGGTTCTATTTTTTGTTTAAAAATTTTATTTCTTACTTTTTAGTGATTTATTGACACCTAACCTAGTCGTACTATACTGTCATAGTATATTATACGGCACTTGTAGCCAAAAAGCTACCGATACTTACACAAAAACCGAAATCGCTGCAAGTGTGCCTATAAAACTTGATGAGTTCCTTCCAATTTTCCCAGGACATCATCATGTGATCCTAACATGATGACAATGTAACCACCTTGGAAGTGTGTGTTTCTAATAAAAAAAGAATTATCAAAATCGGACAACTCTGTAAAAAGTTATGCGTGGTCTACATAAAAAAAAATATACGTGTCGAATTGAGAACCTCCTCCGTTTTTGTTCGTCGGTTAAAAACCCACTGATGCTTGAATAGCAACGCATGTTTCGGTGCTCGTGACTCTACCACCCTGGTCCATTTTTTTAGAGTGTACGAATCGATTACGTAGTGCTACTTGTAAGTCACTTTATGAATAGTACGGTTTAGTTTGTTTTTGTTTCTGAACTCACCATTACTGCACCCTGTTCCTGGGCATCGCTGGTTACAACATTGCTCTAGCTACAGTACTGCCTTTTGTGCCAAATCGTGACCGACAATTCCGTAAATGTAGTATCGGTAATAGTCGTTTCAGTCAACGGTCTTATAGCGAAAAGCTTTGACGAACATCTTTCGCTTAATTGTTGGATCAAGGGTCGGATACAAAAGGCAGTAATTCATGAAACGGCGCGTATTGTGAGGAGGTTCCTTGCTCTGGAGCCCTGACCACCGGTTGCTTGGACCCCCGGGCCCCGCAGCAGGCGGAATGAATTTTTTTATAAATTTTTAATAGTGTTTTTTTTTATAATTTTATAAGCGTTGTTAAAAAATTTAAAAATAATTGTAAATAAATAAATGAGTGTAAATTATATTATTGGCATGACATTTGTTACTTACTTATTTCGTTTCGACTGGGGGTTCACACATCCCACATGCCTTTTTTTAGTTTGTTTTTGATGACACTATTTGAACTTGTTAGTGTCAGTAATGTTCCGTGATTTCAGTGTTTCTCCGATACTTTCAGTATCGTAATACCATACCATAATTACCATATGGAATCAAACTACGAATCAAATGAGCCCAAAGTCGATGTGTTTGTGTCGTTTTAGTGCGGAGTTCCTATGGCCATCTTCCGTCTTCATCATCAGACCCTGCTGACCATATGGGATTAAACTACTCGTCAATACGAATTAAATGAGCCCAAACTCGATGGGTTTGTGTCGTTTTAGTGTGGAGTTCCTATGGCCATCTTCCGGCTTCATCATCAGATCCTGCTGACCATATGGGATCAAACTACTTATCAATACGAATTAAATGAGCCCAAACTCGATGGGTTTGTGTCGTTTTAGTGCGGAGTTCCTATGGCCATCTTCCGGCTTCATCATCAGATCTTGCTGACCATATGGGATCAAACTACTTGTCAATACGAATCAAATGAGCCCAAAGTCGACATGGTTGTGTCATTTTATCGCGGAGTTCCTATGGCCAACTTCCGGCTTCATCATCAGACCCTGCTGACCATATGTGATCAAACTACTTGTCAATACGAATTAAATGAGCCCAAACTCGATGGGTTTGTGTCGTTTTAGTGCGGAGTTCCTATGGCCATCTTCCGGCTTCATCATCAGATCTTGCTGACCATATGGGATCAAACTACTTGTCAATACGAATCAAATGAGCCCAAAGTCGACATGGTTGTGTCGTTTTATCGCGGAGTTCCTATGGCCAACTTCCGGCTTCATCATCAGATCCTGCTGACCATATGGGATCAAACTACTTGTCAATACGATCAAATGAGCCCAAACTTAATGGGGTTGTGTCGTTTTATCGCGGAGTATACCGTGAATATCTAGCGAATAATGTGTCTGATACGGTAGCCATATAATATATCAAGATGGACAATGAAATATTAATAAAATTGGTTCGTTTACATCCTTAAAATAAAATGACAATTTCGGTGCTAGCCCTACCGACATAGCTTAGCGAGTCGCAGATCTGAAGTAGCACTAGGTAGGGCACGTGATTCGAACAGCTGATGTATGTAAGATGGCGGCGACATCTTTTCGACGCAGGTACAAAGGCTGGAATCATATTCAATTTGAGAAACACTGAGAGAATAACTCCGAACGTGGCTGAGAGAATAACTCCGAACAGAGCCCGAGACTTGTGACACGGGTGTAGGTTTAAAAGAGATCTCTTAGTGACGGCCGTCAACATTCACCTTCTCTGTTCAAGTTATTCTCCTTGACCAGCCAAATTTAGGGATGTTTGTTTGTTACAACAACCAATCAATCAATGATCAATAATCCGACAAATTAACTAAGGAATAATCACAATGATGACCAATAATAACCGATCAAATAAAATATTGACTAATTGAGCTATCAATAATAATGATTAATAAATCTGGCGTAATCTGAGTCACGACTGAGAGATGTGGTCGCAGTGAACGCCACGAAGAGAATCAGCCTAATCTCTCCAGACCGCTGCCTTATATCGGCATCGATCGGTCATCCCCGCCACCACCGAACTTCGCCGAGTGGCTGTCGTGATACTACTCCGCCGACATGTACGTTGGGGGCCCAAGGTGCTAAAATGGCGACCCCGCACCGGAAAGCGCAGTGTTGGTCGACTCCCCACTAGGTTGACTGACGACATCAAACGTATCGCATGGAGCCGCTGGCCACAGGCGGCACAGGATTGTTGTGTTTGGATGCCCCTAAAAAGGCCAGCAGTGGACGTGTATCCGTTAACGATGATCATGATGACTACTGTGTGTGAATGATGCGTCTCAGAACTGGGCAGACACGTAACTGTCGGCCGCGTGTCGCAGTGGTGTACGGCTCGGGCTTTATTTCGAACCACGACAGTAGAGTCGATAGTAATACTTATGTAACGACCAATGAAGGCCTCAAACGGCCCTGTGTCGAGGAATTTCAAGTTCAATGTCGATTTATAACTATTGTTATACAACTTCCTAAATAGGCATCTATTTTTGTTGTGGTGGCGCTGGCGACATCTATGTATTTGTATTTTGTTACATAGACTGTAATTTTTGACGGCTTCCGTGGCTTGGCGTGATTTACAAGACGGAGGTCCTGGGCTCGATTCCCGGCTTGAAGATTTTATAAATTGATCTAGGTCTTCAGATCAGGCTTCGGTCGTGACTAGCTACCACTTAACCGACAAAGACGTACTGCGAAACGATTTAGCGTTTCGGTCATCGTGTAGAGATCGATAGGGGTGTGTATGACATCATACTCCTAACAAGTTAGCCCGCTTCCATCATAGATTCCATCATCACTTACCACCAGGTGTGATTGCGGTCAAGGGCTAACTTGTAATGAATTAAAAAAATATATATTGACATGAATAAATAAATGACAAGTACGGTCTTAGATTAATGATAAGCCTTGCTGCCATAGAGCGAACAAAAATAATGTTTAATCTACGTATCTGGATTTATTTCAACCAAAAGATTAAAAAAAAACTCGTTTTATCATATCATATCATTAATTAGAAGCAGGTTTTTAAACGACTTCAAAAAAAAAGGCGTTTCTCAATTCGACCGTATATATTTTTTTTTTTTTTTTATGTGTGTTCGCGCATAACTTCGTCGTTTATGAACCGATTTTGATAATTCTTTTTTTGTTGGAAAGTAGATAGTCCGGTGGTGGTACCATGACAAGGAAACCAGGATCTGATGATGGGATCCTGGAGAAAACGAGGGGAACTTTCAAAAATTGTAGGGACAACAAGTACGTTTGTTAATTTTTCCGGTAAGTATTTAAAAGCACTACAATTTCATGAAGGTCTGGAGTCGATCTGATGATGGAGCCGATCTTTATATAAGAGAACTCCGTAACGTTTTACAGTAGCTACCTTGTGTTTGGGCTCGATTAATTTGTCTCAATGAGAACTTTACATTTAGATGGGCTGTGACTGTCATTGAGGCTCTGGTGATGAAGACGAAGTACAATTAAGGGAGCTCCATAACGTTTTACAGTAGCTACCTTGTGTTTGGGCTCGATTAATTTGTCTCAATGAGAACTTTACATTTAGATGGGGTGTGACTGTCATTGAGGGTCTGGTGATGAAGACGACGTACAGTTAAGGGAGCTCCGTAACGTTTTACAGTAGCTACCTTGTGTTTGGGCTCGATTAATTTGTTTCAATGAGAACTTTACATTTAGATGGGCTGTGACTATCATTAAGGGTCTGGCGATGAAGACGAGGGGCAGCTGAGGGAGCTCTTTAACGGTTTACAGTAGCTACTTTGTGATTGGGCTCGATTAATTTATGTCTCAATGAGAAGTTTGAAAGGTTATAGTTTCCAGTTAGTTTAATGTTTACTATGTCATGATCCGATGATGAGATCTACGAAAACTCGAGGAAACTCTTCAAACTTTATATTCACTTTTGTAGGGACGTCGGAATGTTATAAGTAGGTAGTGAATATTGGTACTTATGGTTTAGTTCGAGTGGATTTATTAGTATGTTCATTGTTGATAAAGCACTAAAAAGTATGAAATAAAAAATTTTTAACAAAAAATAAAAACGCCTTCAAAACGCACTAAAAAGTAAAAAATAACTACGTCATTTACTTACTTTAATTTACTTAATCACATCTATGAAATCGGTGCCACCCGAGCTTTCTACTTTAAAGTCTTTACCTAAACTTGGATGGCACCGACTTCATAAATGTGGTTAAGTAAATTAAAGTAAGTAAATGACGTAGTTATTTTTTACTTTTTAGTGCGTTTTGAAGGCGTTTTTATTTTTTGTTAAAAATTTTTTATTATTGAAGCACTTCTGAAAAGTTATGACTGCCAGTACGCAGTGACTCTACCACGAGTTCGAAAAATAGAAATGCAATTTAAATGAAGCTAAATTATTTATTTTTACGGTCAATTTATCACATGAAAGCACAGATCAGTAATACGAAGCGCGACCCGGTACTCGATCTCAGGAAAGCAAGATGGCAGGCTGGCCACTGAATCAACGAAACATCTTATTAATCTATATTAATAATTTCGTCATGGGGTACGGTAAACTCGATCGAAACCTTAGATAAATAACAAAACATAAAAAAAATTTTGATTTCGAGTCGACAACATATATCCGTAAAATTCGGATTAAGGAGAATTTCGTTAAATTCTAATGATACTGACAAACAAACCGTAGTCGCCATCTTAGATACGCCTCGCCAATCAACACATCAAACATCATGTGTCAAACGAAACGTCTTGCGAAACATTGAGTGAATCCAGTGTTGTCAGAAGCAGATATAGACAGAGCAATAGGTAAGACAATTTGTATGAAAGTCTGTCATAGAAAAATAGAAGGGCTAGTGCTTTTCAAGCGGACGAAGTCGCGGGCGACTGCTAGTAGGTATTATAAATAAAATTGGAATATCAGTTTGTAATATTGAAATAACCTTTCTTTACTTCATGCATATGAATATATATACGGTACATACAAGTAGCGGCACGAAACTCTAGCGCTGACCGTTATTGCGCAGAAGTAAAAATTTAGGTATCATGGGGGAGCTTGAGGAATGAAGGGCGGGCGTGCGTAGCGGCGATTGGCTCCCCAGTCGCATTCCGTCCCCCGCACCGAAACGACGCACCGCGGACTTCCAGTGTACAGTCTCGCTCTGAGTTGCACTGTTATTATTGTTAATTTTCAGTTGGTTTGTTAAATATAATTATATATTTTGTTGTTTTTTTAAGTTTGTTTATGAATTTAAAGGGAATGATATACCTAGAAGAAATACCGGTTTGCGACGCCAGGCGTGTTACCATTGCCTGATTCAAATAAGACTAGTCTTATATCTAAAATAAAAATTAACAATATAATAATGTTTTATTTTTTTACTCCCCGTAAGATTTTCAAAATTTATTTATTCATTTATGGTAAATATCTATACTATATAATTATGTCTTAAGTAATACGAAATCTTTAGAATTGTGAACTGACATGAAATTAGAACTAAAAACATTAACATATATAAGCACAAACACGCACGTAACGTACACGAACACATACACACACACGCATGCACGCACGCACACACACATATTAAAACGATGTCATAACATGATGTGGCTATTAATTAGGTAATTATAGTATATATTGTATTGCGTACGCGACGGTACCGATGCGCAGCCATCCCTTCTACGTTTCGTTCAGCGCTAGACTTACATGCCGCTAGTTATACACCAAAATAAATTTTTTTGAAAGGAAATCATTCATTTTGGGCCTTTTTTGAAAGTGGCGAACGAAAAAAAATAGTACATCTTGTTGGAACTAGCCATTTGCAGCAGTAGCTAATATGGCAGCTAAGTTGTAGGAGTGCACCGTGCCAAGTTGTGCAGGTTTGAAGATCCATAATTTTCATACATTTTATTGATGTGTACCATATTACCATATTGATATGTACCATTTATTATTGTCGGCGGATACTTTTAAAAATCAATATCTTCAAACCTGCATAACTTGGCTCGGTGCACTCCTACAACTTAGCTGCCATATTAACTACTGCTGCAAATGGCTAGTTCCAACGAGATGTACTATTTTTTTCGTCGGTGGGCACTTTCAAAAAAGGCACAAAAATGTATGGAGCCTGAATGTTCTCCTTTTTGTCTGTCCGTCTGTTTGTTTCGGATAATCTCGGAAACTATCAGTCGAATTTAAAAAAATCCTTTTTGACGTGATAACGTCTTATAATTCGATAGAGCCGGCTGCACGCACGAAAAAACATGACGTCATGCGTCGTTACCTCGCTTTGAGGCGTTCCATGTAAGGCTTGAAGTGCAAGCGAGAGCGCAGAACGAGCGACAAAGAAGCACAATCGGCCTTTGCGTTCGGCAACGTTCGACATCCGTCTATTAAATATAATTATTAAATATATTAATTTTAAATTAAAAATTAATATATTTATTATAAATTTAAAATATAAATTTATAAAATCAAAATCAATTATTTTATTAATTTAAATTAATATTTATAAAAATATACTAAAATTAAAAATTTTAATAACCAATTAAATGCTACCATTCCATCAGTATTATCTTAAGACATTGTCACGTTCAACTATCGTCCGTAAACCGACTTAACAGACAACCAATTTTTTATATGATAGCCAGACTATGAGGAGTGACATAGGCTAAATTGCATCATGACATTCCCGGGAACTACGCGGGTAGAACCGGGCGGTAGTACCCTTACTAAAGCCAAACTATACTAAAGCCAAACTCGATTGAGAATGGTTGTCAACAAACAAATTAAAAATGAAGGTAGAAATCACTATCATTTTACACGTATTTTTTTAATTAACTAGTCAATGACGAATTCATGACAATAAATGAAATTAGTAGTAATAAATTAGAACTAATTAATATATTCAATATCTTTTAAATAAGATTTTTAAAATAACAAAACATAATCTTAAATTTATTAGGCATAAAATGTTGCATTTTCTACCTTCATTTTAAATTTGTTTGTTGACAAGCATTCTCAATCGAGTTTGGCTTTAGTATAGATTGAGAATGCTTGTCAACAAACAAATTAAAAATGAAGGTAGAAATCACTGGTCATTTTACACCTAATGTTTTTAATTAACTGGTTAATGACGAATTCATTACAATAAATTAGATTAATAAGCTTAAAACCAAGTAATATATTCAATATCTTTTAAATAAGATTTTATAAAATAACAAAACATAATTTTTAGTTTATTAGGCATAAAATTTGTTGCATTTTCTACCTCCATTTTAGTTTGTTGACAAGCATTCTCAATCGAGTTTGGATGTAGTATAGATAATATACGTAGTTAATATAAATGTGTCTCTTTACACAGTCTGTATGCATCGCACTTCAAGCTGGCATCTTTGCACCGTTTTCGAGTAATCCCGTGAAAGCCGGCTCGCCACAAAGGCGTATAAGGCAAACTTTGCGCCGTTTTTATCTCTCTTAAAAAGCTTTGCCACCACGTCAGGGCTAGTAAACTATTTTTAAAACACGTTTTACGACCTAGAATCGAGTATTTTTTTATCCACTAAAAGTTGGCCCTTGACTGCTATCACATTGGATGTTAAGTGATGATGCATTCCAAGATGGAAGCGGACTAACTTGTGAGTAGGACGAAATCCACACCACTTTCGGTTTCTACACTACATCGTACCGTAATAAATTATTAACTAAAGCTAAAATCAATGTGGAAAGCACATCAACAAACAAATTTAAAATGAAGGTAGACAATGCAACACATTTTATGCCTTATAAATTTAAAATTATGTTTTGTTTCTTTTTAAATCTTATTTAAAAGATATTGAATATATTAAATATACAACACTTTTTACTACCGGCAAATAAAGATCTACTAAAACTACGTTTGTTCCTATAAAGTATATAGCATTTTATATGGATAGAGTGATACTTGTTTTTCTCTTTTCAGTTCATTACTTCTAAGCAGTCGGGTTTTTTGTTTTTATATAATAATTTTTTTTGAGACTTTTTAGTTTTAGTTTGTGGTATAGAAATGAGACGGTAAACTTTTTGACATTTTTTTTGTTAAAACTGTAATATAAACATGATACGATATAGATTTTTGAAATGGTTGTTAAGATAACAAAAAAATAAACACATCCACCTCTTTTTTCCCACTTAAAGCCGCCATTTTGTATAGTCTATGTCACTACCACAATTCAACGACATCTAATGTTTCAAAATCCGTCCAGCCGTTTAGGGGGCGTCCATAAATTACGTGAGGTGTTTAAGGGGGGGAGGGGGTCGAGTCAAATCTCATCTAATCTTACGTTGGAGAGAGGGGGGGTCCCGGCAAATATCACGCAATTTTTTTTCTGATTGAAACAAAAAAAAATTATACTATTTTGGTCTATTTAATCCAGATTGTACATGCTTAAGATTTAATCTTAAGCGTAATCGTAGTACGATTACGATCATTTACTAATTCGTTCGAAAGAAAATATTTTTATTCATACTTCGACGTTATACATTTACTGACTGTCAAACCACCATATTTGTTTTATAAATGTTGGTTCCAATAGTCTCTCTTGAGACCGTACATGATTCTCCATGGACTGAATTAGAGTAGATATTCTTTTTTCAATTACAGTATTTACGATTTAAGTATTCTATTGTTAAATTTTTATTACACTTATAATTAAACTCTCAGCAATATTGATTACTAGTCTTAACTAGTCGTAAATAAAAGGGCGATGCAAATTTGTTTTTTCTTTTTACAATAACAATCCAACGCGTTTACGTAAGAAACTCACATTTTGAAAAATCTCACGTGAGATTCGGGGATGGGGGAGGGGGTTGAATAAAATCTCACGAAATCTCACCAGGGGGGGAGGGAGGGGCAGAAAATTAAAAAAAACATCTCACGTAATTTATGGACGCCTCCTTAGGCTGTAGCGCGTGTCAAAGAAATGGTCATTCATACCCACCTACCCACATACATACGCTCGAAAAACATTACCCTCCTTCTGTCGCAGTCGGGTAAAAAAAATAGAAGTAAAATAACTAGTGATTTCTACCTTCATTTTTAATTTGTTTGTTGACAAGCATTCTATATCGAGTTTGGCTTTAGTATAGTCATTGCATTGTTTGTTTACCTACTTATCTTGTGTTATGTAAACATGTTGAGAAGGTGACGATCGGTGCATGTAATCTTATGAAGTCGGAGGTTACTAGCCTCGTGTAATACTTACTTATCGAGATACATTTCTCAATATTGCGGCTTGAATGCATACTTGTATAGTCTGTGTCCTAGTGGGTGACTTCGCATAATAACGATAGAGCTAGTATTCCTATTATTAAGTCCTAAGCTACATTATGAGCTTGGAACATTCAAAAATAAAGACCTATGTCCAGCAGTGGATATATTAATCCATTGACTGATATGATGATGACCTACGAAAATGATGCTCCGCATAATATACATTTGAAGTGAACACAACGATAGCGTGAGATATTTTCCAGGCAGCGCCATCTAGTTTGCTGTGGGAAACTAAAAGTTACAATGGCTGCCACCCTAAATGCTTGAAGTAGAGTTGGTATCTTATAAACAATCTGGTTTAAATTAAAATAATAATTGATGTTAAGAATAATAATAAGAAGGATAAAAGATTATTTTTATTTTTGATAAATTAATGAATTAAATTTTGACATACCAAATCAGATATTTCGTAAAAATTAATGCTAGCTAACACAATTAAAAATCATGTCGGTACTGGTACTTACAAATTTAAAATAATAATAAAATACTAATTAAAATAAAGATTAAAAATTAATAATATTAATAAATTATGAATTATCAATGACTTAACCGGGTCGGGTCACTGTAATAATTCTAAGTTTTTCGTACTTCTATGAAATTTCCAGTTCATTCTAAGCCCGGGGTCGGGAAGTTAGTGTTGTTACACCCTCATGCCTCAGAGAGCACGTTAAGCCGTCGGTCGCGGTCACTATCATCAACTTCTGATAATGATTTTAAATGAAACATTATCACCCTAAGCCCGCTAACCCACATTGTTAGGCAGAGGTATTAGGTTCGAATCCCGGGCGGGGCAAATTGAGATTTTTCTTAATTTGTCTTGGTCAGGCTGGTGGGTAGCTTTCGCCGTGGCTAGTTACCACCCTGCCGACCGCCAAACGATTTAGCGTTCCGGTACGATGTGAAAAAACAAAAGGGGTGCGTGGATATTATCCTACTCCCATCTTAGTTGGCCCACTTCCATCTTCGATTGCATTATCCTTTAACATCAGGTGTGATAGCAGTCAAGTGCCAACTTGTAGTCGATAAAAAATTACATACCTACCCCATATCCCATAGGGGTAGGCAGAGGCTACATCCTCCCATACGCCACAGCCCTTGCATACTAAAGCAAAAATAAAGCAATAAGTGCAATGTAGAGTTCGTTTACAGCTAATCAAGATGCATACTGCAGAAAGTTTAAATTATGCAACGCGCGTTTCGCATAAATACCAATAACCGCCGAAACAAATGCAATTTGACCCAAATATGGTAAAGTATAGCTTGCGCGCTCACTTGCTGGGCTCCGTCCAACTCTACTGATTTACACAAGAAACTGTTACGGGCTTTTTACTTTATACGACCCGATTTTATCGAACCGAGAATAGGGAAGACAACTCCATAGGACATCACCAAAATTTTCCCCAGGCTGTCCAAACTTATGCTCATATTTAACTGTTTTATTTAAATACGCAATGAATCATTTGAAAATATATCTAAAAAATAAAAATTTTGTTTTGAATCACGTGACCGTCGTCGTAGTATGAAAAGTCAACGTTTTCAACCTTCATAACTTTTTCCTGCGACTGCATAGCTACATACAACTTTGTTTTTCTGTAAATAGAAAATCTGCACTATTTAATGACATATATCATTACTGGGCAGCCTGGGGTACACTTCCATACAATTTTTGGCAATGTCCTTTTTGTTACTTTAATATTAAGTAGGTTATCCTTTTATGAAGGCAACTTTTTGTTTTTAATCAATGTAGTTTTTCATAATTATAATTATGTTATTAGTTATGAAAGTAGCTGTATAAGTGGGTGCGAGAGGTATACCAGCAATATTTAATATTTAATATAATATTTATTTATTTATTCAAAATCATTTACATTACTTAAAAATTACCCTCGACCCCCAAACTAGGTATCCCGTGACTTGAGTGTATGACTTGTCTGTAAATTGACTTGTCTGTAAAGTCGGTTTACTGACGATAGTTGAACGTGACAATGTCTTAAGAAAATACTGATGGAATGGTAGCATTTAATTGGTTATAAAAATTTTTAATTTAAGTATATTTTTATAAATATTAATTTAAATTAATAAAATAATTGATTTTGATTTTATAAATTTTTATTTTAAATTTATAATAAATATATTAATTTTTAATTTAAAATTAATATATTTAATAGACGGATGTCGAACGCTGCCGAACGCAAAGGCCGATTGTGCTTCTTTGTCGCTCGTTCTGCGCTCTCGCTCGCACTTCAAGCCTTACATGGAACGCCTCAAAGCGAGGTAACGCATGAGTCATGGTTTTGTGCGTATTATGGCTGCTCAGCCAGCGAGCAGCCGGCTCCCTATTCTTCTGAATTATAAGACGTTTTCACGTCAAAAAGGTCTGATTGGATAGTTCGCAAACATATATTTGTCGTATCGGATGATGTAAGAATACCCTTAAATATAATGACTATGTGATGTGAAAAAGTTGGCATTCAGTGTAAGGAGGTTTTTGTGTGGAAGTTGGCTCAGTTCACTGACGGTGGTGTGGCCTAGTTGAGACAGCTTGTGTACCGAGTTATGCATCAAACAATGAATTCAATTAAGGGAAATTGACCTGAAAAAATCGAGTTGACGCGTTCAGGAGTAAAGCTCCTCAAACGAGTGAAGTGAACCCTTCGAGATTTTCGAAGGTTAAATGTTTCTAGCGGGGTTCCTCCCATGATTTTTACTGAAATTCTCTTAGAAGAAATCCAAGACTCGATCCCAGGACCTCGGGACCTGAAGCCAGATAGGTTAACAATAAGGAAGTACGAGACATTGGATTTTTTTTTATCAGCTACAAATTGGCCCTTGATTGCTATCACACTTGATGTTAAGTGATGATGCAATCTAAGATGGAAGCGGGCTAACTTGTGAGGAGTAGGATAAAATCCACACCCCTTCGGTTTCTACACGACATCGTACCGGAACGCTAAATGGCTTGGCGGTACATCTAGGTCTTGTCGGTAGGGTGGTAGGTAACTAGCCATGGCGAAAGCCTCCCACCAGCCAGACAAAGACAAATTAAGAAAAATCTCAATCTGCCCCGCCGGAAATCGAACCCAGGACCTCCGTCTTATAAATCCACCGCGCATACCACTGCGGTCGTCAAAAAAGTAACAAACATACATACTCACGAACTGCCTTTCACTTTTGCCTTTATGATAGTAGTATGATATTTTTATTAAAAAAAAATAACAATTTTCTTTGAATGTTCGTCAATGTTAGCCAGCGATGTTGTATCTATTCAACGTGACCTCAAAATGTTAGAATAAGAAAATGGATATGATAGGCGAAGTTCGGCCAATGAGGTCGCCGCATTGCGCTGCCCGCCACCTACCGGCGGATGCACCCCGCAGTTCGTTCAACTCGCTTAGTGCATAACGTAACTATCGCACATCTCTATACTAGCTGTGCCCCGCGTTTTTCCTAGTTAGTGTCACTGCAATCACACTTGATCAGAAGTCAGACATCATAACAAACTATACTAAAGCCAAACTCGATTGAGAATGCTTGACAACAAACAAATTTAAAATGAAGGTAGAAATTGCAACACATTTCATTCCTAATAAATTTAAAATTATGTTTTGGTTTTTTATAAAATCTTATTTAAAAGATATTGAATATGTTAATTAGTTTTAAGCTTACTAATATAATTTATTGTCATGAATTCGTCATAAACAAGTTAATTAAAAAAATTAGGTGTAAACTGACTAGTGATTTCTACCTTCAATTTTAATTTGTTTGTTGACAAGCATTCTCAATCGAGTTTGGCTTTAGTATAGATGTAGCGAGGCTTAGTTGTAATTCTTACATGAAAAGCGCATAAGTATATAACAAATTGCCAGAAGATATTAAACGATTACATTTAGTTAACTTTAAAATCAAATTGAACAAATGGCTTATAGACAAATGCTATTATGACATAAAAGAGTATTTGACGTAAAACATTTGACAAATTATTATTATTATTTTATATTTAGACTTTAATATTTATCTAATTTAATTGTAATTTTACTGTAATTGGTTCTATGTATTAATATTAGTTTCTTAAGTTTATATAATATTAGCAACGCCCTGACAGGGCCCATGACATGTAAAGTATGCTAAATAAATGAATTTGAATTTGAATTTGATGCTAAGTGATGATGCAATCTAATATGGAAGCGGGCTATCGTAGGAGTACGACGAAACCCACACCCCTTTTGGTTTCTACAAGACATCGTACCGGAACGCTAAATTGCTTGGCGGTACGTCTTTCGGTAACTAACCATAGCCGAAGCCTCCCACCAGCCAAACCTGGACCAATTTAGAAAATCAATAAATCATAATCGGCCCAGCCGGGAATCGAACCCAAGACTCCGTCTTTTAAATTCACTGCGCATAACACTGCGCCACTGAGGCCGTCAAAGTTTGTATCGCACCAAAAAGTATTTAGAATTTAATTAAGATCCTTGTTTTTCACTTTTCAGTTCATTACATATAAGCAATCATGGTTTTTGGTTTTACAATAATCATTTTATTCTTAAAAATAATAATTCGTCGATAAACAACGATTGCAACACTTTGCCCAAAATTACTTTATTAATATGATTTAAATAACGTTTTAACCTTTATTTTTACCTGACTTAAATTAATTTTATTCAAAAGAATACCAGAAAGGGATGGTCCAAAATTGTATGGAGCACAGACTCACTTTCTGTACATAAGTCGAAAAAAACTAAATGTATTAATAATATAGTTTTGATTAGCCAAATCTCTGAATTCACTTTTATTTACGCGAAATCTTATTTAGTCTCTCCAAACAATGCAACACTTTACGTATTATCATGGCGGATCTTAGTAAGTTATATTATCCATGGTTGTCTACCATAGATAATATAACTTATTGGTTGTCTCCAGGTAGCGGATTGATGGTGTTTTGACTTTTGCTGTCAGTGTTTATTGACGTATGGTCCATTTGATTTGATGGTTATTGGTTAGATATATGTACCTAACGGATTACTGAATAATCAGATTAAAATATTGAGTTTTGTTCTTATTATAGCTAAGATGTTTATGTCTAAAATGTATTATAGCTAAAAACAAAGCACACGGAAGAAAAGACTTGTCAAAAATGACATATTTTGAGTTGGACAAATCATTGTCACCCATATTTATCACCCACAGACTAATATTAGAAAGACGCCATCTTGGTTAAGAGCTCAAAAACTAGTAATTTCATTTTTAACTAACACGATTTATATTTTGTTTCGTTCACTAATTTTATTTTTGTTAAAATTCTTGAAGTTGTGACAAGCAAAGGACATATGTGGTAATGAGTAGCTTTTATTAAATTTCCTGTAACATAAAAACTTTGCGGTTATTATATAATTTAAACTATAGGCTATGTTTGAGCATTCTCCTGCATAGTGCAGAAGCGAAAGAAGTTTCAAATAATACGCATAAACTTCATTGATTGCTGATTTAAAGCTTAGATATGTTATTTTTTAGCAAAATTCATGCATTATGCTAAACTATATTATATAAAGTAATATTTCGTATTTTTTTTTATGAAAACGTCTGGTAATGACTTTATAATGTTGCATGCGTCCATAAGGCTGATTTGCTGCTCCCGAGTGGACACGCTGGCTCTATCTATTAGTCTTTAGTCCATGTTGTCACCGCATCTTATCATCCACAACTAATTTTATAATGACCATTTATAATATTCAAAAATAGAATCTTTTTTATCGAACTTTTATAAGTTCGTTCTTCACTAATATTATTTTTGATAAAATCCTTGTATTTTTTCCATTTTAATGGTATGTGGTACAAGAGTGAAGCTAAAATGGACCATCTCCTTTAACATAAAAATGGTTGTTGTACATAATAGATGAAAATATAGGCAGATTTGAGCATTCTCCATTCATAGGCAGAAGAACTGCGCCCTACAGACTTGTAACTGACTCTAAATAAGGTATTGTTTGTTTATGGTCTGGTAATTTCTGCGCCCCTCCAGGGTCTGCGCCCTGTGCCTCCGTTGCCTGCCCTAAATCCACTGCGCATACCAATGGGACACGACGTTTTATAGTCGTCAAAACTCATCATTAACGGCCTATTAACGGCCAGGCGCGGCCGCCATGTAGAAGGGAGGTTATGGACTGTATAGTGTAAATCCACCATGCTGCTCCAATGCGGGTTGGCGGGCTTATGATGATAATTTATTTATTTGCAGACGTTGATATATTGAATAGTGATCGGGACTTACGGCCTAACGTGCTCTCCGAAGCGTGGGATCATCATTATCATTATCAACCTATTAACGGCCTACTACAGGGCCACTCTCTCCTTATAAGTGAGGTTATATGGAGCGTAGACCCACCACGCTGCTCCAGTGCGGGTTGGCAGGCTTACGATGATAATGTTTTATTTATTCGATAACAATCAAATGTTGATGATAGTCACTGGGGCTGACGAATTAACGAAATGTCCGTTCACGAGGGTGTAAGACCGTCATCGACTCCGGGCTTGAAATGAACTGATAATTTCATAGAAGAATGATAAAGTCCGACCCAGTATTCGAACCTAGAACCTCTTGAACGAAGTCCCATAGGCTAACCACTAGACCAACGAGACAGTCTGTATTTTGTACTATAACGTATTCTGTAGTAGCGCTTCCTACAGCAGATAGAGTTGAACGAACGTTGTAAGTGCATACGATACGCGCAATGCGGTGACCTCGACGGGTGAAATACGAATCGGGAATCGCTCGTCTGTTGTTATTCACAATAAAAATTTTTAACACAAAATTGAACCGACTCAAAACGCACTAAAAAGTAAAAAATAACTGTGTCATTTAGTTGCTTTAATTTACTTAAGCATATCTATGAGTCGGTGCCAGCCAAGTTTCACATTTATTTTACGTAGTAATGCAGTTTGTGGGTTCTAGGTAACGTCCTTAAAGTAGAAACCTTGGTTGAAGTGGAAACACAGTTATTTTTTACTTTTTAGTGCGTTTTGAGTCGGTTCTATTTTTTGTTAAAAATTTTTATTTCTTACTTTTCAGGGATTTAACCACGTAACGTACACGTACTATACTGCCATAGTAAGTTTCACATTTATTTTACGTAGTAATGCAGTTTGTGGGTTCTAGGTAACGTCCTTAAAGTAGAAACCTTGGCTGGCACCGACTCCTAGATATGCCTAAGTAAATTAAAGCAACTAAATGACACAGTTATTTTTTACTTTTTAGTGCGTTTTGAGTCGGTTCTATTTTTTGTTAAAAATTTTTATTTCTTACTTTTCAGTGATTTAACCACGTAACGTACACGTGCTATACTGCCATAGTATATTATACGACATTAGTAGCCAAAAAGCTACCGATACCGGGACAAAAACCGAAGTCGCTGTAAGCGTGCCTCCAAAATTGGAACAGTTCCTTCAATTTCCCCAGGATATCATCATCAGATCCTAACATGATGACATTGGGACCATCTTGGAAGTGTGCCCTTTCTAATAAAAAAAAGAATTATCAAAATCGGACAACTCTGTAAAAAGTTATGCGTGGTCATAAATAAAAAAAAAACATACGTGTCGAATTGAGAACCTCCTCCGATTTTTTTCGTCGGTTAAAAATAACTGTGTCATTTAGTTGCTTTAATTTACTTAAGCATATCTACGAAGTCGGTGACAAAAAGCCGATTTAATAAATTTCACGGTCCGACTCGCGTGACAAAAACTGTGATAACTCGGATAATATACACAATACAAATATAAAATAAAGCCTATGTTACTCAGTGATAATGTAGCTTGCTAATGAAAAAAGAATTATTAAAATCGGTCCAGTACTTTTTGAGTTTATTCGTTACATACAAAAATACAAATCTTTCCTATTATAATATTAGTGTAGACGTCTGTCCGAGTGTCTGTCAACATCTTATACGAACAACTGATCGATGTGTCTGGTGACCAACGTGCTGGTGCTTATTTGGTCGAAAGGATAAGCCTTTAAAATAAACCTATTAAGAGGGGAAATAGCGCCAGTGTGTTGGGCACCTTGCCTATAGGTGAACAATAAGATGGCTTCTTCTTTTTGTAAATATCTTTTTTATTTTATTAAATTTTTATATTCTAACTATAAAATATATACTTGTATGTAAATATGTAATATTTAATATGGCTGACTTTCTATTATGGAAATACCGTTTGACTTTAGATGTGGAAGTAAAATGACAGTGTGTGCGTAAACCAAAGGAGTGTCATAATTGAAAATGCATTATTTAATTAGAGTAATAAGAACAGGGGAAAGTGTGCTAAGTACATCAGGACTTTTTTGATTACATCGACAGGATTGCAAATCTAGTGAAATCTCAGGTATATTAGAATTTTGAATAAACGGCAGCTCACATTAACTTAGAGATAGATTAGATTAGATAGATATATTTATTTAGAGATAGAAAAAAAATTAATATCCCTGTGTACAGTAACGTATACCTAACATACATAAAAGGACATTTTAAACTTTTAGTAAATAGTTTATTCTCAAACTGTTAAAATATCTCCGGATTTTTCAATGGAAATCAGCCCTTTTCTACGGATTTTTGATTTTTTCATCTAGTAACCCACATCGAAACCAGGTGCAAACAAGCATTTCACATTCTAGCTGTTCGAACCAAACGTACAAATGCGTCCATGGAACGTCCTTCTGTACATCTTACCATTAATAACCAGAGTCAAACTGTCTTCTGAAAGTAGAAGATCTATAAACAGAGACAGTATTCAAAAGAGCATCAAACGACACTCTCACCCAGTTCCACGTAAGCCCTGTAATTCTCCAATTTTGCGGGATAAATTCGTATTTGCCAAGATCAACCCGCGTTCCGGATCCGATCGGTTATCTGCAAGTAGGCCGGGAGGGCGACGACCCACCTAACCCCCTGTAACATTTCCAACCCCCCCTTTAGAGGGGCTAAACCCCCTAACCTCGGCCCCGATGCACTAATGATTTTTAAATTTTCTTCTTAATATTTTCTTATAACCATTCAGAGTCGTGATAAGCGGTTCGTGGTAGCGCCACACGACCCAAATTTTAGGTCAGAGACCTCTGTATTTTTGTGAAGGGAATTAATCACGTCAAAGTTGCCGATGGTTATAAGTTTGTCAGATAAAGGTGAAGTATCATCTTAACATAGTATGAAACAAAGTCGGTTCCCGTTGTCTGTTATGTTTAGATTTTTTAAGTATTTTAATTAGGTTTTCATTACTTTTTAATATTAAGAAGAAAGAAAGAAGAAAGGAAATGATTTTTATTTGGTCAGAACATATAAAATTAAAAAATACAAACTAAAAAAAAAGAAAAATTGAAAAAAAAAATCTATTAATTTTTTACTTTTTTTTACTCATTATAAGTTAACCCTTCACTGAAGGTAAGTGATGATACAATCTAAGATGGATGCGGGCTGACTTTGTCAGGAGTAGGGCGAAATTTACACAACTTTCGGCTTCTACACAACATCGTACCGGAACGCTAAATCGCTTGGCGGTACGTCTTTGTATGTTGTCTTGTTTTATTTATTTATTTATCAGAGTAATGCAGGTCAATAACAGAAATAAGAAAGACAGTACTACTTCCCCGTAATAGCTGTCACAATGGTTATATGGGCGGCAAATGTATAATTTAATTAATTTATTAATTTGAAAATTATAAAAATATAATAATTAATATAATTATATAAATACATGTTAAAAAGACTCGATAAATTTAAATTATTTTCACACCTTCCGGTAATCGGCTTATGATTTAAAATTAAATAATGAAATGCTATCAATATTATTTGAATTTATTTTTATATAAAAAATCTACAATTAAAACAATATTTTTTATTAATGTGAATTATGTCGATAAATGTATTTTTCGATTATATTGTTTATTTCATCGGAAATCGCCACCCAAATCGTAGTGTAAGCTGTAACTCTGCCCGAAGTACAATAAAAGTCAAGTTTTGGGTATAATTAATTGGTTGTATTAATATAATATGAATCCCAACGAAAATTATAATGGAACTACACCGACATATAATATGAATCCCAACGAAAATTATAATGAAACTACACCGACATATAATATGAATCCCAACGAAAATTATAATGGAACTACACCGACATATAATATGAATCCCAACGAAAATTATAATGTAACTACACCGACATATAATATGAATCCCAACGAAAATTATAATGGAACTACACCGACATATAATATGAATACCAACAAAAATTATAATGGAACTGCACCGACATATAATATGAATCCCAAAGAAAATTATAATGGAACTACGCCGACAGTTACGATTATAAAGCTGAGCGCTTTAACACATCTATGTAGTTAATTTATAATTTCCTATATAACATGGGGTTTCCCGGGGGTACTTCGTTGCATTAATTCGATATCAGCCCTATTTCCCGGGGAGTTTAATATATAATGTCGTGTAGATATTACATGTGTCCAGGGACTTATATTTAACTAGATACCGCAATTCGTTTATCCAAGCGTGCAAAGATTACGGCGAAAAGCCAATCGTTATTCTCATTCGTCGTCGTCATTTTTTTTAACATCATCAGACTATTTTCTCGGTTCACTACTGATTCAGGCCACTTCAGAACCACCAACAGAGGGGTTATAGAGCTCAGGCCCACCACGCTGTTCTAATGTGGATTGATGGGATGCCCATAGGGGTAGGCAGAGGCTACATCCTTCCATTTGCCACGGTCCTTGCATACTTCCTTAGCTTCTTCCACTCTCATTAATCCTTTCATACAAGTTCGTCGGGTTAGGGTACTCTTGACCCGGCCATTTATTAAAATGTCCTATATTTGGGCCAGGAACATTCACCTAGATCTTCCACTTGCAACATTTCCACCCACCCTCGCCTCATAAATCTCGTTTGTTAATCTTCTTTCATCCATTCTCTCTACATGCCCAAACCAGCTTACCCAATTTTAGTCACTAAATCTTCTTTTACACCATATGGTTCTCTTATCATACTATTGTTAACTCTATCACTTAGTTTAAAAAATAAAGATTTAACGATTACTAGCTACTAGTTGTAAATGACGGCCCCAAACGTAACATGCTCTCCGAGACACAGGGGTGTAACACCACCAGCCTAAAAGAATATTCACTAAAATTTCTGAGAACCAAGAAAGGTTCAGTGATTCGTAGTAAGTAGTTTCAAAATGAAGAAACAAACTACGTCTAGCTAAATACAACTCCTCGTTGTGCCTTCTCTAAGCAGTATTAGCTGAGATTTCATATTTAGTTTGGACACTAGTGGTGATAAGTAACATTTGTACGAAATCGCTGTTTCGATATCAAAAGTTGTTGAAGGATTTTTGTTGTAACACTTGGTATCTTTGATACACGAAAACTTACACTTGTTAATGGGATATTGGTACGATTTCGGTTTTTTCTTCGTTTTAATATTATTTGCTTTATTGGTTTAGAAATATGCGTAGTGGTAGGTCAGTGTGAATAGTGAATTATTTAATACATACATATGTCACCGGAAAATAGCGAGAACCGCATAAATTTATAAATTTCCTAGGAAATTTATAAACTTTCGTAGGATTCTAAACGACAGATAAATTGTATTATTTTACGCCCACATTTTCGTAATTTGATAAACTTACCGAACTCACGCGTAAAATAATAAGTAAGCAATAACTAAACGTCATGTGCGCTCTGATTGGTTGAATAAGTCCAATCAGAGAGCAGTGTGTTATTTTCCGTATTTTTAAGAAGCGTAAAATTAAAAGCGCTTCTGTGATTGGTTGAACCATCTAGAATCTTACGTATGGATATCCGTTAGTTTATAAAGGAGATGGTCCAAAATTGTATGGAGCACAGACTCACTTTCTGTACATAAGTTGAAAAAAACTAAATGTATTAATAATCTAGTTTTGATTAGCCAAATCTGAATTCACTTTTATTTAGGCGAAATTTATTTATTCTCTCCAAAACAATGCAACACTACGTATAATCATGACGGATCTTAAATAAGTTATATTATCTATGGTCGACATTCTCCAGGTGGCGGATTAATGGTATTTTGACTTTTGCTGTCAGTGTTTATTGACGTATGGTCTATTTGATTTGATGGTTACTGGTTAGGTATAGGTACCTAACGGATTACTGAATAATCAGATTAAAATATTGAGTTTTGTTCTTATTATAGCTAAGATGTGTATGTCTAAAATGTATTATAGCTAAAAACAAAACCCGGAACACGGAAAAAAAGACTTGTCAAAAATGACATATTTTGAGTTTGACAAATCAATGTCACCGCATCTTTATCACCGACAGAAGACGCCATCTTTTAATACTTCAAAAACTAGGAATTTCATTTTTAACCAACGTTTTATTTAGTTCGTTTCGTTCACTTTTTGTTTTTTGATAAAATCCTTGTATTTTTTTCATTTTAATGGTATGTGGTACAAGAGTGAAGCGGAAATGGACCATCTCCTTTACCACGAGCCATCGCAAATTGATAAATTTGGGCGTAAAATAATACAATTTATCTCTCGTTTAAAATCCTACGAAAATTTATAAATTTCCTAGGAAATTTATAAACTTGCGGATCTTGTTATTTTCCGGTGACACATACATAACATCACGCGTCATTCCCATAGAGTTAGAAAGAGGTTACATGCTGCGGGCCTTGCATACTTCCTTAGCTTCTTCCACTTTCATTAAACCTTTCATACATGTTCGTCGGTTTAGGACACTCGTGACCGAACTGTATTGAACCCTGATCTTTCTGACTCTGAATCTCTCCCTTTAACCGTAGAACTATTGTTGCTTCAAAATAGAACTAAATCAGTGACATAAAATCCACAGTCATACCATTGTTTAGTGCAGTTGACAAGAGATAATTCTTCCACTCAGTTACTCCACTCATATTTCTCAATGCTAATTTCTACTGTATTTATTTTTATAATCATCGTTGTAGGTATTTTCTAAAACGTAAACGTGCAGAAACATTGTACGATTGTCCGCTGGACAGAGAAGAGTTGAAGTTTTCGTTTTATCATTTCTACATCCATTCGTTTCATTTTACGACTGCGCCGAAGAGAATCTCGGAACTACAAAAAGCTCTTGTGTTAGGCAAGAGGCGTAAAATACTTGTACGTATTATTGGCTGAGAGCTAATGGGAACATTTCAGACGGTGCTTAATACTAAATCTCAGTGTGACTCTGTAAGCGGACCCTGGAAAATGGATGGTTTTAAGGATAGTCATTTAACAGAAATGCATTATAAGGTAATGAACTTCGCTACCTTTGCAGCCTTGCCAGATTACTATTAGTCATAGTAGAGAAAAACTAATTACGTGACAAGAGAGCAAATTTAATTAATTTTTTTGAAATATAATTTTGGTATTAATTAGTTAATATAGTGTAACTAAATATTTTTAAAATTTCAAAATGAGCGATTTGTACCAGTATCCGTCAGGTTTGTCCTAACTATCGTCAAAATGTCCCAGAACTCGTCATTTTTTTAGTGCCTAAACTTGTAAAAAGATACAAATATTCAAAAATACCTACAAGGTATTTTCTAAAACATAAACCTGCAGAAACTGTACGATTGTCCGCTGGACAGAGAAGACTTGAAGTTTTCGTTTTATCATTTCTACATCCATTCGTTTCATTTTACGACTGCGCCGAAGAGAATCTCGGGCAAAAAGCTCTTGTGTTAGGCAAGAGGCGTAAAATACTTGTACGTATTATTGGCTGAGAGCTAATGGGAACATTTCAGACGGTGCTTAATACTAAATCTCAGTGTGTCTGTGTAAGCGGACCCTGGAAAATGGATGGTTTTAAGGATAGTCAATATAACAGAAATGCATTATAAGGTAAACGTCCCAATAGTCGTCAGTTTCTGAACTTCGCCGCACCTTGCCAGATTACTGAAATATAATTTTGGTATTAATTAGTTAATATAGTGTAACTAAATATTTTTAAAATTTCAAAATGAGCGTGGCCAAACGATTTAGCGTTCTTCACCATGTCGCATAAAAACGGCATGGGGTGTGGATTTCATCCTACTCCTAAGAAGTTAGCCCGGTTCCATCTTAGATTGCATCATCACTTACAATTTAGTGTGGCTAACTTGTAATTAATAAAAAATACCGATGATATGCACTACGACTCCGGACACAGGACAGAAATTTATAGAATGTATGTTCATGCCCTACAAAGTGTTTCTCTATTCTCTGTTTTTCATTTACCATCAAGCAGTCCATTTCTACCATCAAGCAGTATTTCTACTCCATCAACGATTACTATCTACATAAATAAATAAATAATAAATATTATAGGACAATTACACACATCGCTAAATAGCCCCAAAGTAAGCGTACTCGTAAGTAGCTTGTGTTACGGGTGCTATGATAACTGATGAATATTTTTATATATATTATACATAAATACTCATAATATATAGATAAACGCCCAAACACTGGAAAACATCTATGCTCATCACACAAACATTTTTCCTGATGTGGGAATCGAACCCACAGCCTAGGACGCAGAAGCAAGGTCACTATCCACTGTACCACACGGCCGTCGAAATATATAACTTAACACACATAATATATAACTTAGAATTTAAATAAAACTATCGCGAGTATTTTCCATATTATTAAAAATTACTTCACGCCGCGTTCCATGAACAAGCGAGCTCATGACTAAGGGCCTCGTAGAGGTTCAAAACTAGTCAATCCTACTCCGGCAACAGAGACGTGACTCTAAGTCACAGTGACGTTTCTAGTTTAATAATATATAAGTTTTATCAAGCACATTCACATAATTCCCCACTAGCTCGCCAACTATAAAAGACTTGTACCAACGTATTATTCTTATAGATATTTATAAAGCGGGCACAATGAAAACGGGGATCTGCGGCTTGCCCCAGTTTACAGCCTGCACAAATCGTTACCACTACAATTATTTTCAAAAGTTTAAAATACACTCTCTCCGCATAAACTTTTCAATTCTGCTTTTTAGTTTTTACTAATAAAAATAATGTCGTCATTCACGTCTTTTCAGTTTTATATCATGTTTGGGTTTGAGTGGTTTAGTTTTATACTCTTAGCCTATGTGCTATACCAGACTATAATCGACCTCTTTGTCAAATTTCATCCAGATCTATTCAGCTGTTGAGCCATCGACAACAATTTTTTTTTTATCAACTACAAGTTGGCCCTTGACTGCTCTCACACCTGATGTTAAGTGATAATGCAATCTAAGATGGAAGCGGGCTAACTTGTTAGGAGTAGGATGAAATTCACGCCCCTTCGGTTTCTAACCGACATCATACGCTAAATCGCATGGCGGTACGTTCTTGTCGGTAGGGTGGTAAGTAGTCACGGTCGAAGCCTCGAATCAGCCAAACCTGGATCAATTTAGAAAATCTTAATCAGCTCAGCTGGGAATAGAACCCAGGACCTCCGTTTTATAAATCCACTGTGCCTACTTCTGCGCCAGGGAGGTCGTCTAACATAAACTTATAGAAGTAGGAAAAACTCAGTATTTCATAGCCCGACCCAGGATTCGAATCCAGGATCTGAAGTCACATTGGCTCACCACTATGACTATTTCACTATACCATAATAACTTCAAGGGGTACACGGAACACCAGCGTAATGTCCTTATAGACACAGCATCATACAGAGTGAGGATCATTTTTGGATCACATCACATTTCCTTTACATCGCAATCTCTAGAGCTAAATCTCGAGGCCGCTCCAATCGTTAAGAAAAAGAAGAAGGAGACCACATTTCCTTGTCATAACACACCGGCTTAGTTTATTTTGTTTTAGTTTTTATTGTGATGTTTTTCCCAAATAAACTTTTGTTATAAGGTAAACGCTGGTAAAGTCGACAGTGTCCCAATTACCGTCATAATATGAAAAATGACCTGGTATTTAATTCTTATAATAACTAAGTAAAATTTTTTTATGCTAACATATTTGTGGTATTATACACGATAATTTGTATGCAAAGTTTTAATAAGCACTTTATTGGTGTTTGAGAAACAACAAACGAATGTTTGCGTTTTTGAATATTTGTATCTTTTTACAAGTTTATGCACTTTAAAAAAATGACGAGTTCTGGGACATTTTGACGATAATTAGGACAAACCTGACGGATACTGGTACAAATCGCTCATTTTGAAATTTTCAAAATATTTAGTTACACTATATTAACTAATTAATACCAAAATTATATTTCAAAAAAATTAATTAAATTTGCTCTCTTGTCACGTAATTAGTTTTTCTCTACTATGACTAATAGTAATCTGGCAAGGCTGCAAAGGTAGCGAAGTTCAGAAACTGACGACTATTGGGACGTATACCTTATAATGCATTTCTGTTATATTGACTATCCTTAAAACCCACACACCAATTGAGCTTTTATCTAGTAAAAGCAAAACGGTCATAATAAAACCTGCACCTACACAACAATCTACTATTTATTCTGGTATTATATAGATCAAATACGAAAGACTAGTGGAAAAAAAAATATTTTCAATACAATGCGACGTCGTCCATTTTTCGGGTGACAGTTTTTCGAGCCCGCTGTTAGGTGATCTAGTGTTTTTGTTTCAAGAGTTGATTGCCGAAAGCGAATCCGCATTTGAATACGCGAATATCCGAACATCGGAACTAATGGATTATTCATCGAATAGCCAGAACAAAATCAATAAATGCTTTTTGGCGTAATTCGTATTGAAATTTTCGTTTTTACACCGCACGACGAAATTTTAGTTAAAATCTTTGTTAACATTGGAATCGCATGTTGAGCCCCATAGCTTATATAGATATGCTTAAATAAATTAAAGCAACTAAATGACACAGTTATTTTTTACTTTTTAGTGCGTTTTGAGTCGGTTCTATTTTTTGTTGAAAATTTTTATTTCTTACTTTTTAGTGATTTATCGCCACGTAACGTACTCGTACTATACTGTCATAGTATATTATACGGCACTAGTAGCCAAAAAGCTACCGATACCGAGACAAAAACCGAAATCGCTGTAAGCATGCCTCCAAAATTTGAAGAGTTCCTTTAATTTCCCCAGGATATCATCATCAGATGCTAACATGATGACAATGGGACCACCTTGGATGTATGCCCTTTCTAATAAAAAAAGAATTATCAAAATCGGACAACTCTGTAAAAAGTTATGCGTGGTCATACATAAAAAAAATAGACTTGTCGAATTCAGAACCTCCTCCGTTTTTTTTCGTCGGTTAAAAAAACTTCGTTATCGAACAGTGGCATAGGTTTTTTACTTTTAATCATATTTGTAGCCGAGCTATAAAGGTATTTTTAGTTGCAACTTCCTAAAACAGAATTACTTGCATGACCGTCCTATACTGTTGAATATACTGTATAGTTTTGAAAACAAACGACTTTTATGCCATTAATAGGTCTATAAATATATATCTTTATCGGCATACGATAATCTGATTATTTGGAACTTTGCAAACGCCAACTGCTCCACATTTTTTTCCAGTCAATAATGCAATTAAATAGATATCAAATCATCCCGGCATAAAGCATATTACTATCTGTATTCTTGTTGTCGAAATTTTTGTGATGCTGGTAATAAATGGGATGTCCTGAATTGCATATCAAATTCAAAGTCAAAATTTCTTATTCAATTAAATCTTTATGATTATTTTGATTCGTCAATGTATAATTTTTAGGTACATAACGTTAAAGTAATGCTGACAATTAAGGTTGGAAACATAACCTTGTAAGATTTTAAATTTTCTAAATTGCTATATGGTCTTTTTTTTTAACAACTACAAGTTGGCCCTTGACTGCTATCATACCTTATGTTAAGTGATGATGCAATCTACGATGGAAGCGGGCTAACTTGTTAGGAGTAGGATGAAATTCCACACCCCCTTTCTGTTTCTACTCAACATCGTACCGGAACGCTAAATCGCTTGGCGGTACGTCTTTGTCGGTAGGGTGGTAACTAGTCACGACGAAAGCCTCCCACCAGCCAGCGAAAGCCTCCTACCAGCCAGCGAAAGCCTCCCACAAGCCAACTCTGGTACTTGTACACCCAAATCAGCTATGAATACCTGCTAAATATGTACTCAGAAATGATACATTCACACTTTAACAGTAGGAATGTAGTACAAATAGTACCTATGCACTGTTACTTAAAATTAATAATTAAAATTATTACTATCAATATACTGTATTGTACTACAGAGAACGGTGAGGTGTAATAGAAGATGTAGTGACTAATATTGAGATAGAGATGGTTAACTTAGATGGTTTGGGCATGTAGAGAGAATGGATGCAACAAGATTAACAAAAGACTATGAGGTGAGAGTGAATTGAAATGTTGAAGGGGAAGGCCGAGACGAATTTTCCTAGGATATTTTTCAATTACCAGGACATTTGATAGAATGGTCAGGTCAAAAGTACCCTAAACTGAAGAACTCGTATGAAACGATTAATGACAGTAAGTAACACCAAAGACCACGGCAAATGGAAGGATATAGTCTCTGGCTACCCCTATTTGAATTGTCAGCTAAGTTTTGTATTATTTAAGTTATCTTTTATATCTACTATATTGGGCATGCTTTGTTTGCTTGTAAATAATTACTACACTTAGTATAAATTAAGGAATAAGTTTAAGATATCATGTTTTAGTGTAAGTAATTGTAAGCGATTTTATGGATGTATGTATATACTATCAAAATAAATAATAAACTCTATAATATCTTATACAATGGCGATCACTGACGCACAAGTAGGTGGGGAATTGTGAAAATATGACTATGCAATATAAATTTAATGATTATATCGTATCGTCCCCGACTCGTTGTCGTCAAGTCTAAAGATCCCCAACCACTGATATCTGAACAAGATATCACAAATAGATATTCTACGGATGATTTGACTGCAGTTGCCAAAATTCATTTCGCTGAAACACGACAGCAATCTCTATCAAAATCTGATCCCTAGTAGATAGTACTGCATTTAGCTTAATGAATGTTCCACGTATTGCTTCTGTGTTTGATTAACCTAATTAACTCCCAATAGTTTCACCATATAAGAAGTCTAGAGTTTAAACTCGCGGATATTTTTTTTATTATTATCGCGTATTAACAACCCATTAGTGGGTCAGGCCTCCTTATAGGAGAGGGGATATGGAGAGTAGACCCACTACGCTGCTCCTTTGCGGGTTGGCGGGTTTGGGTTGATAATGTTTCATTTATTAACGATCACTATCAGATGTTGATGACAGTGACTGTGATATTTTGACGTGACAACGCCTTTAATTCGATAGAGCCGGCGGCACGCACGAAAAAAAATGACTCATGCGTCGTTACCTCGCTTTGAGGCGTTCCATATAAGGCTTGAAATGCAAGCGAGAGCGCGGAACGAGCGACAAAGAAGCACAATCGGCCTTTGCGTTAGGCAGCGTTCGACATCCGTCTATTAAATATAATTATTAAATATATTAATTTATTAAATATATTAAATTAAATTTTTTTAATATTAAATATATTAAATTAAAAATTAATATATTAAAAATTATTATAAATTTAAAATATAAATTTATAAAATCAAAATCAATTATTTTATTGATTTAAATTAATATTTATAAAAATATACTTAAATTAAAAATTTTAATAACCAATTAAATGCTACCATTCCATCAGTATTTTCTTAAGACATTGTCACGTTCAACCATCGTCAGCAAACCGACTTTACAGACAACCAATTTTTTTTTAAATATAGTAACTATACTTTTCTCCTTTCTATTCAGTTATTAAAGGCAGTTTCAGTTTAGTTCAGTTTTTAAACTTCATGTCTGTGTCTAGGTGGAATAGTTCTCCAAATATCTTTATGCCAGTCCACTTATACTTCGCTGATTTGTCTTCTTCCTTCTCCATTTTGTTTTCTCCCAATCATTATGCTTTGGAATAAACGTTACCTATCTATCATTACAAGTTAAACCATGACAGCAATTACACCTGATGGGAAGTGATGATATTATATATATTTTGTTAAATATATATATATATATATATATATATATATATATATATATATATATATATATATATATATATATGGGAGGGACGAGCGGGATAGTCGGAGAGTTTGGTTCATCTTCGTCCGCCATCTTGGGTAATGTGGGTTTATGTTTCTTCGGAATAAACTCGCAGATTGATCACAAATAACCTCTTTAATCGATTTACTTAGTAATTTACACGAAATATGGTAACTCTAATGCGATGTAGACGGATCGCATACGAAACGCGGAGAGTTCTGCGCTTGCGTCCGTTCCGTCTCGCGGCTGGCGTTAGAATGCCATTTTAAACCAAGCACAGACCAATCCCAAGCGATGACAGCTGTCAATGTCATAGCCTGACGTTTCGCACGATCGAAGCGCCACCTCGGCGACAACGTTTTGCACGATCGCAGCGCCACCTCGCCGACACGGCCATCCTGCCGCATCACACGTCCTCGTGTGTGTCTGAAAGAAAAGCACACTACCAGTAATCTCGTCATCGCTCGGTCATCTCTGACCAATAAAAACACAGTTACGTAACCATCACATTTATTACAACTCTACATAGAAACTCTTGAACCGACTGACCTCATATGATCACAAACTAGGTACACTGATAACATACCAGGTACACTGGACACATACTGCCTTAGTAAATCAATCTCGAAGGATATCTGAAGTTCGGACTTTTAAATCAAATTTAACACTAATCAGTACACAACTGAACACATATCGTGATTCTATGTAGTACCATAGAATACACACACCAGACACATAACACCTCCCTCGAGCATTATGTTCTCTTTGTGCCTTTAACAACACAAGCAAAACGCCTCCCTCGAGCGTTATGCTATCAATGCCTCCATCGAGCATTATGACAACGTGCCTCCATCGAGCACATAAGCAGACAATGCCTCCATCGAGCATTGTGACAACGTGCCTCCATCGAGCACATAAGCAGACAATGCCTCCATCGAGCATTGTGACAACGTGCCTCCATCGAGCACATAAGCAGACAATGCCTCCATCGAGCATTGTGACAACGTGCCTCCATCGAGCACATAAGCGGACAATGCCTCCATCGAACATTGTGACAACGTGCCTCCATCGAGCACATAAGCAGACAATGCCTCCATCGAGCATTGTGACAACGTGCCTCCATCGAGCACATAAGCAGACAATGCCTCCGTCGAGCAATGTCTCCGCGAGCACCTCCATCGAGTGCTCAGGTAGCACCTCCATCGAGTGTTACCGAACTTAATCACGCGATGTGCCAGGAACTTCAGATACATGATCATCACTTTGATCAACCAACTCTTCTACAACCAACTGACCTTCAGGCATCCTTCTCAGTCTATCATGGGCATACTTGTATGTCCTCTTAGAGTCTAACCCCTTTAACAAGTAACAATCACCATCTAGCAACTCAATGACTTTAACGGTCCCTTGTATTTCGGATCTAACTTCGCCTGGTTACGCTAATTTTGTATCAAAACAAAACTCTATATGTGTACAGAATAACCAACAACTAACTTTAAGCTTGAAAATTGGACGGTTAGCCTAGAAAATAGTTTCATTATGTTGTATTTGTCCTATACGATTACTTGTAGTCACTCAGACAAAACAAACTATTTTTCTATCCCAATCAATCACGCGTGATACTTTCTTTAACTAAGAAATAATCAAACAAAATGAAAACTGCTCACCAAATTCAGTGCCAAGACGGTGACATACTACGCTTGCTCTCTCTACGCAGAAATCGCGTCGCCACTCAGAACTTGCCACGTCAAAGCATCTCGAAGCCCCGTGGCTTCAACTCAACTGGTTACAGGAGGCTTCGATGTAGTCACCACCACACGACCACACACAGCATGAAAGACTGTAATATCAGCAGTCGCTAGCCAGACTCGTGTGCCCGTGTCCTCATCTTCTAGCTGGAACGAGGGCAGCACTGCCTTCATCTTTGACACAGCCTGTAGTTCGTTAAGTGCACGCCTCCACGAGCAGTCCCACACTCCTTTCCTGTGACTCAAATAAAACGCGATACATAAACGTGCAATTTGATCTGTTATAATAGGTACCTAAAGGAAAGCGATCGGGAATAGTGTTAAACGAATCTTAAGTTCTCCGGTAGTGATCTTTGAACACGGTTTACCGCGTTCACAAAAGCATCTGAATGCTAACCAAAGACAACAGTTGCGGTCTATCCTCATACTTAAAACTAATATGAGAATGAGAAACACTACATTCATCGAAAATTTTGCTGTTAACGATGAAAACGACTGACCTGACTGGTTTAATTAACCTGTAAACGAGCGAATATTGCACGTGTCCACTCGCCGCCGCTCGACCGGCCTGGTCCCGCTGCTTACAGCGTCGCGCGCCCTGCCATCGACGTTGCTAGCGCCGTCGTTGGTCGATGACATGCATTTCCGAAGATGAAGGTAGTTCGTTGTCGGTAGTTTCTTTTTGTTCCGGCAGTAGTTTCCAGGCACGCAATACTTGCGATGAAAAGTTCCTTGAACGCCGTCCATGTCATACCCGGATATGTTACTTCAGATTACCACGCTGATGCTGCTCCTTTTAGTGCCTTGCTAATAGTAACGATTAAGTGACCTCCTTCCACGGAGTTATCGGTAAAACACAGATCCGATGTTGCACACCACGAACGTGTGTTAGCGTCAGTCTTATCTGGATAAAACTCTGGAAAGTTCACAGTTTGAGTAGAACGCTTTGATTTGCCAAGTGCTTCAATCAACGCTCTCATATTAGAATTTTGCATTTCAAACAATAGGCGCCAATTATTATCACTGTTACCGCCATTTTCTTCACCTGGTTTAATTACACTATGCGGTCCGTCTGTTTGATCGGATCCCCCGACGTGGTAGGAAGCGGCTTCGACGTGCACTGGGTCGCTTTATGTCCGGGTTTTCCACAGTTGAAGCATTTTCCTAGGCTGGCTGTGGTTGAAGGCTTGAATCGCTTAGTATCAGGTCCATCATGTTCGTTCGGCTTCCTCTTTAGGAACGATACAGCAGACAGTTCTTGTTGAAGCCTCGATGATCGCCAAAAAGTTCTGATTTTGTTGCTCCAACAGATTGCGCCACATGTCGTCGTCGTTTCCAAGTGGGAGATGGCGAGCAGATCCCACTTCTGATATGGGAGGGACGAGCGGGATAGTCGGAGAGTTTGGTTCATCTTCGTCCGCCATCTTGGGTAATGTGGGTTTATGTTTCTTCGGAATAAACTCGCAGATTGATCACAAATAACCTCTTTAATCGATTTACTTAGTAATTTACACGAAATATGGTAACTCTAATGCGATGTAGACGGATCGCAATACGAAACGCGGAGAGTTCTGCGCTTGCGTCCGTTCCGTCTCGCGGCTGGCGTTAGAATGCCATTTTAAACCAAGCACAGACCAATCCCAAGCGATGACAGCTGTCAATGTCATAGCCTGACGTTTCGCACGATCGAAGCGCCACCTCGCCGACATATATATATATATATATATATATATATATATATATATATATATATATATATATATATATATATATATATATATATATATATATATATATATTTAACAAATAGATTATTACAAAACAATAAAATTATTACTACTTACATAATTATTATTTAAAATTAAAGTTAATTAAGCTATTATAATTTAAAATGTATTTTTTTTATTACAAATCACAAATTTTTATTTTTTTTTTAATTTTCCTCTTCAAGATTGATTGATTGAGATTTTTCTTAATTTGTCTTGGTCTGGCTGGTGTGAGTCTTTCGCCGTGGCTAGTTACCACCCTACCGACAAAGACGTACCGCCAAGCGATTTAGCGTTCCGGTACGATGTCGTGTAGAAACCGAAAGGGGTGTGGATTTCATCCTACTCCTAACAAGTTAGCCCGCTTCCATCTTAGAATGCATCATCACTTAACATCAGGTGTGATAGTAGTCAAGGGCTAACTTGTAGACGATAAAAAAAAAAAGTTTTGAGAATCCTGATTTTAATTCGAACACCATGATGTGTTCGAGACGGTTATAATTATTTATTAGGCGATTAATTGGAGAATATCTGCCTAGGTTGCTATATGAGAAGTGAGGCGCTAAGATGTTCTGCAGAGGGCGTCGCGGATTGTATCGCGGTACTTGTATACTGTATAAGATGGAAGCGTCCCAACTTGGTATGAGTAGGATGAACTCCACATCCCTTTTTGTTTTTACACGACATCGTGCCGGCACGTTAAATTGCTTTGCGGTAAATCTTTGTAGGTAGGATGGTAACTATCCACGACCGAAGGCTTCCACCAGCCAGACCTTTTTTCTTAAAGTACCAACTCCTCTAAGGAAGTTTGCGATCATTACGGCTATCTTGACTTTCGAGGCGGCAGCTCGGAACAACGATCTTGTGCTCATTCCATAACATACGAATTTATAAAATCTTAATCAGCCCAGCCGAGAATCGAACCCAAGACCTACATCTTATAAATGTGATAATGATGATGATGATGATGCCTTAAAGCCGATTTCGGCTACAGCGACGCTTCTGACTCCTCAAGTCTTGGTATTACCAACTAGACTTAGAGTTCACCATCAACATAATTGTACGGGACTGCAGTAGGTGGACGAAGCTTACAAGTCCTAGTCCTTGACTGCTATCACACCTGATGTTAAGTGATGATGCAATCTAAGATGGAAGCGTTTGTATCCTGGTAACACGAGTAGTTCGCTGCCATGTCGTTTATAATGAGCGATGAAAAGTTCCTTAACGCCGTTATGCGTTACTTCAGATTACCACGCTGATGCTGCTCCTATCTTTATCGTGCCGCTTAACACGTTTTAATTGCTTTGCGTAAATTGACTTTTAATGATCAGGATGTCGCACACTCATCGACACGTGAGTTATCGGTAGTTACTTGCGATGAAAAGTTCCTTGAACGCCGTCCATGTCATACCCGGATATGTTACTTCAGATTACCACGCTGATGCTGCTCCTTTTAGTGCCTTGCTAATAGTAACGATTAAGTGACCTCCTTCCACGGAGTTATCGGTAAAACACAGATCCGATGTTGCACACCACGAACGTGTGTTAGCGTCAGTCTTATCTGGATAAAACTCTGGAAAGTTCACAGTTTGAGTAGAACGCTTTGATTTGCCAAGTGCTTCAATCAACGCTCTCATATTAGAATTTTGCATTTCAAACAATAGGCGCCAATTATTATCACTGTTACCGCCATTTTCTTCACCTGGTTTAATTACACTATGCGGTCCGTCTGTTTGATCGGATCCCCCGACGTGGTAGGAAGCGGCTTCGACGTGCACTGGGTCGCTTTATGTCCGGGTTTTCCACAGTTGAAGCATTTTCCTAGGCTGGCTGTGGTTGAAGGCTTGAATCGCTTAGTATCAGGTCCATCATGTTCGTTCGGCTTCCTCTTTAGGAACGATACAGCAGACAGTTCTTGTTGAAGCCTCGATGATCGCCAAAAAGTTCTGATTTTGTTGCTCCAACAGATTGCGCCACATGTCGTCGTCGTTTCCAAGTGGGAGATGGCGAGCAGATCCCACTTCTGATATGGGAGGGACGAGCGGGATAGTCGGAGAGTTTGGTTCATCTTCGTCCGCCATCTTGGGTAATGTGGGTTTATGTTTCTTCGGAATAAACTCGCAGATTGATCACAAATAACCTCTTTAATCGATTTACTTAGTAATTTACACGAAATATGGTAACTCTAATGCGATGTAGACGGATCGCAATACGAAACGCGGAGAGTTCTGCGCTTGCGTCCGTTCCGTCTCGCGGCTGGCGTTAGAATGCCATTTTAAACCAAGCACAGACCAATCCCAAGCGATGACAGCTGTCAATGTCATAGCCTGACGTTTCGCACGATCGAAGCGCCACCTCGCCGACATATATATATATATATATATATATATATATATATATATATATATATATATATATATATATATATATATATATATATATATATATATATATATTTAACAAATAGATTATTACAAAACAAAAAAATTATTACTACTTACATAATTATTATTTAAAATTAAAGTTAATTAAGCTATTATAATTTAAAATGTATTTTTTTTATTACAAATCACAAATTTTTATTTTTTTTTTAATTTTCCTCTTCAAGATTGATTGATTGAGATTTTTCTTAATTTGTCTTGGTCTGGCTGGTGTGAGTCTTTCGCCGTGGCTAGTTACCACCCTACCGACAAAGACGTACCGCCAAGCGATTTAGCGTTCCGGTACGATGTCGTGTAGAAACCGAAAGGGGTGTGGATTTCATCCTACTCCTAACAAGTTAGCCCGCTTCCATCTTAGAATGCATCATCACTTAACATCAGGTGTGATAGTAGTCAAGGGCTAACTTGTAGACGATAAAAAAAAAAAAGTTTTGAGAATCCTGATTTTAATTCGAACACCATGATGTGTTCGAGACGGTTATAATTATTTATTAGGCGATTAATTGGAGAATATCTGCCTAGGTTGCTATATGAGAAGTGAGGCGCTAAGATGTTCTGCAGAGGGCGTCGCGGATTGTATCGCGGTACTTGTATACTGTATAAGATGGAAGCGTCCCAACTTGGTATGAGTAGGATGAACTCCACATCCCTTTTTGTTTTTACACGACATCGTGCCGGCACGTTAAATTGCTTTGCGGTAAATCTTTGTAGGTAGGATGGTAACTATCCACGACCGAAGGCTTCCACCAGCCAGACCTTTTTTCTTAAAGTACCAACTCCTCTAAGGAAGTTTGCGATCATTACGGCTATCTTGACTTTCGAGGCGGCAGCTCGGAACAACGATCTTGTGCTCATTCCATAACATACGAATTTATAAAATCTTAATCAGCCCAGCCGAGAATCGAACCCAAGACCTACATCTTATAAATGTGATAATGATGATGATGATGATGCCTTAAAGCCGATTTCGGCTACAGCGACGCTTCTGACTCCTCAAGTCTTGGTATTACCAACTAGACTTAGAGTTCACCATCAACATAATTGTACGGGACTGCAGTAGGTGGACGAAGCTTACAAGTCCTAGTCCTTGACTGCTATCACACCTGATGTTAAGTGATGATGCAATCTAAGATGGAAGCGGGCTAATTTGTTAGGAGTAGGATGAAATCCACACCCCTTTCGGTTTCTACACGACATCGTACCGGAACGCTAAATCGCTCCTAAGCCATGTCCTCCCAATGTTATTGTAATGATTGTGTCAATACAATAGCACTGAGATTGTCGAAATAATAATTGTCAATATTATTGCGCGAGTGCGGCTAATCTGTAACCACAAGACATGCAACATCTAAGGAGGCCGCAGGATAAGTAGCGGGCAACACAAACAAGCAATACTGTCACCACAATAAAGCCCACAGTACACATTGTCACGTGTTCAGATAACGTTATCGATTTGATAACGGCGCGGCGCTGCATTCAATTCGCCCTACATTCCGCTTTAGGTTACATCCTAGGGTTGCCACTCGAGGCTTCAATCTCGGTATTTACAAGTTTGATTGACAAATTTTTGGGTTATTTATTTAATATTTTTGATTATATACCGTTACGTTACGTAGTCGATATTGGACGCGTACTAAGTGGTTTGGATCTTCATTCTTCTTACGCTCTACTAAAATTTGGAATGCCCTTCCAGCAGCCGTTTTCCCTACCACTACAATATGTATATTTTTAAGTTGAGAGCGAAAAAAATGCATTTTCTAAGCAAGGGTGTACCACCATAGGCTTCATTATCGCTTCCCATTAGGCAGTCAAGCGCTAGGCCTGTAGCATTTAAAAATATATTGAAAATAAATTGAATTTTCATAAAATATTAAAAAAGTTTTTTTATATTTATTTGGTAGGTATGAGATTATGTCGTTAAGTACCTTTTATCTTCCTACTCTTACTACTTTATTAATAGTGATTGTATTATTTCTGTATGTATATGGCTATGGCAATACGTTTGCCGGGTCAGCTAGTCCATACATAGAAATACGAAAGCAAATCTGTATGTCTGTCTATTTGGTGCCGGTGCCGGTGGTATTTTCACGGATGCACCCAGAAAAGGGACCCAGCTCAACATATAGCTACAAGCTCTTGAAAAAAGCAGTGATTTTCAGCTGGGTCCTATACAAGATGCCACTACGAACAATAGAAAAGAACAGCTTTGACAACAAATCTAAAATAAATTAATAACTAAATAATCAGAGCTTAATTAATTATAACCATCAAAATATTATCCTACCTTAATGCTTAATTTGCGTTACTAATTAGTGATGTAGCGAAGGGACAACCCTAGCAGAGGTCGCACCGCAAATTCTACTTTTTGTGTCAAGAACGTGGAAATGAACGTTGTGGATTGCGCCCACATTGTATCGCGATTTGTGATCTGCAGCTTCACTACGTCGCTTCATACACAGCGCGCCATTTATGCCTCTATATTCAAAACAAGATTATAATGTTTTTTTATTTATCGCTATAAAAGTCACTGGCAAAGTGGAAGGAAGAAGGCCGCGTGGACGTAGCCCGATGCGTTGGTCTGACCAGATCCGCACCACACTCGACTCCTCGATGTATGACGCTCTTCAAACGGCCGGTAATAGGAGCGGATGGCGCAACATCGTAAGGAAGATCTCAAATGGAGGTGGTCACGACCCTCAAACATGAGCAAAACGACTCACGGAGGAGGAGGATAAAAGTTACTTCCTACTCTTACTGTTTACCTTTTTGTATCGGGGAAATCTCTTCGGGGATGCCTTCTAGGGCAGTGTTTGTCAATCTTTTTGTAAACGCGACCCCTTTACAGGATAAAAAATTGTCAAGAAATTCTAAAAATTCTATGACATATCGTCGGGGATGGTGCAAATCTGCGTAACTAGCATTGGATAATTCCGCGTATCTGACATGTGTAGCCATTTTAAGTTTTCGCGCGCATTTCACGCAAAACAATGATTGGCAATTACAGTTTTGACGGGAGTTTATTTCGACCAATCATAAGGCAAAAATCGCCCAAAAACAATACTGCGAGTCTGTCGCCGGCAAGTATCAAGACCGCGTAAGTGATCTGATGGCACCGGGAGCGGTTGTGTTGTTTATTTTTACAATAAAACTTTGTGTTTACTTAAAATTAATCAATGCAACATCAGGTAAGTGTAGATATAATGTTTATTTTAAGTTAAATATAGGTATTTAGCACAATTTTAGTTAATTTAAAACTTAAGAATAAAAATATCTATCTAATTTAAAAATAATATCTAAAATTTGTTTAATGTATTGTCTGTCTGTCTGTACCAGCTAGTCTCTGAAACTACCAGTCGAATTGTAAAATATCTTATTATTTATTATCATCACATAGGGTAATTTGTATCCTGATATTCCTACAAGAAGGAAGGACTTTGCGAGTGAAACCGCGGGCATCCGCTAAAAATAGTGTAAAACAAAAAAAAACTTATATTTTTATTTATTTTTAGGATCAAAATGGAAAATTATACTAGTTCCTGTAGCGAAAACGAAATAGTTCATGTTACGACCTTGCTAGATTTAAAGAAAAGGCGTGAACATTTATTAGAAATGAAAAAAAATATTTTGCTTCAGCAGTCTGCATCTCGTGAAAATACCAAACAACTTTTTGAAAATGTACCTAATATAAATGTTGCTGAAGCCGAAAATCACAAAGAAAATCCTGACTACAGCGATTTATCTAACTGTGACACAATTACTTTCAGTAATTCTTGTTTAGAAAAGCTGCTGGAATTTGGTGATCCCGATTATGTTTCTGAACCTGCTATAACTGCAAGTAACAACTTTGTTACTTTTTCTTCTGATGAGAATGCCTGTATTGAAACACTAAGTGGAATTTCAGTCCTTGACTTTTCATCAGATGACTCTGTGGCTGATCCAAATTATGTTCCTCTGTCTGAGATAACGAATGTTGCACCGACAATTTCAACGTCAATTGACGGAAATAATGATTTAATTCCTGAAAGTAACTTAGAATGTGAAGTTGCGGCAGAGTCTAGAATACGGAAACGGAAAGCAGAACAAATGTCTTCAAAAAGGTATAGAAATAAGAAGTTGAGAATGCTAGGTCAAGAATACATAGGTTTCAGAAAAAATGGTGATGAAAAATTTTTACAAGACTCTATCAAACCAGCGCGAAAACTTGGAGAGGCTTGTAAGTCAAGCAAATGTATAAAGAGCAAGGTAATTAACTGTGAAAAGTTTACTGAAATTATACGATTAAATATTTTTAAAGAATATTGGGAGATGAGCTGGATTGAGAAAAAAATGTTTGTTTCCTCTTTAGTAGATAAAAAACCGACTAACAGAAAAACTACTGGAAGGGCTGATACAAGACGAGGAAGTACAAAAATGTACTATTTGAAATTGAATGATCAAAAATATCGAGTCTGTTTAAAGACATTCTTAGGGACATTAGGCATTAAGGAGTGGACTGTCAGGTACTGGTTAGGAGAGAAATCAAATAAAGAATCAACAATGAAAAGGAAGAAAGATATTGCGTTGCCTTCGTTAAAAGAATTAGTCCAAACATTTTTAAGGGATATACCCAAAATGCCTTCTCACTATTGTCGAAAAGAAAGTACGAAACTATATTTAGAGCCAATAATACAGTCTAAACGTGAACTATACCGTATCTATGTTGAAAAGGCAACAAAAGAGGCACAGAGAGTGGCTTCTAGAAAAATTTTTGAAGATGTTCTGAAAGGTGAAAACATAGCATTGTTCCAGCCAAAAAAAGATGCATGTGATCTGTGTAGTTCGTATAAAGTAGGTAATATTAGTGAAGAAGAATATCAGCAACATTTGTCACGAAAAGATTTAGCAAGACAAGAAAAGATTTTAGACAAAGAAAGCGCGAAAAATGGAACTCTTCATGTTATCACTGCTGACTTACAAGCTGTGAAATTGTGTCCATTTTTGAAAGCTAGTGCATTGTATTTTAAGACAAAGTTGATGGTTCACAATTTCACAATTTACAATCTAGGCACTAATAATGTAAAGTGTTACTGGTTTGATGAGACAACTACTGATTTAAAAGCATCAACGTACGCTTCTTTTTATATTGATTATTTAAAGAAAATTATAGAAGACTGCCCAAGAGATATCGTTATTTTCAGCGATGGATGTACATCACAAAATAGAAATGTAGTGGTTTCGAACGCTCTCCTGCGACTGGCGATGGAAAAAAACATTGTTATCACACAAAAATTTTTAGAAAAGGGTCATACTCAAATGGAGGTGGATTCAGTTCACTCTATAATCGAAAGAAAGTTAAAAAATCGTGAAATATTTTTGCCTAGTCAGTACTCTTCGATTACCAAAGAAGCTAGACTAAATCCATCTCCATATGAGGTAGTAACAGTGGACCACACATTTTTTAAAGACTATAGTATTAAAAATAACTTAATTTATGATACAATCCGCCCCGGTAGAGGGATTGGTGCAAAATGCGTGGTTGATATCAGAGTTCTAAAGTACAATCCCAATGGTATAATTGAATTTAAGCTTAACTACACTGACGAGTTTCAACCATTACCACAAAGGCCAAAAAGAATTGAGCCAGTTATTCCACCACAGCTTTTTAATAAAAGATTGCCCATAGCAAAATCAAAGTATGAACATTTACAACAATTGAAAAGTGTTATACCTTTTGATTGCCATGAATTCTATGATAACCTGCCATACAGTCATACTTAATCCAAACCTACTTTTTATTAATAAGAATCTATAATAGTGAACAATTTAGTTATTTTTTGTTAGTTGAGAGTTTTCATTGTTTAGTTATTTTGTCGATTTTTTTTTAGATTTTATGTACAAGTGCGTGATATTATTTATAAGTACGTTATTGAAACCAGACTGGTTTAATTTGGGTATAATATATTATATTTTTAATAAGTTTAGGATTTGTGATATTCCTAATAAGAATTCCTCTTAGGATTACTGAAAAGACTGATATTGTCTAAATAAATATAAAACTTAATTAAAATAGTGTTGATACAGTCGAGATCGAGAGTACAAAGAGATTTTCGAAAAAAAGTTTATATTTCTTTTGTTACATTCATTTAATCTAACTTTTGTAAGAGTTAAATATTTTCAAATAATTTTGAGTAGTTTATTTTCAATATTAAATAATTATTATTGTTTAAATTATGTTATTTGTTTCATTTCAAAATCACGTATCTTACTCTTAGGCACCAATGTGATATGTTTATGGCCAAATCAAATCCGCGTAATTGTCGTAGAGCCTTAATTATTTACTTTAGGTGGTGTATCACCATAAAAAGAGATAAAACACATAAATAATTACTCTTTGTGTGAAAATGAGCTTAAAATTCGTTGAAATAAAAAAGTTATTAAGTTTTTACCTTCCCCTGTAAAATTGAATCTAATGCAGATACGCTGACTTTGCATGTGGTAGATTAGCGGATTTGCACCATCCCCGACGATATACAGAAAAAACTTTATTTATTTAAATGAATGTTTACGATTTTCTCTATTTTGAAACCTATCTACAAGTGGAAAGAAGTAATCGATTTCCCTACGGGAAAAAGGTGTGATTTCTCTTCTCTTCTTTTCAAAAATAGTACGGCGCTTTGAGAATTTTTTGAAAATTAAACAAGCACATCCTTCTCATTGATATTGTATTTTTAACCGACGAAAAAATGGAGGAGGTTCTCAATTCTACACGTATATTTTTTTTGACACTGGCATCTTTCAAGATGGTCCCATTGTCATCATGTTAGGATCTGATGATGATATCCTGGGAAAATTTAAGGAACTCTTCAAATGTTATAGGCACACTTGCAGCGATTTCGGTTTTTGTGTAAGTATCGGTAGCTTTTTGGCTACAAGTGCCGTATAATATACAATGACAGTATAGTACGAGTACGTTACGTGGCGATAAATCAATAAAAAGTAAGAAATAAAATTTTTTAACAAAAATATCTAGAAGTCGGTGCCAGCCAAGGTTTCTACTTTAAGGACATTACTTAGAACCCACAAACTGCTTTATTACGTTAAATAAATGTTCCTTAAACTTGCTGGCACCGACTTCATACATATGCTTAAGTAAATTTAAGCAACTAAATGACACAGTTATTTTTTACTTTTTAGAGCATTTTGAGTCGGTTCTATTTTTTGTTATTGTGGTAATGTAGAACCTTGTCATTTCTCTTTTGCCGTCGATCATCAAAGAAGGCTTCGCGACCCCCTTAGGAAGGCTTCAGGACCTCCCTAGAGATCGCGACCCATAGATTGAAAAACACGGTTTTAGGTGAAGAAGTGGAGTATATGGAACTTTACCACTAAAACGTTCGTTTTATTACGTATGGCTACCTTCCAGCTCCAACATCAGATCAGCTCTATGTCATCATAATATTGCATTTGCACGCGATATACATATACATGTAAAATCTCAGCTCAATCGGAAACCGGGAAGTAGGTCAAACCTAACTTAGACCGTTAGACGAAGAAAACTGAAAGATACTTACCATTATACGTGTGATGTGACAGGTCAAATTAAATAATAAAAAATGTGTGCGTGTACTAGCGTACACTCGTAAGAAGTGACACTTTTTTATGACGTTATTTTTCAAAAAATAATTTACTATATGCAACTTTACAGAAATTGGTTAAATAAAGTTAAATTAGATAAAGTTTAATAAAAGGCTTTTATTATCATAGACATAAATACAGTGATTATTATATATTATACCATAATTACACCCACGTGTTAGTGTATTATAAAATATAATCAAAAACTGAGGTTAATTTTAAATAACGTGGAAAAATAAATACCATAATTACACCTAAGTATTGGAAAAAGAGATGTAATTACTTTCTTTTTTTAGAAATGCACTGGAATTAGAATTAAAATAAACCCTTTGATTTTGCTGATAACTTCAATATAACATATATATATATATATATATATATATATATATATATATATATATATATATATATATATATATATATATATATATATATTTATTTATCACGTCACTTCCATAAGTCAAAGATGGCGCGTAACGGAAAAATGTGACGCGTAACGAAAAAATGTTACACTAAATTTTTTTCCAACCCCGATAAAAAAGTTTCACTTCCATATAATTCATTCATTTATTTTATGCTTTCATTTATATCTATAAGGTATATTTTTTAAAATTTTAAGCATTTGTTGAAAATTAAAAAAAAATGCAGTCCGCCTGCTCTGGGGCTCAAACAACCGAAGGTCAGGCCTCAGAGTGAGGAACCTCCTCATAATACGCGCCTTAAGAATTATTTTGACGACCTCCGTGGCGCAGTGGTAGGCGCGGTCGATTTATAAGGCGGAGGTCCTGGGTTCGATTCCCGGCGGGGCAGATTGCGATTTCTTAATTTATCTTGGTCTGGCTGGTAGGAGGCTTTCGCCGTGGCCACCGTTACCACCCTACCGACAAAGACGTACCGCCAACATTTTAGCGTTCCGGTGCGATGTTGTGTACAGTAGATGGGGTGTGGATTTTATCCTACTCCTAACAAGTTAGCCCGCTTCCATATTAGATTGCATCATCACTTAACATCAGGTGTGATAGCAGTCAAGGGCCAACTTGTAGTCATTAAAAAAAAAACTTTTAATTTTTGTATCCGATCCTTGCAGCGAAAACTTCTTAAGATGTTGGTCGACGCTTTGCGCTATGAGACCATTGACTGAAACAACTATAAGATCAATTGACATCGACTAAACATTCCACATGACGGTAATCTCATGAGCACGGTACTTTGATACTTTTTACGTTTCGGATTTTACCAGAGTGCCTAGTGTGAGCTTACACCAAAACAAATCGAAAATTCACATTCGCGTAAAGGCAAATTTTATATGAAATTGAAGCAGCGCCCCTGGCAGTATCGAGAGAAAACTCAAATGGGTGAGTGTCAGTGTGATATTGCGTTTACCGTTCTCGATATCGACGCGGTAAAATCTTATTCTAGTCACACAGATTATCGTCATGATGGCAACGTTTGTCTGATGGGTAAATGAAAAAGTGGCTGCGATCACGGGGTCCTTATGTCCTTTCCGATGACATGGCTTGGCCTTGCCTGGTCAATATCATCATCATCATTATCAGTCGGAAGACGTCCACTGCTGGACATAGGTCTTTTTAGGCCAGCGGATCCCTGCGACTCGTTTGATGTCGTCAGTCCACTTGGACCCCCAACGTCCATCTGCTGTTCGCACGACGTACCCCGCTCATTGCCACTTGAGTTCAGCGACTTGCTGAGCTATGTCGGTTAGTTTGGTTCTTCTGCGGTCAATATAATAGGCTGATAATGTTGATAGTGAATAACTATATTGTCACCAAAACCCAAATATGAAATTCTCAAAGTTCCAAGTTCAATATAGGTTCCAAGTTCAATATAGGTTAAATAAGAGTTTGTATTGTAAAATATCGTTGCTCAGCGGGCAGGGGGAAAGGGGGGAGGCGGCGCGACCTGCGCTCGTCCTAGATGCGTTGCCATGGTTACTGCGGTCCTGCTATTATTGGAACCGCAGATTACCCTACCACCCTTACAATTAAGAATTTAAAGAACTTAAACGTTATACGTTTCTGACATTTTGACTGCCTCCATAACGTAGCGGTATACGCAGTGAACTTATAAAGCGATGTCCTGGGTTCGATTCCCGGCTGGGCGTATTCAGATTTTCTTTATTGGTCTGGCTGGTGGGAGTTATCGCCCGTGGCTATTTACTACACTGCCGGCTAAGGAGAGGAGAGAGTAAGAGTAGAAATCAAAAGGGTGTGGAATTCACCCTACTCCTAATAGATTAATTAGCTCGCATGCATGCATGATCATCACTTACCAAACATCATCATAACTTATAATAAATTTAAGTAATTGGCGGCCTCCGTGGCGCAGTGGAATGCGCGGTGGATTTATAAGACGGAGGTCCTGGGTTCGATTCCCGGCGGGACAGATTGAGATTTTTTAAATTTGTCTTGGTCTGGCTGGTGGGAGGCTTTTGCCGTGGCTATTTACCACCCTACCGACAAAGACGCACCGCCAAGCGATTTAGCGTTCCGGTACGATGTCGTGTAGAAACCGATAGCGGTGTGGATTTCATCCTACTCCTAACAAGTTAGCCCGCTTCTGTCTTAGATTGCATCATCACTTAACATCAGGTGTGATAGCAGTCAAGGGCCAACTTGTAGTTGAGACGAATATCTTAGCATTCCATGGATTCACCGTGCGGGTGCCGGGTCCATCGCGTGGCTGAGAGAATAACTCCGAACAGGGCCCGAGACTTGTGACACGGGTGTAGGTTTAAGGGTACCCTTAGTGACGGCCGTCAACACTCACCTCCTCTGTTCAAGTTATTCTCCCTGCCCAACCATATTCGGAAGGACCCTACTAGTGCAGCTTTGGACACTCGTTCCAATATGGAGCTTACTGCACTTCTAGTAAGGCCAAGGTCTTTTAGCAGGTTGTAGAGAGACTTCGCTGGTATACCCCTCGCACCCACTTCTACCACATATAAACTAACCACATAGCCATTTTTGGTTAGTTCATTAGTAAGGTCATAGTATTTATTCACTTTGAAAATATATTATAAAAAAAAGATAATAATATGAATAATAAAAAAATAATCAATCAATAATAATATAAATAAAGAACTTTTATGACCAATGAAGTGAACTGAAAACTAAAAGGTAAAGTCTAGGTTCGATTCCAGCCGAAGCCATCATAGCGGTAGAAAAATTTTTGACAAAAAATAGAACCGACTCAAAACGCGCTAAAAAGTAAGAAATAACTGCGTCATTTAGTTGCTTTAATTTACTTAAGCATATCTATGAAGTCGGTGCCAGCCAAGTTCAAGGAACATTTATTTAACGTAGTAAAGCAGTTTGTGGGTTCTAGGTAACGTCCTTAAAGTAGAAACCTTGGCTGGCACCGACTCCTAGATATGCTTAAGTAAATTAAAGCAACTAAATGACGCAGTTATTTTTTACTTTTTAAACGACTTCAAAAAAAAAGGAGTTTCTCAATTCGACCGTATATATATATATATATATATATATATATATATTTTTTATGTGTGTTCGCGCATAACTTCGTCGTTTATGAACCGATTTTGATAATTCTTTTTTTGTTGGAAAGAAGATAGTCCGGTGGTGGTACCATGACAAGGAAACCAGGATCTGATCATGGGATCCTGGAGAAAACGAGGGGAACTTTCAAAAATTGTAGGGACAACAAGTACGTTTGTTAATTTTTCCGGTAAGTATTTAAAAGCACTACAATTTGATGAAGTTCTGAAGTCGATCTGATGATGGAGCCGATCTACATATACGAGAACTCCTTGACGATTTACTGCATTTACCTTGTGTTTGGGCTCGATTAATTTGTCTTGATAAGAACTTTACATTTAGATGGGCTGTGACTGTCATTGAGGGTCTGGTGATGAAGGCAAAGTACAGTTAAGGGAGCTCCGTAACGGCTTACAATAGCTACCTTGTGTTTGGGCTTGATTAATTTGTCTCGATGAGAAATTTACATTTAGATGGACTGTGACTGTCATTGAGGGTCTGGTGATGAAGACGAAGTACAGTTAAGGGAGCTCTTTAACGGTTTACAGTATCTACCTTGTGTTTGGGCTCGATTAATTTGTCTCAATGAGAATTTTACATTTAGGTGGGCTGTGACTTTTATTGAGGGTTTGGCGATGAAGACGAAGGACAGCTGAGGGAGCTCTTTAACGGTTTACAGTAGCTACTTTGTGATTGGGCTCGATTAATATGTCTCAATGAGAAGTTTGAAAGGTTATAGTTTCCAGTTGGTTTAATGTTTACTAAGTCATGATCCGATAATGAGATCTACGCAAACTCGAGGAAACGCTTCAAACTTTATAGGCACATTTGAAGGGATGTCGGAATGTTATAACTAGCTAGTGACTATTGGTACCTATGGTTTAGTTCGAGTAGGTTCTTTAGTATGTTCGTTGTTGATAAATCACTAAAAAGTATGAAATAAAAAATTTTTAACAAAAAATAAAAACGCCTTCAAAACCCACTAAAAAGTAAAAAATAACTACGTCATTTACTTACTTTAATTTACTTAATCACATCTATGAAGTCGGTGCCACCCGAGCTTTCTACTTTAAAGTCTTTACCTAAACTTGGATGGCACCGACGTCATATATGTGATTAAGTAAATTAAAGTAAGTAAATGACGTAGTTATTTTTTACTTTTTAGTGGGTTTTGAAGGCGTTTATATTTTTTGTTAAAAATTTTTTATTCTAGCTTACTAACTTGTTAGTGTTTTGAGTCGGTTCAATTTATTGTTACAACTTTTTATTTCTTAATTTGTAATGATTTATCGCCACGTAACGTAACGTACTCGTACTATACTGTCATAGTATATTACACGGCACTTGTAGCCAAAAAGCTACCGATACTTACACAATAACCGAAATCGCTGCAAGTGTGCCGATAAAATTTGAACAATTCTTTCAATTTTCCCAGGATCATCATCAGATCCTAACATGATGACAATGACCAATTTGGAAGTGTGCCCTTTCTAATAAAAAAATAATTATCAAAATACATTAAAAAAAATACGTGTCGAATTGAGAACCTCCTCCGTTTTTTTTATTCGGTTAAAAAATGAGCAATATTGCCTTGGACTAGAATATCTACTCTACTACTTAAATTATACTGTACCTACTCGGAAAAGATAATACACAAAATGTTAATTCAAAATCATAATTCGTAGTAAATACTCAGTCTATTTTCAGAAGTCTTATCATTTTTGAAGATTAAAGTAAATTCTATAAATAGTTCTTTCTATTTTGTCGTATTTCACAAGAGACAGTAAAAATAGAATTTATTAAATTTTATTTTTAGATGTCGGCAAACTTCTCTGAGATTGTTAGATAAGGCTTAAAGCCTCGACAGTTAAACGTCTGCCAAAAGCAGCCTACTTATCAGTATGAACATCGATTGCAATTGCTCGAGAATTAAATAGGTTTCTACAAAAATTTTAACTCGTTTATTTGAAGTTTCTTTTTGAATAGCCTGCATTATAATAACGTATCAATATTTATTGTTTTTAAGTGTTCATTTCGGATCAAGACACGTTTGGAATCCTTATAGCTTTAATTTTAAGTTTCCGACTTTAAATAATCATTACCGTGATGGTAAATTATTTAAAAATTACATTGTCGATTTAAAATTAATTTATTTTTTTTAAAGATTTCACTGAATAAAAATATTTTGACTTTTTATATTATTGCTTAGTTTTCAGAAACAGTAGGTACTTTTTTTTTCGAGGGGGAAATCTCCTCCAGAGATACCCGATTTCGCAGGGGAGAAACCGGGTTACGTGGGACTTCTCCACTAAAACCCCCTCGGTGGCCATCCTCAGTGCATTAGCGAAGCACCGGGCTCTCTAATGAACTGCTATACCGGTGCTGGTTTATCGCGCTATGCCTCTTGGGTTCATCCACAGTGTAGCTGGGAACTCGGTTGTTACTCGCAAGTGTCCCCGTCTCCTGCTTGCTTTCGACTCCAATGTCCCTACTCAAGAGGGAAGAAAGGGTTTATCGGCCCGTTTTCGAGCCCTTTCCGCAACAATAGGTAGGTACCTACTTGTAAAATATTGAGGACTCTAAAACACATTTTAAAGTGTCTATGTTGACTCTCCTATCGTACTTGTACTAACAATAATTTATTTATTTACATTTTTTTTAATTTTCAATAATGCTTATAAAACTATTAAAAAAAACACTATTAAAAATGTATAAAGAAATCCAGTCCGCCTGCTGTGGGGCCCAGGGATCCAAGCAACCGGTGGTCAGGGCTACAGACTGAGGAACCTCCTCACAATACGCGCCGTTTCAAGAATAACCGCCTTCTGTATCCAACAACTAAGCTAAAGCTTCTTAAGGTGTTGGTCGAAGCTTTTTGATATAAGACCATTAACTGAAACGACTATAGGAACAATAATCGTCGACTCAACATTCCACATGGCGGTAATCTCGTGAGCAGTGAGCAGGTCCAGTACTATTATTACTTATGAATTCCTTGCTATCGGCCCGACAACTTTGCAGGTACGATACCTCATGTTCTTATGTGAAATGATCATGTAATGTCACAGATGGCTCAATATTATCCGAAATTTCCAACAATTATCGTCATATTTCAACCTAAAAACCTTGACAAATTATATATATATTTTTTTTTATCGACTACAAGTTGGCCCTTGACTGCTATCACACCTGATGTTAAGTGATGATGCAATCTAGGATGGAAGCGGGCTAACTTGTTAGGAGTACGATGAAATCCACACTCGTATCGGTTTCTACACGACATCGTACCGGAACGCTAAGTCGCTTGGCGGTGCGTCTTTGTCGATAGGGTGGTAACTAGCCACAGCGAAAGCCTCCCACCAGCCAGACCAAGACAAATTAAGAAAAATCCCAATCTGTTCCACCGGGAATCGAACCCAGGACCTCCGTCTTATGAATCCACCACGCATACCACTGCGCCACGGAGATCGTCAAAATATACTATCAGGAATCATTCTATATATTAGTGAAAACTGCATGAAAATCCATTCGGTAGTTTTTGAGTTTACAGCCAACTTACATCTTGATAAACAGAGGATAAATCCATGAGAGATGGTAATCCACCGTGCTAATACAATTACTGATGGACAGTTCACACGAGCGAATATATCAACATGTTCACTATACATTGGATTTGGATATAAATAACTCGTAAATAAGCCTATTACTGTGACGCAATCGACAGGCGCCAAAACGTTTTATACTTGCACTCATGCGATCGGCATCGCGTGAGACATGAGTAGGCATCGGTTACTAACACTTAATATTGGTACTTAGCCGATCTAGCTTTGCACTTGACATTTGTAGCTGTAATATTTACTTAACCTTAACCAATGTAACCTTTTCAAACTGTAACCTTGTATACGTGCGGGAAATGCGGAAGCTACTTCAATTTTCAGAGATACACCTCGTTCCTACACTGTATGTCCTCAGTGCTGAAGTAGGGAAAATTCAGGCACGAAGCCATCTGACAGCGAATCATTTAAGCATAAGTTATAACAGAAACAAAGATAACAGAAATCCCTCACCATTTTCTGAAACGCGTGATTGCTAGTACATTCAATCTAATCAATTTTTTGCCTAATAAATTTAGAATTATGTTTTGTTATTTTATAAAATCTTATTTTAAAAATATTGAATATATTAATTAGTTTTAATCTAATTTATTCTCATGAATTCGTCTAAAACAAGTTAACAAAAAAAAATTAGGAGTAAAATGACTAGTAATTTCTACCTTCATTTTTAATTTGTTTGTTGACAAGCATTCTCAATCGAGTTTGGCTTTAGTATGGACTAGCAAAATGATAGACTGTTCAGGAAAGAAAAACTCCATCACGAAGATTGTCGATTAAACTAGAGTCAAAATACAACTCTTTCTCTTGACCGAATAACTACTATTTACATAGCGATGATATTTTTACAAGAATGTCTATTTCGTTTCAGCGCGGTGGCATGGCGGTGCGGTGATGGCGGATGGCGGCGCGGAGGCGGGCGCGGAGGCGGGCGCGGGCGAGTGCGCGGCGCGCGGCGCGGCGCTCGAGCGCGCCTACGTGCACGATGTGTACGAGCAGGCGGGCGAGGACGACGCGCCGTGCGCACCCGCGCCCGCAGTGCGCTCCTTCCTCAGCGACCTCGAGCCCGGCAGCCTCGTGTGCGACGTCGGTAAGCGCGATGTACCCAAAGATGTCTAGGCTCTAGGCACATAGGCACGTAGAACAACGCACCGAGCGTGTTCGTGAGCGTCTTCTCCTCAAGTGGAATCCCTCAGAGCCTGAAAGTCTTCAGTCTGTTACGACCTATGGAGACTTGGTCGCTACCTGCAGATCTTATAAAAAAGGCTCAGTCACTCAGCGAGCGATGGAAAGAGCAATGCTGAATGACGACCGCGCACCGAAAAGCGCAGTTTTGGTCGATCTCCTACTATACTAAAGCCAAACTCGGTGGAGAATGCTTATCAACAAACAAATTTTAATTTTTTTAATTAACTTGTTCAGGACGAATTCATGACTATAAATTAGATTAGTAAGCCTAAAACTAAATATATTCAATATCTTTTAAATAAGATTTTGTAAAAAAATATAACATAATTTTAAATTTATTAGCCATAAAATGTGTTGAATTTGCTAACTTCATTTTAAATTTGTTTGTTGATAAGCATTCTCCATCGAGTTTGGCTTTAGCATAGGTGGACTGACGACAGCAAACGTGTCACAGGACTCCGCCGCTACCGCGCTGGCTACAGGCAGCTCAAGATCTCTGTGTTTAGTTTCTAAAATGTCCCTAAAAAGGTCTATGTCTAGCTGTGGATGTCCAGCGGCCGACAATGAATAAATACATATATCTACCTATTTAAGTTTGTTGTAAGTAATGCAAGAAATGTTTTTTTAATATCACTAATTCCCAGTGTTAGTTACAAGTAAACATCCAGTAATAGAATATTCCCCAATCTAACGTTGTATAAAACTTTTAAACTTATTCGAGAGACATGCCCGTAATTTCATTCGGTAGTTTCCAGTCTCCCTTTCTCTCTCCAACCTTAAACTAAGAATACTTAGAGAGACTTCTCTAGAAGCTTCTACAATGATCGGAACTTCTTTCGAACCGCGAGCAAACTTGTGTTCGGAAACTAAATATAACAACTCCAATTAAAGGTGTACTTGAACCCATAGTTAAGAAATCAATACATTCGTCAAATTCCTTTACGTTCTCATAGATTTATATTTATTACTAGCGCCACGCGGTTTTACCCGCATTGTTCTCCGTAATTAGATGGTAAAAAGACTTGGAATTTATTTATTAGAAGAAAGAAAAACTCAGTTATTTCACTGCCCAACCGAGGATTCGTACCCTCGTGGTCAAAGCCAAATAGGCTTAACCAGAACAACGAGGCAGTCAAGTCAGAGAGTAAACTATACTAGGATAGCAGTAAAGGTTTTTTTATAGACTACTAGCTTTTGCCCGCGACTTCGTCCGCGTGGAATTAGTTATTACTGCAGCCTAATTTTTCTAAGCTTTGAATGTCATATTTATTAATATCTAATCAACTGCCTAAGAAATAGGTCTTAAGCTTTCAAAATGACGATACTTTCATACAACATTTCATCCCCCCTTTAACCCCTTACAACCCTTTTTTCGCAACTAAAAGTAGTCTATGTCCTTTCTCAGGCTCTAGACTTACTGTGTACCAAATTTCATTTAAATCGGTTCAGTAGTTGTAGAGTGAAAGCAAGACAGACGGATAGACGAACAGACAGAGTAACTTTCGCATTTATAATATTAGTTGGGAACAAGTCAGCCCCTGTCTACTATCACACCTGATGTTAAGTGATGATGCAGTCTAAGATGGATTCCTCCCACACGGCCCTAAGAAGTATAATATTGAAATGAAATAATAATTAGACATTTAATAGGAATTACCTCGAGGCAAACGTCAGCGCGTAGATACCTAAATAATATAAAAAAATATATTTATACTTATTCTGCTAAAATGCCTTCTTAATTGATTGAGGATTGGATATCGCTCGCCGGCACATCTAGTGCTCATATTTAGTAGTATGTTGATTCTTGAATCCCACCTTTATTTCGACTGCCAGTTCAATACGACAATTGTGATTGCTCAAATTCCGATTTCAGTTACATTCGTTGTGCATCGGTTTTAATGCTGACTTTTTTTTTAAGAATCGACAAACAGGACAGACGGTATAGAACATAGAGATGGATTGATGGAGCTGTCAAAAAATACGTTGTTGTTGCCGTAACTCAGCTAGAAGAATAACAGCACAACACAAAAGGCATAATTTGTATCTGGGGCGCATTTATAGGACCGTTCTTCCCACGGCCCTAAGTTACACCTAAAACATCTACAAATAATTAGCAATTCAATAGCAATTACGTCGAGGAAAATGTCAGCGCGTAGGTGCCTCAATATCATAACTTCTAGACGTCGGGTAACCAAATTATGACTAAGCAACGCCTGTCTGAATCGTGCTTTCTAGGAAACCGTTGAAGTTCGTTGACTTTATGAAGAAAAACAGTTTTTTTTTAAATTTTTATTGGAAAGTGTTAACCACACTTTTAGGTTATTATAATAAAAATAGGAACATGACATCTTTAAATTGAAGTGTAATACTATGAGCGATAGTATTGTAACTTGTTAAAAGTTGTTACTAGATGGCATTACAGGTCTTATACCTGTTGTAAAAAAAAACAAACATGTTATCATACACAATTTCGAAACTGGTAGTATAGGATTCGTGGTTCAGTTGGTATACGCTCTGACCGCGACAGTCAAAGAGATGTGGGTTCAAATCCCGCCGGCTCTGTAATTTTTGATATCACGTTTATTTAAAAGAATTAAAAACAATTTTGTTTTAAATTTATTCTATTTATTTATTGATAAGCGGGAATCGGTTTAAATGAGCTGAGCGGGGATAAATTGATATAATTAATTGGCTCGTTGATTCAAATGGTGTTTTAATACGGATATGAGTTCTATCGGAGAATGCAACTGAGATTTAAGGACTCCGATAAGAAATACCTATCTTCTTACCTAAAAAAACCTATAATGCTAAAATATATACTATCGCTCTCTCATTTGTTACGATAAGATAAAATTTTTAACGAAAAATAGAACCGACTCAAAACGCACTAAAAAGTAAAAAAAATAACTGTGTCATTTAGTTGCTTTAATTTACTTAAGCACATCTATGAAGTCGGTGCCAGCAAGTTTAAGGAACATTTATTTAACGTAGTAAAGCAGTTTGTGGGTTCTAGGTAACGTCCTTAAAGTAGAAACCTTGGCTGGTTTCTACTTCTCCACCGACTCCTAGATATGCTTAAGTAAATTAAAGCAACTAAATGACAGTTATTTTGTTAAAAAAATTTATTTCTTACTTTTTAGTGATTTATCGCCACATAACGTACTCGTACTATACTATCATAGTATATTATACGGAGCTTGTAGCCAAAAAGCTACCAATACTTCTACAAAAACCGAAATTGCTGCAAGTGTGTCTATAAAATTTAAAAGGTTCCTTCATCAGATCCTAACATGATGACAATGGGACAACCTTGGAAGTGTGCCCTTTCTAATAAAAATCGTACATCTCTGTAAAAAGTTATGCGTGGTCATACATAAAAAAAATATAAACGTGTCGAATTGAGAACCTCCTCCGTTTTTTTTCGTCGGTTAAAAATAGAGCGGTATTTTCCATTTCTTTGCTGTTGGTCGACCACGAAAAACAGACTTACGAAAGCGATTTGTAAGGCGAGAGTGCCCGGTATATCGCCAGGCAGAGACAAAACACAAATAGCCCCGGGGCTGGTGACCCGGTTTTAGCTGGTTTAAAAGCCTTTCATGATATCAACTCTTACCATCACTGTGTATTTCTGTCCTGTACTATCTGCGTACGATTTTACTTAAACTGACCCGCACCGTCTTCCAAACATCTTTTTATTATCGACTACAAGTTGGCTCTTGACTGCTATCACACCTGCTGTTAAGTGATGATGCAACCTAAGATGGAATCGGGCTAACTTGTTAGGAGTAGGATGAAATCCACACCCCTTTCGGTTTCTACACGACATCGTATCGAAATCGCTTGGCGGTACGTCTTTGTCAATAGGGTGGTAACTAACCACGGCGAAAGCCTCCCACCAGCCAGACCAAAACAAATTAAGAAAAATCTCAATCTCCCCACCAGGACGAACCCAGGACCTCCGTCTTATAAATACACCGCGCATACGACTACGCCACGAAGTCCGTCAAAACATCTCTTCTAATACACTTCCAAACGTCAACCCTTCCATTCCTCACCCACGAGCGACTCACACACCCAATGACACGCAACTTTTTTTTTAATTTATTTAACGGCCTGGAATCAAGTCCTTTATGGCCTTTCATTAACAAAAAGTTACAATTTCTCTTAAAATTATTATTATAATATTACCTATACATATATTTTACAATTTTTCTATAGTATTACTAACAAAACTCGCAACTTGTCATTCTAACGTCACAGATTATTATTAATTAATTTCTACAAACTTACCACAGAATACCAAACATTGTAATAACATTTTAAAAATCATAACATTCGAAAGGAACATCTAATAATAACTTATTATTGTTGGCCAGAGTGCCGAGTGTGAGTTTGTTACCGAGCGACTGCGTAAAAACGTAACGCTAATTTATATGAAATTTTAGTAGCGCCATCTATTTATAGCAAGAGTAAACGCTTTTTTTTTTATTATACGTTATGAGTGACTACGTTTTTACGCGGTCGCTCGGTGAAAAACTCACACTTGCCCCACTGAAACCTTAACCAGCCTCACTATCCGTATCCAAACAAGCTAACTTCGATACCTTTAAGGGACACTACAATGTACGAGTAGGTAGGTACAAAATGTCAGCAAGATACTTAACGCCCACAACTCCATGCATTAGATGAAACGCTATAATAATTTAACCTTTTGTATTTTCAAAGTACACGCAAGGGTGAATATAGCGATGTTAAAATAACATTACATCTAAAAACATTTCAATTTTAAAATCACCACATATTTCTAAACACCCACCTAACATTGCATACCCACTCGTCAGTGTAATCAGATTTCAAACGGACTGACTGATTCGAACGTGGGCTTCAGCCTTCATGTTTCATTTGAGCTGTAGAAGAGTCTTTCTGTGTAACTTATTACATGTGTGTGTATGCCTTTCTATGATACTTATTATGTGTGTGTTTTAGTTATTGAATAAGTCAAAAATTACACTGTTTGTCCCCGCCTGCAACACCATAAAGTATTAAGAATTTTATATAGATATAGTGATCCTTGTTTTTCTCTTTTCAGTTCATAACTTCTAAGCAGTCGGGTTTTTTGTTTTTATAATAATAATTTTATTTGAGACTTTTTAGTTTTAGTTTATGGTATAGAAATGAGACGGAACACTTAGTAAACTTTTTGCCATTTTTTGTTAAAAAGTAATAGGAACATGATATGATATTTATATTTTTGAAATGGTCTTTTTACGACCTTTCAATTGGTACCCATATTACTAAGATAAGAGAAAAAAATACACACATCCTTCCTTTTTTCCCCCATTTACAGCCGCCATTTTGAAAATTTATATAGCCTATGTCACTACAACAATTTTGACAAATTCAACGACACCTCACATGCTAAAATCCGTTCAGCCGTTTAGGCTGTAGCGCGTGCCGAAGAAATGGACATACATACATACATACATACATACATACATACATACATACATACATGCGCTCGAAAAACATAACCCTCCTTCGGACGCAGTCGGGTAAAAATTACACTGTTATTCTACCTAAGTATATGAGTCTGAACTGACTCGTTGGTCAAGTTTCTGTCTTGTTGGTCTAGCTGGCTGGTGGAAGGAGTTATCTACCATCCTACCGACAGGCGTATAGCCAAGCGATTTCGCGTTCCGGTACGATGTCGTGTAGAAACCGAAAGGGGTTTGAATTTCATCCTACTCCTAACAAGTTAGCCTGCTTCCATCTTAGATTGATCACCACTTAACATCACGTGTTATAGCAGTAAATTTCCAACTTGTAGTAGATAAAAAAAGCTTCTGCCGCTTCTGTGAGGACTGGCGCGTTGATTGATTAAACCATATCGGTGGAGGTAGAGGCATTTCAGGTTGCGATATTGGTGAGCAACCACCATGCATAGCTTGGTTTATAATGACTGGGTGTCTGAACGAAGTCTGTTCATTAACTTTACGAGTAGCTCCTGGTTCCCGAGGTTTATTACTTCTGGCTCTAAACTTTACCTTATCCTTTCGTGTGACCCTGACCAGCTGACCTAGCATAATTTAAAACAGCTTTACTCGTGGGTCTGATAAACTAGGCTAGTGTTGACGAATAAGAGAACTTAAATGTGACTTATCTACAGGATGCGGCAATGGCAAGTACCTGAGCGTGAATCCGTCAGTTTTCGCGGTGGGCGGGGACCGCTGCACGAGACTGGCGGCGCAGGCGCATCACAGTAACAACGAGGTGAGTCAGTACTCATGCTTTACTTATTGCCGCATTTTATTGATATTTATTTTTAAATTATAATTAGCATATTAACGTCTATTGTTGATGATCAACAATCTCCTCAACAATAATTTAACAGACGGGAATCAAACCTCTACCAAACCTCTACCAATTCAGTCGTAGAGCTACTGATGCTTACAATTGTTCACTTTATAACTACCGTTGCTATAAGACAATTATTATCTTAATATTTTACGTGTATTATCTACCTGTGTGTTATCTTTAACATCGTTGCTCCCATACGGCTGAATCGATTTAGATGTCGTTTTATTTAACAGAAAGCTAAATTTAGAAAAATAGTTCTTGGTAATTTACGATGAAAATTGAATGTGCCAATTCGAAAATCTATATCTTTTCAAGCAAATTACTAACACAATGTGATCATTTTTTAAAGTTTGCAACGTATTATTTCAGGTGGTAGTATGTGATAACCTGAGTTTACCCTTCCGCGATGAGTCATTCGATGCGGTGCTGTCCATCGCCGTGGTGCACCACTTCGCCACGGTGGAGCGGCGAGCCATGGCGCTACGAGAGCTGGCCCGGATCACCAGGATAGGCGGGCGGCTGCTGCTGACCGTTTGGGCCATGGAGCACGAAGGACGGAACTTTCATTCGCAGGTAAATCCGGCAAACATATTACCTAAGTTTACCTTTTCGAGATGAGTCTATGAATTTAAAGTTTAAATGCAAGCTTGGACTCGCAGCCGGGCCTTGAAGCACGTGGGAAGGAACAGTCAATCGCAGGTAAATCAGGCTCTCTAACTCTTTTGTTAGTTTACTCTTCCACTATGACTCTAAAGGAGATGGTCCATTTCAGCTTCACTCTTGTACCACATACCATTGAAATGGAAAAAATACAAGGATTTTATCAAAAATAAAATAAGTGAACGAAACGAACTAAATAAAACGCTGGTAAAAAAAATGAAATTCCTAGTTTTTGAGGTATTATAAGATGGCGTCTTTCTAATATTAGTCTGTAGGTGATAAAGATGTGACATTGATTTTACAATTTTAGACCATCTCATTTAAATGAGATGGTCCAAAATTCTATGGAGCACAGACTCACTTTCTGTACATAAGTTGAAAAAAACTAAATGTATTAATAATCTAGTTTTGATTAACCAAATCTCTGAATTCACTTTTATTTAGGTGAAATATTATTTATTCTCTCCAAAACATTGCAACACTTTTCGAGATTTTTCTTAATTTGTCTTGGTCTGGCTGGTGGGAGGCTTTTGCCGTGGCTAGTTATCACCCTACCGACAAAGACTTACCGCCAAGCGATTTAGCGTTCCGGTACGGTGTGGATTTTCATCCTACTCCTAACAACTTAGCCCGCTTCCATCTTAGACTGCATCTTCACTTAACATCAGGTGTGATAGCAGTCAAGAGCCAACTTGTAGTCGAAAAAAAATCACGAGGCATAAGCCCAATAATGGACGTCTATCGACTGATTACGATGATAGTATATGGCATAATTTTGTATAATGTAATATTTATAATGATGATTTATTTCAGGACGTGTTAATACCGTGGCATCGGCCGGCAACGTTATGTCCTCCACCACCAGCTCCGCGATTTCTATCCGTTGAATATGACCAGTAAGTATGCCTTAATAGCTCTAACATCATTGTAATGCTTGAACTCTTCCATCTAGTAGAGATTTGGAGTTCAGACCCTTGGAAAGACAATGATTTACTCTAACTGTCATTATCATATGGTAATGACAAGGTTTAACGTGGGTGTAATTTCCTAAACTTCCCAAATCCCAAACCTACTAAAAAGGAGATTGGCGAGAGTGGCCTTATAATTTTAAAGTATCGTTCAGATACCAGATTGTGCTAATTAAAACTGCAACTTTTATAAGGCACTTGTATAAAAAAATTTGGATTTGTTAAAGATGGGGATCAGAAGAACAAAAATAATTATAATTGACTGAAAATTAGTCACCGGAACGGTTCTCTGGTAGAAGGTAGCACAAGACAGCAGCTTCAGTGTTACCAACTTAGTGGATTTCTTAGTAAATCTGGTAGTTTTAATTCAAAACTTTATTTTAGAAGAGATGTTTATTTATATAATAAACCAGTAAAAAAATATCACATAAGTTTTGTAATTATAGTAAAACGTATAACTATGTATTAGTTTTAAAAGTGTATCTATTTACCGTGTTATTTTAAAGTGTGTATTTATGTATATAAGTTACCTACTAGTTATAAAAAATATATGTAAAATACATACCTGATTATATATTTTATTACTGTGCAAATTGAACATTTTGATTTTTAGGTATGACCTATTTATTAAAATAATTATTATAGAATCGACTTTATTTTTTCGTTCTATATACATATATAGCTTGGCAAAAAAAGTCGTGAAACGGTATTAAAAAATATGATAACTGGCAACACTCCTTTTGCGGGTTGTCAACCACGTCAAGTCTGTAGATGTGTCATTTCTTGAAATCGATAATCGTTGTTCGTGTTATTTTCATTGTTATTGTGTTATTTTCAATGTTATTGTGTTATTGTGCTCAATATGGACAGAACTTATTGTGCGCAATCCGCAGCTCGGCTAGAGAGATTATTTACAAAGTATTTAAGAGATTTTTGGCAAAACTCTAATCCACAAAAATTTTATCCGATTTGAACGAAGTTTACAAAAGGACTGCTGAAATGACTGGTAAAATGTGGTTTAAATAAAGTAATCGTATAGTATATGTGGCTTAATAACAATACCCTCTCATAGTATGCTTGTTTGCATGTAAATGTAGATTCCGGAATTAAAGGTTATGTTTATAAAATGCATTTGCCAAATAGCGCGTTTGTATAATTTTGATACTTTTTTGTGGATATTGCATAAATCACAGAAAAAAAATGTGCGGATGATATGATTTCGCTTATATAACAATGGTAGGTAATAAACCTGTATATACTTAAAATGTAAATATCTTTTTTTAGGTAAATTCGTCAGTACTATAAGACGAATTGCTCTGGAAGGACAGAGAAATAAAGGTGTTTTCTCCACACCAGGGAAACATAGAACTAGGCGACCTACAAAAGAATTGGACGATTGGACACGTAATGAAAATAGAGAGTGATTATTACCAAAGGGGACAATCTCTGTATAGTGATATTGACAAAATAATTATAAACCTGCAAGATGAAAGCAATAGTGACACATCCGAAGACAGCCAGCGGTTGATAGCAGCAGATAGATAGCAGCAGCAACTGGAGTTGGCTCGCGCCAAGACGTGGCTGAAGGCTTATCTGGCGTGGAATATTTAGACGAAAGCATTTTTCATTCTGACTAAATATTTATAGTTGTATGAATACCAATTTTCTAATTAAAATACATTACCATCCTTTCAGAAGTTTCATTAATTATTTTTCTATATACATATATATACAAAATAACCAATATTATTTTGAAAGTGTGTCAGTGAAATCACGTTATTAAAAATTGTATTTCAATCAAAGTATCAAAACCGATATTGTCGTACTATATAGAGTGCCCACATGAACGGTTGTGACGCGACCATTATTTTCACGACTTTCTTGTCCAGCTATAACATGATATTTTGGGTTCATGTGGTGCTAGGATATTGATTCAATAAGTGACATTTAAAAAGGAACTGGTCTGTTATGACTTAATAGACTTTATTTTTTGACAGACAAATGTTGGCAGGACTATTGGGTATTGTATGGGTATTGTCATTGTGTTTAAAACTAACAGTCATATTAATAAACAATATTGTTTGATGTTGGTTGTTGATAATTTTCGGGTTTTAATGTTACATTTTGCGTTGATTTAATATACTCCAAGTGATTTAAACGTTGAAAGTAATTGCCATTTTTGTGATTTCCTCCTAACGATTTGGCTATATACTGGATTTACTGATTATTTTGCTTTATGGGCCTGTCAACCGCTTTTGCCTTTGGACATCTAGTTTCCAGCAATTTGGACTTTGTTAATTATTAAATGTGTTGTTTTAATCTAAACTGCTTCAATAAACTGTAGTGATTATTAGTATTAAACATCATCATCTGCATATAGTAGGAGGGAAAACAGGCACAAAACCTTGTTGTGTGAAGGCACATAAGCTCACCACTGGAACAACAAGGTAGTTTAATAAAAAACATTAAAATCCCTTGATATGCCCTACAGCTTTAATATTATTTATTCTGTAAGAAGTTCAACATTAAAATATTGTTTCAGTTAACATCTGTCGATGTGATAGGTATGTGTTACTTGTTGTTTACTAGCACAGAGAGAGGTATCTCCAATAGAAGATCAGGTATTCCTGTGCCCTCTACAAGCCAGGGAGTTAATATATCTCCAAATTAACAAACAGAGGAAGTTGTAGAAGTTTTGACTGATTGTTCTACTACTAAAGGCCCACTCGTAGAATCTTCTGGACAAATTGTGATGCCTACATTCAGCAACAAAATAAATGAGCTTGCATTATATCAATATTGTTTTATTTATCTACTCTTGTAATTTTTTTTATAATTTTCAGTGGATCTATACAATTAGTATTATATCTATGTAGATCTCTTTTTTATACGAAATAAGCTTGCGCTTGATCCCAACCTCTATTGATGGTATGTGTAGATATTGTGGTCTAAGATGAAACGCACTCGCTTAGAAAATGCCTATTCACTCTTGTTTGAAAGATACCCAAGTTGTAACAATATTTTCATTTTCTTCTCTGCAATGAATTGGTAGTTTGTAACTTCAGAAAAACGAAACGCTAGGAAACTTGTATGTAAGGGATTTACTGTCTCCTTTTTATTTAATTATTGTGAGTTTATAACTACTGTACTTTACAATCAACCTTTTGGCTGAGAATTTTACTTAGGCTTATTAATATATTTAGTCATTTTTCTATAACTATCTTCCATCTCACATTTAACATGCAGAAGGTATGCATAGTACACTATTACCTACCTATAACAAAATGCCAGCATAGCGATATATTGGCGATATAAAAACTGTGGTATACCTACTTTAATCTTGTACCGCATGTTCACTTAAATATCTAGCTAATATTTACGAGTGTATGTTGAACATATTTCTACGTATTTAATATCCTGATACAATTAAACAGTAACTTCTTCTAGCAGTTCATTTTTGATAAGTAAATATTTGAGGTTACAAGATAAAAGCTTTCATATCTTTTTTCTCCCAACTTTTCAAACCTACTTACCATTTGCTTTTTTTTAGTTATGTTATGTTTTACAACTGCTAATAAGTTTCTACTTTGAACGCTACCGTTTTCTTCGGGTCCAAAGGTACATACAATCTCGCCATTCTCCTTTCTCAACATAAAAATATCTCAATATGTCATAGCCTAATCGAAGACTTCAGGCTAACCAACGGGACGGCCAGTAAATCTTTTTCATTACTTAAACTTTCATTATTATTTTCAGCTGTGCTGAACCATGGAAAAGTCGCGATGGTTCCCCTGGATCGTCATCGCTGTCGTCGCCCAACGAAACATGTTATTCGTTTGTAAGACGTGCTCTACAACGACTGGCTGGACGTCGCTCTTTCCTACCTTCTTGGGGAATGAGCACCAGGGTCATACAGAGGCCTTGTCAACGTCCCGAACCTGCGGCAGCAGATCTTCCAATAGAATTGAGACGATTAGATGAAGTTCTCCCGCCTCGATTGATCTCGCAGCCTTCTGAGTCGTCTACAATGAAATCACGGAGCCTTACAGACATTGCCGATATAGAACGTCGTGCATTAGTCCGTTCGAGATCTAGTCTTCCCAGTTTAGGTGGAGAAGAAAACGAACCAGCTCCAGTTGAACAACCTGTTCAACCAGTTGTAGAACCACGCAAGAAACCACGGCTGGTTAAACAAAAGAAATCGATCAACGAAGACGATGCCGACGAAGACCTCGATAAACCTACAGATATGAAGAGCATGGTCGAGGAAATGCCAAACTTTAAAATACATACGCAAAAGTTGCTTTCCAGAAAGCCTGGTGTGTTTAAACAAACATCGCTCAATGAGGAATTGATGTCAGTTGAAAGGTTAAGAGAAAAAGAGCGTCTTCGTAAGAATATACAAAAACAAGCGTCACTCAACGAAGAATATCTATATCGAAGACCCGGGGCACTTGACTCTATTCGGGACTCGATATTCTCTACGTCAGCAACGACTGCTAAAAAATTTCAATCGCTTAAAAACGGCCTCACAAATAAGTTCAAAACTTCAACAACGAATATAGATAAAGTGACCGTGTTCGTGAGAATGCTCCAAGGTTGGAAAAATCACGGACCAGTGCCAGAAGTTCCTACGCCTAGTGATAGTAACGCTAACAGTGAAAAAAGTTATCCTGAAAGACGACACTCCAGAGAAGATGGTTCAGATTCTTCGAAAGATAGTAGTTTGCAAAGTGATACTAGTGTAGATTCGGAAGATAGTTTTGCTTCAGTTATATACGTTCCTAAAGCAGATGGTTCTGGCGATCCATTATCTCCCACACCTTTATCTCCAGGACCTACTTCACCGAGACTCAAAGTATCATCAGTTCCAACTTCGCCTAGAATGAAAACCTCGCCAGGATTGCCATCTCCAAGGATAAAACAAGCGTTCCCACTAATACGACCGCCTGGTTCACCTAATGCTGTGCAAGCCCCAGGAGCAGTTCATAATAAAATTTTAGTAGCACAATATAGCTTAAAAAATTATACAACTACGAATAATGTTTGCGTATCCCCAGTCAAACCTCAATCTAAAAGCCAGCCAAATTCACCTCCAAAACCAGAACCAGAAGTTAATATCATAGACACAGAAATTCCACCTATACCTGTAAATAAACCACCGCCGATAGAAATATTTGAAGATATCGATCCAATACCTCCTATAAAAGAAGAAGAAGAATCACCCACCGAAGTAACAAAAGAATTGCTCGCAGAAATTAATAAGGACATAGAAGAAATTCATAAATTAACAGCGGAAACAGATGATTTGAAACCACGTGTATTACAAGATGTAAAACCATATCCTAAGATTACATTACAAACCGTTGCAGAGCTTCCAGAAATTCCTCAATTCAAACCCAAAGCACCAAGTAAATCACCGACCAAAGATACATTAGATTCGAGATCTGCGGACAAAAAGAGAAAGGAAAGAATACGACAAATAAAAGAAATGCTAAATAAAGGCATCCCACCAGTAAGTCGTAGACAACAGTTCCCCATAGTGCGTAGCTCCAGCAAAGCCGAACCTATCAGCAAGAACCACCCAAAATTTATGTCGTTAGAATTGTTTAATCCAGCTACAGATGATATGGATAGTGACTCAAGTGGAGTATCTTCACCAGATTCTGTAGACAGCGTCATAAGTGTTGTACCGGATGAGCTTCGCAAAATTGCCATGGAAAAAGGTAATATTTATTTTCTATATTACTTATAATTTACTGCTCTCTACGGTTTAAGCTTTTTATCAAATAAAGTTTATTTTTGTTTCAGATTTGCCAAATCCTCCAACCACAGAAATTAAAAGTACTGAAAGTTCAATTTCGTCTGAAAAACAAGTTACTACAACAACTACTCCCAATACTTTGATAGAAGCCGTTGTTGAGGTAGCTCAAACCTTGGACGAGACTTGCGAAACTGTAATTCAATCAAGTCCGAGGTCTAAAAGACGCTATTTCGAAAAATTGGAAAGTGCTGAAGCTATTGCCATCGTACAAGGTGCTTCTAGTAGCAGTAGTAGTAGTAACTGGAGTTTAAATAAATTATCCCCAGGAGATTTAAGAATATTAGAGGATAGATCTAGATCTCAATCACACACTAGCTCGAGCGGAAGTTCTTCCAGTTTAGAGCGTCTTTCCCCAGGAAGGAGATCAAAGGATCGTTCTCCCAAACTAGGTAGTACCAGTAATTCTACGTGGAGCTTAAATAGATTATCTCCTAATAGACCTGAAGGAAGATCTTTAGATGAAAATCTAGGCAAGAGTCATAGAAGTCCAACAAGACATCCATATGATTCATTATCTATATCTAGCACAGATTCCGAAAAATCAATATCAAAGTCAGAAAGCTTTAATAGGATACAAAATGAACCATTAGTAACTTGCAAATCTGATATGATGTCTAAAGAAGAAGATTGGATTGCAGATCAACAAGAACGCAGTCAACATTTGACAGAATTTGCTGAAAAACTCAGTGAAAAATTATTGCAAGAAATAGATCAATATTCTAAACGAATAAACGAAGAGGATTTTGATCTACCAAGTAGTAGTAGTAGCGAAAAGAGTATATCTCTCAGATTAAAACGCGAGGAAGAAGATAGACATACCCAGAAAATATTAGACGAATTGTCTAACAGTTTACAACATCTTGAGGATCCGTATAATAAATTAAACTTAGAATCTCACATAAACAGTAAACCAGCGGGCGAAAAAGTAAAATACATAACATCAATTCACGACACCCAAGAAACCGATATCAATAAACTATTCCCAAAATGTAGCACAAAGACTAAAAGCAAAAAGAGATCAAAAGATGTCGACCCGATTATCAATAAATACAGAGAACTTAAAAAATCAATGAAAGTAACCAGCGACGAAGATATTTATCTTAACAACTGTGCCAATATTCAGTACAACATTAAACCCATGACAGATGAAAAATTACCAGACATTGACGCTAAAAATCCAGACGACGACAGCGCAATTTCGTCGAGCAATGGCAATCCTGAAATCACGATCGAATCAGGAACATACGATACCAGCCAATCCCTAGAAACTGGATATTCATTAGAATCAGAAATCAGTGTTGACTCTCTTTGCACAAGTACTGACAAAAGATCATCGTTAAAAGTTGGGCAATCTACTGATTCGAGTGATTTAGACAAGATGGAAATAAGTCCGGAGTCAGTAACTTCACGATCGAGCACCAGTACTGCACCGCTTAAATCAGGATTTTCCATAGAGTCAAGTGACACGTCAGCGGGAAGCGATTGGAGTCGTCGTGATAAAACCGGAAGTACGGCATCTCTTGGCTGCGTAAGCCTGGCTTCTTTGCCTTCATGCAGCGAGTGTTCGAAGGAGAAGAAACTTCTAGAAACTCGCTCATCTTCTGAAGACCCGGCCACTGTTCCTGCAGCGACGGCTCGCGCACTTCCCCACGCGCCTCTGTTGCCGTCATTGAGCGATGGATCCGATAGTCTGCCGTCTGAAGGAGGCGCAGTGACGTACCACCGATATTACCACGTCTTCAAGAAAGGAGAACTGGACCAGTTGATAGAAAAATACGTGGAAAGCCTCCACGTAGTGTCATCGTACTACGATCAAGCCAGCTGGTGCGTTATAGCTGAGAAAGTTCAAGTGTGGACTATTTAAGTTTACAGATTGGTATTTTTGATATCAAATGGGGTGCGAGTAAATTTACAGGTGTACCAACTTTACAGACACTTAGTCTTATGAAAATCAAACGGCTATAACAATAAATTTTGTATAAGACACTTTAGTGCAGTGAATATCCAAGTGACCTTCCTTGCGAACTCTCGGTGAGTCTAGAGGACATGTTCATGATATCGGATTATATAGAGTTAGCTCTATGAGAAATGCCAAAAGCAAAGCTTTTGTTTTTTTAATATATTCTAGATACTTGATACTTTAATAGTTGTTATCTCTATATTCATACCATTCGTCACTTACTTCTGAGGGTAGTCAGTACACCGCGACTACCGCCCTCTCCGAGGGACTATGGTATTCGATGCGATACCAGATTTCGTATGAAATGAAAACTAAGAGCTTTAAATAGTAAAAGTTAAATATAATATAATATATACTTCAACGGCTCAATATTAATATAAGCTATTCATAGCTTATTAAATATAATCTGACACTCATGTATACTTGCAGATATAATGTTACTATGTCGTATAAAGGTGTGTTTAAACATGGCGACAAACACGCGTGCCCTAGTTAAAATCCGTTAGTAAGTTATAAAATTAAGGCTGTTCTCACATACAGCAACCTTCTGCAGCGGAATGCGGTTATTACCTAGCAAGGCGAACATAGAGTAACTTTACGGCCCAAGTAACGGCGCATCGCGAATCTATCCGGAGCACATAAAACTATTATTGAGTTAAATTAATATACGTCTACTTCGCGTACGCTACGGACGAAATGAGCATTGAATGACAAAGTAAAACTCAAATATATTTTTCGTGCGCTACGAATTTCGCGTACGCAATGAGCCGTTTATCAGAACGTGGACTTGAGTTTTCGCCACACAGAGACGCGACGAGACTGCGGGACTGGGTTCTATATTAACTAGTACTATAGTTCGTTCGCGTTGATGAATGAGCGTCTACCTAGCCCTAACCAATAGAAACTTTTTCAAATTATAAGGTCAAGTTCACAGTTTTTGACGACCTCCGTGGCGCAGTGGTATGCGTGGATTTATAAGGCGGAGGTCCTGGGTTCGATTCCCGGCGGGGCAGATTGAGATTTTTTTTAATTTGTCTAGGTCTGGCTGGTGGGAGGCTTTCGCCGCCATTACCACCCTACCGACAAAGACGTACCGCCAATCGATTTAGCGTTCCGGTACGATGTCGTGTAGAAACCGATAGGGGTGTGGATTTTCATCCTACACCTAACAAGTTAGCCCGTTTCCATCTTAGATTGCATCATCACTTAACATTAAGTGTGATCGCAGTCAAGGGCCAACTTGTAGGCATTAAAAAAAAGTGACCACTTGAAGACATAGCTTCGAACCCGACGCGCGATTTGATTGGTCAAGAAGCGGGGTTAGGCTGGTGATCAATGATGACTCACTGCATTCTTAGGGCGAACGAACTATAGTAGTATTACAAAGGCTTCCGCCGCACTAGCGCAGCGTCGCCGTCATCCACTATGTGGAAAAACAATTACCTACGCAATAAAGGTTTACAGTAATGATACGTTTGTGTGCACCTAATGGTAGTGCCGTATTGTAACTACTGCAAACTCGCTTATAATGTACGATTATTCGGAAATTACAATAGAAACTAAAGGATTTTTTGTGACGGTAATTTGGTTATGTTTAAACACACCTTTATACTATCTGATTTATACCATTCACCAAGATCACCGGTGTTCACCGAACTAATAGTCACCGATTTATTGTACGCGGTAAAATTATTCTATGACAATAACATTTAAATTACTTATTTAAGGTTTTTAAAGTTACATATCGCTCCAAAAGTATATAAGTTGCCTTTTTTATCTTAAAGCTTTTAAGATTTTGGCTTATGGTATAAATCGTGTGAATATATAACTATTGTACCTACCCTACGATTGGAGATTTTCAGTATTAAACTCCCAAATGAGCTGGTCTCGTTAATTATTATACTTGTAAGGGTCCATATTGTTTTCAACGTCCGGTGTAATGTTTGGTTCATTCAAAAAGAATTTGGACCACTTAGTGAGGTTAGAAATAGTGATCAAGTTAGCGTCGTAGATCATTTCCCAGCAAACCTATACAGGATGCTTCTGAAACGAGCATCGAATGGTCATAGCCACTGATATAGAAAGATTTATCTAGAGAAGTCCATAGATATATCATATCTATAATTTCTATAATCCTAAAATATAAATCTTTAAAATTAACTATGAGGATTGTTGTACAATAATTTAAAATTTTCTTTAAATATTTTATAAAAAGAAAGCCATTGCTGTTTAAATTTATTTAGAATATCTAATTTTTTACGTGAAAACGACTTATAATTCGATAGAGCCGGCTGCACGCACGAAAAATCATGACTCATGCGTTACCTCGCTTTGAGGCGTTCCATGTAAGGCTTGAAGTGCAAGCGAGAGCGCAGAACGAGCGACAAAGAAGCACAATCGGCCTTTGCGTTCGGCAGCGTTCGACATCTGTCTATTAAATATATTAAATTTAAATTAAAAATTAATATATTTATTATAAATTTAAAACATAAATTTATAAAATCAAAATCAATTATTTTATTAATTTAAATTAATATTTATAAAAATATAATTTTCTTAAATTAAAAATTTTAATAACCAATTAAATGCTACCATTCCATCAGTATTTTCTTAAGACGTTGTCACGTTCAACTTTCGTCAGTAAACCGACTTTACAGACAACCAATTTTTTTTTATCATTATTATTTCATATAAAAAAATTGTTTAAAAAATATAAACATAGTTTTACTAAAAAGGAAAATTCATATTAAATTCTAAAATAAAAACTTCTACATTGGTTTAAAGCCCCGAATGGTTCTCATACCATACTATGGCCGTTTCAGAAAAAATCACCTGTATACTTGAGAGTACAAAATACTCAATACATTTTAGTACCTATATAAGACGTTTTATAAAACGCCCGATAGATGGCATTCTCATTTTTAATCTCTAAATCCAATGCGCAATTTTACAATTAATTTCTCTAATTTTTCCTCGACCTTATATTATAAGCGAAGAATACGAATTACATATATTTCTTTTTTTCAATAACTTTTTAAATAGATAAATTACCTTATAGATAAACAGAGTGCTAACTGTACAGCATACCATCTCTTGTGATACAGGTATGTCTTAACCAATATAGGGAAATATTAAACCGAATAAGATACATCCTTGTAACTTTCTTTTATTAAAAGCATCGTGTTTCTTGGGCGTAACCCCCCCCCCCCCCCCCCTCTCTAAAATCTTCTCGTAAAATCTCAAGCTAGTTAATAAAGTAATAAGTATCAGAATTCAGAACACTCTTAATGCGAGTTCAAAGAACTTGAACCCGAAAAAAGTCGATATTTTTTTGAAGTCCCGAAACTAAATCCTTAAACTACGCCCGAGGCCGTGCTCTATTGGTAGGTAGTTATTTTTAATTTAGTTTAGTTAAATTATGGCAAGACCTTCGTTATTTCATTAAAACTCAAAGTTTGTCAGCCCATTCTCCTATCATATTTAAGTATAATATGGATTTTGGACCGGGATGGTAATAATGAAAAAGGGGATATTCTGAAATTAGGTTCTTCAATTGTCCTAATACAAAACGTAATTTTTACAGGATATCAGAAAAGCTCGTACAACCAGTCTTCAGATATTTAGCTTCGTATCAACTCTTTGCTAGAGAGTCTTAAAATTTGGTTTTCATCAGAGTTTTTGAAAGGGCTTTACGGTCTTTTGGATAAACCAATGTCTAATTGATAATGATTAATTAAATTATTTATTTTTTTTTCTATTATAAAAAATCATATTCATTATTTCCACGCTTCACCGACATTCTTGTATCTACCGACATTCCTTACTAAAAAAGTAAAAAAAGACACTTATTTTTTATCTTTTTAGGTTAGGTTTAATATTTCCCTTTACAGTATCAGATAAATATAAAACTGTACAAACACGAAAAAGTTGTATTCGATAATTGGATATTTATTCATTACGAAGTTGTAAATAATTGCTATTATAAGTATATAAACGCTATTAGAAATATAATAAAATATAATGTTATCAAAAAACAGTGAGATTAAAATTAAAGTTAGTATAGTAAAATAACACAAATGTACATTTAATTTTTAACTTACTTATTGGAATCAAGATACATAAGATATATATACGGTATCCCAAAAATAATGCAAAGAGAAAGTCTACATGTAAACACATATAGCCATACAAAGTACCCGCAACTCTGTAAAATCGCAATTAGGTGCATAAATATTACAAAAAATTACTTACAAATCAATCTGACAACGTCCTGCGGACTACACCAATTATTTGTTTAAGTATTTCAAATGCATTTCCATGGGCGTCTATAAAGGGGGGTTCAGATATCGTAAAACAACCAACAAAAGGACGTAAGAAGTAAAAATCGCGGAATATTAATCGGATAGATATTAGACAAAATATAGCTATACAGATTTGCATTTAGAATTCTATATTTTCCTGTGGAGAATAAGGCAGAGGCTACCGAATTTATCGTTTTTTGAATCCTTGGACCCACCCAATGCCCCTCATGTGAAAGCTATAGCTACGCCCGAGTGCTTCTCTATAATTGGGATCACGCGTAAAGCATTTGTGACGTCAAAACGTTCGTTATTTTTTTAATTCTAACACCTGCAAAACGATGATTGCGCTTTTAAGATGGACTCGTTATGCAAATTAGTTTAAACCTGTATGTACTTAGTTTAAAAAATAAATTACCAACTGAACTAAAAAGAGTTTTGTCCTATCCCATCAGTTATATTATGACAAGAAAAACTCTAGTACTAATACAAATGTACTCTTTTGCGTTTGTAGATTTTATTCATTATTAATTCTTGTGTAACCAGAAAAAAAATACCTCACCATGTTAGGAAACACGAAGGAACTCATTTCATCAACTATAATACATAACAATGAAAAAACTGATTATGGCTCCAAGTTAATAAAAGTTACTCCAAAGTTCTTAATATATTTTATATTAATTTGTATGAAAAGCTATAACTAAGTGAATAATTAAATGTGCATAATAGAATTTAGGGTTATACGCAAATAGTAAATAATACTGTAGTATATAGGACGAAATTATGTAAAGAAAAATGCACAACATTTATATATATACAATTATTTTAACGTTTGCTTAAGAGATTGTTTGAACTTTGAAACTTTTCTTTACACTTAACGGTCAACTAAATTGGCGCTAAACGGTTTTAAGTTTTTTTTAAGTCATAAAACTTAATTTTTTTGATTTAAAAAAAGGAAACCAAAATTTCTCTAAACATGAATCACGGGAGTTCCTTATGTAATTGCCAAAATCAATGGCGAAAAAGGATAAAATTTATGGGTTTTCTATTAGAACATATTTTTTCCAAACACGTATCTAAAAATCTTTTCCTACCGATTTACTCCTAGTTGAAAGGCGCGTTATCTAAGTAAAAGTAAATGAAATACGTAACAGATATAGAGTGCCTAGGGGTAAATATGAAAAAGGGGATATTTTGCCGACATGTCTACCAATATCTAAAAATACCCCTACATAAGAGATAGATAAATAAAAAATAAACACTCCAAAGACACAGCAATACATGTTACCACCTGGGTGCCTCCGAGTTTTAACCCATCAGTAGATGATCGTAATGTCTTATTTTCTGTACTATCCCAAAATATCATACATAGAAACAATTTATTTATTTTACAAATAGGCTATTTGCCATTAAAACGTTTAGCGCTAAATTAGCCGCCTTAGCGAAGAAAACTTTAACTGTATTTTTAGTACAAATAATAATAATAATGTATGTACCTACCTAGGAAACAAACCTTTCCATCGAAAATCTTTTATTTTGATGTTATTGCCCATTGGCAATAGAGTTTCTACACAAATTAATTAATAATTAATTAATAATTAATTATCAACTGGACTAATAATAAAAATAACACCTACCTAGTTACCTTGAAGGCAGATAGTCGAAAAGAAAAAGTTTAAAAAGTTCGATGATAGGGATAAATCAGTTTTTGTTGTCTAGTCTATATTTGAAGACTGTGGCATCAACAAATGTAAACTAGTCAAAATAAATGTGAACATGCGTTTAAAGCAAACACTTCTATCTATTCTACAAAACGTCTTTGGTTAGTAATCTATATAGATCAATTATATAAAATAAATAACTTTGCTGGTATGCTTTTCGAATACGCGAGCGCATCCCTGGTATCTAATATCACCCCAATTTACACCTCGGCCCCGGAGACTACTAGTCAAACTCAATCAATACCGGATAATATTGTTAAGTTTATATATAAGTAAAGCATCAGAATCCTCTTCATGCGAATTTCATTCGCACTCGAACTCGAAAAAATATGGATTGGTTTTCTGAAATATAATCCCTGCAAAAAAATACTTTTTTGTAATTTTATTTTTTTAAAAAAACTTGGCTGAATTCGCTAAGCATGAATATCAAGTCAGTAGGTATATAGAAGTGTTTGCGTATTGTATAATTTGATACACTAAACCACAATATTTTCTCGTTTGTTTTCCATTAGATCTGGTATGTAAAACCATTATAAGTTTAAGAAAACAAACATGCGTAAAGTTCCCTATGAATAATTTTGCATTAAATCACGCATATCATGCTGTTTAAAATTAGTGAATATAAAATTTATTTGAAAAACTTTGAAAGATAACAGATTTTTTGTACTAATTATTATATTCATCTATTTGGAATGGTAGAACCATATAAATAAAGTTAATTGTGCAATATTCTGGTGGCGTTACAGCGAAGATGAATTTCGTTTTGCTATTTTCATTGAAATCCTGACAAATCTGTGTCCAAAACCAAATATCTGAATCCGTCAAACTGCCCTGACGCTCGATCGCTTAATCGACAATATTATATTTGTAAATCAAAGTTAATCAAGTGTTAAAGGTCTAGGTTTGGCTTTGAGTTTTAACATAAATTTGTCAGGATTTCACGGATAATAAATTTTACTATTAAATTGTGAACCACTGCTACGTCTCTTTCTAAAAAAATACTTAAGCTCAACAAAATTATAACAAACTAAGTAAAAAAATATTCTTGGTTGTAAATATGTTTTAGTGTACATCAATTATTTAACTAAATTGGCCGTACTAAATGCAACGCTATACTTTTAAAACACTATAAATGGGGATGGCATGTAACCCGACAAGTTATTTTGTAGTTTAGTCAGTCTTCTATCTTACGACGGCCTTCTGACTATTGCATGGAAAATAGCATGCTTTTAAAACGTGTCTAGTGTTTTATTCATAAATGATAAATAAACTGCAGTTCCTAACTCCGAGTCCTCATCTTAGGATCGGAGTCCTCATCGGGAAATTGATAGACTTTCTAGAAATATAGAGAGGGATGCGGACGCGGTCGAAAACACAAATCATGGAAGCCTCTCTTTTATATTGAGAACCAAAAGGTCTTTGTAAGATAGAAAGAACGGATATGTGGCAATCGTATTCACAGGTGAGTGATAAGTTGTAAAAACAATGAAATGCACGTAGAAAGAAATTTTAAATAGATTTTATTATACCTTATAATCTCCAAGTGACCAAAACGTGGCCGATAACATTACATCAGTTATTTATAATTGCTTTTAAATTTCTTATTTAGAAATATGTCAAGTACATTTTTTCTCATTCTTGAACGCAAAACCCACTTAGTAATTTGTCATGATATTATTAAATGAGGTTGTTGATTATTGAACGTATTTGTTTAGGCTTGTGGAAAATCAAGCAACATTAGAGAACATTGAATTTGTATATACATAGTGAAACTTAAATTGAATGGTTAACCCCCGAATACTGAAATATCACCCAAACCAACAACTCATATTTGAGTCATGCTTGAGTATACGTATTTGGGGTTTAGGAGATGCTCAGTAATATAAGAGTTTATTAATATTTTAGTGGTGTTTCATTATTCGGGCATAAGTTACACAATGGGAGGTTCTCGACTGCCGTAGGTCAAAATGGAGATTATTGCCTAAAAAGAATCTGTTAATGGTATTCGAGAAAAAACTCTGCATGTCATTTTTGTTACAGATGCCGTATGCAATTTTAATACCTATTACACCGTTTTAAATGTAAAAAGTAATGAGAAAAAGTGTACAGCTCAGGCTTCAAATAGGTACTTAAATTAATTTTTTGTCCTAAAATATAATTAAAAACTTACAATTTTAAATTTTTAACATGCTGCCTAAACTCTGTTTACAAATACGAAAGTTGCTATATTTTGTACATATTTAACTACATATGTATGTTACAATAATCATTGGATTGCTAAAACATTTCATATTGGCTTGTCTGTGATATATAATTAAAATAAATACAAACAACACTATATACATTATATTAATTGAATAAATTTAGTATTTTATCCCTCAAACAAAATGTGTTATAGGGGTATAAATTATTGGATCTAGGAAATTCTGAAACCTACTTTTAATTTTTGCGACTAACGAATATATATTTTAGACGAAAACAACTAAATCGCATTAGGTATTGCATAATGTAGTATCAATGATGTAATTTCGACGCTCTGGTTAACTCCTGGCATTCTCGTTTGTGTTTAATAATATAATCGTTTAAGAATGCCTTTACTTTTGCGTTTTGCATCCTATAACAATATATAACATCCTATAACGATTATCACTGACAGGTATATTGTAGCCAATAGACCTGATATAGTGATAATTGATCGATTAACGCACCGTGCAATGATTGTTGATATTACTGTTCCACATGACGATAATCTGATGAAAGCTGAAAAGGAAAAAGTATCAAAATACTTGGACCTTGCCCATGAGATTACCGCCATGTGGAATGTTGATTCAACAATGATTGTTCCTATAGTCGTTTCAGGCAACGGTCTTATAGCGAAAAGCTTTGACGAACATCTTAAAAAGCTTTCGCTTAATTGTTGGATCAAGGGTCGGATACAGAAGGCAGTAATTCTTGAAACGGTGCGTATTGTGAGGAGGTTCCTCACTCTGGAGCCCTCACCACCGGTTGCTTGGACCCCCGGGCCCCGCAGCAGGCGGAATGGATTTTTTATAAATTTTTAATAGTGTTTTTATAATTGTTTTATAAGCATTGTTAAAAATTTAAAAAATAATTGTAAATAAATAAATGAGTGAAAAAATATATAAATATTTTAGGATGCAAAACACACAGGATGTGTTGATTTAACATGCATTTCTATATTTGAAATTCCAACTACGGCACGTGAAGTTATAAAATGCAAGAACATTTATCTTATATTCAAAGCTCATTTACTTTTACGTTTTTAGGTCTTAGTTTCATGCCTACTGGTTATCTATGTAATAAAATAAAATTTTCGTTATTTAAATATAATTTACCAGTGTTCTAAGGTAATTATGGAAATGTGGATATTCGTAATCAACGCACTAAGCCAGCCGATACTTTTCCTTTCAATAATTATGATTAAGGTCATCATATCGGTATTTCTAACTTCAGAAATAAGATACTAATAACATTAGAAGTGTTAAAAACACTTTTTCGAATTACCCCGTTTTCATAATTACCCCCAAGGCATCTTAATCAAAAATTAAATCTTTTTTTCTATAACGTAATTGATTTTGTTTAATTACCTTTATAGGCAATTGTACATTCTAATTGTACTAAGTGCATTTAACTTTAACTATCAACAATAGTAAAGTACAGTACATTTATATACTTAAAAGCCCGTGTGCCAGGAGCAAGTTCATTAACCCTTATACCTTCACGTGCCAGATGCAAAGACGTTATAAATAAGCAGTAAAAGATTAAACACAAACGAGAACTGTATGTCTGTTGCTTCATCGTACTAACTCGTCAAATCAACGAGTCTGGGAAAGTATGAAAACTTGGTTAATTAATACGACAGATCTATTTTCATAATTTTAGCGCTTAATTCATCGCACAGATAAATAAATTAAATTTAAAATGTATTGTAAAATTATGCATTTCCAATGTTTACCGTCTCCGTTTTATGTTTTTTTACATAATAATAATTAAATAATAATAGTAACTGTTTGCTTGAATACAAAAAACGAAATGTAACGATACATATATATACAGTAATAAATTGTAAGCTTATAAAATATTGTACCTATATATTATATTAGGTAACAACCTTCACAATAAAATGAAGACTTAAATACTGATATTTGTTTATATTTCTCTATGTCAGGTGCAGCCAATTGGTAGAGCGAGATCGATCTGTTATAGTAAAAAATAAAACAGTATTATAGTAGGTATTTTTTTAACATACATTATATTATAGCAACCTATAAAATGGACAGAAGATCTTGGATTTTACAAATTGGCTAACCCTGCTAATATCCCAATTAGGTACCTATAGTGATTAGCCTCTTAGTTTTCTCAAGTTACAGATAGATGGCGCTGCTTTAATCTATACTAATGTTATAAAGCAACAACAAACAAACTTTTCATGTTTGTTTGAACGCGTCAATCTCAGGAACTACTGGTTCGAATTGAAAAATTATTTTTGTGTTGAATAGACCATTTATCGAGGAAGGCTTTAGGCTATATAACATCACGCTGCAACTATTAGGAGCGAAGAAATAATGGAAAATGTGAAAAAAACGGGGAAAATTATTCATCCTTGAGGGCTTCCGTTGCGTGCGCTGCGAAAACGGTTCAAGATACCAAAAATATATGTAGGACAGAATTATTCCTCTTGAAATGATCTAATATCCACGACAGTATTTGTCTATCTTTTATGATTAACTCACTAGAACCGTTTTTATGGTAATCAAATTTGGTCGAAATTAATGCATTTGTTAAGAGTTATAAATATAAATATATATATATATATATTGTTAATGTTAATGTACTGTAATATCGTACAATGTTTAGCAAAAATGTAGATCTTTAGTACACGGCACGGAACGGAAATTGGTTAACGGGAAACTATAAAAAAATTAAATTGAGAGGGGGAGCGGGGAAAGAGCACTTTATATGAAAGTCTGTCTTTAAAATTAAAAGGGTACCTAAGAGGTTTTCACGCGGACGAAGTCGCGGGCGACTGCTAGTTCCATTTAAATTGACAACGGTTACTCGGCAAAATCTAACACAACCCCTACCTACCACGCTGCTCTAATGCGGGTTGGCGGACCTAGTACGATAATGTTTAATTTTATTATCTCTAAATATTCATTTCACGACCACTTAGATATTGAAGACGGCTTAACGTGCTCTGAGCAATGAGGGTGTATCAATAACCCAGACGCCAGGATAAGAATTTTGCTGTTTTCTTAAAATAAAAAACTAGGATTTATTTCAACGAACCGACCCAGGATGTGAACCTAGGACCTCGTGATCGAAGTCTTATAGGTTAACCACTAGACCAGTGATTCTCAACCACTGTGCCGCGGCACTTTTGTGTGCCGCCAAATTTCAAAAGTGTGCCGCCAAATTTTGCAAATATATAATAATGTTAATATTATTAAATTATATTATTTAAAAAGAAAAATATTTTTAACATGAATATATACTTACATCCACAAAAAAATAAATTATCTTATTATTTGCTTTCCAAATTTGTGATTCACTTTGCGTCGCATTTTTCAGGAACACATTGGCGACGCAAACCTCGATCTTGGTGTGTTTAAAACTTTTTGTCATGAACTATTTATGCAGTGTTTAGTTGTAGTAAGTAAATAATTTTTATCTTTTTCTTTGTGTGCCGCCAAATTTTGAAATCATTAAATGTATGCCGCAACAAAAAAAAGGTTGAGAATCACTGCAGTAGACCTACAACGCCAGTGTATCTGACAGAGCAAGGCAGAGGTCCTGAAGCGTGGTTAGGTGATGTTAAGGGATGGAAACACTTGTATATTTTGAAACTCCGACATAAGACGGCTGCTTACCATAGATTAAAGACTACTAGATGGAGTCATAACGCGGCTGTAGGTTCAAGAGCGTGACAGACTTATTTCATTCGGCCTTTATTAGAAAGTGATACAAGATTATTTTCAAGAGTGGAGTTTGTGACAGACAAGGGACATATCTGAGCAATTATTTGCTTTTTATTAAATTTGCTGATAAATAATATAACTTTGCGGTTACTATATTAATTTAAACGTTATCGTGCTATGGTGGGTTGTAATATTTTCGGCTGCAATAGTCGCAGCGAACAGAAAATCGAAGGAATTACGTTTCATACGTAAGTAGGCATCAACTTCATTGATTCATGATTTAAAGCTTAGATATGTTATTTTTTAGCAAATTTCATGTATTATGCGTTTACTAAACTATATCTTCTATACTAACTACTACTAACTAACTATATCTTGTATAAAGTAATATTTCGTATTTTACGATATTCTAAAACATAACGTTTTATGATGTACTTTAAATGTTGACATGTCATGTCAATAAGGCTGATTTGCTGCATTTTCTGCGTATCATGTTACAGCAAGAGAGAGCAAGGGGGCGCTGCCGTCGTACGTTGGACGTTCCGTTTATTAAAACGTTCGGTCCGATACATAGCACAAAGGTAAGTCGATGTTTTAATTATTATAATTTAAATAAACTAAATATATTTACAATGAACTGTGTACCTAATATAATATGTAACTAAATTATTTACAATTCTAAATATTATACTAATAAATATTATACTAATAAATATTTTTGTTGTTTCAGGTGCTGTCGGCAACAGCCAGCAAATGGCAGTTCTTGATTCACAAACTGAAATAAAAACTCGTTAAATTGGAAACCCTTCCTTAAGTATTTTATAATAAACTAGAAGATGCCCGCGGTTTCACTCGTGTAGTTCTCGTTCCCGTGGGAATTTTGGGATAAAATGTGCCCTACGTGCCTGATATGTAAGCTATATTATTGCGAAGTTTCATCAAAATCGAAATAGTAACGAACATCATACGTAAGGATACAAGTCAAAGGGCCAATAAATAAAAACTTAATGAATTAGTACTGTTTTATTAAACGTATACAAAATTACAGTGAAAATAAATAGAAATTCTAAACACATTCCTAAATAATATTATACATAGACTTATTATAGAGATAAACAAAATACACTTTAGGTACGGTTAGATAGTGGACTGACGACATCAAACGTGTCACAGGGAGCCGCTGACCACAGGCGGCTCGGGATCAATGTGCTTGGAAGTGCCTAAAATAGGCCTGTATCCAGCAGTGGACGTCAATCGGCTGATGTGATGATGATGATGATGACGGATGGTGATGATGATGAAAGGTGACACTGATGATGATGATGATGATGATGGATTATAATGAAGGGTGATGACGACGTATGAGTATTACGATGAAGAATGATGATGATGAAAAGTGACAATATAATGATAAACTTCTTAAATAATAGTGATAACACGTATTAGAGATAAACAATATGATACGGATGGTGATGGTGATAATGTTGGATTCTAATGAAGGATGCTGATGATGAAAGGTGACGATGATGTTAATGGATTGTAATGAAGGTTGATAACGACGATGTGACGATGATGATGAAGGATGATGATGATGATGACGGATGATGATAATGACGATGGATGATGAGGATGATGATAATGAATTATAATGAAGGATGATGATGATGATGATAATGACGATGCATGATGAGGGTGATGATAATGAATTATAATGAAGGATGATGTTGATGAAAGATGACGGTGATGATAGTGATGATGATCGATCCTAATGAAGGATGATGATGATGATGGATTATAATGAAGGGTGATGACGACGTATGAGAATTAGGATGAAGGATGATGATGGATTACGATGGTGATGATGGATAATGATGGTGATGGTGGATTATGATGATAGATAAATATGATGATGATGATGGATTGATATCATAAGTAGTTATTTCATCATTATTAGCCTATTGATGGCCCACTACAGAGCCAGGCCTCACTCCTTGAAGAGGTGATATGAAACTTAGTCCCGTTACGCAGCTCCAAAGCGGGTTAAGTGTGATGTTTTATTAATTAACGATCACTATAAGTTGTCTAAAAACGTTAAAAGGCCCATGTTCAGTGGACGTCCATCGGTGATAATGATAATGATGATGATGATGATGATGAAAAGCTGACGAATGGACAAAATACTCTCTACGCACGTTTACGTACTCAGAGTGTCTAGTGTGTTTGTTACCGAGACGCTGCATATAAACGTAAAGCAAACTTATATGAAAATGAAACAGCGCCATCTAGTTATAGCGTGAGTAAACGCTTTTTTCTATATAATTTTTCTTTACGAGTGGTTACGTTTTTACGCAGTCACTCGGTGAAAGATGTTCACTTTACAAATGTGTTCACTTTACAATTCATGATACATATATAAAATTGAAGAAACGCCATCTAGTTTTAGCGTGAGTAAATGCTTTTTTTCTATATAATTTTTCTTTACGAGTGGTTACGTTTTTACGCAGTCACTCGGTGAAAGATGTTCACTTTACAAATGTGTTCACTTTACAATTCATGATACATATATAAAATTGAAGAAACGCCATCTAGTTTTAGCGTGAGTAAATGCTTTTTTGCAACAACGTGTCAACATTATATAATTTTTCTTTGTCCTTGGGCTGCCCGCGCGCGCGCCCCCCGCGCCCGCGCACGCCGCCGCCGCGCGACGACACCGGTGGTTACGTTTTTACGCAGTCACCTCGGTCCTTGGGCTGCTTGCTGCGCTGCTTGCCGCGCGCGCGCCCCCCGCGCCCGCGAAAGATGTTCACTTTACAAATGTGTTCACTTTACAATTCATGATACATATATAAAATTGAAGAAACGCCATCTAGTTTTAGCGTGAGTAAATGCTTTTTTTCTATATAATTTGATTTTAAGACAGGTTACGTTTTTACGCAGTCGCTCGGTGAAAAACTTACACTTGCCCTCAGAGCGTCCTCAGATGTTTATTTTACAAGGTGAGACGAAAGGAATATCTAGGATCAGACGAAGTACGCCGCGAGCTGCGCCATCTTGTCCTTGGGCTGCTTGCTGCGCTGCTTGCCGCGCGCGCGCCCCCCGCGCCCGCGCACGCCGCCGCCGCGCGACGACACCGCGCGGTGCTTCTCCACCTGACCATAGCAACAACGTGTCAAATATTGTTGTTCCTGTGAAAGGAGATGGTTCACCGCCCACATTGTTTGCCCCAGGAAAAATTAAATATTTATGTGTCTCAATGAACCTTTAACTTTGGGTTGGTAATCCTATCTAATTTAATAATAAATAGTATATTTGGCCCTAGATAGAGGGATTATTGCATAATCAGTAGCATAAACTCTTACTGAAATACCTGCCTAAAAGGTTATTTTAGTAAAAAATATTGCTATAGGTAATTTAACAATTTTTTGTGAAGCAGTGATGTCAAAGGAGGCCGCTGAGCGGGAGCGCGAGCGAATTGACCCAGCTCGAAGACGCAATCGCCGACACATTCCCGCTCGAGCGCTATAGTGAGGGCTCTGGCAGCCTCATCACCATCTTAAAAAGCGTCCACGGGCTAGACCAGGGGTCACACTATTTGTCCCCGAGCTGAGCCTCTGTGGGCAATGTGCAAGGGAGGCACTGGTATTCGTTGGTTCATAGAGATCCCAGAGCCTCCCTAATTGCACTGAGACGGCCACCGAGAGGGTTTTAGTGGGTAAAAATCCCACATAACCTGACCTTTCCCTCAATTGTTGGGTATCTTTGAGAAGATTTCCCCCCCGTAAACAAAAAAAAAAAAGGTAATTTAACAAACACAAAGTGAAATAATTGTTTTATTATGTCATACTTAGTGTTATCTTAACTACCGAAAACAAAGTGTTATGAAGAAAAGTCATTTCTTTATACACTTTGTATACAACTGTCAACTACGACTCAATAGGAATTAAAAATAATACCTTATTAGGTTTATTTTAAAAACCTGCTAGTTCTAATATTTCTATTTATATATTTAAAAATTATAATTATAAATCTATTTTATTTCGTTTATTTTAGGTCTCTAGTGGTTTTACATGTAAAACCACCCTGGGGCAGTTTTGGGACATCTCCTTTCTATAGACAAAAAGTTCTCACAAAAAATATTACAACAAAAAAAAATATTAACAGAATATTAATTGGATTCTAAAATTATAATTTACACTGGCTTAAGTTTAAATAAATTTTATAAATCGATTCCTTATATATGACGTGAGGAAAAAATAACAGTAACTAGCAAGAAAGGGAATAACTTAGACGTAACAAACCTTTTTCACCAAAAATAAACATTTTGTTTAGAAATTAGAAAAAAGAAAGGACCATAGCGAATGGAGGGATGTAGTCTCAACCGAGATAAATCTCACAAGAGGTGCGTTTTGAGAGACGTTCCACCAATTCTCTAGCGTTAACGATGTAAACGAAGCATCAACAACATTGCCCAAGGCCCCCAAAACCAATTGGACTAGTCGGCCAGTCATAGACGGCACATCACTATAGTTCGTTGGCTTTATGAATGCAGTGATTCATCATTGTTCGCCGGCTAAGCCTCGCCCCCTAAGCACTTAAATCGCACGTCGCGTTCTAAGCTATGCTTCCAACTGGTCACTGTGAACTGGGCCGGCACTCACTGCATTTCTAATGCGTATAATGATAATACACTTACGAGTGCGCTGAAGTTTGGCTCGCAGTACAGGCAGGCGGTCATCTCGGTGAGCGCGGCGGGCAGGCGCGTGCGCTCGGCGCGGTACTCCACGCTGACGAGCTGCGCGCCGCACGCGCCGCACGCCGTCTCGCACACCGCCACTCGGGACGCGTCTTCGAATATGTTGATGATGACGTCACACCTGCGTAAGCACAACACTGTCTTTAAATATTATTTTTACAAGGGCTTTGAGACGGAGAATACTTTTGTCATATACCACGTGTAAGGGACATGCAAACTTAAACCAGTGATTCAGTATACGATTCTAAGTCTCTCGGCTGGCTGAACTCTCGTGAAAGCTCTGAGTGTAAACAGTCAACACCTCGATGGCGTAAAGCCTACTTTTACTACAAAATGTGATTAACAACATAACATACTACTGGCTGACCTCTTGGTATAACAAGGTCAATGGCGTACTTTTGCCACAAACTGAGATTTTCATGATATACCACTGGCTGACCTCTCGTGAAAGCTTTGTGTATGAACACTTAATACCTTGATAACGAACAGCGAATTTATTGCTAAATCTTTTCATGTACATGTTAATATACTACTGGCTGACCTCTCGTGAAAGCTCTGAGTATAAACATTGAACACCTCGACAGCCCGTCGTGTTTACGACGGCGTAACGTGCGTGCTCAAGTTGCAAACATTTGCGACACTATCGCAGACACTTACCGGTTACACGCTAGTTTCCACTTGGGCGCGGACGGGTCGAGCACTAGCACGCCGTCGCACTCCACGCAGCCGGACACGCCCGTCGAGTTCACGCCGTACGGACACGTGGGGTGCGTGCACGAGTTGCAAACATTTGCGACACTATCGCAGACACTTACCGGTTACACGCTAGTTTCCACTTGGGCGCGGACGGGTCGAGCACTAGCACGCCGTCGCACTCCACGCAGCCGGACACGCCCGTCGAGTTCACGCCGTACGGACACGTGGGGTGCGTGCACGAGTTGCAAACATTTGCGACACTATCACAGACAATTACCGGCTACACGCTATTTTTCCACTTGGGCGCGGACGGGTCGAGCACTAGCACGCCGTCGCACTCCACGCAGCCGGACACGCCCGTCGAGTTCACGCCGTACGGACACGTGGGGTGCGTGCACGAGTTGCAAACATTTGCGACACTATCGCAGACACTTACCGGTTACACGCTAGTTTCCACTTGGGCGCGGACGGGTCGAGCACTAGCACGCCGTCGCACTCCACGCAGCCGGACACGCCCGTCGAGTTCACGCCGTACGGACACGTGGGGTGCGTGCACGAGTTGCAAACATTTGCGACACTATCGCAGACACTTACCGGTTACACGCTAGTTTCCACTTGGGCGCGGACGGGTCGAGCACTAGCACGCCGTCGCACTCCACGCAGCCGGACACGCCCGTCGAGTTCACGCCGTACGGACACGTGGGGTGCGTGCACGAGTTGCAAACATTTGCGACACTATCGCAGACACTTACCGGTTACACGCTAGTTTCCACTTGGGCGCGGACGGGTCGAGCACTAGCACGCCGTCGCACTCCACGCAGCCGGACACGCCCGTCGAGTTCACGCCGTACGGACACGTGGGGTGCGTGCACGAGTTGCAAACATTTGCGACACTATCGCACACTTACCGGTTACACGCTAGTTTCCACTTGGGCGCGGACGGGTCGAGCACTAGCACGCCGTCGCACTCCACGCAGCCGGACACGCCCGTCGAGTTCACGCCGTACGGACACGTGGGGTGCGTGCACGAGTTGCAAACATTTGCGACACTATCGCAGACACTTACCGGTTACACGCTAGTTTCCACTTGGGCGCGGACGGGTCGAGCACTAGCACGCCGTCGCACTCCACGCAGCCGGACACGCCCGTCGAGTTCACGCCGTACGGACACGTGGGGTGCGTGCACGAGTTGCAGCCGAAACCTTTCTTCATGTCCCTGTAAACGTTAACATATAAAAGTTTACACTACTGTGACGATCATAATCGTACATACTAACATATATAATAACACTAAAAATAATTAAAATATATATAAATATATATAAATATATATATACATGTAAAATATATAAGTGTTTTATTAAAGAATAGTAAAACGATAAACAACAGTGTATTATATTAAACGAGCAATTAGAAGTATCTTCTAATTGAACGCACAATCGTGAAGCGCTCCTCATTCAAATTTGTATACATATTGTATGTCAAATACGCCCCGAGGGCTGCCGGAGACGAAAAGTGACTTTCGAACGAATGCTAGATCTGCTCTGTGGTTGAGTGATGCGCGATGAGCCGCTCGTCACTAATGTGAGGATGCAGTGCTCCGAGTCTGTGTCTGTGTCTATGAGGATGCGGTGTTCCGACAGTGGCGCGGATTCATTGCTACTCTGTGTTTTCATCGAGCGATGAATATAATACATAGAGGTCGGTTATAAATAGTGTGAGAAGGCATATATGGAAGGAGATTTATAAGCAATAATCCATCAAGTAAAGTTATGCACCCTTACTAAGAAATATAGAATTTAATAAAATAAATTATTGAATTATGTGATAGCAAGACACATTATAATATAAATATATTAACATCTTCATATAAATATGCCTTGACAGCTTGGGCATTTACACGATAAAATACGACTGTTGTATTTTTATCTATGTTTAAAGCTTTTTGAACGCATAACACCTCGTAACGAGGTATACTCATCTGATTGTTTGAGGAGTGAAATACTGGCGCTTATATTTAGACGGTTTAGCTCTGAATCTACATCTGATGAGGTGTATGAAACGGATGTCTGAGCTCTATGTTGACTTACTGAGTGCCTTATTCTCTTTTAACTTCTCACAATTAGAATTCAATATAAAGAGGAACACACCTCTATAAAATGTGCTGTTTTCGAACGCCTTACACCTCGGTATCGAGGTATGAAATTAAAGAGGAACACACCTCTATAACTTGTGCCGTATACCTTTCTCTCACAAAGAAATGATTTGATATATTAATCCACGAATGGGGGGGGGGGGGGCTCCGGTTTCTCTAATAAGGGATTCGATTATGAGATTCTTTCCACAGAATCGTGCCGGTTCTTTGAACGGTTCGGTGAGCTGTGCGACGCGGTCGGCGCAGAATGTTCTAGCAACTAGCGAAGTTTATAGAGACATTAACGGAGGCTGCATTCACGAAGTGTGGCTATCATATTATAATTATTAAGATAGACGTTTTGCGGTAACCCTCACTCGGCCCGGGCATCATAGAACTAGCATTTCCGGTAGCGGGCCACCGTTATATGCGGGATGGAGCATATGACCATCTTTCAATAGAAAGATGCCATCGATCTAAAGTTTGTCTGAGGACTTACTCGGATCGCTCTGTGTGCGTATCTGTAATACCACTCTAATATTGATTGGAATTTTAAGTTCTTAAGAGAATTTGATTCTAATCACATTTGTGAAATTATACAATACACGAAGAGGTCACATAAATGGGAAACACTTCATGTATTGAAAAATATAAAGCAATTAATTTATAAAACATGAAAAGGGCCACATATATGAAAATCAGTTCATGTAATACAGTAAGAAAGTATGAGTTTAGAGATAGTCAAGATTTGTTTATGGTTGCATGAATTTTATCTTCTGAAACTCTAAAAGTACTTGAGTTATTTACGGACATAACATTGATAATAGGGTTCTAATCGAAAGACGATCACGTGCCAATCTAATACTTTTAAATTAAAAATATAATAACCTTTAGAAAGATCTAAAACATGGTGTAAATTGTGTTTATATTTATATGTGACGAATGTTTACTTTTGTATGGGACTTCGAAACAGTTACACTACTATCAAAATGTTCTAGTGGAATGACTTCGTGTTGGCCATTTCATGACATCAAGACGTTCTAGTCCTTTTGCGCTGGCCACCACAAATTTCGTCACGCCTGGCGTGAACACTATTATATATACAAACAAAAAAGAATTGAGGCAATGAATAAAGGACTTACTTAAAAACTTTACCAATTCTTAGGTCGTAGAAGTGGTACTTACCTAAAAGGCGGATGGTTGTAACAGTAGGGGCACAGCGGGAAGCTCTTGCCCTTACTGCCCGACGACCACGACAGCAGTTCGAAGTCGTCCAATGGGCACTTCAGCTCGCGGTAGATCCGCACGTTGCCGTTTTGCGGCAGAGAGTACGTGTCGTCGCAGTGGGAGCAGTGGAGACGTGCTGGTTTCGCCTATAATAGAAGGTAATGATGGTATGGTTAAATTACCTTAAGACCAAATTTTTCTAACAGTGTGTGTTGCCAAAGATGATATGACTGACTGTTCTGTGATGTGTTTTTTTTACTTTTTCTGTTAATGCGATGTATAAATAAAGAGTAAATAAACTCATATCATGTCGTGTCTACAAATTTCAAGTGCTTTTTAAAAAAATGCTCACAAAAGTTATACTTACTTGAATATACCTCATATAACGCCTACATTTCCCGCATCTGGACAAAGCCTTCCCGCTGGTCTTCAGAGACGAGAAGCTGACCTCAAACAGCTGGTCCATGGCCTCGATGGACCTCACGAAGTACTGGAACTTCCTGCGGAATATCTCCGCGGTGTGCGCTAATACAGCGTGAAAGTCGGCTTGACCGATTGCGATGAGGTTCAACTGTTCTTCGACCGCTGTTCGCATTGTTGGTAATACTAATTCTGGATCGATCTAAAAATATAAACAATATACTGTAATAGAAAGTTAAAAACGAACGGCTGGCAGTACGTACATTAAAAAAATCCTTTTATTATGTTTGGGCGATTAAAGAATAATAAAAATACCTAAATTGTTTTATTTGATAGATTATAAGGTTATCGCTACAGTATTTGAAAATATCGTCCTTGATCTCTTAGATCTTAGATAGATTTCAAAGTACTTTAATGGCAAAATTCACGACTCACAATGGATGGCCTTATAGGTATCCCACCCACATCCAGCTCTCAGGATGAAATCTGACATATCAAATACTACATTGATACATGTTATTTATGGCACAATTTTTGGAAACACCCTTTTACTTCTTCTTTCATTGGATTATAATGACGTCATAGTCAATACCGTGATACCATCATATCGTGCTTGTCCACGAGGGCAATTGCCTAAGAGTAAGGGCCTTGTCATACTAGCGGATTGCGAGCGTCTTCAAAGCGAAACGAGCACGCAACGAACACGGTACGGGCGCGCAGCGAAAACGCCGCGCATACACCAAATTAGTGCTTAGTGTTCTATATAGAACTAATGGGACAAAATTAAAGAAATGTCGATATCAACATCTTGTTTGTACGTTACATATAAAATATCTATAATGTTTATAAGTATAATATAGAATATCTTTTGATTGGAATAATAAATGTATCGAATACAGCTTTGCTTAAATTGCACAAAACGTCCTTAAAACGGTTTTTAATATAATTTTTGTCTAAACTGAATAGTTTGCGCGAAAGCTACTTCTAAAGTGGTAAAATGTGTGTGTCCCTGTAACTTCTAAAATGAGAGAATATTTTTTAGACACAACTACTACTTGGTTTTAATAACTTAGCTTTTGTCGCAAGGTACATTTTTTTGTTAAAAACAAAATGAAATATCAATCAAAATAATATAAAGTTTAAAACTTATATGCTATAAGTAAAGTCAAGAACAAAAACTATACTACAGTACTATATAGAACTATTGGGATATAATTTGACAGCACGGAAAATATCCCAACAGTTCTATAGAACTACGGTATGGGGTACTACTGGGATGCACCCAATAATACCATGTTGTACTGTCCCGTACTAACTCTAGTAATAATGCTAATAACGCTATTCGTTTTGCAAAACAACACAAAGTAGTCGCTCTCTTCCATTCGATTAATTGATAATATATCTTCCCAAATTCGTCGATTTCGTTTTCGAGTTCGGCGTCTTCGAAAATGGTAATTAGCAGATTCCTCGTCAGAATCCATTTTGTTACTGAATGTACTGTTACGTCGTTAATCCACTACAAATCACGATCCGCGTTTGCCACGCCTACGCGACGTTCTCGCTGCGCAGCCGCGTCCTTTCCACTCCGCATCCGTTCGCAAACTGCTAGTATGAAAAGCTGTAACAATACCTTCTGATATCCGCGAATGAGCACAACGCCTAGGCTGGTGGGCACCAGTCGTCTGCCGCTGCCAACGTTGACGTAGTTCCGTTGGCAGATGTTGTTGATGTGAACAGGTTATGATAAGGCTGTAACAGTACCTTCTGATATCCGTGAACGAGCACAACGCCTAGGCTGGTGGGCACCAGTCGTCTGCCGCTGCCAACGTTGACGTAGTTCCGTTGGCAGATGTTGTTGATGTGAACAGGTTATGATAAGGCTGTAACAGTACCTTCTGATATCCGTGAACGAGCACAACGCCTAGGCTGGTGGGCACCAGTCGTCTGCCGCTGCCAACGTTGACGTAGTTCCGTTGGCAGATGTTGTTGATGTGAACAGGTTATGATAAGGCTGTAACAGTACCTTCTGATATCCGTGAACGAGCACAACGCCTAGGCTGGTGGGCACCAGTCGTCTGCCGCTGCCAACGTTGACGTAGTTCCGTTGGCAGATGTTGTTGATGTGAACAGGTTATGATAAGGCTGTAACAGTACCTTCTGATATCCGTGAACGAGCACAACGCCTAGGCTGGTGGGCACCAGTCGTCTGCCGCTGCCAACGTTGACGTAGTTCCGTTGGCAGATGTTGTTGATGTGAACAGGTATAGAGGCGTCCGTGCCTATACCGTGTTTCTCCATCAGGGTAATGACCTGGAAATCACAAGACTTATTGGTAAATGGTAATACGAAGGGCACATAATTCGAATTCGAAAAGGGCACAGTCGGTGTCCTAAGATTTTGGAATGGCACCGAAAAAGTATTACTGGAAAAACTGAAAAGATCAAACGTGTTCCAATTAAGGGTTTATCAGGGCTAACGCTTAAACTCGCGCGGGTGCACGCTCGCGGGTGTATAATGAAAAATAGTATGGACAGCGCAGGCGCGTGCGACGGAGCGCGGGCGCGGGTGGCGGATCGTCACCCGCGACGGGCACACGCGAGCGGGTTAGTTTCTACAAATCAGACAGGCGCCGCTAGATGCCACGGTCACACGCATCGGAGGCTAGGTACAATCATGAACATCGATACAAAGCGCGTAATAATTGAGGTGCAATTTCAGCCAATATTATGGGATATGGCGAATGAATTATCAAATTCTCCGCTGAGTAACCTGCTTGTCAAGAACGGGTTATGCAGTCGACGTTGTTTCCGTTGACGTCTTTTTGCCAAATAATAAATTAGTAAATAATCCATGGTAATCTACTCGACACAACTGTAAACGCTCGACATCAAAGTTAGCGCTAACTGAGACGGGCGCACGCGACAAGTGCCCGCTCGCGGATTTGTGGCGCGCGGCGGTCGCTCGCCGCGTGCGCCCGCGCGAGTTTTAGCGTTAGCCCTTAGTGTGATTTATGGTTATGCTGTGAATGTGTTCATTTTGGAATTGTTCAGTCACAACCCTGAACTAATGATGACAGTCTTGATCCAATTGATGTGCTCTTAAGCAATTTCATTAGAAAGACTATATGATTGTAAAAGTATGATAATATTTTTTTTTTATTGTAGTACCATACGCCGGGTTTACCTCAGACTCCGTGAGGTAGTCGGGCGGGGAGGTCTGACACTCCACCAGTCTATGGTCGTGAGCTCGCAGGATATCATCCACGTGTAGAGGCGGCACGAACTCGTCCTTGCCAAATGCCTGAAGAAAGAAAATTAAAAAAATTACTGTTATTCGGGCCTGAGGTCCAAATTTTTTTCTGACGACCTCCGTGGCGCAGTGGTATGCGCGGTGGATTTATAAGACGGAGGTCCTGGGTTCGATTCCCGGCGGGGCAGATTGAGATTTTTCTTAATTTGTCTTGGTCTGGCTGGTGGGAGGCTTTCGCCGTGGCTAGTTACCACCCTACCGACAAAGACGTACCGCCAAGCGATTTAGCGTTCTGGTACGATGTCGTGTAGAAACCGAAAGGGGTGTGGATTTTCGTCCCACTCCTAACAAGTTAGCCCGCTTCCATCTTAGACTGCATCATCACTTAACATCAGGTGTGATAGCAGTCAAGGGCCAACTTTGTAGTTAATAAAAATAAAAAAAAATCTCCTAAATAGAAGAGTGATGTGTGTCGTCGACAGTCGCGCGACAGCGTTGTGATAAAATGTCCCGTTATGTTAGTGTTATAAATAGTGATGAAATGATGAAATTCCATAAAGTAGCATCAGATTCTTTGAGCGGTACTCAAATTCAGGAGATGTTCAAGTGAGTATTGAATTTGAATGGATATGTTGATGACAATATAATCATCCTAGTTACCTGCCAATGCATAATCTCGGTGTACCCAGCATCCACCAACGTATTGCCAGTATAGTAGAACGTCTCGGAGCCGACTTGGAACGTGATCGTGGTAGACAGGTAGCGACAGTCGCGCGACAGCGTTGCGATAAAATGTCGCGTTATGTAGTCGTAGATGCGCCACATGTCGCCGTCTAACTCGGATTCCGCTGCAAATTACATCATCAATATTATGATAATGGCCTTTGATGCACCCCATGGCGCAGTGGTATGTGCAGTGGATTTATAAGATGGAGGTCGTGGGGTTCGATTACCGGCTTGGCCAAATAAGATTTTTAAGACTTGTATGCACCAAGATTTTGGTTATCATAACCAACGGTTAACAATTAGCTAAACGTAAAATTTACTGTTCACGACAACCCGTACACCGGTTAAGGACGTAAGCTCGGTTAAGATAACAGCCCGGTTTACGTCCTTAACCGGCGTACGGGTTTATTATAAAAAATTTATAGTAAAGTTATGTTAACCGTTGGTTATGATAACCGAAATCTTGGTGCACACAAGCCTAAATAGGTCTGGCAGGTGTGAGACTTCAGTCGTTGCTAGGTTATCACTAAAAAAAATGTAGATTTTCAGTTTATATAATTGTGATGTACTAGAGTACGCCCGCGGTTTCACCCGCGTAGTTTTCGTTCGCTTGGAAAAGTCAGAATAAAATGTTCTTCTGTTATATAAGCTATATTATTGTGAAGTTTCACCAAAATCCATTCAGTAATTTTTGCGTGAAAGGGTAACAAACATACATACATACATGGACATTTTCGCATTTATAATTATAGTAAGGATTCGGTAAAATATTGTTTTAAATATGTTGTTTCAAGAATTTTGTTATTTTCATCGATATAGGATTAAATAGGGGTTGGTATATTTATGAAAATTAATAATCAAAAGTAACTTTGACGACCTCCGTGGCGCAGTGGTATGCATGGTGGATTCATAAGACGGAGGTCCTGGGTTCGATTCCCGGTGGGGCAGATTGGGATTTTTCTTAATTTGTCTTGGTCTGGCTGGTGGGAGGCTTTCGCCGTGGCTAGTTACCACCCTACCGCCAAAGACGTACCGCCAAGCGACTTAGCGTTCCGGTACGATGTCGTGTAGAAACCGATAGGAGTGAGGATTTCATCGTAATCCTAACAAGTTAGCCCGCTTCCATCTTAGATTGCATCATCACTTAAAACCAGGTGTGATAGCAGTCAAGAGCCCACTTGTAGTCGATAAAAAAAAAAACTCACAGGCTGGTTTCATGGGCGTGATGGGCGGATGGTCGCCCGCGTCGTGGCCCTTCTTCGGCTTGTTTATACCGTTGGAGATTAACGCGCGCACTTCGGAGCCCCATTTGGCCGAGTTTTGCTGCTGACGCAATGTTCCACTATAATGAAAAAAAAGGAATAATAAACCAAAACCGACTTTAATACGCACTAAAAAGTAAAAATAATTGCAGATATTTTAATTTATTTAATCATATTTAATAATCCATAATATAGTTGGTGGCTTCCAAGTTTAAGAAAAGTTTATTTAACGAAGTAAGAAAACATTTTGTGAGTTTTAGGTAATATTCTTAAAATAGAAAGCTAATATTCTATGATAAAAGGAAATATTCTTAAAATAGAGGCACCGACTTCATAGATATGGTTAAGTAAATTAAAGCAACTGTGAGGTATGGTATATAATTAAGTAACTCCTCCATTTTTTAGTCGGTTAGCTCGCTTCCATTTTGATTGCATCATTCCTTACCATCAAGTGTGATTGTGATAAGTGATCAAGTTCTATGGGTTTACCTAAGATGACAACGCAAAAAATCAATACTTTAATTAATTTTAAATTAAAACTTACATAAGATCGAAGTTTTCAGAATAACTTGTAGTTTCAGTTCGAGGATACGAAATGTAACCCTGGGTGTACAGTCGCTCAGCAATCTGTGAAAAGTGATCAAAAATATTAACCCTCTTAATAATTCATTTATTAAGAGGGCTTTATTAGTGCTCTTAATAATTCATTTATTAAGAGGGCTTTATTAGTGCTCTTAATAATTCATTTATTAAGAGGGCTTTATTAGTCCTCTTAATAATTCATTTATTAAGAGGGCTTTATTAGTCCTCATAATAATTCATTTATTAAGAGGGCTTCATTAGTCCTCTTAATAATTCATTTATTAAGAAGGCTTTATTAGTGTCCTCATAATAATTCATTTATTAAGAGGGCTTTATTAGTCCTCTTAATAATTCATTTATTAAGAGGGCTTTATTAGTCCTTTTAATAATTCATTTATTAAGAAGGCTTTATTAGTAGTTAAGAGGGCTTTATTAGTCCTCTTAATAATTCATTTATTAAGAGGGCTTTATTAGCCCTCTTAATAATCCGAACTACAAAAAATCTAGCATAAACATAATCAACCATCTTGTAGAGATAGTTTACTCAAGTCAGTTTTCTAAAAAACCTGGTCATGAATAATTTTCTTTTTTGGCTTTTTGGAAGGTTAAGTTATTTTCTCACACAAATCTCTGACTGGTTCGTTAGTGCAGTGGTTATTAAGTTATAATGTAGCTTGTTCAGATCACTATACCCTGGATTCGAATCCTGGGTTGGGTTATGGAAAGAAAAGTCATTATAGTATAATTTTCTTTCTTTTTAGAAATTTACAATAAAATTCTATGCCCCGATTTGGGAAGCTGTGGGGCAAGTGTGAGTTTTTCACCGAGCGACAACGTAAAAACGTACTCACTCGTAACGTGAAATTATATAGAAAAAAAGCGTTTACTCTGACTATAACTAGATGGCGCTACTCCAATTCCATTTAAAATTTGCGTTTACTGTTCTTTATATCGACGCGGTAAAGTCTTACACTAGGCACACTGATTGCGCCTTGTGCCTCAGAGAGCACATTTACCCGTCAATCCCAGTGATCATCATCAAAATTTGATACTGATCGGTAAATAAGCATACACTATCAACTCAACACACAGTACAGGCTCCATATCCCCTCTCCTACAAGGAGCCGATCCCTGGAATGGACTGTTATTAGGCTGATAACGGTCACCTGCATGGCATGATGTGGGCCCATACCCAGGCCAGCGCTGGCCACTCTCATCAGTTCCACGGTGTTCAGAGCCGTGGGACGCGACTTCACCTTCTCCTTGGCTTGAATTGACACCACTCTGTTAAAAAAATAATCATGTAACTTATTGTACACATACTCAAAAGGGCCAGAACTCACAACAGTTACAAAAAATAATTATAATCAATTTTAAATTATATATAATAAAAATCAATTAAATTTGTATACCATTTAAAAAACGTTAACAATAATCATACTTTAATTTTAATTATATTGCTATTTGCCTTTGAAAGTTTCGTGAAAATTGGTCCAGCCATTTCAGAAATTAGTCAGAACAAACACACAGACAAATTTTGACGTGACAACGTCTTATAATTCAGTTAGATATTACCACATATTGCACATAATATAACGGGAGCTACAATCAAAGACCGCGTCGGTGACATAACTGATTTATTACCAAAGTACCCACATACAACACGCCCCCCCTTAAAAAAAATACTTATGTATAAACAAAACAACAAGAAAAAATCACAACCGTAAATGAAGCCTCCAATACAATTTATCTCAAAATTATAAGGACACACAAATGAATTACTACTTACTACTTAATCGACATGCAACTATTCGTAAATTTTTAGCCAGAGATACATAATTATAATCTAACTTAACGTAGTCCATATTTTCCAGTAAACCTACAAGCACGCTTGGGGCGTGCGCCCGCTATGACTTGATCCTCAGTCGGGGGCGGAATTGGTTCCGATTTATCGTCAACATTTATACCAGATGTATTAATTACATTTGCACCTGATGGCGACGGATCAATATTGGAATTGGGTTGACCTTCTTCGGGCCCACTGGACTCGTTAGAGACAGAGTCTTCAATGGTAGGAACCGAAGAGTATCGAGCTGGCTTTCTAACTGACAATAATTGATCTATATGACGTGGAAATTCTCGACCGTCAGACGTACGTACTCTGTATGTGCAGGGCGTCTCCCGAGCCGTAACATCAGCTGGTACCCATTTTTCCTGTCTCGGATTAAAATTTCGGGCTAAGACTGTACTACCGACCTCTACGCTTCTGTCAAACCCGGGTTTTAACTGTCCCGATTTCTCTTGGGAAGTTTCCATGCGATCCTTTGCCGACGGTTTCAGTGCGTCTAGCCGCCCGCGCAGACGTCGGCCCAGGAGGGCAACAGCCAGCGCGATTCCCGTACTCGCGTGCTCCGCGTTACGATACTGAAACAGGAACTGGTGGATCGCTGTATCAACATCCATACCTTCGTGCAACGCCTTCTTCATGGCCCGCTTCACAGATTTTACTGCGTTCTCGGCGGCACCGTTTCCTGCCGGCCTGTAAGGGCTGGTTATCGTATGTGTTATTAGATTCTTTTTTAGGTACTCGGCGAATTCAAACGAACTAAACGGAGGACCCCCATCGCTGACCAAGACTGATGGTAATCCAAAACGAGCGAACAATTCACGCAGCTTACCTATGGTAGCGGTGGCCGTGGTACCTTCGCTCATCTTCTGTACCTCGATCCACTTGCTGTGAGCATCCACAGTGATTAAATAACGCTTACCTCGGAACTCCGCGAAATCAATATGCAAACGGCACCAGGGGCGCGCCGGGAAAGCCCACGGGTGCAGCTGTCCACGCGGCGGCGCATCACGCTGCTGGAGGCATGCGGAGCATTCACGAGTCAAACTTTCTATTTCAGTGTCTAACAGAGGCCAATAAACATAACCTCTAGCAAGGGATTTCATTTTAACGACGCCAAGGTGACCTTCATGAAGTTCCCTTAACACTCGACGTCGCAGCACCTCGGGTATTACCACCCGATGATTGTACAATATGCAACCCATCTCGATACTCAGGCAGTCCTTTCTGTTGAAGTAAGGTCTTTCTGCCTCCGTGACCTTGGAAGGCCAACCGGTCTCCACATATCTATAAATATTTTTTAAAATATGATCCTTCACAGTATTTCGAGCGACTTCATTGGCGGAGATTGGAAAAGAATCTTCCACGTAATTAATATACGCAATCGGAACCCGTTCCGGCTCTTTACGTTCATGCGGCAAAGGGAGACGCGACAGAGCGTCACTACAGTTGTCTTTAGATTTTACAAATTCAATTTCGAAATCATACGCTGCTAATCGAACTGCGTATCTCAACAATCTACTGGCAACTGTCTGTGGCAACCCTGATTTTGAGCCAAATATAAACAAGAGGGGCTTATGATCGGTTTTAATAATAAAATGACGACCGTACAGATAATGATGATTCTTACTAACACCACTGACAATGGCTAAGGCCTCTTTATCTAACTGACTGTACGCGCGCTCGGCCTTATTCAGCGTTCGCGACGCGAAACATATAGGGCGCTCCTCGCCATTAGGGTAGCGATGGGCTAGTATACTCCCGATGCCGTACGAACTACTATCCACTGATAGCACAAGTGGAAGCTTTGGATCATAATGAACAAGAACATTTTTACTTAATATCATGCTCTTCACGGATTTAAAAGCCTGTTCACATTTGTTCGACCAGTTCCAGGCCACATTTTTCTTTAACAACTCATGCAAAGGTGCCAGTACCGTACTGGTATTTACCAGGAACTTGGAATAATAATTTACCAACCCTAAAAACGAACGCAGTTGCGACACATCGGCTGGAGTGGCGGCCTCGACGATTGCTTTCACTTTATTAGGATCGGGATGCAACCCATTTTTATCGATAACAAAACCTACGTAAGTTATACTATCTTGTAGAAATGAACATTTCTCATACTTAATTCTAAGACCAACGTCACGTAAACGTCTAAAAACACGTTTTAAATTAGAAATATGTTCGGCCCTGTCCCGGCCGGTCACGGCAATGTCGTCCAGATAAACTACTACGCCACTCAACCCCCGGAGGGTTTCTTCCATAAACTTTTGAAACTTCTCGGGAATGCAATTCAGTCCGTAAGGAGTGCGTCTGTACACGAATGTGCCAACGTGCGTAGATATAGCTGAATACGCCTGAGAATCTTCATCTAATAATAATTGTTGATACGCATTAGTGAGGTCGATCTTAGAAAATTGTTGACCGCCACTCAGCGCGGCAAATAACTCTTCGATTCGTGGCAGGGGGTAGGGCTCCCGTAACAACTTCGGGTTAATGGTTACTTTGTAATCACCACAGATACGAAGTTCGCCAGACTTTTTGATCACCGGCACGATTGGGGTTCCAAAATCAGAATAGTCCACCTTAAATATGGTACCTTCTGCCACGAGCCGATCCAACTCTTTCTCGACTGGTTCACGTAACGCTAAAGGCAACTGCCGTGCTTTGATAAAAACCGGGGTTTTATCTTTTAATTTTAATGACATTCGTACCGAACATGTACCCAACCCAGGCGCGAACACGGTAGGAAAATCTCGACGTAGGCTCTCCACTATTGTGTCATCTTTTAAATTACAAAGAAAATCGTTAATTTGTAACGCATCAATTTTTAAATGTCGTAGCCATGAACGACCAATCAGCGGTGGGCCCCCGTCTTTGATGACAAATAATTTTAGTTGACTAGCTTTGTATTTTTCCAGTATAACGTCTACTAATACATAACCTACCGGTTCAATTAAAGTTCCCGTATAGGAACGCAAACGGACACTGTTTTCGTTTAAAGTACAATTTTTAAAATACCGCAAATAGCAATCATAGTTAATAGTAGATAACTTACTGCCAGTGTCCAGCTCGAAATCCAAAAACATTTCGTTTACCTGTACACGCACACTATACGGGCGATCACCCAGGCCGCACACTTTTAAACTAAACATCTCACTATCCGAAGCACTATCACTATCGAGATAATTATGAATTTTACCCCGCGCGCGACCTTGAACTTCACTGTCACCTGTTCCGCCACGTCTCGCGCTCTTCGCCGCGCAGGACGAACGAACGTGCCCTCTCCGCCCGCATCGCCAGCAGGTCACCGCCGCCGGCCACGCGGCGTGCCCGGCGCTGGCGCTGGCGTGAGCCCGTGGCGCGCGACCTTCCGCCGCCACCCGAAGCAGCGGCTCCGCCGCGAGCGCCGGGTCCCCGCCTGTAGTTTCACCCGACGACACACTGGCTTGCGCGTGCCTGTCCGCAGCCTCCAACGCGAAAGCTAATTCCACAGCTCTTTTGTAGGTTAACTCGGGCTCTGCAAACAGGCGCGACCTCATATCATCACTAGCCAACCCGGATACGAATTGGTCTCTTAAATTTTCTTCGAGATTCGATCCAAAATTACATGTACTCGCTAGATGTTTCAGTGCTTGTAGGTACTGGCCGAGTGGTTCGCCAGCCCTCTGCCGGCGCAAACGAAAAACATGTCGCTCGGCAATGTCGGATCGCTTCGGTTCAATATGTTCACCGACTATCTTTACCGAATCCGCGAACGTTTTTGTTTCAGGATTATTGGGGGCACACAAATCACACATCAGATCATACGTAGGTTGGCCCACCACCGTAATTAGCGTTGCGACTTTTAAACGATCGTCGATTTGATTGAGTTCGATTAACTGTTCCACGCGTCGTATACAAGCCGACCATTTTTTGCTGTTTAAATCAAAACACACGATTTTTCCGATCGGCATTTTGGAAAGGCACTTTAAAAACACACAGTAACTATAATTTTCCTCGTCGCCAGTTAGATATTACCACATATTGCACATAATATAACGGGAGCTACAATCAAAGACCGCGTCGGTGACATAACTGATTTATTACCAAAGTACCCACATACAACAAATTCGACAGAGCCGGCTGCATGCACGAAAAAACATGACTCATGCGGCGTTACCTCGCTTTGAGGCGTTCCATGTAAGGCTTGAAGTGCAATCGAGAGCGCGGAACGAACGACAAAGAAGCACAATCGACCTTTGCGTTCGGCAGCGTTCGACATCCGTCTATTAAATATAATTATTAAATATATTAATTTTAAATTAAAAATTAATATATTTATAAATTAATATATTTATTATAAATTTAAAATATAAATTTATAAAATCAAAATCAATTATTTTATTAATTTAAATTAATATTTATAAAAATATACTTAAATTAAAAATTTTAATAACCAATTAAATGCTACCATTCCATCAGTATTTTCTTTGTTGTCACGTTCAAATATCGTCAGTAAACCGACTTTATAGACAACCAATTTTTTTTTAATTGATTTCTGGTGTAAGTACTATATATACTCACATATGCAAAGATGTTAATTTGAAATTACAAACTGACACCCAATTCTCTATCAACTTCAAGTATACATCTCAATTTTTTAAAATTCCTTGTGAATTTGACGGCGAAATTCATGAGTGTTATAGGCTAATTCTTATCCTGATATTCCCACGGGAGTGTAACTACATGGATGGATATTGTGACAATAATATTAAAACTTACGTTGCCTCCTTAATTTCTTTAATTCCAGCAAGGAACATATTAGCAATGTCTTTCTCGAAGCTTCTAACTCTCTTCCATTCTAGAGGTAGCTCCCGACCCTCAGACGTCGAGGCGGTGACTCGCAACACCCAGTATGTTTCAGGCTTGAAGGTCTGGATCTCATCGTGACGTTGGACACAGAAACCGAGAGTTGGGGTTTGGCAGGGACCATAAGAAATTAGGGATGCGTCGAGGTCACCATATCTACCTGGAATGGAAATAGTGTATTTTTTAATCATTCTGTTTTTTTATTACATGCACAAATGATAAATAAACTCATTAAATAATGAATTAATGATTAAGCGATTTTGGTACTGGCGTAAAATATTATCACGCAAATATTAAATTAATTAGAGTAGACCTAGGAAGCGGAAGACATGGTAGAGAAATAATTCTTGTCTGTGAAGTCGATTTACGGACAAAAATTTTGTGAAAACGTCATAAGAAAACATTTAAGGTCACGATGAACGCTTAGGCCGATCGTCTCTCTATAGCTCTCAGTTACACTCTTGGCTCAGGAGGAACGTGACAATGAGTCATACATTTTCGTGAGTGCAGCCAGCGTTCATCAATTTATAATAAACTTTCACGTGAAAATAACCGAAAATCGTAGCAATAAGGTATTTGACTTTTTTGACTCAGAATATTTGTTACTTTATACAAACTAGGAATAAAATAATGACACACACTGAAAATAAAAAACATATACAAAATTACAGGCACCTAAAATCTTGGAGTGGAGGTCTTTCCGCAAAACAAAAGTTTGTACGAGCGTTGTTTGATGTAACAGAAACGTGACGTCACGTCTCTGTAATACTGTCTCTTTCTAATCAGAAATATTTAAATGATAATTATTTTTTCCACAATTTTATTTGTTATTAAATTAAAGCTTTAAAAATAATTTAAACTTTGATATTTCATTTGCAATATATTATATATTTATGTTTGGGATATTACATATTCATATTTGGGGTATTACATATTTATATTTGGAATATTAGATAGTGATATTTTCGATTTTACCAACAAGTCGAGATACGTCGAATGGCACATGCAAGGCCTCCTTGGCTCTTCTCAGTAGCCATGCCACCCCACCCCTCTACTTTCTCTAGTTGAGTATCATGAAAACTTACCCTGAAAATATTTAGTCTGAAATCGTGTAAATGCACATCCAATACGTAGATCGAGCTCCTGGCGAGCGTCAACACTGCGCGACTCATTTTCATTCGGCCTAACCAGATTCATCATGGCCGCTTTGATATCTTTCTCAGTTATGGCAGAGAAGCGTGCACGATAAGTCACTAATGGAGACAGTATATCTCCTTTCATAGATTGTTGCACACAGGACATTACCTGGAAGTAGATATTCTTTGACAATTTGTCTTAAATTTTTTTTTTTGGGAAATTGGAACTTTTCCATTGCAACAACTTATTAAAAACAGGATAAAGATTGAAGAAGAATTGACGACCTCCGTGGCGCAGTGGTATGCACGGTGGATTTATAAGACAGAGGTCCTTTTTTTTTTTTTTTTTTTTTTTTTTTTTTCGCTGGGAAATGCATTTACGCATCTCGGGCGCAGACTGCGCAGGGAGAACTGTGCAGTCTGCGCTCGGGTATGTGGGACTCGCTGGCTGAACAGCCATAATACCCACTAAAACCCAGCGGAGCCATCTGCGTCTTTTATTGGGACGTCAAAGGATCGCGGAAGCAGGCACTTTGACGTCCCGACGTGCTCGTCGATGCACTCAGTGGTGACTACATGGGCGGCAGGAGATGCGCATATCGGCGTCTCCTACCACCCGTTCTTCTTCGGCGGAGCGGATGAGCATCAGCCGCCTGCTCTCTCTGCCGCTCCGAGGCCTCCTTTAAGCCGATGACGGTCTCACAAAAGGAGGCAACGTGAGTCCACCCATCCTCGCTGTCGAGCATGCACCTGACAATACTAGGCAGCGAGAGATCTCCGTTTAGAAGAGACACCAAAGAGTGCCTCTGTGGCGCCCATGATACACATTCTGCCAGAGTATGGCGCACCGTGTCCTCTGGCGCGCCACACTCATGACAGACCGGCAAGGCCTCCCTCCTCGCAATCCCGTGCAGGTATTTACCGAAACAGCCGTGTCCAGTAAGCACCTGCACGAGACGGTACGATAATGCGCCATGGCGCCGCGTCAGCCACCGTTCTAGATGGGGCCGCAAACCTTCAACTGTCCAAGTGCCAGCCACCGGCGACTCGAGGTCCTCTTTCCACTTCTGGACCAGGGTCTGCCTCCCGAGCGTTCTTATGCGTTTTAATTCCTCAGGGCCTGGTCGTTCCCCTCGTGACCTCAAACTTGACCGATGGTGATACACCTGGGCGAGTAACTCGGCCTGCAGTTCCCAAGGCGGATCACCCGCCAGGAGCGTGGAAGCCGTCCATGATACCGTACGATACCCCCGGATAACACGCACAGCAATGACCCTTTGCGGCCTCCGCAGAAGGGACACATTCTGCGGAGAAAGTGCGTGTACCCAAATGGGAGCACCGTACAGTGCCATACTCCTGATGATACCAGCGTATAGGCGTCTACAGGCCGAGGCCGGCCCCCCGATATTTGGCAAAAGCCTTCCTAAAGCGGCGGCTGCACCAACGAGCCTAGGACCCAGCAGCTCGAAGTGCCTGCGGAACGTCCATCTGCCGTCCAGGATAAGGCCCAGATATTTCATCTGGGCCTTCACATCTACCCTTTCACCTTGGACGGTAATGTGGGCACCTCGTGGAGGACCCCTCCGTGGGCCGTGAAATAAGAGGGCCTCGGTTTTGGAAGCCGAGACCTTCAGGCCCAGCATTTGGATCCTCCTTATCACCAAGGACGTTCCAATTGTGGCCAGTAGGGACGCCTCCTCATAGGTTCTTCCGCGAGCCGTGATGAGAGTGTCATCAGCGTAGCAAAACACTCTCATTCCGGGAAGCAGAGGTGACCGCAGGAGCCAATCGTAACCGATATTCCAAAGTATCGGCCCCAAGACTGATCCCTGCGGTACACCGTTCAGTACTTGCCGTCGTTCTCTCTGTCCGTCACTTCCCATCCAGGATATCCATCTATCCCGGAGATACGACTCCAGCAGTCTCCCGAGATATAGAGGCACTCTATGGAATCGGAGTGCCTCCAATAAAGTCTCAAAAGGGAGGCTGTTGAAGGCATTCGTGATGTCCAGAGAGACGGCTAGGACGACGTCCTCTCTGGCCACTGCATCATCCGTAAGGGCCTTCAGTGATTCCAGGGCGTCAAGAGTCGAACGACCTGCCCTGAAGCCAAACTGCGCGTCTGAAAGCCCCGGGCCGACAGTCTCTAAGTGCTCAACGAGTCGGTCAGCAATGATTTTCTCAAAGAGTTTCCCGACTTCGTTGAGCAGGACTATCGGTCGGTAGGCCGCCGGAGTGTTCGCTGGACGGCCCTCCTTACGGATAAGGCACAGCAGGCCTTCCTTCCATGACTCAGGAAAATGTCCAGTCCGCAGGCATTGACTGAACAGATCTCTGAGGCTCTCTTCGAGGAACTCTCGGATCATGAAAATGACCCGACCCGGAATACCATCCGGTCCAGGAGCAGTCTTTTTGGACCGAAGACGGTCCAGGGCCACGTCCATCTCCTTCTCGGTGACCAGCGAAAAAGAACCACTGTCTTCAACAGCCACTGAAGAAGACATCGTCGGAGGGACATGGCCCCGGGAATCAGGAAAGAGTTCATTAACTACCTGGCGCAAGAACCTTGGCTGGAGGGTCTGAGTAATAGGAGGCCCCTGATTTCGGAGCTTCCTCCTCGCAACGCGATAAGGGCGTCCCCAGGGATCTCGATTTAAACCTTCCAGTAGCTCCTCCCGAGCCCTCTCCTTGGCGCAGCTAATAGCCAGTTGTAGGGCCTTTTTGGCCCGATGATAAGCCTGCCGTAGCTCTTCTTCTAGAGCTACATCCAGGCCATTTCTTCTGCGACACCGGACATAGTTCCTTCGGGCTCTGTGACTGGCAGTACGCAGATCCGCGATTTCCTCCGACCACCAGTACACGCAACGGTAACGGCGCCACCCGCGGACCCTTGGCATGGAGGAATCACATACGACGGTCAGGGCTTCGCATAGTCGATTCGCACGAATATCGACGCTGATATCCGACTCAGATATTGGAAAGGACCATCGGTGGACTATTGCGGCCTCTCGAATTAACTCTTGATCCATCTGACTCAAGCACCAGCGTGGGAAGCGATTTAGACTTCGGACGGGAATCATCGGGACGGCAGAAGGAGCAGAAATTTCAAACCTAATATAATTGTGATCTGATAAAGTCTCTACCCCCTCTTCCACCCTCCAGTCGGTGACTCTGTCGGCGACCGAAGGAGTGGCGAATGATAAGTCCACAATAGATCCCCCCCGTGCGCGAACGCAGGTGTAGGCTGTTCCCCTGTTGAGTAAGGAGAACCCTTGGTGCACAGCCCACACCTGTACAGCCCTGCCCCTACCGTTAGTATTTGGATTCCCCCAAGCTTGGGACTTGGCATTAAAATCGCCAAGCACCAGGGTGCGCCCTTCGTTATGTCGGCAAACAGCTTCACTAACGGAGTCGAGAAAATTCTCAAACTCCGCCAGCGTGCGATTTGGAGAGAAGTACAGACCGACGATGATGTACTCCCCCCATCTGACCACCACATACCCCGGGCCTCTCTCTACAGCAGACAGAGAGGGGCCAGTGTTATTTGCCGACACAACCGCAACCAAGCCATCAGTGTCCCCAGCCCAATGTGCCTGCGAGGGAATAAAGTATGGCTCGCATGTCACAACCAAATCAATCTGCCACTCCGCGACGGACTGCAGTAGGAGGTCCTGAGCCCCCGCACAGTGGTTCAGATTCGCCTGAAGGACGCTAATATGTCGTGTCTGATTCATGACATATCAGCATCCTCCTGCGCTTCGCCGGCCCGTGGCTGAGGGCCAATCCTACCTTTGACAGAAGGAGGGCAACATTTGTTGCTCCCCATTACGTGACCCGCAGGCACCCCTGCAGCAGCGCAAACGGCGCAGTGCATGTCACCTACGCACTCCACTGCCTTGTGGCCTTCACCACCGCATCGGAAACAAAGTCTGCTCCTGTTAACATTTGAAGGACACACGGGAACTGTGTGCCCCAGAGCCATACATTTGAAGCAACGCAATGGGCGCTGCTCTAAGGCACGAACACCGGCGGAACTCCATCCCACTAGTAGCCGGCCGGCGTCACAAATCTTTTTAGCAGCAGTCACAGGGCAGTGCACCGTGGCTGTACCCATCCCTCTAGGTCCCTGTTGCACCTCGCTTGCTTTTATTGCCGCCAACGGGCATCCCCCAGCACTGGCTACCGCTGCTGCCACCTTTTCTGATGTAGCAGAGTCATCCAGGCCAGTAATTCGGAGGGTCACTGTCTTGGAAGGACAAGTAACCTCGGCAACTCCATCCAGCGCTGCCCGCAGGCGGCCAGCCAAAGTATCCGCCTGCTCTTTGGACTGCCCCTGCGGTAGCTCCAAAAGTCTAGCACCTGTGGCGGCTCGACGGATCTTAATTCCCCCTTTTATACCAAGTTCTTGCAGGCTTACTCTTCTTTCGGCCTGCTCGAGGACCTGGGCGTAGGTGACCCCTTTTTTAACCGCATCCGGGGCCAAAGTTATGATGACCGCAGCATTCTTCGGGGCAGACAGATTTGGCTCGGCTCTCTTAGGAGCAGCCGCAGAGGGAGCCTTTGCAGTCGCGGAAGTAGCGGCTGACGCCGAAGGTCGGGAGGCCTTCTTTCCTTTCTTTGTGACAGTGGCCCAGCTTTCTGCAACCGGTATTGCCCCACTAGGGCCCGCCGTCGCTTGTGAAGCTCCAGGAAACGCCGCTGCTACTCCAGCGTCACGAGGCATCGATGCCTTATTTGGAGATTCTGGATGAGGTGTCGCAGCTGGTCTCCTTACGTCTGCCGCCAGAGTGGGGCGATGGACCTTCTGAGGAAGAAGACGCTCCTCGATACCAGCGAAGCGGGCATCTAGCATAACCCCGACCGAGGCCACAAGGGAGGCCTTGAGCTCCTCCACTGTATCAATGCTCAGTGTGGGTGCCGTCGCACTTTTTGCAGCCGTCCGCATTTCAGTGAACTCGCGCCGGTGAGCCTTAACCTCCGCTTTGAGGTTATCAAGCTCCTTGCGTAACCGAGCATTGTCAGCTCGCAACCGACGCGTCTCTTCGCCTTCCGTCCGGGACACGAGGGCCTCCACAATCTCCTGGAGCTCCGTCGCCGCCTCTTTAAACCTTCGCACGGACGTACCCTTCAGTGTATTAGAGCGCGCGGCCAGCTGCATGATAGCGGTGGCGCTCCGACCCGCCAAAGCTCGCAATTCCTCAGACGTAAGTCCCGAGGGGTCCTCGCGACATGAGGCCCCGCTGGTCATGCCCTCCTCATGGTCGAGGACAGGCTCAGTGGAATCTTTCCGAGTAGTTCGGTCCTTAAGGAGTTTATTAAAAGACTCCTCTCGGGCCTCCTTCCGCGCGGCCGCCAGCTCTGCTCTTGCAGTAGCTAAAACTGTAGCACTGGGCGCCGGCGTCATTGAGCGCGACGAGTCCCGCGAGCTAGGCGAGACAGACTCGCCACGCCTTGAGAAACGTGTAGCCGGTCCAAGGTTTCGAAAACCTGCCACACGGCGACTTCTGCGTACAGGCGCCCCCTCCACTCCCGACGACTGGTCGTCGGCCATCGCCGTGATTTAACCCGTCGAGGTCCTGGGTTCGATTCCTGGCGGGGCAGATTGAGATTTTTCTTAATTTGTCTTGGTCTGGCTGGTGGGAGGCTTTTCGCCGTGGTTACCACTCTACCGACAAAGACGTACCGCCAAGTGATTTAGCGTTCCGGTACGATGTCGTGTAGAAACCGAAAGGGGCGTGGATTTCATCCTACTCCTAACAAGTTAGCCCGCTTCTATCTTAGATTGCATCATCACTTAATATCTGGTGTGATAGCAGTCAAGGGCCAAGTTGTAGTCAATAAAAAAAAATATATTATCCCACAAGTCAGGGAGTCAGGTTCTTCTAGTGGGCCATTAAAATAGTCATAAAAACGATTATCACCCTAAGCCCATCAACCTACACTGTAGCAGCATAGTGGGTCCAAGCTCCAGATATTTTCCACCAGTCAGGGAGTCAGGTTCTTCTAGTGGGCCATTAAAATAGTCATAAAAACGATTATCACCCTAAGCCCATCAACCTACACTGTAGCAGCATAGTGGGTCCAAGCTCCAGATATTTTCCACCAGTCAGGGAGTCAGGTTCCAACAAAAAAAGAATCATTAAAGTCGGTTTTAAACAACAAAGTTAACCCGCGAAGACACATAAAAACATTTCCCTGTTTCTGACGCAGTCAGGTATAAAAAAAAAGTATGTAAGAACACTCCTCAAACTTTTTCCTATAAGATTATTTCATCATGTCGGGGATCAGCCATGCTGTTTGGAAGTTGTAGGGGAACATATAAATAGTGTGGAGAGACAGACACACAGACAGACAACAAGAATTTATAATGTTCCGCAGAAATGCAATAAAGTATTTATTCCTATTAAAAAATTCTATTTTACACTAGAATCTAGACAGTGAAACACCACCACAGCAAACAAAAGAACCTAATTGCAGTTGCAGGTTCTTATTCATATCAGCTTCTTAAAAAGTACATTTTTTTTTTATCGACTACAAGTTGGCCCTTGACTGCTATCACACCTGATGTTAAGTAATGATGCAGTCTAAGATGAAAGCGGGCTAACTTGTTAGGAGTGGGACGAAAATCCACACCCCTTTCGGTTTCTACACGACATCATACCGGAACGCTAAATCGCTTGGCGATACGTCTTTGTCGGTAGGGTGGTAACTAGCCACGGCAATAGCCTCCCACCAGCCAGACCAAGATAAATTTAGAAAAATCTCAATCTGCCCGGCCGGGAATCGAACCCAGGACCTCCGTCATATAAATCCACTGCGCATACCACTGCGCCACGGAGGTCATCAAGTACTGTTTATTTAGTAAATATTTGGTAATGTCACAATATATTATACAGATGTATCATAGCAAGGATACATAGTAAACAAAGCAATTAATTTTAATATTTCTCATTAATTATCAAGAACTAAATAAAATACCATACCTCAAAACAGATATTTTCACCCTCCTTATCACAATCCAGCCACAAAATCAAATAATCACAGCCCCTAGCCTCCTGGGCCAGAAACGCTGGTATCCTAAGCCGAGGCATGGCCTCTTTCTTCTCAGTAGGGCAGCTAAACAGCTCAACAGGGTCCACTTTATCCCAGTTGTTATATTTACCGCTGAAATCTAAACTCATCACATGTCCACATACTGATGTCATTTTGAATCTCACAGGTTCACTTTTGAATGTACCATTCCACTCATGCACTGCACAAGCAGAGCTGGGACCTAAAAAAAATTTAATAATCTTAAGAGTGTGTTACTACCATGAAGTTTAATATACTATACTAAAGCCAAACTCGATTGAGAATGTTTGTCAACAAACAAAATTAAAAATGAAGGTAGAAATCACTAGTCATTTTACACCTATTTTTTTTAAATTAACTAGTTCATGACGAATTCGTGACAATAAATTACATTAGTAAGCTTAAAAGTAATTATTATATTCAATATCTTTTAAATAAGATTTTTTGAAATAACAAAACATAATTTTAAATTTATTTGGCAAAAAATGTGTTGCATTTTCTACCTTTATTTTAAATTTCTTTGTTGACAAGCATTTTCAATCGAGTTTTGCTTTATTATAGTTGTCTATACCATTGTAGAAACTTGACTTATTCAGAAGTAATAATGTCCAAATTAAAGAGCCTGATTTTTCAGTTTACCCTCTTTTTCTTGATAAATTCCAATGCCAAAATATATATATGGTCAAAATTAAATCTAAAAAATTTTATATAGAATGAAATTATAGGCAAACTAAAAATAAATAGAGCCAAACATAGAACTTTTATAAAAGAAGTAATCGAACACCAAAAATGTTGTAATGACTGTCTAGAGATTTGTTTACTAGAATCAATTTTCTGTTTATATAATAACTTTAAGCCTACAATTGCCTGTAGTGCCTATAATTGCACAAACAACCCTTAAGTCAGGAATACAGCAATGCTGCTTTGACAAATTAGCCTAATTAGAAATGCTGCTTGGCAGCAAAAATAAGTAGGCATATTACTTCCTCAGACAAGCTGTAGCTTAGCTTGGGACAGAATTCGACTGGGTGGGGGGTTTTACTATCACAACTATTTTGGGAACCAATGGCTCAAGATTGATTTATAGACATTTCTAGTAAGTTAAGTGCAATAGCTAGGTTATTTAATTTTTTAGAGACTATCTTAATATTTCGTATTAATGCGTGGATCTACGAAATCACTAAGTAGTTGCACATATTAGTAGCATCCGTTTTAGGCCGATAACTAATAACGTATAAAGCATTCTAGGTGTAGAAGTTTTCAAAAGTCTATGAATGTTAGTGTTAAAAGCCGTATAATTAGAGATTAACATACTAACCCTTGTTGGTATTGCATTTGCCATTACTGAGTATGTTGGCGAGGTTTTGGGCTAAAGATGGCTTTTCAGCCACCATTAATGCTGTCTTCATTGTGTAATGTTATGTTATTATAACATGAACTTATAAATAAACTATCATTATTAAGTTTACACCGTATAAATAATTTTGGCCGACTGTGAAAATTTAGACATGAGGCGTATTTATCGTCACAGTGAAAAATCACAGATATTCCATAATACCAAATAACAGGCTGTTACTCATTCCAAAAATAACAGATAAATAAATACTTCACCCTTTCACAATTCACAGCAGTAGACATGAGGCGTATTTATCGTCACAGTGAAAAATCACAGCAGTCACAGTCAGTATTTCAGTAAGGTAAAATACTTAACATGTTTGGTCCCTTTTATATTTCATACGCGTAAATGAGATAGAAGCTAGTATTTTTTGTATTGCTGTCTCCTTCTTACTACACAAAAATTTCATATGCTTAAATGAGATAGAAGCTAGTATTTTTCGCAACTATTATACGACATTAAAGAAATATAAGATTAACCGAAGATAGTTCATATAACAAACATCAAATGTAATTTTGTCGTATAATAGTCACTGTGACGTAACTTATTTGCCAACTTTCGTTGAATCTTAACTCAATACAAATAAGGATAGTATTTAAATAATACTAAATATTTATCATGTTTGGTCCCTTTTATATTTCATACGCGTAAATGGGATAGAAGCTAGTATTTCTCGTAAATATTATACGACATTTGAGAAATATAAGATTAACCGAAGAATGTTCATAAAACAAACGTTAAATGGAATTTTGTCGTATAATATATCGGATACTACAGAGTATAATACAGAGTATTAATCGGATAATACAGAGTATTAAATGTCAAATGAAATTCTAAAATCTTAAGGTATTGTTTAGGGAAATTTTTATGATATTAAATAATTAAAAAATGATTGTACTTTGTAATAATTAAAGCTTAATTTATAATTTAATAAATTATATTTATAAATTAATATATGTGACGACAGTTATTTATTTTTGTAAAAGTTTTCGTTTAAAAATGTATGTTTCCGAACCTCAGTCGTCAAGAATTCACGGTGTGATGTGATTGGTCAACTTATTTGCCAACTTTCGTTAGATCTTATTGCTATATTAATAAGGATAGTATTTAAATAATACTAAATATTTATCATGTTTGGTCTCTTTTATATTTCATACGCGTAAATGAGATAGAAGCTAGTATTTTTTGTATTGCTGTCTCCTTCTTACTACACAAAAATTTCATATGCTTAAATGAGATAGAAGCTAGTATTTTTCGCAACTATTATACGACATTTAAGAAATATAAGACTAACCGAAGATAGTTCATATAACAAACATCAAATGTAATTTTGTCGTATAATAGTCACTGTGACGTAACTTATTTGCCAACTTTCGTTGAATCTTAACTCAATACAAATAAGGATAGTATTTAAATAATACTAAATATTTATCATGTTTGGTCCCTTTTATATTTCATACGCGTAAATGAGATAGAAGCTAGTATTTTTTGTATTGCTGTCTCCTTCTTACTACACAAAAATTTCATATGCTTAAATGAGATAGAAGCTAGTATTTTTCGCAACTATTATACGACATTAAAGAAATATAAGATTAACCGAAGATAGTTCATATAACAAACATCAAATGTAATTTTGTCGTATAATAGTCACTGTGACGTAACTTATTTGCCAACTTTCGTTGAATCTTAACTCAATACAAATAAGGATAGTATTTAAATAATACTAAATATTTATCATGTTTGGTCCCTTTTATATTTCATACGCGTAAATGGGATAGAAGCTAGTATTTCTCGTAAATATTATACGACATTTGAGAAATATAAGATTAACCGAAGAATGTTCATAAAACAAACGTTAAATGGAATTTTGTCGTATAATATATCGGATACTACAGAGTATAATACAGAGTATTAATCGGATAATACAGAGTATTAAATGTCAAATGAAATTCTAAAATCTTAAGGTATTGTTTAGGGAAATTTTTATGATATTAAATAATTAAAAAATGATTGTACTTTGTAATAATTAAAGCTTAATTTATAATTTAATAAATTATATTTATAAATTATTATATGTGACGACAGTTATTTATTTTTGTAAAAGTTTTCGTTTAAAAATGTATGTTTCCGAACCTCAGTCGTCAAGAATTCACGGTGTGATGTGATTGGTCAACTTATTTGCCAACTTTCGTTAGATCTTATTGCTATATTAATAAGGATAGTATTTAAATAATACTAAATATTTATCATGTTTGGTCTCTTTTATATTTCATACGCGTAAATGAGATAGAAGCTAGTATTTTTTGTATTGCTGTCTCCTTCTTACTACACAAAAATTTCATATGCTTAAATGAGATAGAAGCTAGTATTTTTCGCAACTATTATACGACATTTAAGAAATATAAGACTAACCGAAGATAGTTCATATAACAAACATCAAATGTAATTTTGTCGTATAATAGTCACTGTGACGTAACTTATTTGCCAACTTTCGTTGAATCTTAACTCAATACAAATAAGGATAGTATTTAAATAATACTAAATATTTATCATGTTTGGTCCCTTTTATATTTCATACGCGTAAATGAGATAGAAGCTAGTATTTTTTGTATTGCTGTCTCCTTCTTACTACACAAAAATTTCATATGCTTAAATGAGATAGAAGCTAGTATTTTTCGCAACTATTATACGACATTAAAGAAATATAAGATTAACCGAAGATAGTTCATATAACAAACATCAAATGTAATTTTGTCGTATAATAGTCACTGTGACGTAACTTATTTGCCAACTTTCGTTGAATCTTAACTCAATACAAATAAGGATAGTATTTAAATAATACTAAATATTTATCATGTTTGGTCCCTTTTATATTTCATACGCGTAAATGGGATAGAAGCTAGTATTTCTCGTAAATATTATACGACATTTGAGAAATATAAGATTAACCGAAGAATGTTCATAAAACAAACGTTAAATGGAATTTTGTCGTATAATATATCGGATACTACAGAGTATAATACAGAGTATTAATCGGATAATACAGAGTATTAAATGTCAAATGAAATTCTAAAATCTTAAGGTATTGTTTAGGGAAATTTTTATGATATTAAATAATTAAAAAATGATTGTACTTTGTAATAATTAAAGCTTAATTTATAATTTAATAAATTATATTTATAAATTAATATATGTGACGACAGTTATTTATTTTTGTAAAAGTTTTCGTTTAAAAATGTATGTTTCCGAACCTCAGTCGTCAAGAATTCACGGTGTGATGTGATTGGTCAACTTATTTGCCAACTTTCGTTAGATCTTATTGCTATATTAATAAGGATAGTATTTAAATAATACTAAATATTTATCATGTTTGGTCTCTTTTATATTTCATACGCGTAAATGAGATAGAAGCTAGTATTTTTTGTATTGCTGTCTCCTTCTTACTACACAAAAATTTCATATGCTTAAATGAGATAGAAGCTAGTATTTTTCGCAACTATTATACGACATTTAAGAAATATAAGACTAACCGAAGATAGTTCATATAACAAACATCAAATGTAATTTTGTCGTATAATAGTCACTGTGACGTAACTTATTTGCCAACTTTCGTTGAATCTTAACTCAATACAAATAAGGATAGTATTTCAGTAAGGTACAAATACTTAACATGTTTGGTCCCTTTTATATTTCATACGCGTAAATGAGATAGAAGCTAGTATTTTTTGTATTGCTGTCTCCTTCTTACTACACAAAAATTTCATATGCTTAAATGAGATAGAAGCTAGTATTTTTCGCAACTATTATACGACATTAAAGAAATATAAGATTAACCGAAGATAGTTCATATAACAAACATCAAATGTAATTTTGTCGTATAATAGTCACTGTGACGTAACTTATTTGCCAACTTTCGTTGAATCTTAACTCAATACAAATAAGGATAGTATTTAAATAATACTAAATATTTATCATGTTTGGTCCCTTTTATATTTCATACGCGTAAATGGGATAGAAGCTAGTATTTCTCGTAAATATTATACGACATTTGAGAAATATAAGATTAACCGAAGAATGTTCATAAAACAAACGTTAAATGGAATTTTGTCGTATAATATATCGGATACTACAGAGTATAATACAGAGTATTAATCGGATAATACAGAGTATTAAATGTCAAATGAAATTCTAAAATCTTAAGGTATTGTTTAGGGAAATTTTTATGATATTAAATAATTAAAAAATGATTGTACTTTGTAATAATTAAAGCTTAATTTATAATTTAATAAATTATATTTATAAATTAATATATGTGACGACAGTTATTTATTTTTGTAAAAGTTTTCGTTTAAAAATGTATGTTTCCGAACCTCAGTCGTCAAGAATTCACGGTGTGATGTGATTGGTCAACTTATTTGCCAACTTTCGTTAGATCTTATTGCTATATTAATAAGGATAGTATTTAAATAATACTAAATATTTATCATGTTTGGTCTCTTTTATATTTCATACGCGTAAATGAGATAGAAGCTAGTATTTTTTGTATTGCTGTCTCCTTCTTACTACACAAAAATTTCATATGCTTAAATGAGATAGAAGCTAGTATTTTTCGCAACTATTATACGACATTTAAGAAATATAAGACTAACCGAAGATAGTTCATATAACAAACATCAAATGTAATTTTGTCGTATAATAGTCACTGTGACGTAACTTATTTGCCAACTTTCGTTGAATCTTAACTCAATACAAATAAGGATAGTATTTAAATAATACTAAATATTTATCATGTTTGGTCCCTTTTATATTTCATACGCGTAAATGAGATAGAAGCTAGTATTTTTTGTATTGCTGTCTCCTTCTTACTACACAAAAATTTCATATGCTTAAATGAGATAGAAGCTAGTATTTTTCGCAACTATTATACGACATTAAAGAAATATAAGATTAACCGAAGATAGTTCATATAACAAACATCAAATGTAATTTTGTCGTATAATAGTCACTGTGACGTAACTTATTTGCCAACTTTCGTTGAATCTTAACTCAATACAAATAAGGATAGTATTTAAATAATACTAAATATTTATCATGTTTGGTCCCTTTTATATTTCATACGCGTAAATGGGATAGAAGCTAGTATTTCTCGTAAATATTATACGACATTTGAGAAATATAAGATTAACCGAAGAATGTTCATAAAACAAACGTTAAATGGAATTTTGTCGTATAATATATCGGATACTACAGAGTATAATACAGAGTATTAATCGGATAATACAGAGTATTAAATGTCAAATGAAATTCTAAAATCTTAAGGTATTGTTTAGGGAAATTTTTATGATATTAAATAATTAAAAAATGATTGTACTTTGTAATAATTAAAGCTTAATTTATAATTTAATAAATTATATTTATAAATTATTATATGTGACGACAGTTATTTATTTTTGTAAAAGTTTTCGTTTAAAAATGTATGTTTCCGAACCTCAGTCGTCAAGAATTCACGGTGTGATGTGATTGGTCAACTTATTTGCCAACTTTCGTTAGATCTTATTGCTATATTAATAAGGATAGTATTTAAATAATACTAAATATTTATCATGTTTGGTCTCTTTTATATTTCATACGCGTAAATGAGATAGAAGCTAGTATTTTTTGTATTGCTGTCTCCTTCTTACTACACAAAAATTTCATATGCTTAAATGAGATAGAAGCTAGTATTTTTCGCAACTATTATACGACATTTAAGAAATATAAGACTAACCGAAGATAGTTCATATAACAAACATCAAATGTAATTTTGTCGTATAATAGTCACTGTGACGTAACTTATTTGCCAACTTTCGTTGAATCTTAACTCAATACAAATAAGGATAGTATTTAAATAATACTAAATATTTATCATGTTTGGTCCCTTTTATATTTCATACGCGTAAATGAGATAGAAGCTAGTATTTTTTGTATTGCTGTCTCCTTCTTACTACACAAAAATTTCATATGCTTAAATGAGATAGAAGCTAGTATTTTTCGCAACTATTATACGACATTAAAGAAATATAAGATTAACCGAAGATAGTTCATATAACAAACATCAAATGTAATTTTGTCGTATAATAGTCACTGTGACGTAACTTATTTGCCAACTTTCGTTGAATCTTAACTCAATACAAATAAGGATAGTATTTAAATAATACTAAATATTTATCATGTTTGGTCCCTTTTATATTTCATACGCGTAAATGGGATAGAAGCTAGTATTTCTCGTAAATATTATACGACATTTGAGAAATATAAGATTAACCGAAGAATGTTCATAAAACAAACGTTAAATGGAATTTTGTCGTATAATATATCGGATACTACAGAGTATAATACAGAGTATTAATCGGATAATACAGAGTATTAAATGTCAAATGAAATTCTAAAATCTTAAGGTATTGTTTAGGGAAATTTTTATGATATTAAATAATTAAAAAATGATTGTACTTTGTAATAATTAAAGCTTAATTTATAATTTAATAAATTATATTTATAAATTATTATATGTGACGACAGTTATTTATTTTTGTAAAAGTTTTCGTTTAAAAATGTATGTTTCCGAACCTCAGTCGTCAAGAATTCACGGTGTGATGTGATTGGTCAACTTATTTGCCAACTTTCGTTAGATCTTATTGCTATATTAATAAGGATAGTATTTAAATAATACTAAATATTTATCATGTTTGGTCTCTTTTATATTTCATACGCGTAAATGAGATAGAAGCTAGTATTTTTTGTATTGCTGTCTCCTTCTTACTACACAAAAATTTCATATGCTTAAATGAGATAGAAGCTAGTATTTTTCGCAACTATTATACGACATTTAAGAAATATAAGACTAACCGAAGATAGTTCATATAACAAACATCAAATGTAATTTTGTCGTATAATAGTCACTGTGACGTAACTTATTTGCCAACTTTCGTTGAATCTTAACTCAATACAAATAAGGATAGTATTTAAATAATACTAAATATTTATCATGTTTGGTCCCTTTTATATTTCATACGCGTAAATGGGATAGAAGCTAGTATTTCTCGTAAATATTATACGACATTTGAGAAATATAAGATTAACCGAAGAATGTTCATAAAACAAACGTTAAATGGAATTTTGTCGTATAATATATCGGATACTACAGAGTATAATACAGAGTATTAATCGGATAATACAGAGTATTAAATGTCAAATGAAATTCTAAAATCTTAAGGTATTGTTTAGGGAAATTTTTATGATATTAAATAATTAAAAAATGATTGTACTTTGTAATAATTAAAGCTTAATTTATAATTTAATAAATTATATTTATAAATTATTATATGTGACGACAGTTATTTATTTTTGTAAAAGTTTTCGTTTAAAAATGTATGTTTCCGAACCTCAGTCGTCAAGAATTCACGGTGTGATGTGATTGGTCAACTTATTTGCCAACTTTCGTTAGATCTTATTGCTATATTAATAAGGATAGTATTTAAATAATACTAAATATTTAACATGTTTGGTCGCTTTTATATTTCATACGCGTAAATGAGATAGAAGCTAGTATTTCTCGTAAATATTATACGACATTTGAGAAATATAAGATTAACCGAAGAATGTTCATAAAACAAACGTTAAATGGAATTTGGTCGTATAATATATCGGATACTACAGAGTATAATACAGAGTATTAATCGGATAATACAGAGTATTAAATGTCAAATGAAATTCTAAAATCTTAAGGTATTGTTTAGGGAAATTTTTATGATATTAAATAATTAAAAAATGATTGTACTTTGTAAAAATTAAAGCTTAATTTATAATTTAATAAATTATATTTATAAATTAATATATGTGACGACAGTTATTTATTTTTGTAAAAGCTTTCGTTTAAAAATGTATGTTTCCGAACCTCAGTCGTCAAGAATTCACGGTGTGATGTAATTGGTCAACTTATTTGCCAACTTTCGTTAGATCTTATTGCTATACCAATAAGGATAGTATTTAAATATTACTAAATATTTCAGAATGTTACAGTGGATTTTTCAAAATTTCGATAAAATAAAACCGCCTGCGAGAATTCATCAACTCTGGTGTGTTTGTTTCCGCATAATTTAAAAAGATTTTATTTTAATTCTCTCGCTCCTAATAGCTTTGCTGTTAGAAGTATTGTGTAGAATATAAATATAGTATAGAATATAGTTTTACATGTAGATATAGTGATTTTTAGTAAATAGTCAATTTCATTTACAGTTGTGTATATATTTGCTAGTCTATTTGAGTTGTGTAGAATAGAAGTTTAGTGTACAATAGAAATATAGTATAGAATACTGTACAGGTATAGTTTTAGATATTCATTTATTTATTTAATAAGTATAGTAGTAGTTATTATAGTAGTAGTAGTATAGTAGTAGTTTATAGATATAGTTTTTAGGTGCAGGTATAGGCCATAGTAAATTTTATTTGTGTACAGATTTAAAACTATTATTAAGTATGGCTAGTGTAAATGATAATAGAAGTAAGAGTTATAAGATGAGCGTTGTATGGGACCATTTTGTTGACATAGGCGGATATTTGGCTACTTGCAACATATGCAAAGCCAAATTATCTTTCAAGTCGTCGGTTACAAATTTAAAAAAACACTTGGACCGAAAGCATCCCACAGTTCGAATGATAAGTAGGCGTGAAGATTTGTTAAATAATGCCATAAACCCTCAACCAACAACGCAGATATCTCAATCGATTACCATAGGTCAAACGACAGTTCAGCCGACAACCACTACCGCGCAACCGCCAACGCAAACGATTGCTCAGCCACCTATCCAAGTAATACCTCGAAGAAATTACGGTCATCAACCAATAACAAATTTCGCACCGAGGCGTACAAATTTTCCAAAACTAGAAATAGACAAAAAAATAATGAATTTGTTTATTATGGACTATCAGCCCTTTAGGATAGTGGAAGACAGAGGTTTTCGAGATTTATTAAGTTATGCATTCCCGGGCTATCAAATACCGTCTAGAAAATTTTTTTCAAATAATATTCTGCCCGCTACTTACGAAAAAACTAGGGCAGATCTTATGCTTGAAATCTCTACGGATGTTCAATCCATTTGTATTACTGTCGACATATGGTCAACATCGACGAACGACTCGATGTTAGCTATTACTGGACATTACATAAAGGAGGAGGGATTTATCCTCAAAAATTATCTATTGGATTGTGTCCCGCTAGAGACAAGCCACACAGCCAAAAATTTGGCACTAACTATTAAAAAAATTTGCGAAGAGTGGCAAATTTGTAATAAAATTTTATTGGCTGTGTCAGACAATGGCACTAATATTAAAAGTGCCATTGAAAAAGAACTGGGGTGGAAACATTTTCCATGCTACACGCACACCCTAAACTTAGCAGTTAACGACGCGCTAAAGCAAACGAATTTAGTCGAAGTAATTAATAAAATAAAAGCTATCGTTAGACATTTCAAACAAAGTAACCTAGCTTGGGAAAAACTTAAAAAGTACCAAGAACAAGCAGGTACTAATCCGAGGAGGCTGATCCAGGATGTACCTACAAGATGGAACTCCACCTTCTATATGGTTCAAAGATGTGTAGACCTTAAAGAATCCTTAAACAGTGCCATGGTCAATTTAACCATGCCAATACTGTCTGATGAGGATTGGAAAATTTGTGAAGGAATGTGTGCAGTGTTAAAGCCATGTGAGGAGGTAACGCGAGAATTGAGTGGCCAAAATTATATTACAGGAAGCCTTGTAATACCGATCACTTACGGGCTCATCAGAGCTTTAGAAAGTATCGATAACGAGGAATTTTTGAACTCTGTAGAGCTTTTGCGACAGGATTTAATCGGAAATATTAAACGTAGATTTTTAAATTTAAACCACAGTAATACATTTACAAATTGTATGTTTCTAGATCCGCGGTTTAAATTATACTTTACCGATCCTCATGTGGCAGAAGACACAAAACGGCGGATTGTCTCTTTGGTCGCACAACACACTCGCACCGAAACTGCTACCTCCACCACAACCGAAGTACCTACAACATCTTCTCATCTACCATCAAAATCCATATGGCAAGATTTTGATATGAAGATGCAAGGCATCCAGCCAGAAGGTACTTCACATTCGAGAGCAATCGTAGAGGTCCAAAGGTATTATGAAGACAAAATAATTCCGAGGACCGATTGCCCTTTGAAGTGGTGGAGAGACCATAAAAACGTATATCCTACGCTATACAAAGTAGCAGTTAAAAAATTTAATGCCATGGCATCTTCAGTGCCATGTGAAAGAGTGTTTTCCGCAGCGGGAAACATAATGACTGAAAGAAGAACCCGCTTGGGAATAAGAAAGTTGCAACAACTTATATTCCTGCACCAAAATTTGTAAACTTGTATATACGAGTATTGTATATACTTCGTCCACGTCTATTTTAAATTTTTACAGTATAATAATTTCCATTTTAAATCTGTACAGTATAATAATCACATTATGTTGATAAAACTCTTTAACAAATATTTGGCAATAATTTCAACCAAACCAAATTTGACTACCATAAAAAAGGTTACAATGAGTCAATCTTAAAAGATAGATACATCCAAAAGCCTTCCTCAATAAATGGACTATCCAACACAAAATAAATTTTTCAATTCGAAGTAGTTTCTGAGATTAGAGCGTTCTAACAAAATAAACAAACAAACTCTTCATCTTTATAATATTATTAATAGCTTTATAATATTAGTATACATGAAATGTCTGCCTCGTTGGTCTAGTGGTTACCTTTGTCGCTTTCGGTCACAAGGTGCTGGGTTCGAATCCTGGGTTTTTCATTCCTCTATGAAATTTTCAGTACATTCCAAGCCTGTAGTGGTTCGTTAATAGGCTCATAATGATTATGATAGATGAATGAAAACTTTTAAATGCGCCTGTTTGCTAATTTTCAAACTGACAGTCCTAAGCCTGATAAAAGCATGAAGGGAAGTTTTCGTTCATAAAAGTATTTATAAATTATAATAGAAACGGTACCCGGCAGTTTTAAAGTTACTCCTTACATAAGATATCTGCAAGTAAAAATAGCATCAAAATTGGTTTAGCTAATTTAGAGAATTATCGTGCGGAAGTGTCCTAAAAGTGCTCTGGCGCCTCTGGCACGCAGAGTCCTCTTACGCTACGGTCGGACTCGGACCGGGACGTGAGATGTGAGAGAGTAACAGGCTGTTATTTAATAACAGGTATTTGTCACTGCTTTTTTTTTGTCACAGTAACAGGGATAACAGATATTGCCTTTGACCTGTTACGTCTCATGCCTATGAAAATTGACAAATTGACAATTGAGATTGATCAATTCATAATTGACATTTACATAAATGACAATTAATTAGAAGTGTTGCTATACTCATTTAATAGTGATGTAATTAGTTTTGTATACAATTTTGTATAGTAAAATAAATGTAGACAAAACATATAAGAACAATAGTTCAATGTTGTTTTTATTTAATAATTGACAAGACATATCAATAACATCAAGATAATATGTTAATAATATCAAGAAGATATGTTTTAGTGTCTATACAATCACCAATCTAATTTCTACCAGAATATTTAATAAATTCTACTATACTATAAATAGCCTTTCATATAATCTGTTAATCGGTCTTATATTATTAATTCTGTGACTCAATACATTGCTTTAGGGATGTCTGTACAGTATTCATATTTTCAAAATTTGTCGATAGAGTTATTGGTAACTATATAATAATTGTTATCAAATATTTTCGTATAGAAATAATAATGTATTCTTCTTGTAGTAGTTTATTGTATACAAACTGATTTTATATATTAATAGCAGACAAACGAGCAAACGCGTCACCAGGTGTAAAATGAATACCACCGCCCTTGAATATTTGTAACACCAGAGGAGCCACCGATGCGTTGACGGCTTTAGAGGTTTATTCGATAAGTAGTTTGGTTTGTTAATTAATTTAACGAGATTTTTTTCAATCAGCTGGGCAATGTTTGTCTCTACTTTCAGTAGCCAAACTAAAAACGTTTCGACAGCTTTAGTTGCTTTTATATTGTTATAGTATAAAATGTTACATTTACATATCGATATCGATAAACAGCAACTGGCAAACGTGAATCGTCCATCACTACCGTATTGAGCTCTTAGCGCAGAGTAGTTTGTGGTTTTTAATTTTGCGTTCGTTCTTTGCAATTTACCAGTTTGGATTGCTTAGATAAATATATTAGAAGGACCTTGAATAATGTGCGATAACTCGCTGAACAGTGTAAAGGTTTTTGTATAACAACGTGTGAAACCAATCAGACGTTGTGGTAAACAAAATTTTGTAAAACAAAATGGTATGTGAGATGTGATAGCTAATTGTTTATGCTGTTTATTTATGTAATTGGTGTGAAAGTGATTGTTTAATTGTTGCAGAGCCAGGCTCGGGCTGATAATATGTGCCCAGCACCTCACCTTCGGGTGATTTTGCCCACGTCTATGGAGAACAATCTACCACCGCCGTTTATTGACATGAGTAAGCTTAATATATTATTTATTTGCAATACTTATTTATCCGACGCGTCAAGAGAAATGTGATTCACAATTCTAACAAATGTTTATATGTTATTAACTTATCTACAATGTTTGTTAAACAATTTGTAATCTGATAAACTATCATTCAATATGAATCTAACATGAATTTGCCATCTGTCGAGTTCTCATCAGAATTTCCAACTAGCAATGCATCAATTTGAATCATCATGTCCTTAGCCTCATACCAATTAAGTAAAATTTGATTAACTCTTTTTACCAAGTCTCTTTCTCAATAACTACTGCCTCAGGACTTGGCATCATTCAATACTCCTCACCAATTTTCTAATCATATGATATCTATACTCGGAACCATATAGACTGGCAACAAATGGGCATTAAACCTGCATTGATACACCCTAAAGTCTCAAAAAGAGCAAAGGAATAGACAAACTGTTATCTATCTTTCTCTTACCTATATACATATTAGAGGGTTCAATGCCCTTTATTGCCAATCTATATTTGGACTGTAATGTTATCTAGGCAAGATTAAGACTTGCTTCTATCATAGTATTATTATTCTCCACTTTTATCTATGTAGAGCCCTTTCCAGTGGGAGTATCAAGAAATCTGTTCTTACTGATCATCTACTACAAGAAATAAGTTTTAGAGATTGTGTGATGAGTCAAAATGCCAGTGGTATTTTGATCTTCCATTTGAGTCCTTGTAATTTGAGATAATTTTAATGTAATAAGATGTTTTTCTTTTCCATATTAATTTGCGTGCAAATTCATGTTTGCCTCACCCACAAATACATACATTTGCTTGAAGAACTACTTAATTAAGAGATTGCTCTCCTTTTATATAACTTGTATGAATAAGGTCAACGATAGTGATATAAACATAATCATGTGACATATATATTAATTAATAAACATATTATAATGATTTGCTTGTCAGTTAGGAATCTTATAAGCACTAGTAGGCTATCAGGGATAGTGGGATAGCAGGGTGCTAGGAATTCGCCCATAGTGCCTAATGGGATAACTAGACCTGGGTCTGGACATAATGAACATTCCTAAAGACCATGTATAAATGTGAATAAATATGACCTTACTAATGAACTAACTAAAAATGGCAATGTGGTTAGTTTAAATGCAGTAGAAGTGGGTGCTAGAGGTATACAATAAAATCACTCTTATAATATACTTTGGCCGTACTATAAATGCAGCAAACTCCATATTAGAACTAGTATCCTAAGCTGCTCTAGTAGAATCTTTCCAAATGTGGAGGTGAGTGTTGACCCATGTTACTTAAGCGCGCACGAAGGGATCACTTTTAAATCTACACTCATGTCACAAGTTTGGGCTCCGTTTTGCAAGTTTTCCCTCAGCTGGGCGATGGACTTGGCACCAGCACGGTGAATCCATGGAATGCTAAGATATGCATCTCATCTTTAAAAAAAGAGATTCAACTGACTTCCTGATAATTATTGACACTGGTTATAGTAAAAATATGATTGATCTTTCATAATTCCCAATATAATCTGAACTGTATATTTTAAAAACTACTGAATCAATGATTGCAAAATTTGAGCCAATTTTGAAAATCTGACAACATTTTTGCTTAATAGAGAAAAGGACAGAAATAATACTCATCTTTCCCTTTGTTTACATTTATTGTTTTAATACAATAAATAAACTTATAACATAATAATAATAAGCCCTTTATTCCGTGAAAAGAAATTACGTTTTTTATATACTTTGCATTTTTTTATAGAATGTCTTGCAGCACAGTGTGTCTTTCGGCACAGGCCTCCTCCAGTAACTCTGCTCTCTGTCATTTGCGACCCTTATACTGTTTGATCCCACAGTAAGCTTTAAGTCATCCTTCAATCTGAGGAACCGTTTGCCCCAATTCCTTCTGCCATCTCTAGGGTATCAGTTCGTCATCAGTCAGCCCCACTGGTGATGGACAGACAAACATACTTTCACTTGTAAAATATGGCATACATGTTTTGTGTTGTGTTGGTGTTGGCTAACATATACAAAACAAATAAATATTATAGGACAATTACACACATCGCTATATAGCCCCAAATTAAGCGTAGGTTGCTTGCTTTATGGGTACTATGATAACTGATGAATATTAAACATAAATATAATATACTAGTTTTTGGCTGCGACTTCGTCCGCGTGGAATTAGTTATTACGGCAGCCTAATTTTTGTAAATGGGAGTTAATAAAGAAGCTTCGTAAAGCAAAGTCTATGGGCGACAACCATCTTAGTCATAAACTGTCCAGAGCTTTACGATCAATCCTTAAACTCATTCAAGGAATATCTATTCAAATATCAGAAAGCCGCGATAACTTATACAGGGCTAAACACGAAGTCAATTTTGATAAAAACCCCTTTGAGTACTCAAAAAGCATTTTCAAGGAAAAAAAGGGAAAACTTGTCCTAACCAATGAGCAGATTTACGACCACTTTAAAAGCACATATGAGGGACCAAGACAGGGGAGGCTATATTCAGATCCTCATACACTAAGGCCTAGCAATCCTCTAGCAAACTTTCAAAGTATTCCACCCACCATAGAGGAAATAAACAATACTATCAGGAAGAAAACATCTAAATCTGCACCAGGCCCTGATGGCATCCCCTATATTGTCTACAAAAAATGTGCTTCAGTCCGTAAACATCTCTTAAACATATTTAATAAGATCTGGCTAGGACAACAAATACCAGCGACATTTGGCGAAGCGATTTTTGTCCTCATCCCAAAAAAAGTCGAAGTAACTCATCCAAAGGACACTAGACCGATAGCTCTAACTAATACTATTTCCAAATTATTTTTCAGTATATTGCAAACAAAAATGACAAAGCACATGATAAACAATAGGTATTTCAGGCCTAATCACCAGAAAGGGTTTTTGCCCGGAATTTCCGGTTGCCTGGAACACAATTCACTTCTAGGCGAAAGTCTCAAGGATGCTAGAAAATATGAAAGGCAAATTACGATCTGCTGGATAGACCTAGAAAATGCGTTTGGTTCTGTCCAGCATGATCTATTGACTTTCGCCTTGAGGTGGTACAATTTTCCTGATCTAGTTATTGATTTAATCACTTCTTACTATTCAAAATTGAAATTCACCATAGCAGTAAACAATGAGTACTCAAAACCCCTACATTACAATGTGGGGCTGTTTCAAGGTTGCTGCTTATCCCCAATAGCTTTTAATGTAGTCATCAATATTCTAATAGATAAATTAATTGTTCAAGAAAAGAAATGGGGCTATCGGTTTAAAATTAACAATAAATATACAGAGTCCATCTTAGCTTTTGCAGATGACCTTGCTTTACTGACACGAAACCCAAAACATTGTCAGGAGCTATTGAATGTAGTGGATGAGTTCTGCTCATGGACTGGTGGGCTGAGGGTAAAGCCAAGCAAATGTCACTGTCTATGTCTGGGGAGACGAAATACTAAATTTACATCTTATGATCCGGGTCTCTCTATTAGTGGCCAAAGTGTAACCACCATTGCTGAAGCATTGCCTTTTAAGTTCCTCGGTAGAAAGATTGATTACAAAGGACGCACACCATCCCTTGAGGTAGTCGTCGATAACTTCATAAATGACCTTAATATGGTAGACCAACAGCCCATTAACAATATAAAAAAAGCGTGGGTCTATGACAACTATCTCACTTCACGTCTGACTTGGCCATTCCTCGTTTATGATATTGGCAGAACCCATCTGGCAAAACTAGATGCAAATGTCATAAAAACATTGAAGTCTTGGTTTGGTCTAGCACTCTCGGCTGACCCCTCAACTCTATTCAGAGATTACAATAATTTTGGGTTAAAACTAAAAAGGCCATCGGAACTCTATAAACACCTCAGGGTTACCAGAACGCACATTCTAGTTAAGTCCCAGGACGAACTAGTTGCATCACTTCCTAAAGACGAGGGTGCCGGAAAACTTGACTCTAGGCTTCAATTTTACAAACAATTTATGGCAGGGGCTCAGGTAAATAGAACCGGGTTGGGTGCAAGACGTAAAAAGGAAGACCAAGACATAATAAAATCTTTTCTTAAACAAGATGAGGACGACAACTACAAAGTGCATGCCATGAACCTAGAAATGCAAAACGAGTGGTTAAACTTAGGCGAGTTCTGCATCCCTCTGGCTCTGAAGTGGCGCGCCTTGCTGTACGATTGGTCTCCTGCCTTATTGAAATTTTATCTTAATGCCTTTCAACTGACTCTCCCAGATCAGAGTAACCTAGTAAGATGGGGAAAAGCCTCGGAAAAATCTTGCTATACCTGTGGTGAGGCAGTGGGCACTGCAAGGCACTTATTGGTAGGGTGCAAGGTGCTCCTGGACAGGGGTCTCTACTCACGCCGCCACGACAGAGTACTAGAAATCATACGTGAAGCTATAAGCCTTTCAGTAGCTAGGGCTCAAAAAGGGTTGACGACGAATAAAAGACAAACTAACTTCGTTAAAGCAGGCTCAAGTACAAATTCCACCAGCAAGCCTTATTCAATTCTGGGCTCTGCTCCTGATTGGACTATATTAATGGACACGTATGAAAAGCACTATAAAATCCCGGAAGACTTAGCTATTACGACATCTAGACCGGACATATTTCTTTTTTCCAAACAAATCAAACGTATAGTACTTGTTGAGCTTACAGTGCCGTGGGAAACAAACATCCCTAAAGACCATGTATTCAAAGTGAATAAATACTATGACCTTACTAATGAACTAACCAAAAATGGCTATGTGGTTAGTTTATACGCGGTAGAAGTGGGTGCGAGGGGTATACCAGCGAAGTCTCTCTACAACCTGCTAAAAGACCTTGGCCTTACTAGAAGTGCAGTAAGCTCCATATTGGAACGAGTGTCCAAAGCTGCACTAGTAGGGTCCTTCCGAATATGGTTGGGCAGGGAGAATAACCTGAACAGAGGAGGTGAGTGTTGACGGCCGTCACTAAGGGTACCCTTAAACCTACACCCGTGTCACAAGTCTCGGGCTCTGTTCGGAGTTATTCTCTCAGCCACGCGATGGACCCGGCACCCGCACGGTGAATCCATGGAATGCTAAGATATTCGTCTCTCTGAATGTCATATTTATTAATATCTAATCAACTGCCTAAGAAATAGGTCTTAAGCTTTCAAAATGACGATACTTTCTTACAACATTTCAACCCACCCTTTAACCCCTTACAACCCTTTTTTCGCAATTAAAAGCAGCCTATGTCCTTTTTCAGGCTCTAGACTTACTGTGTACCAAATTTCATTTAAATCGGTTCAGTAGTTGTAGAGTGAAAGCAAGACCAAGACAGACAGACAGACAGACAGAGTTACTTTCGCAATTATAATATTAGTTAGGATAGATAAACACCCAGACACTGGAAAATATCCATGCTCGTCACATAAACATTTTACCAGACATGGGAATTGAACCCACAGCTTAGGACACAGAAGTAGGGTCACTATCCACTGCGCCACTCGGCCGACAAAAACTGTGCTAGTCTAATAATATTAAGTACATATAGGTCAAATTGATATCTTTGTTTCTAGTCAGTTAAAAAGAAATGATACTTTTAATATTTAGATAAATAAAGAGTGACGTACACTGATGACACAGTTATAAGAAACATTCTAATTGTATGAATAAATGTTTGTATTGTATTATTATAACAATGATTATATTATTCATTGTTCATAACATTATAGCAGATTGACTCTCATGCAAACTTCAAGGGACATTAGTGCTTAGATATTTTACTTCATTACATTGTATTTTTTTTTTATCGACTACAAGTTGGCCCTTGACTACTATCACACCTGATGTTAAGTGATGATGCAGTCTAAGATGGAAGCGGGTTTCCTTTCGGTTTCTACACGACATCGTACCGGAACGCTAAATCGCTTGGCGATACGTCTTTGTCGGTAGGGTGGTAACTAGCCACGGCGAAAGCCTCCCACCAGCCAGACCAAGAAAAATTAAGAAAAATCTCATTCTGCCCCGCCGGTAATCGAATCCAGGACCTCCGTCGTATAAATCCACCGCGCATACCACTGCGCCACGGTGGTCGTCGTTGTATAAAACAAAGTCGCCTTTTTATGTTTGTCTGGATGTAGGCTTTAATCTTTAAAACTACCCAACCGATTTTCATGCGGCTTTTTTTTATTAGATAGAGTGGTTCAACAGGCTGGTTTATATGTATAATACATGCACAATGTAGTAGAGAAAATCTGATAATTTTAGAGGTTTCTGATGTGATGTCGTAAATTAACGCATTTTTTTCGCTTACATTGCAAATGCTGGATAAACCCTAGGAGATATATCATAATGTTCTACAGTATTTTTCAACTTAAAAAGGTCAAAAAAAAGTCCGCGATGGTATATGTCTATCTCTTAGGGATAACCTAAAATAACCATATTTTATTGTTTCCTTTCAACCAAAAGTAATGGCTTATTTACGAAGCGATTTTAAGCAATACTGTACTAATTATTATCCAATTGAGTATCTTAAATATTTTGTGCATTAAATATAGATCAGTATTGCCCTTTACAGCATGTTATTTAAGTGAATATTTTCCAAGATATGTAATATTCAAAATGCAGAGACGAGCGATCGGCGGTCGCGCGGAGCGTGCGTGCGCCTCCGTTGGTACATACCAGCATTACACCCGTGCGAAGCTGGGGCGAGTCGCTAGTTGAATTATAAAGTCAGCATCGTTATCGGACAGTGACCCAATTATATACCAGGCCTGGGCCCTGTAGCATATATTGATGTATATTTGAGGGGATATGGAATTATGGAGTGTAGATGCACCACACTTCCAATGCGGGTTGGTGGGCTTAGAGTGATGAATGTTCCATTCATTAACAATCACTATTAGATGTTGAGGATAGTGACCGGAACGGAAGGCTTAACAAGGTCTCTGAAGCATGGACTCTTTGGGCACTCTTCAGAACAGATTTCTCAATACAAGCCCACAAAATGGGTTTTATGTGGTTGAAACTGTAAGCCCAGCTTGTATGACCCAAAATTGATAAAGTTAAATGTTAAACTGTATCAGTCACTCGAACCAGATTAGTTTTGCATCATCCCAAGGAAAAGAAGAGTGCGAGAGAGAAGTTTCATAACACTGTCTCTTTTATAGAGATGGTTCGAGAGAGCATTATGTAAAGATAGATAAACTTTTCGGGACCCTAGAAATGCCATAATTTTTTTTTTTCATTTTTTCCAGATAACATGCACGACATACCGCCTCCCATAGCGGACTTCTCAGCGCCACCACCATATGACGTGGCAGCCAACTCCAAGCTGCCGACGTACGAAGAGGTGCAACGGGAGAAGCAAATGGAGGGGGATGACAATGCACAACCAGTGAGATACTATCACTAGCATAAAATATATTTTTGTATATAAAATTTTAACAGATATAGATAGTACACTTAAATAACTAATCACGACACGGTTGACTCACAGACTGTATAACCAAACCATGGGATGATTTTATCTATATGGGCTAACGCTAAAACACGGGCGGGTGCGGGCGCGGGCGCACGCATCGGATGACCGCCGCGGGCCACAAATCCGCGAGCGGGCACCCGTCGCGTGCGCCCGCCTCAGTTAGCGCTGCTAGTATAATTTTGATGTCGAGCGTGTACAGTTGTGTGGAGTAGATTACCATGGATTATTTACTAATTTATTATTTGGCAAAAGACGTCAACGGAAACAACGTCGACTGCATAACCTGTTCTTGACAAGTAGGTTACTGAGCGGGGAATTCGATAATTCATTCGCCATATCCCATAATACTGGCCGAAATTGCACCTCAGTTATTACGCGCTTTGTATCGATGTTCATGATTGTACCCAGCCCGGAGGCTGGTCACACGCGTCGGAACGCGTGTGACCGTAGCATCTAGCGGCGTTCGACCGATTTGTAGAAACAAACCCGCTCGCGTGTGCCCGTCGCGGGCGCTCCTTCGCACGCGTCTGCGCTGTCCATACTATTTTTCATTATACACACGCGAGCGTGCGCCCGCGCGAGTTTTAGCGTCAGCCCTATAACTTAGACGAGATATATGTCTTCTGTCGCATTATAACCCTATACTCCATCAAATTATCAGATGTCTAGCAACTGCATATTCCGCTTCAAAAAGCCTAATATCGCTCTTGTAAGCGTAATACGCTGCTACATATATCTAATACCCATGAGCATCAAAATCGAAAATATCAGTGTCTTTCATCCCATTCTACATCAGTGGGTGTATAGAGACTGAAATAACATTTAATACAGTTATTTTATCTGATTATGTAATAAGCCTAGGGTGTGCCGCTAGAGTAGAGAAAGAGACATAGGGTGTCCTGCGTAAGCGACAAACGCGACGAACGCGATCGAAACGATAGCATTCCCTTCTTGTGGCCTATGTAGCTGACTGCGGCGACGTAATGGGAGCCTGTGTCGTGTCGCGTAGCATCGCGTCGATTTTGTCGCTTACGCAGGATACTCCGTAACTATATTACGTTGCGATGGAGTATAAATCTACCCCAGTGTCACAAAATTAAGCTCTCTTTCTGTACCACGACCACACAATGGTACGGGCACTCGCACGGTGAATCCATGGAATGCTAAGTTGTGTCTCTAATCAGGCATTCCTTTATCTTTACAAAAGTTCAAGAAATGTGTTAAAAACAATTTACTAAGTACTATAAAATTAATTAATTTATTAACGTCAAAGATTCTTGGATGAAATCAGCTTTTCTTTTTACACACAAGATGGGATAACCAAAATTGTAATTTATAAAATACGAATTGTAACACTTATTTTTAAAAGAACGAGAGGTAAAGTCTCTATAAACTGACAGACTTGACATTTCAAAAGTGCTTGTAAAACAGCCTACTTGAAATAAATGATTTTGAATTTTGACAGATAGCACCGCATCCACCAATCGCGGCCTTCGTCACGGTGGAGTCTACCGAGACGGTGACGGACTCTGAGAACAGTCTACTGGGCACTGACATCATGTTCCTCACGTCGTTCTTCGGTAAGTAGGGGCGTGGCCTTCATACATGCAAAAAGCATTGCCTACAAAATCCAGACAAAATTATTATTATGTTTATCTCATATGTTGACCTCATAGGTCTTTCGTACTAAAGTAAGGAATGAGAGAGGTAGATGACTCGAAATTTTCCATTACTTTGTTATAAACTAGAATAAAAAGTCAAGTACAGTGATAATAAAAAGTAAAATCCGACAAAGATATACAAAAGCACAGGCGCTTTAATTTTGGAGTCTGAAGTTTTCTGTCCCTTTTGCAAAATTTTTGCAAAAATTTGTACTGATCTACTATAATGTGGCTTAATTATGACGTCATGCTATTGTAAGGCCATTAATTTTTTTATTGTTTGATCAATTTAATCACTTTTTCAAAATTTCATTTTTAATTGAATCAAGTTTTAAACACCAGCATTTTGATATCTACCCAATTGTACACTATTGGACAACCTTGTATTTTTATCTACACGGTATATCTCACACCCCAATCACCTCGTTAGTTCGTAAGTAGCAGCACCGCGAGTCAAACGCCTAAAGCGAGCTGACGTGCTCGAAGATAAGATATTGGAGCGATGGCTCTACTGCCCGAAACAGCCAAATTCGACATCAGCTCATCTGCTTATATTCTAGTGATTGATTGTAAATACTGAGTTGAAGAAAAAAAATAACAGTGAGAGAGCGTCTGTCTTTTCTCATCGTGTTCCAGTTATGATAGCTTTTTTTCTACAGGGATTATGCGTGCAGGTTGAATCTAATTGCATGCAATAAGTAATAAGAGATATATTGACCCTTGACATGGAACTAGCCAAATTTTTTTGAGTTATGACAGCTTTGAATTTTCAATACCTTGACCAATAAATCAGAGTAAAACTTTACAATATTTTCTGGCATCTTATATTTATATATTATATTTACAGCAAACCTTAAATTATAGATACATAGCCGTGACCTATATACTGGGAGAAATGCTCGTAACAAATAATAATTGTTTAATTACCTTGTATATTATATACATTTTGTTCATTTTGGTTGGATATGATTAGTTTCTAAGTTTACTAAAATTTTAATAAAATAGTATTTCTAATACAAAATAATACTTAAAATCATCACTAAAATTTAACTAATTACTAAAATTATATACACCATCAATCTATACTCACCTTACTCAGGTAGCTCTATCAAATTTTTTATAACACACAGCATTATTAACGTGTATTCTGTATACTCAGCTAATATATAATAAATGCGATAATCTTTTCTGAAAACGTTCTAGCTTTCTTTTGGTCTCGGAATCACTTTTTTGCCTCTCTCACCCGAATTCCATAGTATTAATATGTCAATGATTAAAATCATCAATTACTAATTTTACGTAATATGACATTCAGGAAATACAAACCAGTAAGTAAGTAAGTAATCAATACTACTCATTTAAGATATTATGAGTAACAGCCTTCTTAAAAGTGTTCAGTGATTTTGACTGTCGTATGTCTACTACAAGTTCTAAGTTGTAGACATACGACAGTTGTAGGTGTTAGAATTGTAAAGATTTATTATGATTCACGTCAGTTAAGTATGTCATTAGCATTATATATTATAGTGTCATGAAAGTATAATGACATTGGAGGCGCGCCAGATATGTTAGGAAGTGTTTATTCAGACATGTAGACATACGAGATATTTTTATCATACATGTCTTAGATTTTATTGGTATTTATAAAGACGGTTTATGAATACTGAATAGTGAACCCATAAAATATGCCAATCTATCTAACCTAATACTTTTAAAAAGACGAGAATCAAAATCGGCTCCAAAGATTTTAATGAAATTATTTCACATTTAGGAAATATATAATTTCCAAAAAAAAACAAGAAATACAGGCAAATCTATGTATTGTATATAGTTTTGTTGATATAAATAGATAAAAGAATTATAATAATTAAGTAAGGGGTGATCGAATCAAAAATGAGTATATCCACAGAATCAATGTAACCAAGATTGTTCAGCGAGTCACAGAACTAAAGTGGCGTTAGGTTGGGCACGTGGTTCAAACAGCTGATGGACGTTGAGGGCCCAAAGTGTTAGAATGGTAACCCCGCACCTGAAAGCGCAGTGTCAGTCGACCTTCCTCTAGATGGATTGACGACATCAAACTTATCACAGGGACCTGCTGGCTCCGGATCGTTTGGAAGTCGCTAAAAGAGATCTATGGCCAGCAGTGGATGACCGGTTTTTTTTTTAATCGACTACAAGTTGGCCCTTGACTACTATCACACCTGATGTTAAGTGATGATGCAGTCTAAGATGGGATCGGGCTAACTTGTTAGGAGGGGGACGAAAATCCACACTCCTTTCGGTTTCTACAGGACATCGTACCGGAACGCTAAAATCGCTTGGCGATACGTCTTTGTCGGTAGGGTGGTAACTAGCCACGGCGAAAGCCTCCCACCAGCCAGACCAAGACAAATTAAGAAAAATCGCAATCTGCCTCGCCGGGAATCGAACCCAGGACCTCCGTCTTATAAATCCACCGCGCATACCACTGCGCCACGGAGGTCGTCAAAATACCGGCCGGCTAATGATGATGATCGCTAATAACGTTATTTCCTTCTGTTACAGTGGCGTTCCTGTTCAACTGGATCGGCTTCCTGCTGCTGATGTGCTTCTGTCACACGGTGGCCAGTCGCTACGGCGCGCTGGCCGGCTTCGGCCTCTCGCTGGCCAAGTGGACGCTCATCGTGAAGCATTCCACCGAGCTCGCTAGCCACGAGAACTCGTGGCTGTGGTGGCTCATCATGGCTTTTGGTAAGTTACGTTTATTTTCGAAACGTAGGTCTTTGTAATAAGCATTCCACCGAGCTCGCTAGCCACGAGAACTCGTGGCTGTGGTGGCTCATCATGGCTTTTGGTAAGTTATACATTCCTGTTCAACTGGATCGGCTTCCTGCTGCTGATGTGCTTCTGTCACACGGTGGCCATCCATTTTTTAAAGACATTTTTTGATAAGCTGATGAGGTGTTTTGTTGTCAAACTTTCTGAATGGCCTAAATGTAGTTGCCTGTTATTGATCATCCTAGAGACGTGTCCAACACGATGCGTCTGTAAAGATCCCGTGGACTATCAGAACAAATAATTCTAAAATGCAATAACAAAAGATTAAAAGAAAGTCTATTGTACAGTGTTCTTACAAATTTTAGATCTATGGTGGTTCATAGTCGCGGCGGAAGTATATATAATATGTAGCAATTAAAAATATTTTTATTTCTTTTTCAGGTATTCTTATCTGTGTCCGCGCAGTTATCCAGTACCTGAACATCAAGCGCGGCTGGCGTCTACTCTCCGGGACTGCTCAGGAGAGACTGCTGTTTTTCTATTGAGCACGCTACCCCCACTCTTACCCCTACCACTTTAACACATTATAGAGATTATTTCAGGGTAGCATTGAAGGAATTATGAATCGAGATATTGTGGTAGTCGATTCTTCTACTTATTGGTCTGATTTTATGCAAATGCTTCTTACATTAATGTGTATCTACCCTCATTTTGTGTTAAGTATAAGAATGAGTGAGTTGAATAATGTGTGTGATAAGTATAATTTGTGTTATTTTATTGGCTTAGAATTATGTTTAAAGATACTTTATTTGTATCATTCTTATAGCTATGAAGATATTTAGTTTTCATTGCTATTGAAGCGGTATTTTTGTCTACACAAATATTATATTTAGCGCGCATCTTAGGCTTTTTGTATACATTTTTGACGGCCTCTGTGGTGCGATGGTATGCGCAGTGGACTTATAAGATGGAAGTCCTGGGTTCGATTCCCCGCTGGGTCGATTAAGATTTTCCCAAATTGGCCCAGGTCTGGCTGGTGGGAGGCTTCGGCCTTGTCTAGTCACCACCCTATCGATAATCGATATCAAAGTATCGCCCAGCGATTAAGCGTTCCGGTTCGATGTTCGGTAGAAACAGAAAAGGGTGTAAATATCATCCTACTCCTAACAAGTTAGTATGCTTCCATCTTAGATTGCACCATCACTTACCATCGGGTGTGCTTGCAGTCAAGGGCTTATTTTTTAATGAATAAAATTTATAATTAATAAAAAAAATTATTGGATAACCACACTAAAAGGTTATCATTATTATTAATAAAAATAATTTAGTTTTAGCAAAAATACTATTTTAAATTGCGTTTATTTAATTGTTAGGTTTTTATTAACTGACCGGAAATTATGACGAAATATTGTAATATATGATCTAATTTTTTTTGTTATTTATTTAAAATATTTTTTATGGATTTTATATATATAAGTTGTTACATTAAACAGTCGATATAGTGTATCAGAAGATCTCGAAGCTGTTTATTTTGATGTGAAACGTGTGTTAATTGATAATTCAATTCACTCTTGCTTTCTATATAAATAAGATGTGAGATTAAATCTCACATATTTTCATCTCACTATGGAGGCTGGCATAGTCGACCTGCCGTTTTTTTATTATTTTTTCCCCTAACATTTTTATCGCACCCACAAGCGCGTAAAATCGGGTGCATCCCAGTAGTACCCCATAACGTAGTTCTATAGAACTGTTGGGATATTTTCCGTGCTGTCAAATTATGTCCCAATAGTTCTATATAGTACTGTAGTATAGTTTTTGCTCTTGACTTCACTTATACCATATAAGTTATAAACTTTATATTATTTTGATTGATATTTCATTTTGTTTTTAACAATAAAACGTCCCTTGCGACAAAAGCTAAGTTGTTAAAACCAAGTAGTAGTTGTGTCTAAAAAAATATTCTCTTATTTTAGAAGTTACAGGGGGACACACATTTTACCACTTTGGAAGTATCTTTCGCGAAAACTATTCAGTTGAGAAAAAAATTATATTAAAAACCTAGATACCATTTTAAAGACGTTTTGTGCAATTTAACCAAAGCTGTATTCGATGTAGTATGTTTATAGATACCCTCAAATTTAAGTGGATATTTATATATATTGCAATCAAAAGTGATTCCATATTATACTTATAAAAACTATAGATATTTTATATGTAACGTACAAACAAGATGTTGATATCGACATTTCTTTAAGTTCTATATAGAAGTAATGGGACACTAAGCACTAATATGGTGTATCAACAGTTCTATAGAACTAAAATTAGGGGGTACTACAGGGATGCACCCGTAAAATTGAATAGGATTTGTCGTTGAGGTTAATTCTGACGGTATCCTATCATTTTGCGAATGTCGCACCATCCTTTTTTTATTTTTTAATTTCACTCATGTCAGATCACTCAGATCCTCCTTTAGTCGTTTTCGTCATTGATGAGGGTCGTGACCACCTCCATCTTTGATTCTATTTGAGATGTGACGCCACTTTGCTCTGTCCTCTACTGTCCGAAGAGCATCGTAGACCGTAGTGTCCAGTGTGGTGATCTGATCAGACCACGCGGCCTTTTTCCTTCCACTTTGCCAGTAACTGTTAGTTTCTCGTGATTATCTCCATGTTTCCTGGCAATGTGTCTGAAGTACTCCAGGGTTCGCTTCAGGCAAATGGCTGAAAGCCTTTTTTCGTGTCAGATTACTTTTAGCTTTTCATAGTTGTAACTTCAACCTATACTAAAGCCAAACTCGATTGAGAATGCTTGTCAACAAACAAATTAAAAATGGAGGTAGAAATCACTAGTCATTTTACACCTAATTTTTTTTGTTAACTTATTAAAGAAGAATTCATGACAATAAATTAGATTAGTAAGCTTTAAACTAATTAATATATTCAATATCTTTTTAAAAAGTTGAGAGGTGTCAAGGGACACCCGGATGGAATGAAGTTCCTTTCGATTAATTAGTGAAGGAATTGTAATAAAATTTTATTTTTTTAAGTAATAATAATATTTGTTGTTGTACACCGAAACACCAGAGGGCGCCACGAGAGCGCGAGACAGCATACAGCGCGGGCGCCCCCGCCGCTCACGCGCACACACATCAAAGGCGGCGGCAAGATCCTTTGATCAAAAAGTGTCGTGACAACTTTTCGTACGAATTTTTTCCGTCTAGCCCCCTTTCACAACGCGCGATAAGGAACTTCGTTCCAATAAAATTTTATTAAAAACAAAACATAATTTTAAATTTATTGGACATAAAATGTGTTGGATTTTTCTACCTTCATATTAAATTTATTTGTTGACAAGCATTCTCAATCGAGTTTGGCTTTAGTTGTTTCTTTTAGTTTGGCTGCGTTTGTGGCGGTACCTGAGCATGGATCCAGCTGAAAATCAGCGCTGCATGTTCTTTCGGATTAAGTAGCAAATGTTAAGCTGGGTCCATTTTCTAGGTTATGCTACACATCGCAGGAGTAGAGCGGAAAAAATGTTGTGTGGCATAATTTATAAATAAAGATATTTTTTCTTTTCTTTCCTTTATTTTAACACGTACCATTTAAATATAAATGACACTTTAAACTGAAATACAATCTGTGGTCATGACATAGTGACAATACGAAATTTTTGATTGTCTGTATCGATAAAAATTAAAATGGCGGCGGGTCAACTTTGCCAGAAAGGTTCAATGACCTTACAATACTATTCCATCTCATACGGACATCCCGTATATGACGAGTATATTTTGGTTGTAGATAATGTTTTGAAATCTACTTAATATTAGTCTATTATGGTATTTTTTTTATATTTATGAGTTATGCCCTAATACTGAAAAGTCACTCAAATCTACCATGGATTTCAGTATCGCTCAAGTTTGATGTCATTTTGATGTTGAGTTGTTTTTACGAATTTGGAGTTTAGGATATCCTCAGCAATATAAATGCATCTTAAAAAATTGAGTGACGTTTCAGTATTAGCTTTCCTTATTTAAGTATAATTCAGATAGATTTACTTATCGCTGTAAAAATATTATTATTAAGAAATACAGAGTTTATTTAGTTTGTATTTTAGCACATTTTAAAGGCATTTTTGTAAATAATAAAGCTTCCAAACTTACTTTAGCCGACTTAAAAAAATTATAATTTTGTAGGTGTGTGTGATTCGTCCTGTAATGGAAATTACTAGTAGTTTCGTAACGTATAGTTCGATTTAAAATGTGTCAGTTACTGACTAAAACAAAGTGTAACAGTAAATAATAATATAATTTTTTTTGACGGCTACCGTGGCGCAGTGGTATACGCAGTGGATTTATAAGACAGGTTCTGGGTTCGATTCTCGGCTGGGCCGATTAAAATTTTCTAATTTGGTCCAGGACTGGCTGGTGGGAGGCTTCGGGCGTGGCTACTTACTATTACCCTATAGACAAAATCGTACCGCCAAGCGATTTAGCGTTGCGGTACGATGTCAACTAGAAACTGAAAGGGACGTGGATTTCATCCTACTCTTAACAAGTTAGCCCGCTTCCATCTTAGATTGCATCATCACTTAACATCAGGTGTGATTGCCGTCAAGGGCTAACTTGTAATGAATAAAAAAAAATTAAGAGTGGCTACCACACAACAAACGGGCTATTGTTGCCGTTTTGTACGGAACCCTACGTACGTGAATCCGACTTGCACCTCGCCGGTTTTTGGAACAAGTTAAATTTTTAGTTGCTATTGAAATTGCTTCCGCTTGTATCAATAATACTTTTTTATTATTATGGTAATTACTAATATTGTAGTCTAATTTTATAACAGTTTTGGTTCAGTAACTGACACAGTATAAAAATAATGTAATTATTTTGTTTTTAATCTTACAACGTAGATTATAAACTGTATTAATATAACATCTTCACTAGTTGACAACTTGCGTTTAAATAAATAATACCTATTCAATCAGCACATCTCTTATAGACCAAGAGCCGGGTAGATATATGCAATATATAAGCATACAATAGGCAACATTGTGATCCTTTATGGGTTCCATTTTTATCTTTTGACGTACGGAACCCTAAAAGTCTGACGGCCTCCGTGGCGCAGTGGTATTTATAAGGCGGAGGTCCAGGGTTCGATTCCCGGCGGGGCAGATTGAGATTTGTCTTAGTCTGGCTGGTGCGATGCTTTCGCCGTGGCTAGTTACCGACAGAGACGTACCGCCAAGCGATTTAGCGTTCCGGTACGATGTCGTGTAGAAACCGAAAGGAGTGTAGATTTCGTCCTACTCCTAACAAGTTAGCCCGCTTCCATCTTAGACTGCATCATCACTTAACATCAGGTGTGATAGCAGTCAAGGGCCAACTTGTAGTCGATAAAAAAATGTGTATTTATTCTCGGTTCTTGCTAGATAAATCAACATCATTTTCTACCGAATAGATGAGTAGTCTTTAGGACGTTTATAACTTAGGATACGATAAATGTGCGCTTCTCACCTATATAATAATATTAAACACTCCTAAATGTATGATTTTTATTATTGATAGATCATACGTCCAAAAATCTAACTTTAGTGCAATAAAGATCTAGTTGTCGAGAGTTTATAGATATTGTGGGCTACAAATTATATATTTTTACATATAAACATATTTTGTTGGACAATAATACATTGTTACTTATTTCGCACTTTGGGCAAAAAGTAAGCTCAATCTTGTTAACACTATTTTAATGTTTAAACTATATTAATATTCAAAATTGTTTATTTTAAAGTAGGCTTATTATAAGCACTTGAAACGTCTAATTAGACTAATTGTTGTGACTCTACCACCGGCTCTGTAGAGAAGATTCGGCAAGAAACTTAACAGTTGCATTTTTTAAATTGTTAATTCAATCAATTAATCAATAATCAAACAATATTAACTTGTTGTTGAAATTATTTATTCCACTTGTGTGAAGTTGAAAGCCGATCTAATTGCATCTCAACATCTTTGTCTTAGCAATATGGGTATCAAATGAAAGGTCGTAAAGAGACCATTTCAAAAATATAAATATTATATCATGTTTATAAACATATTCATGTATTGCCATTTTAACAAAAAATGGCATAAAGTGTACCGAGTCATTTCTATACCATAAACTAAAACAAAAAAGTCTCAAATAAAATTATTATTATAAGAACAAAAAAATATTAATTTTGAATTGAAAAGAAAAAAACAAGGATCACTATATCCATAAAATTACAGGACAAATTAGTTTTGGAGATTTTCGTTCCCCGCAGAAAATAAAGTATTTTGTCCCTGCTTGCATCTCCATAAAGTATTTAGAATTTTATATAGATATAGTGATCCTTGTTTTTTTCTTTTCAGTTCATAACTTCTATGCAGTCGGGTTTTTTGTTTTTATAATTTGTAAAAGAGTACACCCAATAATAAGAATGATTTTTGTACTTTTCGGGAGGCGATACTCGTTTTTCTACCAAATAATTATGCGGATTTTTACCCAATTCTAATATGACGCTGTTTCTATGTATGTGGACTGTATAAATGAAGGATATTCGGATCTTCAGTCTAAAACAGCAAGCAATCTTAAATAACTACACAAACCTCGTGTCTCCTACGATGCTAGATGCCCGCACGGCGATATTTGTGGGGCAAGTGCGAGTTTTTCACCGAGCGACTGCGTAAAAACGTACTCACTCGTAACGTTTAATTATATAGAAAAAAAAAGTGTTTACTCTCACTATAACTAGATGGCGCTAGGCACACTGGATAGTTCTTGATACTTGAGGAATTCTCGGGAAAACGTTTCGCTTTCTTGAATCACGAAGATCACAATAAATTGAATTAGATATGTGCGCGGTACGACCGGCGCTAACGACAGTCTTGTCATATCTTGGGAATATATCTATTTATAATTTGTAGCCTACAGTACATAGTATTATATGCCTATGTAATATAACGTCACTTAACTATTATTGTTACACTTTAGTATAAAATTTATGTATAACATATATGTCATTTTCAATTTAATGTGAATGTGAATTTAATATAACTAGATGATATATTATTTTTATAGAATAATTTTAGTGATTATTATTATTAATTTTATTTAAGTACCTACTTATGCATAATTCAAAATTTAAAATTTTTGTTCTTATGTAACAAAAACAGTTTTCAACGAATTATGTTAAATACAATGAACTGAAGTAGTCACAATATTTTTATTAATTCAAAGAATTTTCGAATATAATCTATTGAATTGTAAAATTGTTGAATAAAATAGTTACGTAATAATTTAAAAATAAAATATTTTATTTAACAAAGTTGAATTCCAGATTAAAAATAGCATAAATTAATTAATTTTCTAGACTTTTTGTAGTAGCAATTATGATTAAATCATTGAATTTTACAGTAGGTACGTACTTACCCCTCGTTTTCACTTGTCGGGTGTCAGCCTCTGGACCAGACCTTTGTCTATACTAATAAATAAAATTGAATTATCTATTAGTATTTTCAAATTAATATTGATATACTAAATGCATATGAAACATTGATCTCTTATTAATAAGACGTACAATCAGCAACCAAAAAACGTCTTTACTAAATGAGCGCCAAAAATAGGTTTCGGGTAGACTTTTCTATTGCAAATTCAACCTTAAATGTATCCCGTTAAGTTTGAATTTGCTCTGAATTTTGGGTTTTATAAGAACTTTAAGCAAAGATATTTAGGTATTTTCAAACTGCTGAAACAAAAAAACATTGGTCAGTTTTTAAGTGAAATTTTTTACATATTTGTGCGTCCTCTTTTTGATAAGAGGTCAAAAATATGAAAAAATACATGAAACTTACAAAAATGATTTTTTTAAATTTTTGCCTGTTTGATCCGGCGAATCTCTAAAACTATCAGTCGGAAAATAAAATATTTTTTAGTCAGGGGTGTTAGCCTCTGGGTCGACATCCGACTAGTGGGAACGAGCTCTTAGTTATTGCACGAATTTATAATGTCTATGTGATTTTGTCAATTCAAAATACTGTAAAATCGTTTCATGAAACTGGCTCATTAATTGACATTAATATAATTTTTGTGAAAATATTTACTTGTTTTATTTAAACTACTCCGTTGATCCAGTGGTAAGACCGTCACTTCAGATCTTTAGGCCTTCAGACCTTCGCATTTTAGTGGCGCAGGTGGATTTATAAGACGGAGGTCCTGGGTTCGATTCTCAGTAGGGCTAATTGAGATTTTCTGAATTGGTCTGACTGGTGGAAGGTCTAGGCCGTACCTAGCTAGTTACCAACCTACCGACAAAGACGTACCGCCAAACGATTTCGCGTTACGGTACGATGTGTAGAAATCGAATGTGCATATTATCCTACCAAGTTAGCCCACTTCGGTTATAGATTGCATCATCACTTACTATCAGATGTGATTGCAGTCAAGGTGTAACTAGTAATGAATAAAAAAAAATTAAGGTCTTGGGTCGGCCTATAGTCGTATATCTCCTCATCATCATCATTATCAGCCAATAGACGTCCACTGCTGGACATAGGCCTTTTTTAGGGACTTCCAAACACAACGATCCTGAGCCGCATGTGCCCAGCGGCTCCCTGCGACCCGTTTGATGTCATCAGTCCACCTGGTGGGGGGTCGACCAACACTGCGCTTTCCGGTGCGGGGTCGCCATCGCCTTCGGCCCCCAACGTCCATCAGCTGTTCGAACCACGTGCCCCGCCCATTGCCACTTCAGTTCTGCGACTCGCTGAGCTATGTCGGTTATTTTGGTTCTTCTGCGGATCTCCTCATTTCTGATTCGATCACGCAGAGATACTCCGAGCATTGCTCTTTCCATCGCCCGCTGAGTGACTCTGAGCCTTCTTATGAAGCCCGCAGTTAGCGACCAAGTCTCGGATCCGTATGTCATCACTGGCAACACGCACTGTTCGAAGACCTTCGTCTTCAGGCACTGAGGAATTTTGGACGAAAAGATGTCACGCAGTTTCCCGAGCCCAGCCGAGCTGGATTCGGCTGTTCACCTCTTTCTCGAAATTGGACCTACCTACTGGACCATATGCCCTAGGTATATATACTCGTCTACAATTTCGAGTGCAGAATTTTCAACAATAACTGGGTGGAGCGAAACATGAGCATTACACATGATCTTTGTCTTGCTCATGTTCATTTTAAGGCCCACCTGTTGAGAAACTCTGCTGAGAGTTTCTCAACAGGTGGGCCTTAAAATGAACATGAGCAAGACAAAGATTACACGGAGATATAGTCGTATATCTCCGTGCTTTTTACTCTATTTGTACACACAGGGGTAAAACGGAAAAAAAGTAAAACAGGAATACCTATATTATTTATTAAAGTTGTATTAAAAAGGCCTTTGATAAAGATTTCTATCAGTAGGACAAAGATAGGCATGAAGAGATATGTCCTGTAGACAAAAAGACATACGGTCGTCTAATAGTCCATTCGAAATATCCGTAAAATATCGCTCTTTCTTACACAATCGGGGGCTATTATCTAGAATTCTATATTAAAGCCAAACTCGATTGAGAATGCTTGTCAACAAACAAATTTATAATGAAGATAGAAAAAGCAACATATTTTATGCCTAATAAATTTAAAATTATATTTTGTTTTTTTTTTGTAAAATCTTATTTAAAAAATATTTAATATATTAATTAGTTTTAAGCTTACTAAACTAATTTATTGTCATGACTTCGTCATTAACTAGTTAATTTAAAAAAATAAGGGTAAAATGACTAGTAATGTCTACCTTCGTTTTAATTTGTTTGTTGACAAGCATTCTCAATCGAGTTTGGCTTTAGTATAGATGGGATCGTTACGACGTCAAACATTAAGTAGATGTTATCACCTATCAATAAATCTGCGTGATGAAGCTGAGCTACTCTGTAAACCTGTGAGCTGACCTGGTCATGTCCCTTTAATTATTAATTCATAGCCCCTTTTAAAGCAAGGTGATGATAATTTGAAGCCTGACCAAAATAGTAAACATCGCCATGTTGCGGATAAAAAAGGAACTAATTGTTTCTACTAACAAACGTGGATTGAGGGCGCCACAAGTCCTTTTTGTTTCAGCAGTCTGTACTTGCATAGCATGCTGGTAAAAGATATATAAGAGCCATAAAGGAAATTAAAGCCGTTTAATAAGTAAAAAGACTGATAAAAGAAATTGTAGTTTCCTTTATTGTAGCAACATGGCCAGGTATTTTGTTTTTCTTGTCAGGTTATAGTATCGTTAGTTTTATAAGTAGGTACTAGATGGCACCACCCACAAAAGTAGTTACAACTTCATTATTTCGCTACTGGGGAGTGGGAACCAGGTGTAGGTACAGACACCATTGCCTATATTTCGTTAGAGAGAAAGGTTCGATTCCCGACTGTCTCACAAATGTGAATTTTTAAAAATGTTCGTATTATTATAAAATTATAATCTAATATATAAAATTCTCGTGTCACAGTTTTCGTTGCCATACTCCTCCGAAACGGCTTGACCGATTTTGATGAAATTTTTTGTGCTTATCCGGTATCTATGAGAATCGGCCAACATCTATTTTTCATCCCCCTAAATGTTAGGGGTAGTCCACCTAAATTTTTTTTTTTATTTTTTAGACAAAATTTTTAATTTATATTTTTTTATGATACAACATACAAAAATACATACAATCCTTAATTTTCACACTTCTACGATCAACCCTTATTTTTTAATAGCCATTTTAGTAATTTAATCATTTTTCCTCTCCGGTCGAACCTCATCGTTCACAGTGCTCCATGCTTATTTCACGCATATACACATTCTAACATACATACATACTATAAGTAAGCTATTTTTTGTCTACACTAGAAATTACTAGGAAATTATTTATATGGCAAAACAACGTTTGCCGGGTCAGCTAGTAATATTGTATATTTCTAAAAATTCAAAATAAGAAATAAAATTTTAATGTTATAAGTCGTAGGAAAAACGTATATAGAAAAGCACATTACGCATCTTCAACGTGGAATTACGACATTGCTTTAATTGTTACAGTTACCTACGTACGTAAGGGTGCAAAATGCAGATTACTGCAATGCCTGATCTGATCCCAATAGTACCTATCTGCTCGTCTAGTCAAATATTACAACTAAAATATATTATACCTCCTTAATATAATAGTTAAACATAGCTATAAATAAAAGACATATGGTCGACTGCTAGATAAGCCTCGGGTCTGCCAAAATCACCCCAGTATTCTGCCAACTGGTATGCAGGCTTGACGTACCGCGGTAGGCGCCATTTCCCGCGCGTTCGCTACAATTTTCGCGATAACCACGCACTGACATAACCTGTGTCCTTATGAAGGAAGTAATTTTAGATCTACTTTGGGAGCTTTCAAACAGCCGGTGTTTTCAGGATAATAATTTTTACCGAATAATAGGTAAGTTACGTGTTTTCAAATTAATTATTATCATAATTTTTACTTTCTAATTGTCAGAGTATTTTATTTATTTTAAAAATATAATTTACGTGTGATATAAAATAATTACCAATTTTGTCAATTTTTAATTACATAACGAAGTTATTAACAACGCAACGGTTATCTATTTTCAGAAATATGCTCAGAATTAAGTTATTTAACATACGATGGTTTATTAACTAATGAAAGTGGATAAATAAATAAATGTTTGATATAACTCGTTCAGATAATTATAAAAAAAAAACAACAAAACATACTAAGTCTAATTTAGAGAAGGCACATATATTCTGGAAAAACAACCTGGAAACGTACTCGTAGTTACCTAGTACAATTTTAACCCTGACTTTGGTTTATACAGCCTATGTAACGTACCTACCTAACGTTTGGCTGAATGCCAACAATCGAAATGTTTTTTGCATTCATAAAACTGCATAATAGAGATACCTACCTATCTCGTAGATACCGAGTACCGACTATTATAGAGTGCATACGGTTTTTTAAAAACAATTTGTTCCATGTCTTTTTTAATTAAAGCGTTTTTCAAAATTTTGTCTGAAAGAAATTCCTTAAGACTGGCGTACATTTCTGTATTCTTAATTTATTATTTTTAAACGACTTCAAAAAAAGGAGTTTCTCAATTCGACCGTATATATTTTTTTATGAGTGTTCGCGGATAACTTCGTCGTTATCCGATTTTGCGGATAACCGATTTTGATGATTCTTTTCTTTTCTGTAATGTCTCAATTAAATAAATTATGTAATAAGAAAAGCCATTCCGCTAGTGGGAGGCCTCCAGGCTAGTTATCACCCTACCGACAAAGACGTATGGTTAAGGTTAACGATATTGTACCGGAACGCTAAGTTAAGTTAAGTTAATTTAGCGTTCCGGTACAATGTCGTTTAGAAGTTAGTTTAGTAGTTAGTTAGTTTATGTATTAACAAGACTCGTTATTTTTCTTAAAAGATTGATTAAAAGCATGCTCTCCCGTTCGTAGCATTGACCTACGTGTAACAGTCCGTAGCGTCGGCTCTACAGCATAATATTATTTCCGCGGTCGCTGAAAATCAGTCAGCTGTGCTACGAGAGATTTCGTCTAAATACGTAGTAATATAGGTGTAGACTGAATACAGTTAAATGCCTAGAGATGTAGCAAATACGGCATAATAGTTCATACAAAAGCAATATACTATGTAATGTTTACTTTGTAGGAGCATTTAGCGGCGACTTATGCGTTGGCCAAAAGAAAATCTGAAGTTAATCTATCTAGGTACGTAAATTTTGAAACGAAATGTTTGACTATTACTAGTGACTCTACCATCGGCTCAGAAGGCAGGTTCTGCTGGAAGAGCCGAAAATTTCAACAGTTATTTTTTTAAATCATTTATTTTTACAATATTAATATACATTAGATCATTAATTATTCTATACTTCTTTTGTGAAGTTAGATCCAATAACCAAAAAACCTTCGGACATCATTTTTCTTATTAAACCAATTTAAATTGAAAATTTAAAAAACTTCACTAAATTGTAATTCTGCTACTACTCGTACTTAAACAATTTCATTTTATATTTAATTTCGTAGCTTTAATTTTATGTTTCCGATCTTAATTAAAACCATTAATTTTACATAATCTAAAAATTACATATTGACGAGTGAAAATAATTATAAAGATTTCACTGAATAATGATTGATTTTGATTTATCCACATTTAAGAAGTTGTTTATCCACATTTTGGATCGATTTTCATCAAACATAGCTAAGGACCACAGCAAATAAATAAAGAATTGCATTATGCCAAAGGGGTTAATAGTTAATATTATAGTGGATATATGCGCGTATTACATGCAAAGCTTATATACTTATAGTTACGGGGTCATGAGGTGACGGGGTCGAGAACCCCTAGTCGATGGGCGCCAACGAATCGTTCGTGTCGTCGACATAGCGTCGCCATAGGCGCCATGGGTAATACATAAAGTGCTTACTCGAGTTTACGATCGAATTATTCCTCCACCGTCAATGATGGAGGGTATTGGAGTGTGAGAATAATATTTATGACTAGCGAATATCTCGTTCGATCACGATCTTCGATCTTCGATCACAAGGTCCTGCTTTTGAATTCTGGGTCAATTCATGGAATAATTTTGAGTTTTTCATTCTTCTATGAAATTTGCAGTACATTCCAAGCCCGGAGTCTGAAAGATGGTGGTGTTCCACTCCCGTGCCTCGGAGAGCATGTTAAGCTGTCGGTCCCGGTCACTATCATCAACATCTGATTGTGATCCTTAATAAATCAAACATCACCCTAAGACCACTAACGCATATTGATCGCCAAACTTAGTTTGGAAGTCATGATGATGATAGATTGAGGTATCCAGACTCTATAAAGTAGATACATTAAACGCAATACGAAATTACTATTAAGTAATAACTAAATTTCTAAAACCGGGCCTTTGACTGATAACGGTTTACCCTCAAGTGCTACAATTGAGAGCCAATATTTACTTTTTACACAAAACAATCATTGGAAGTGATTATATGCCCAGAAAACACTTCACTTCACTTTCACCTGTACATTCTACCTACTTTTATACGTACCTAAACGCGTAAATAACTTTTTAAGCGAAAGTAGGAAGCGTTTAATCCTTACTAATATTATAAAGGGGAAAGTTTGTATGTATGGATGTATGGATGTTTGTTACTTTTTCACGCAAAAACTACAAAATGGATTTTGATGAAACTTCACAATAATATAGGTTACATATCAGAATAACACATAGGCTACATTTTATACCGAAATTCCCACGGGAACGAGAACTACGCGGGTGAAACCGCGGGCGTCCTCTAGTTTGTTATAGAACTCAATTTAACTTCAATTAATTTTAAGTTGCCTGTTTCAAGTAAATAATTCAAATGTTCAAATGCTAGGTGTGTTCTGAACTTGGCACCCATTTTAATGTTCATTCTTTGTCGAATATAATTTATATGTTGTAAATATTAAACTATTATTATGTCCTATTTATTATATCATAGTCTTTATATTTAATTGGATATGGCAAGCTAGATATGTGTCTAGATTCGCTAGATAATCAAGGAGCCCTTTTAGGATTTAATTACCAGGTCAAGTTTTCCAAACTGACTAAGATCTGGTTGTAGGCTTTAGCCATGGCTAGAGAGACGAATATCTTAAAGTTCCATGGATTTACAGCGTGGATGCTGGGTCACTCGCGCGGATGAGAGAAAACCAGTAAATACACGTAATGGGAACCGTTTAAGTGTTGCCATCCACTAACGTGTGAAACATTTAGGTACTGTTAGGTATATTAACTGAAGAAACGGTATCCCCCAAATTAACACCCCCAAGTTACATCATCACTGGGCATAGGCCAGAGCACGATAATGGCCTAAATAGTCGTTTACCCCTGATTGTTTGATACCTAATAAACGAAAGATGGAATACAATTACCGATGTACATCGGAAAATAATACAAAGCATAAATATAAATTTCGCAGAGTGGGTCTTCTTCTTACGATCCCTCCAGGGATCGAGGTCAGGCGCGGGGGACCTTTCTACGCCGGTAGATATTTCAGGGCTAAGGCTTTTCAGTCTACGGGTCAAAGTAAAGTGTCATATCAGGAAGTGTCAAGTCACGGATGGTCCCGCGCAGACCTTGACCAGGTAACATTTTCTTGGTAAAATCAATTGTTGTTTATATTGCTACACACAGATGGCGCAACACAGCGTCGGGTGCCATTTTCCGTCACGGCATCCGAAATGATAGTACCGCCAACAATTGTTTCACATCACTCTGAAATCAAAGCATTCACAGAAGATGATTCGACAATGATTAGTTTTATTCTTTTATGTACATACGAATTAAAATTCGATTGAAAATATGAAGGCGTGGAAGTTATGATATCTCAGATCGCCAGACGGTAGACAGTTTTATTTCGGTTAACAAAATTAATTTGGATCAAGGGCCGGCCAAAACCGCATAGGACTTGTTATAATAGTATTGTAACAAGCCAAGTTCTTATGCCAGTGTCTATGCTATTATTATATGGGGCGAGCGAATCGGATCGCTGTGTCGTTGACGGTAAATTATCGCACCAAACGAATAAGGCAGGTGTTATTCGTGCGATTTCGTATGACGTTGGGCGGTTATGTAAGGTTTGGTTTCCTGTGACGATGCAGGTGTTTTCAATGTGATATCGTACGTCATACAGAATAACCGTCTTTTTACCTTGTGTAATTGCCGTAGGCTCTACAACGGCGTAAACAAGCACCTCAGCTAACGAGAAACTTAGTAGGAAAGAAGGCCCGAAGATTCTATAAAGGCGACTCCTGAGAGACTCGGATCTCTGCTTAGAGGAACGTTCGGGAAAGGTCTTTTGGTCTGACGTCCGTGGAAATGGGTGAAATCCACGTTCGAATAATGTTAAAATAAGTACATAATCGACTACACCTTCCCCTCTCTCCACAAAATTAAATAAATAAAAAATGGCTCAATGGATTAAATTTTTATGAAAGAAAACCTTTAAAGCTCACGGCTAGAAGTTAAGTTAACGGAAGTGAGTGCTTTATTGATCTGCGTTAATCATCACAGTACAATCATCATTCCCAGCCTTTTTAACGCCATACTACAGAGAAATAGGGCTCCTTTTTTTAGAAGAGGAACGTAGAGCTCAAATTCACTGTTTGTATGGCGGGCACTATTGTGTTTTTGTAAAGATGACTTTAGGAACATAACTAGTTTTTTAATTCTGGGCTAAGAATTTGTACTGTGACAGATTTGAGACATGATTAGGTAGCCAGATCCATTCAAACTTAGGAGCCACCTAAGTTAATCATTCGCTTAAAACCCTTGACAAAAACAAGTATAGGTAGGTATTCTAAATTCAAAGGAGAATGCCAGATCCTAACCCTGAAAGAACACAAATTGTAAATATCCTAAAAATATCCTATTATTACATAATTTTTTTTGCAATAAGCCAGTTTTACTGTTGGACATCGGAATAAAATTTTGTTAAAAAAGTAATTAAACTATTTCCTTTTAATTTCTTTCTACGCATTTTTAAAGCTTTATTGTTTCTAGCCTTTTAAATCGTTTTTATTGTATTTTCATCAAAAGTGTGCTCTAAAAGGCTAGTATCCAGAGTCGTTGAGCTATGTGGTTGTTTACGGAAATAGACGATAACCAACGTTATTCTCGTATCGAATACTCCGACTCCTAGAACTTTTAAATGTAATTTATATTAAATAGTTAAAACCATGCAATAAAATGATGCATAATACATTGATGTACAATATGTTTTTATTAGTGGGTTAAAGTGCTATACATTGTCTGGCATTCTCCTTTATTTATTAAGCGCTTCATTCCTCATACGCACAGCTAAAAATTGAAATGTCCCAGCCTCCGTATTCACTACCAAAATGAGTATATTTAAGTCAAAGGTGAATAGGCACCTTCTAGGCAAGTGCGTTCCACCGTAGGCCGCTTCTTCGTTTGCCAACAGGCGTGCAGCGCTAACCTATATAACACGCACTATACAAGCACTTTTAAGACATCAAACCTGCCAGTAAGCGTGGTTCTACCGCCGGTTTGGAGGGCAGATTCTGCCGAGAAGATTATATTTGAAAACTATAACTACCTAGTACATCTACTACTAAATAGTAGAACATAATAAACACTATAGTGGTTTCATTAACAATATATTTGGCAATCATGTTTATAAGCACATGTTGTCGACAGTTTCGGCTCAGGTCAATATTCATTGACGTCTGCAGCTTATGTAACTCCCATTCCTCGGTCGTGACGTCACAGGTTTGCCGACTTGTACTACGCTTGTCTCTTGTACACTCGTGAACTTCAATTTGTGACCCATGTAGGCTTAATGGCTTAAGTTTTGACGACCTCCGTCGCGCAGTGGTATGTGCTGTGGATTTATAACACGGAGGTCCTGAGTTCGATTCCCGGCGGGGCAGATTGAGATTTTTCTTAATTTGTCTTGGTCTGGTTGGTGGGAGGCTTTCGCCGTTGCTAGTTACCACCCTACCGACAAAGACGGATCGCCGAACAATTTAACGTTCCGGCACGATGTCGTGTAGAAACCGAAAGGAGTGTAGATTTTCGTCCCACTCCTAACAAGTTAGCACGCTTCCATCTTGGACTGCATCATCACTTAACATCAGGTGTGATAGCAGTCAAGGGTCAACTTGTAGTCGGTAAAAAAAGTAATTTCAACATTAGAGGAACGCGTCGAGTCCCTTGATTTAATTTGTTTATAATACGACTTTGTACTTTAGTGTGCAAAATAGATGACTTTGCTATTGGCAAAAATTATAACGCGAAAAAAATTATAACAGAAAAAAATAGAGCTAAACCTTTGACCTATAAAATCGCATTGTTTTTATGCAAGCACAGCTTCTAATGCCTTTGAATGTAGCTTTAAATAGGAATTTCAACACCCGACGTAACGAGAGAGTCCTATTAGATTTATTCCCGAGCATAAACGACTGGGTATATAATAAACTATAGGCAAAAACATTTTAACGCGAAAAAATTATACCCGTGGAAATTAGATAAAATGTAACCTATGTGTTATTCTGATGTATAAGCCGTATTGTGGTAAAGTTTCATTCAAATCCGTTCAGTAGTTTTTACGTGAAAGAGTAACAAACATCCATACATCCATACAAACTTTCGCCTTTATAATAGTAGTAGGATTTGACGTGTCTGTGTCTGTCTGTGGCATCCTAACTCCCAAACGGATGATCCGATTTTAATGCGGTTTTTTTGCTTGAAAGGTAATTATATCAGACGAGAGTTTTCTTAGCTATGTTTGGTGGAAATCGGTTTAGGTCTTCAAGGTCATCAGGTTGTTTGTTAGGTGTGATAGAAATGTTACACGCTCAGTTGGGTATGATCTGACATTTGAAACACTAATGTCTTCTGGAACCACTGAGCTGGTCTGATGATAAGGCTCGAAGGTAGGAGACGTAACCCTGGTCTACCTTTTTAGTAAACCCATCGAGTTTGGGCTCGTTGAATTTGTCTTGACTGGTTCTTTTCATGTTCATAATGGATGAGGACCTGATACTGGAAATGGGATGCGGCATATGAAACCCTGGAATGCCAGAATGTCATTTTTGCTGAAAAATGACTAACGTTTAATCTTTATAGCTAGATAGCACCTTGAACTATAATAATTCCTCTGTTTTAACAGATGCCATTGACAGACTTTCTCTATTTATGCGGTTTTTCTTGTAATTTTAATTAATTCTTTTTTTAAATCTAATCGATAACTTTGTTGCAAAATGTGTATCTTGTTTTAATGTAAATATCTTTACGTCGTGAAAGTGCTTGAATAGTAGAATACTACACTATGAAAAGTTTAAAATCTAAAATGGTCACCACAAAAAAAATGGTAAATTTGATATTAGTCGGGGGTTTTTAAATTTTGAATTTAATTGATTTTTTTATATTAAAAAGCAGATACGTAGATCTATGGATTAAAAAATAACACCGACGAGAAAACTATAAAAACCCGCCTGTGAAAAAACATGTCCAGAAGTGTAAGAAGATCCATTATGATGCGGTGCTTCTTATTGACAGCAGACAAGATCAAGACGTAAGGAAAATGTAGATAAACTAATTCGAAGATATCGGTCTTTTTCTATTGCGTTAGAAAAGGATATCTGGCAGTAAATTCACTATTCTGGGTCTGTCATTGTAGGAGAGTTAAAAAAATATATAAAAATTATCTTGTTTGATTAATCAGTTGGCAATCCAATCTATCAGTTTGGGCATCTAGACAATTCCAGTTGCGCTGGATCACTGCCATTCCATTCATTATCATAATCATTTATCATAGCACAAAGTTACTACGTTTTGGGGCCGACCATGAGTGAAGAAGGTTGCTTTATAGTTACATGCATAATTTTCCTAAGCCCAAGGTTGCAGGGAAGAAATCGCTAATAAGCGATAAGGCCGCCATTTCTAACTCTACTCACTTCATTTTTTTTTTATCGACTACAGGTTGGCCCTTGACTGCTATCACACCTGATGTTAAGTGATGATGCAATCTAAGATGGAAGCGGGCTAACTTGTTCATAATATTATTTATATTTGTTTTTATTTCATGTCATGTGGTGTAAAAATAAAGTATAAATGAGAGGTGTCAAGGGACACCCGGATGGAACGAAGTTATAAATATATATTTATAGCCATCAGAAGGGGTCAAAAGGCACAAGCAGGAAAACAACATTAATCAAAATATCAACACATTTTAATTACAAACTTTCTTAAATCAAATCAAAATGAAACAATCTTACATTAAACACTATTTTAATTTAGTTTTAAGTCAGTATGACTGCCTGTGCTAGAACTGGAATTGTCAAATTGTTGTAATGTCCGCAGTTTAATAAACCGTCCTTTATATAAACCAAAAACGTCGCAGAGTACATTCTTTTTTTATGATTTTCGTCTCTAGCCTAGCCTTTTAAAGCGCAGGGTTCAATGCTGCTAACAATATATATATATTCTCTCGACTTCGTAAACGCAACAGCGTATAGGTTAGAACATGCACGGCTTGCTAAATACATACGTTCTGATGTTGTAATATTAAAATATAATTTGGTTTGAATTTATTAAAATTATGACGCGTACACTTGCTGATTATAATGCGTATAACTTGGTTAGCACAATAATAAAGAGAGTTTATATTGCGTACAGCAGCGCAGGCTATTCCTTTCCAAGCGATACAATAGCTTACTATAGCAAAGTGTCGTTACAACTTTTCGTTAGAATTTTTTCCGTCTAGCCACCTTTCACAACGCGCGATAAGGAACATCGTTCCAATAAAAAATAAATGAATTGACGTTCGGCTTGTGCTCGGGTCCCAAGTGGAGACGAACCTTAACATAGCACTTAAATTAAAAGTGATTTCAAATCACATTTTAAGTTCATTTACAGATAATACAGACGCGCAATGTGTGAATGTTTCAGGTGCAAAAATAACTCAGATATAAGTACTTACTTCATACTGTTATACACACATTTTTCATTTTTTCCTTTACGGTCAAGGTCATTATGAATATGCAATGAGCTACCTCGTGATCGGTCTCTAGATCGGTTTTATAAATCATTTCCTTGCAAACTAAGTAATTTTTAATAGAGATACCTAACAAAATGTGATATATCGTAATAGAGATCGCATGCAGCTTCCCCCGCTAAGTTCTTATTCCCGTGGTAATTTCGGGATTAAATGTAGCTTATGTGTTGTGTATGCATGTCAGCTAACTCCATTCCAAATTTTATTAAAATCTCTTGAGTCGTTTAGTCGTGAAGAAGTAACAAATATACATGACATCTGATACATCTGATGACATAAGAGGGTCAAAGTCGTTAACAATATTTAAAAACAGAGTTAGACAGCACTATCTATTATTGTAATTTATTTATTTCGTGTACAAATATATATTTATATTGTGTATATATGTATATATATTTATTTTTGTATGAATTTATTAGTGTTCTATATTACACTAGCTGACTCGGCAAACGTTGTTTTGCATTAAAAATTAAAAAAAATTAGATGAAAAATAGATAGTAGCCGATTCTCAGACCTGCTGAATACGCATACAAAATTTGGTAAAAATCGGTAAAGCCGTTTCGTTATATATTAGATATCATAATTATACATGTATGTATTTGTATAAATAATTATTATCTATAAGTGTACCTTTTCGATTGTACATTAATTAATCATGTTTTTATTGCGATTCCCCGTCTCTCAAGTGTAAAGGTCCGTTTATCTAGGTTACCTGGAAGAGATCACTTCTAGTGATAAGGTCACCTTTTGCGTTTAATTTTGTATTGTACCATTGTTTCTTTTGTTATTTGCAATAAAGATGTTTAAATAAACTTTACACATAGTAAGTATGATTTATACGTGTTCATTATATTGACTGTTTTGATGGTCTATTGTGGCGTCGGGTTCCGAGGTCCTGGGTTCGAGTCCTGAGTCGGGCTATGGAATAATATTGAGATTTTTTTCATCATCGCTCTCTTTTCCAAGCCTATCCTGTGTTACTTTATAGGTTACTCTATAGGCGATAATTTTCCATTTATCATCAGGTTTGACGACCTCCGTGGCGCAGTGGTATGCGCGGTGGATTTATAAAACGGTGGTCCTGGGTTCGATTCCCGGCGGTGCAGATTGAGATTTTTCTTAATTTGTCTTGGCCTGGCTGGTGGGAGGCTTTAGCCGTGGCTAGTTACCACCCTACCGACAAAGACGTATCGCCAAGCGGCGGCGGTCAAGGTACGATGTCGTGTAGAAACCAAAAGGGGTATGGATTTTCGTCCCACTCCTAACAAGTTAGCCCGCTTCCATCTTAGACTGCATCATCATTTAACATCAGGTGTGATAGCAGTCAAGGGCCAACTTTTAGTCGATAAAAAAAGAGGTATACTATAGAATTTTACTCTCCTATTACATACCTATAGATAGAAGATTTTTCCCAGCTGTGGGACATCTGTGGACATTATTATAGTGGTTCATACACTAATGGTCTAAAGCAGTTGGGCAGCAAGCTTGCTCGTCGCAATGCAGTCATGCGAAGTGGCAATCGATTGACTCCTGCTCTTGCAAATATGTCCTTATTATAACTGTTCTTTAGGTTTCATTTTGAATGAGCAATAATTAATGTTAACATAGGGATTTTTAAGTAAGTAATTTTTAAAACTGTTGGTTGTTTGGTACAAGAAAATACATGATGATAACCTCGTGAAAGCCGAAAAGGAAAAGTATCAAAGTACTTGGACCTTGCTCACGAGATTACCGCCATGTGGAATGTTGAGTCAACTATTATTTTTCCGATAGTCAGTTCAGTCAATGGTCTTTTTGCGAAAAGCTTCTACCAACACCTTAAGAAGCTTTCGCTTAATTGTTGGATCAAGGGTCGGATACAGAAGGCAGTAGTCCTTGAAACGGCGCGTATTGTGAGGAGGTTTCTCACTCTGGAGTCCTGACCACCGGTTGCTTGGGCCCGCAAAGGCCCCGCAAGTGGAGGAGCAGATTTTTTTTATAAATTTTTAATATTGTTTTTTTATATATTCTTGTTATAACATTGTTAAAAATTAAAAAAAAATATGCAAATAAAAATAAATGAGAGAAAAAAAAATATCTTCTTTACATATTGGTAGGTGTCTGTAATTATTCTGCACTAATAAAAGAGGGCCAAAAATTTAAATTGCTGATACAAAGTTGCCAGGTTAGTTAGGATTGATGTGAAGAAAATTACCTACTGTCAAAACTACTAACGCAAAAATAGTTTTAACTTAAAATATAATAAAATAAATATTAAAAAATGTCAAAAATGTAAACATGTCAAGAAAGATCAACGTGTCATAAATTATGGTGTTTATTTATTAATTTAAATGTTAAGTTAATTTTAAGTAAAATATTTTAATTTACTTTAAATACTGTGTATTTAAAGTCGGATTATGGCTGCAGCTAATTCTTTAAGCGGCTATACTTGATATTTTAATGGCTAATAAGTATAGATTGATAAAAAAACAACAATGAGTAGGTTTATTTCGTATTTATATTATGGTTTTATAATAGACAAGTTGTGTACTGCGGCATCACCTGCGTAGATTCCCTGCCGTGGGTATGTCGTAGAGACCTCCTATCGAGGTTCGTAGCAATCGCTACTCTTGCTACGCGGGAACTTTTGATGTACCTAAAACCGCAGAATACATGTACAGTTAAATATTTGGGATTCCTTTTTTGCTTGAAAGATAAGGCAAGATAGTATTCTAATTTATGAAATTGTATTTCGAAAAAGATCTTAAGACTTCAGTGTTTACGGACAAGTGGTAGGATTTCAGCATCTTCAAGATCTCAATTTGGTTTTTTACCTAATAAATAAATTACCTATTACCTAACAAGCACATATCTATCTGCGTACACGGTATATATTTTTTAATGTAGTTTTTTCTTTATTTTCAGAGCGGTTAACTCAAGAATGAAACGCAATGAGTCCGTGAGTAGCGGCAAACGGTTCCGGAGCGAGCAACGGCCGGCGCTCGCGCTGAGCTTCCGCCAGAACTCGCTCACGATCGGCTCGCTCGCCCAGCACTCCGCTTATCTCGCTGAGAAAGCCTACAAGGAGGAGGAAGCGTAAGTACACTTTAACACGAACGATTCCGAAGCAAACATCGGCCGGCGTTGGCACTGAGTTACCGCCAGAACTCGCTCACGCTCGCTTATCTCGCTGGAAAGGCCTGAGAAGGAAACGTGTGTAGTGAAAAACGGTTCCGGAGCGAGCTCGGCCGGCGCTCGCGCTGAGCTTCCAACAGAACTCGCTCACGCTTATCTCGCTAGGAGGAAGAAGCGTAAGTATAGTACAGTAGTTTTTAACACAAACGTTTACGGAGCAAATAGCCGCCGGCGCTGGCACTGAGTTATCGCCATAACTCGCTCAGAGTCGCTTATCTAGTTGGGAAGGCTTGAGAAGGAGACGAGAGCAGTTAGTATAACTAGCGGCATGTAAGTCTAGCGCTGAACGAAACATAGAAGGGATGGCTGCGCATCGGTACCGTCGCGTACGCAATACAATATATACTATAATTACCTAATTAATAGCCAAATCATGTTATGACATCGTTTTAATATGTGTGTGTGCGTGCGTGCATGCGTATGTGTGTATGTGTTTGTGTACGTTACGTGCGTGTTTGTGCTTATATATGTTAATGTTTATAGTTCTAATTTCCAAAGATTTCGTATTACTTAAGACATAATTATATAGTATAGATATTTACCATAAATGAATAAATAAATTTTGAAAATCTTACGGGGAGTAAAAAAATAAAACATTATTATTATTATCTGAATCAGGCAATGGTAACACGCCTGGCGTCGCAAAACGGTATTTCTTCTAGGTATATCATTCCCTTTAAATTCATAAACAAACTTAAAAAAACAACAAAATATATAATTATATTTAACAAACCAACTGAAAATTAACAATAATAACAGTGCAACTCAGAGCGAGACTGTACACTGGAAGTCCGCGGTGCGTCGTTTCGGTGCGGGGGACGGAATGCGACTGGGGAGCCAATCGCCGCTTCGCACGCCCGCCCTTCATTCCTCAAGCTCCCCCATGATACCTAAATTTTTACTTCTGCGCAATAACGGTCAGCGCTAGAGTTTCGTGCCGCTACTTGTACACTTTAAACAAAAACGGTTCAATTCACTGTCGGATTCGAAAGTAGCTTCACCGTGCATTCACTTTGTTATATATGTCGTTATTATAACTTAGTTTTAGGTTATACTTAGTGCATAAATATTTGGTATATTTAAATACTTAGCATATAAATATACTATAGCATCATTGTATAGGTATAATATTACAAAGTTACGTAAGTAAAAAGCTACAGCAGCAAAATGTACAAGTTAGCCTCCCTACACAACTTCACCAACAAGATTAATGTTTGCCAAACGTTTGGACGAATGCCAAAAGACAAAATACCTATGCTTTTATTTTTCCCCTGAATTTTATTATGTATCTAAACAATAATCAATCGTAAGTCTGCTGTTCAAGTGACCTATATAAACCAAAGTAGGTAAGTATATTAATTTGTATAAATTAAGTAACATCTTTTTATTTACGATACGTATAATAAGTATATATGTAATATGTAGATAATTTTCATAATGTCCCCTACAGAAAAAATAAGCAGTAGAGCTTTTTGTGACAGAGTCTGGGGAAGTATTGCTGCCATCTTTATTTCTATCGCTAAGCATTGCTTTGCTATTTTCTCGTTTATAGTGTATGGTTTCCAGTCTAATTTCAAGCAAAGATGGATAAAAGGCAAGGTTGATAGAAACAGGCCGGCACTTTATAGGACGTGTTACTTGCTTTGAATAATTAAAGATTCCTAGCATGCCCCGCTAAGTTTTGCTCTGTTTATAGGCAATAGTTTTTCACTTAACGTCAAATGGGTCATCTAATTTGTCCGTTAATTAATAATATAAAAAGTCATATAGAAAATTATAAAGCGAGTTCACACGATGACATGGACCGCAGCGGATGTAGATGTAGATAAAATTGGCTTGAATCATTTAATATATACTTATTAAATTATATTAAGTTACTAAAAACTCAATGTTTCAATGAAGTTAATAATCTTGATTAATGGCTACATTAATTTAAACGTTGAATGGTTTGTGCAGCAGCCCGAGGATATTTTTATAGTTTTCCTTTGGATATGGAATCAACTAAACGGTAACGGTAAATTATCTACAATCACATTTGCGCTTACCACATTAATTATAAGAGCTTTTATGAAATATCCATATTGTTTTCTCTATATATGTATATTGATATTTTTCTATATTCATATCTACATTGTACATATAAATAACTAGACATCTGAAAAGTGAACGTTTCATACCAGCTGAAGTGTAATCAATTGTATCACAGTTTTGTAGAATCCCAATTAACAAGGTCAAACTTTCGCGTTTGGCTGCTTATTTTGTCATAAAACAAGCAACTAAACGTTCAGAGAAATTGGTATTAAACAAATTATAATCAATTAGGGAATACACCGAAAATTTTTTCAATTAATATTTTGAAAATAAATAATATTATAAGAGCACATCATTACATTTTGCTTTCAAAATAATATCAGAAATCATGAAAAGTTTTTTATTTTTACAGTGGGGATCCAAATAGTCAACCACCAGCAGTTTCTTGGTTTAAACTAGTGAGTATCGGAGAAAATATTATGTACCAAATGTAACTCGACAACCCGCATTAGAGCAGCGTGATGGGTAAACGCACCATATAAGTAGGGAGACCTGGCCCAGTTGTGGGCCACTAATAGGCTGATAATGATGAAGTGTCGTATGCACAATGCCAAAGCCAAGCGTTCATTATTTTGTTTAATATGTTCAATTTTAATTATTGACCCATAATGTCTATACATGATAATTATATTGAAGGAGAAGCTAGATCATATTTTTAATTAAGTCGGTTAAAAATAATAATAACTTTCTTTATTAATTTCTGTTTTGTAAACCAAAATGACGACAACCTCAAAAAGGTAGTGAGAAGTGGCTGGATGAGGAAGGTAGAGGATTGTGTGTGGTGGCCTATGTCCAACAGTGGACGGATACAGGCTGATGGTGATGATCATGAGGAACCAATAAATATTTGTGATAGCAGGATCCTTTGATACATAGTAAATTAGCTCGTTTCGATACAGTTTAGGTTTGCAAAACCATGGGAGTTCATTCTTCTGTTCCTGGGCATCATCTTCGCTACGCTGAGCGGCTTGTTCGTGCCGGTCGGCGTCATTGTGTACGGCGAGTTCACGTCGCTGCTGATCGACCGCACGGTTATGAACGGCACGTCTACACCCACCCTTACAATAGCTTGGTTCGGCGGCGGGAGGATTCTGTGAGTGAAGTGTTACTACATGTAATGATTTTTTCATTAGGCATCTTTATACATTCATATGTTGTGTTTGTATCGTGTCTATGATTGAACATTGTCATTTACATAGGGTCACGTGGGTATAATTGACCAATTGAGGCGGATCTCATTATGAATTACTATTTGACTTGATTATTTTTATGTATGATCCCATTTAAATGTTTAATGCAGTAACCTAATAACTTTTATTTTTTTTTACAGAAAATTTGTTGCATTTTTTTTTTGTCAATTTACCTCTGTTTCTAAGTTTGACCAGAGGTTTCAATGTTTGACCGGTCGATGTTCTAGGTTTTGATAATGTAAATAAAATTAAATATTATTTAAAATTATATTCTTATTGCAGTAATATTTGTACATATATAGACAACTTAATAGTAGCGCGTAAATTCAAAATTGATCAATTATTCGTATATAGTCAATTATACCCACGTGGTATTCTGAGTTTTGTAACTTTATACTGTTTGCCCAAGCAGCAAGTGTTCCATGCTATTTTTTTTTATTTATTTATTTTTAATCGACTACAAGTTGGCCCTTGACTGCTATCACACCTGATGTTAAGTGTTGATGCAATCTATGATGGAAGCGGGCTAACTTGTTAGGAGTTGGATGAAATCCACACCCCCTACCGGTTTCTACACGACATCGTACCGGAACGCTAAATCGCTTGGCGGTACGTCTTTGTCGGTAGGATGGTAACTAGCCACGGCGAAAGCCTCCCACCAGACAGACCAAGACAAATTAAGAAAAATCCCAATCTGCCCCAGTAGGAATCGAACCCAGGACCTCCGTTTTATAAATCCATCGAGCATACCACTGCGCCACAGAGGTCGTCAATATTCAAGGCACCAAGAAGTTACACATGACAGAGAAAGATAATTTTATAGAGAGACGAATATCTTAGCATTCCATGGATTCACCGTGCGGGTGCCGGGTCCATCGCGTGGCTGAGAGAAAACCTCCGAACAGAGCCCGAGACTTGTGACACGGGTGTAGGTTTAAGGGTACCCTTAGTGACGCGCGTCAACACTCACCTCCTCTGTTCAAGTTATTCTCCCTGCCCAGCCAAATTCGGAAGGACCCTACTAGAGCAGCTTTGGACACTCGTTCCAATATGGAGCTTACTGCACTTCTAGTAAGGCCAAGGTCTTTTAGCAGGTTGTAGAGAGACTTCGCTGGTATATCCCTCGCACCCACTTCTACCGCGTATAAACTAACCACATAGCCATTTTTGGTTAGTTCATTAGTAAGGTCATAATATTTATTCACTTTGAATACATGGTCTTTAGGGATGTTTGTTTCCCACGGCACTGTAAGCTTAACAAGTACTATACGTTTGATTTGTTTGGATAAAAGAAATATGTCCGGTCTAGATGTCGTAATAGCTAAGTCTTCCGGGATTTTATAGTGCTTTTCATACGTGTCCATTAATATAGTCACAAAATCAGGAGCAGATCCCAGAATTGAATAAGGCTTGCTGGTGGAATTTATACTGGAGCCTCAAAGTTTCGCGTTATGTCCGTAACTGACGCTTTTTCGCGCAGTACGAACGCAAGTGCTGAGGAGAATCGCCAGGCGTTGATCGAGGACTCGCAAGCGTTCGGCATCGGCTGCACCGTGTTCTCCGTCCTGCAGTTCATCGTGTCTGCCATCAGCGTGGATCTCTTCAACTATACTGCACTTAAACAGGTATTAAGTAATCATTTATTTATTACTTAGCAGACGGAGCGAGCAACTTGTATACACGGAAAGTTACTGCTTGATCGAATCACCACAAAAGATCGAAACTCAACGAATCATAAAGCTAAAGTGACATATTTTTGACCTTGACCGTAATCACATCTAATGGTAAGTGATAATGCAATCTAAGGTTGAAGCTGGCTAGATTATTAGGAGTAGGATGAAATCCACACCCTTTTCGGTTTCTACACGACATCGTATAGGAATGCTAAATTGCTAGGCAGCAAGTCTTTGTCGGTAGGATGTAACTAGCCACGGCGAAAGCCTCCCACCAGACAGACCAAGAAAAATTAAGAAAAATCTTAAACTACTCCGCCGGGAATCGTACACAACGCAGTCTGACTTTCTGAAATCGGCACGATAACGTAAAGTTAAAATTTTTTTTACAAAAAATAGAACCGACTCAAAACGCACTAAAAAGTAAAAAATAACTGTGTCATTTAATTTACTCAAGCATATCTATGAAGTCGGTACCAGCCAAGTTTAAGAAACATTTATTTTACGTAGTAAAGCAGTTTGTGGGTTCTAGGTAACGTCCTTAAAGTAGAAACCTTGGCTGGCACCGACTCCTAGATATGCTTAAGTAAATTAAAGCAACTAAATGACTGTTATTTTTTACTTTTTAGTGTGTTTTGAGTCGGTTCTATTTTTTGTTAAAAATTTTTATTTCTTACTTTTTAGTGATTTATCGCCACGTAACGTACTCGTAATATAGTGTCATAGTATATTATACGGCACTAGTAGCCTAGCTACTACCTAAAGCTACCGATACCGAGATATAAACCGAAATCGCTGTGCCTCCAAAATTTGAAGAGTTCCTTTAATTTCCCCAGGATATCATCATCAGATCCTAACATGATGACAATGGGACCACCTTGGATGTATGCCCTTTCTCATAAAAAAAGAATTATTAAAATCGGACAACTCTGTAAAAAGTTATGCGTGGTCATACATAAAAAAAATATATACGTGTCGAATTGAGAACCTCCTCCGTTTTTTTTTTCGTCGGTTAAAAAACGCACGCATTAATTTAGGTATGTATAAGAAACAAAATTGTTTTTTTTTTAGATTGAAAGAGTAAAGAAAAGATTTCTGCAAGCCGTGCTACGTCAAGATATTACGTGGTATGACCTCAACACATCCATGAACTTCGCGACGAAAGTCTCAGAGTAAGTTGTTATGTTAGAAAATCTTAGTAGTTAGCTTCGGATCTTGACTGAGGTCTCCTACCAGCCAGAACTGGACCAATTTAGAAAATCTTAATCGCCCCTACCAGGAATCGAATCCGAGACCACCGTCGTATAAATCCACTGCGCATACCGCTGCACCACGGAGGCCGTCAAAATAGTATTATTGAGGGAGCCTGTCTTAGTCAATGAGAGTTAATTTAAATCTGACGGCTGTACCCACTACATAAAGTGCGCCCATAAGAAGTTTCACTTCAAAAATTTATAGAACCCTTTAAAAAAGCTTTTGTTTTTATCCGTAGTGACGTAGAGAAGTTTCGAGAAGGCATCGGCGAGAAGGTGCCGATGTTCGTGTACCTGGTGATGTCGTTCGTCACCGCGGTGATCATTTCGTTCGCGTACGGCTGGGAGCTGACGCTGGTCATCCTGTCGTGTGCGCCCATCATCATAGCCACTACTGCTATTGTAGCTAAGGTACGTGTTTAATAGTCACCAACTTTTGGTAACAGTGACAGAAAAATGTAGCAAAATGTCATGGGATTCAGAATAAAATTAAGATGATTTTCCACGGAAAACATTTACAATTTTTACAGAGTATGTACCATACATAATATATTTACTTTAAAGTAAAAATCACTGTTACTAATTATTAATCTGTAAAGAGACATATTTAGAGATGTTCTGACTTCAATCTATTTTCTGTAATTTTTTACTATAATTATATTCAAAGACTTTTTTTCATAGAACAAACATTTTGTAGGCTGACACGTCAGCACAGGTAACGCATGCAGTTTACACGCGGGAAATTTAAATTAAATGAAGATTAAAAGATCTTCATTTACATATACATAATAAGCACTTAACTGACAAGAATCACTATATCTATATAAAATTTTAAATACTTTATGGAGATGCAAGCGGGGACAAAATACTTTATTTTCTGCGGGGAAAGAAAGATCTATCAAAACTACGTATATCCCCGCCTGCAGCACCATAAAGTATTTAAAATTTTATATAGATATAGTGATCCTTGCTTTTCTCTTTTCAGTTCATAATTTCTATGCAGTCGGGTTTTTGTTTTTATAATAATAATTTTATTTGAAACTTTTTTGTTTTAGTTTATGGTATAGAAATGATACGGTACACTTTTTGCCATTTTTTGGTAAAACATGATATGATATTTATATTTTTGAAGTGGTCTTTTTACGACCTTTCATTTGATACCCATATTGCGAAGATAAGAGAAAGAAATACACACATCCCCCCCCTTTTCCCCCATTTACAGCCACCATTTTGTAAATTTATCAAATGTCAAAATCACCTGTCAAAATGCGTTCAGTCGTTTAGGCTGTAGCGCGTGCCAAAGAAATGGACATACATACATACATACATACGCTCGAAAAACATAACCCTCCTTCTGACGCAGTCAGGTAAAAAGCAAATATCTCGAAAAATTAAAAAAGAGATTTAAAATCAAGACAAAACTTTATTGAAGCTTGATGCTCCAAATCTTTTCTTCTTAACTTATTGATAATGACGATGAAATTTATCAGGTCCAAGCATCTCTCACCACTCAAGAGCTCAAAGCCTACAGCGTAGCTGGCGTTATAGCGGAAGAAGTGTTGTCTTCTGTACGAACGGTCGTTGCTTTTGGAGGCGAAGAGAAGGAGATACAAAGGTAATCTATTCCTGGAAATCCGTTTACCTTTGGAGGTTGTGGTAAATTGACAGCACTATCATCTTTGCATGTGTTATCTAAAGAAAAATAAAAACGACACAAAACGCAATAAAAAGTTTTTTTACAAAAAAATAACTGTGTCATTTAATTGCTAAAAGTAAAAATAACTGTCTTTAGTGTTTTATTTACTGAAGCATATCTAGGAGTCGGTGCCAGCCATCGTTTCTACTTTAAGAACGTTACCTAGAACCCACAAACTGCTTTACTACGTAAAATAAATGTTTCTTAAACCTGGCTGGCACCGACTCATAGATATACAGTTATTTTTTACTTTTAAGTGTGTTTTGAGTCGGTTCTATTTTTTGTTAATAAATTTTTATTTCTTACTTTTTAGTGATTTATCGCCACATAACGTACTCGTTCTATACTGTCATAGTATATTATACGGCACTAGTAGCCAAAAAACTACTGAACCGAAATCGCTGTGCCTCCAAAATTTGATGAGTTCCTTCAATTTCCCCAGGATATCATAGATACAACAGAAACACGCTGTTCAGCTACTTAAAATGATACAGAAGTAAGCGTGTGCTATCAGATCTAGTTTATATAAAAAAGTACCACTCCCTGAAAAATGATAATTTAATAAACTGCTTTTGCATTGGCAAAGCTTCTGCAGCTAAATAACCTAACGGGTCATTCAAATGCTTATAATTGAAGTCAAATATACTTCAAGAACATAGACAAATTATAGGTTATAAATATCAAATAATAAAGGAATGAAGAGGCGCTTACCTAGGGCACTCTATATTTAATACTAGCTTTTGCCCGCGACTTCGTCCGCGTTGAATTAGTTATTACGGCAGCCTAATTTTTCTAAGCTTTGAATGTCATATTTATTAATATCTAATCAACTACCTAAGAAATAGGTCTTACGCTTTCAAAATTACGATACTTTCATACAACATTTCATCCCCCCTTTAACCCCTTACAACCCTTTTTTCGCAATTAAAAGTAGCCTATGTCCTTTTTCAGGCTCTAAACTTACTGTGTACCAAATTTCATTTAAATCGGTTCAGTAGTTGTAGAGTGAAAGCGAGACAGACAGACAGACAGAGTTACTTTCGCATTTATAATATTAGTTAGGAATTAGGATTAGGATACCTACTGTCTGGCAGAGCCGTTATAAGGGCAGACCATCATGTAAAGTGCGCAGAAATGACAAGACCTGGAGCTTAATTTAGTTTAGCTATTTATTCACAGATACCAAAAACTGTTAGATCCAGCGAAGAAGATGGGCATACGGAAGGGGGTGTACTCCGGGATGGGCAGCGGGGTCATGTGGCTCATTATCTACGCGACCTACGCGCTGTCCTTCTGGTACGGAGTCGCTCTGATCCTGGACAGCAGACACGAGGAGCAGCCAGTTTATACACCCGCCGTGTTGATGATTGTGAGTTATGGATACTTAAAATATTATCTTTTCTTCAGTGGCAAGAGCCTTAGTGTAATAAGACCAATAATGTTGTTGATACAAAAAACAATAACTACCACACATGTTTGTCACCAAGTATAATATTTGTATTCCTGACTGAAGCATGGTTTTATGTCTCAGGTTAGGATACATGGCATCACTTTGTAGGAGGTTTTCGTAAATACCCTGCGAAGTATAACTGTATTTATAGGTCGTTTACCATTAGGTGGGTCGGTGGGTCATCTGCTACGGCCTACGTCCGTCAAATATAACTATAATGACAGTCACAGCCCATCTAAATGTAAAGTTCTCATCAAGACAAATTAATCGAGCCCAAACACAAGGTAACTCCAGTAAATCGTCAAGGAGTTCTCTTATATGTAGATCGGCTCCATCATCAGATCGACTCCAGACCTTCGTCAAATTGTAGTGTTTTTAAATACTTACCGGAAAAGTTAACAAACGTACTTGTTACCCCTACAATTTTTGAAAGTTCCCCTCGGTTTCTGCAGGATCCCATCATTATCCTGGTGTAATTACAGGTACAACCACTAGATCTTTTCCCTCAGAAAAAGATTATCAAAACTTTATAAACGACTAATTAATGCCGCGAACACATAATATATATATAGGTATTTTTCCATATATTTGCGGTCATCTGAGAACCTACGTTTTTAATTTTAACTTTAAAAATATCCTTTTATGATAAATTTGGCCCACCCCAAGATTCATGCGGACGATGGCGTATGCAATTAGTGTAAAGTATAAAAATGTTATTTGAAAGGACGGTTCGTTTGAAGCTTTCGAATCAATGTTTAGACGTAGAACATACAAAGTGGAATATACTAAGATTGACAACTATGTTTTAAAAACTTTAAACAATTTGTTTCCAGGTATTTTTCAGTGTACTGCAGGGGGCCCAAAACGTTGGGCTTACAGCCCCGCATCTTGAAGCTATGGCCAGTGCTAGAGCTTCAGCAGGGGCGATATTTGCGGTGATTGACAGAAAACCTACCATTGACAGTCTCTCGGACGAAGGCAGCAAACCTGAACTAGACGGCAATATGGAGTTAAGAGAAGTGTACTTCAGGTATCCAGCAAGACCAAAGGTTCAGGTAGGATATTTTGAAAGTATATACTTAACAAAAATAAATTAGTGCAAATTTTTTTTTAACAAGAGGCCTATGTCCACCAATCCAGCATAATTTTTAAAAATAATTATTTTTATATAAGTAATTAATTTTATGCTCTAGGAGATTTTTCGAAATGATGTGTTAGTTTTCTTCTTTTTCTTGCTACATATTAAACTAGATAGATAGATTTTTGGTGGAGCGCGTTTGCCTCGAAATGCCTATGCACTCTAAATTTGAAGTTATTGTAGATGGGACACCGGAAGCTGAAAGACAATTCCATATCTTTGTAGCGCGTATAGGCTTTGCCTTTTACTTAGTAGTTTCCTTTTTAACCTATTTTTGTTTGCTAAAATTACTTGATTAAGCTGCAAGTACTAAAATTAAATTTGAGATTTTGGTTCCCAGATGTAGATAATTTGGTTCGTTGCCACTAGTTCCATTAAAAGTTCCATAATGGAACTAGTGATAATTTTTGTTATCACTAGTTCCATTTTAAAAGGAATACGAAGACAATGGAACTAATGTTGATTTATTTTATGGTTCGTTGCCACTAGTACCATTAACAGTTCCATAATTTTGGGGCCCATATTATCGTAATTTATTTCAACAATCATAATATCATCCTTGTCAGCCTATTAACGGCCTACTATAGGGCCAGACCTTCCTCCTTATAGGAGAGGGGATATAGAGCGCAGACCCACCACGCTGCTCGAATGCGGGTTTGCGGGCTTAGGGTGATAATGTTTCATTTATTAATGATCACTATCAGATGTTGATGACAGTGACCGGGGCCGACGGCTTAACCTGCTCTACGAGGCACGGGGGTGTAACACCACCAACTTCCCGATTCCGGGATTCCCTTGGAATGTACTGAGAATTTCAAAGAAGAATGAAAAACTCAAAAATATTACGTGACACGACCCAGCATTCGAACCCAGGACCTCGTGATCGAAGCCAGATAGATTAACTAGACCAACGTGGCAGTAATAATAATATAAATAATCATAATATAATCATTGTCAATATTCCTCAAACAGGTTTTAAATGGCCTATCCCTGAAGATACATCGCAATGAAACAATTGCTCTTGTAGGAGCCAGTGGAAGCGGTAAATCCACAGTTTTACAGCTCCTCCAAAGAATGTATGATCCTGACGTGGGGTCAGTGATGGCGACAGGGCACGATCTGAGAGATCTCAATGTGCATCACTTCAGAAATCACGTCGCTGTTGTTGGACAGGAGCCTGTGCTGTTCGCTGGCACGATCAAGGAAAATATTAGGTACGTATTGACAATTTTAGGAGATTAGTAGACAGAAGTCTTTTCTAATGTGCAAATAATATCAAGTTTAAGTTTAGTCAATCTATCCCGAGAAGTTCAGTTGGATTAGATGTAATTGTAGGTGTAGATGTGATGCGTTGGCTAACTGATGAATTGTGTTGTATTGACATTCTTTTTATTACACACACAAATGTGAGGATGCTTACAATTAACAACTGCACCCAAAGCTTCCTTCCTTCATGGAATAGCTTGGCTATAGATAAATGTTATTCTTTAGATATTATTTAAATAATTTCAGGATGAGTAACCCAAAATGCACTGACGAAGAAATTATAATGGCATCAAAACAAGCATATTGCCACACGTTCATAAAACATCTGCCTAATGTGAGTATATGTTATTATTTCCTTTAAAATTTCATAGTGTCGTCTTACATCTTTATTCATCATCTTTATTTATCATTTATCTAATTTAACCCATGTTTTAAGAAATATCAAAGCATCATTACAACTTAACTTAATTAACTTGAAAGTTTCAATGCAATCTTTCTTAAGAAGTATCAAAATTGCCTCTATTGTAATTCAGGGTTACGACACATTAATAGGAGAAAGAGGTGCCCAATTATCGGGTGGTCAGAAGCAGCGTATAGCGATCGCTCGTGCCTTAGTACGGAAACCTACAATCCTCATTCTGGATGAAGCTACGTCTGCATTGGACTCGCAAAGTGAAGCTAAAGTGCAGAGGGCTCTAGATGCTGCGGCTGCTGGGAGGACCACCATTATGGTGAGCCACAGGTATCTATGGTGCAAGGGGATGACGTGATTAGGTAGACAGTGACAAATGTGGGTTAGTTAAATAAACTGCAAGAAATTCCAAATGGTTTATGTTTAGAATTTCCAAAGGGTAACGTTAGCCAACATTATTGTTATCTTTTGAAAGTTTTTATTATGATTAATAGATTTAATATGTTCATTATATTTGACAATAGATTAGCAACTGTGCTAAATGCCAACCGTATCGTGTTCATTGAGAAAGGTGAAGTTGTTGAAGACGGTACTCATGAAGAACTGATGAGTCTCAGAGGACGTTACTACCAATTGGTGTTAGAGAATGAACCCAGCATTGCACCTGATGCCAACACCCCGCAAAGTTCTGAAAAACGTAAGACTTACTTCACAAATACTACTTAAAACTCATAGTCATTCCATGCCTAAACAAATGCTTTATAACAAGTCGAAGATTTTAAGTGCTAAGAAATATGTCATTGAAATAGAGAATACCCTTATTTGCCAGCTCACTGAACTTATTGTTGCTCTAAAAGTTTGCTCTAATATTAATAATTAAGAGAATTATTGCGCAGGTATTTTCAGGATCTTTGTAATGCTTTTCTATCACGGACCATTTGCATGCAATACCTGATTGCAAATTTCTTTCAGGTAGGCAATATCCACGTAGGACTAACAGGTTAACTATTAAATATCCACAGCTAACTCTAATTCAACTACAGATGCTAAAATACGAAGGCCAAAATTAGAGAAACTGGTCTCTCTTGATTCCATGAAGAGCGTCGACATAGACGAAGAAGATGAGGTCTCTGAAGATGAATTACAAGTAGAACCGAAGGAGGTGAAAGAATATGAGCCGACCACTTGGGAAATCATGAAGCTGTGCGAACCTGAAAAATATCTGATGGCAGTTGGAATAATTGCCGCGATTGCTGTCGGGTCATCCTTTCCTTGTTTTGCTATACTTTTCGGAGAGACATATGGTGTAAGTTATACAATTTATAATTATTGGATTAACAAAAAATTCATTAAATTGTATAACATCTAGAGGATATGATAAAAATACATAAACATTTTAACGTACCTAATGAAGTAACTAAAATGGCTTTGTGGTTAGTTTCTAAGTAAGAATGAAGTAGAAAGAGATGTAAAAGGTGTACCAGCAAAATCACTCCATAAACTGCTTGAGTAAAACTGCAGTAAGCTCTATATTAGAATATGCATCCACGGCTGCTATAGTAGGACCTACCAGATTGAGCTAGGCAGGAAGAATTACACAATTAGAAAACGTGAGTGTTGACCGGTTATTTAGAAGCTCCTTAAACCTTAAAGGTTTGCTGTCTGCCACACGATGGAACCGGCACCTTTCACGGTGAATCCATGGAACGCTAAGATAATAATATCTCAATCTGCATTAAGATTTTCACCTTTTATAGTTATTATTTTGGTCACAATATATTACGTTGAAGACTGTTTTCCGTGGTCTGATTTCTTTCAAATCTTGTTTGTTACGTTTCAGTTGTTGGAAAGTAAAGACGAAGATTACGTTCGTGGCGGTACAAACATCATCGCGGTGCTTTTTCTATTGGTTGGCGTGTACACGGGCATCGGTATTTTATTCCAAATCTATATATTCAATTTGACCGGCGTCAGGCTTACAGCAAGGCTCAGGTATTTTTGTATTATTTTTATTAGCCTGGCTCGTTGCACATTTATTATAAAAACAAAGTCTTCCATTACATCTGTGTGTCGGAATATACTGAAAAAGTACTGGACGGATTTTCATGCGATTTTCTTCCAAACATCTTTCTCTATGTGCAACTTAGGTAAGCGTCCAGTACCACGCAAACCATGGGTTTTTGCCAAATTACGAACCACCTATACCTTTTAAAAATTAAATTGTCCTTTTACATAGCCATAAGCTGTATAAGTAGCTAGTCTATATTAGAAATCATAGGATGCTGATTCTTCGATATAATCCTCCAATAAGTTAGAGCCGGGCTTACTGTTGCAACAATTTGAACTTATTAATTATCTGGTAAATATGAACGTAATTGTGTCTGTACAGGGTAGCCGCTTTCCGAGCAATGTTGTCGCAGGAGATAGGGTGGTTCGACCACCCTCTAAACGGCGTCGGAGCTCTGTGCGCCCGCCTTGCTGCTGATGCGGCCGCTGTTCAAGGGGTCTGTATGAGTTGAGCTCATTTTATTATATTAATAGGTTATTTTGGCTTAAAGCAATATAATAATAATAAAAGAAACCTCCAGACAACTTGCACAAAATGTTTCGCTTCAACATTTCTAGTTAGTACAGCTAAAACTTCGAATGCAGTTCTAGCATCAGTGTTTTTTAACATATATAATAACAATAATAATAACAATAATAATATATAATTATAAAAAAGCTTTGACGAACATCTTAAAAAGCTTTCGCTTAATTGTTGGATCAAGGGTCGGATAAATAGGCACTTTCTAAGCAAGCGCCTTAATTTAAACCTAGCAGGCGGAATGATATATTAAACTGTTTTTTTAAACATATTTAAAAAGAAATGTAAATAAATAAATGATAGAAAAAAAAATATAATAATTATATTTAATATATAATAATAATAAATAATAAATTCTTTATTTCGATCATCAATGGATCACATTATGTGTTAGTAACGAATAAAATATAGTTTGAGCACCTTTTAGACATTAGTAAATAAGCACTTTCTAGGCAAGCGCTCCAATTTAAAAAGCGATCACCTCCAGAAAACCCGCATTGAAGTATTTAAGCCTAATTTCTAATTACTTTCAGCCTATTAAGTATAAAAAGAAATCTATTTTTCCAGGCAACTGGCACAAGAATTGGTGCTCTAATGCAAGCAGGTGCCACCATAACAATCGGTATCCTTGTATCAATGTACTTCACATGGCGAATGACGCTCGTCTCGCTCATCTCGGTGCCGATGGTGATAATAGCCGTGGTGCTGGAAGGTCGGGTGCTAGCTGAGGGCATCACAGCTATCAGAGAAGCTGCCAATAGAGCCACAACGATTGCAACTGAAGCTATCACCAATATCAGGACTGTATCAGCTTTTTGTGAGTAACTTCACCAAGTTTTCTTAGCATTCAAAAAAGTCATTTAGGTGCGTCTTAGGTTTTTCTGATTGCATTCTGTAGTTTTCCCTCGATAAGTTGCTGCTGCGATCCTATACCCTCATTTGAATTTGAATTTATTTTTGAAGCGTAAGCGTTTGAAACTTACGTTAAAACAGACTTAACAAAAGCTACTGTTTTGTTGCTCCAGTTGTTAGTTTATGTGAATGCAGATCACGAATGTTCTGGGCTTTTCCTTCTTGCAAGAAATTCTCAGTCAAAATTTTTGTATCGCAAAATTAGGAAGCTAGTGTAATTACAAACCTATGTCTCGGAGCATACGTTAAGTCTTTGGTTTCAATCATTAGAAGTAGGTACCAACCGATTTTGCAAAAATCCAACTTTATCACCCTTAAGAACATACCACCCAAAGGAGCAGCCTGTTATGTCTATGCTACAAATCGTCTCTCCTATGAGGAGGCAAATCTGGTTCTGTAGTAAGCCGTTAAGTTAGTAGCTAAATAGGATGTTGACGCTTATGATAATAATGATGATGACGATTATAATTTGCATTCTGTAGTTTTCCCTCGTTAAGTTGCTGCTGCGGTCCTATACCCTCATTTGAATTTGAATTTAATATTGAAGCGTAAGCGTTTGAAACTTACGTTAAACAGACTTAACAAAAGCAAATGTTTTGTTGCTCCAGTTATATGTGAATTCAGATCACGAATGTTCTGGGCTTTTCCTTTTTTAGCGAAATTTCTGGAACGCAAAATTGGGAAGCTAGTGTAATTACAAATATAATTATGTCTCGGAGCACACGTTAAGTCTTTGGTTTCAATGATTAGTAGTAGGTATCAACCGATATTGCAAAAATCAAACTTCATCACACCCCTAAGAACATACCACCCAAAGGAGCAGCCGTCTCTCCTATGAGGAGGCAAAAGGTACTGTAGTAAGCCGTTAAGTTAGTAGCTAAATAGGATGTTGATGCTTATGATAATAATGATGATGACGATAATGATGATGATGATGATTATGATGATGATGATGCTAATGTCGTTGATTATGATGATATGTAGGTGGAGAAAAGAGCATCCTCTCTCGTTACGATGCAGCGGGGATGAACGCTCGAGTGGCGGCGAGGAAGAGTCTACGCTGGAGGGGCTGCGTGTTTGCCTTCGGCCAGACCGCACCCGTCGCTGGTTACGCCCTGTCGCTATGGTACGGTGGCATTCTCGTGGCGAACAGAGAAGTGCCGTACAAGGATGTTATCAAGTGAGTGATATTTCTCTATTTATATACAGAAAACAATTTTTTTTAAAATCATAATTTTTTTTTTTTCGATTACAAGTTGGCCTTGATGATGATGTGATAGCAGGTATCACACCTGATGTTAAGTGATGATGCAATATAAGATGGAAGCTAACTTGTTAGGAGTAGGATGAAAATCCACACCCTTTTCGGTTTCTACACGACATCGTACCGGAACGATATCTTATGAATCCACCGCGCATATCACTGCGCCACGGAGGTCGTCATAAATGATTAAAGTGTAAAAATAAATGATTATTATTAATTTAAATTTACAACTTATTTTATTTAGCTGCAATATGATGGTAGCCTGAATCAATGACTCCAAGCATCTTTGTCATTAAGGAATTTATTAATTTTGTCAGATTTATGTTTAGGTCGAATTGTACCCGTAGCAATAAGTTTTTCTAGGTTTGTTTAGGTCAGAAGCTCTTTTATTGTGCTTTATTCCAGGGTATCAGAAGCGCTAATATTCGGCGCTTGGATGATGGGCCAGGCGTTGGCGTTCGCTCCCAACTTCAGCGCTGCTGTGTTGGCGGCTGGTCGGGTCATGATGCTTCTCGACAGGCAGCCTCTCGTGCAGAGTACGCACGCGCCTTCTGTGTCCGAGAATTATGTGAGTTATAATATTTATCTTTTTTAATTTCGATACAGTACACGCTTGATTGTTAAATGACGATGCAGTTGATGGTAGTGCAAAGGAGATCATTCAAAACGTACCAAAATGAAACGTACTAAAGAAAAAAAGTTGTTATTATTATTATTGGGTTGAAGGTATTATTTTGAACATTTTTTACTGTCACAGCAATACTGTGAAACCTATACTTTTGTTGATATTGAAGTTTAAATATGCAGAATTTATCCGAGAATTTTGTTTGTAAACATATTGTAGTCGTTGTTACACAGACTTATTACTACGACAGTAAAGATGTGAAACCTTTACTTTTGTTGATATTGAAGTATGAAATATAGGCTTTTTTCATAGTTAAAAAAAATATTTTTATTAAATAGATAGATATTGTTATTCTAAATCTGTTCTACTAAGACAGCATAGCTGTGCAACCTTTACTTTCGTTCACATTAATGTTCAAACGTAAAAGTAGAATAAAACGATAATCTGATTTGACATTTAAATTTAAAAAATCCCTCTAATGTACCTATACAAAATGTTACTCAAAAACCAGGCGTAAAAACGGCATCCCGCTGCCGCTTAAATCCTTGACATCCTAATGTCTGTCCAGGCACCCAATAGCTCACGTTTTTTGTTAATACGTCATCTTGTCTTCCTACAGACTGCGGAAGGCAAGATCCAATACAAAAATATCAAGTTCCGCTACCCAACGCGTCGCGAGGTGCAAGTGTTGCGCGGCCTCTCACTCGCCATACCAAAGGGGAAGCGAGTGGCGTTGGTGGGCCCCAGCGGATGCGGGAAATCCACTTTGATACAACTACTGCAGAGGCTGTATGACCCTGACGATGGTAATGTGGTATGTATTCATATTAATACTTTTATTTATTGTTTGAGGTCCACACCTCGAAAATAGGACTGTAAGGAATTTTAAACACCACGGTCGTGGACTACCTGTAATTGCCCCGGCTCTTTGTAAGTCAACATCCTACTATACTAAAGCCAAACTCGATTGAGAATGCTTGTCAACAAACAAATTAAAAATGAAGGTAGAAAATGCAACTCATTTTATGCCTAATAAATTTAAAATTATGTGTTTTTTTTAATAAAATCTTATTTAAAAGATATTGAATATATTAATTAGTTTTAAGCTTACTTATCTAATTTATTGTCAAGAATTCGTCATTAACAAGTTAACTAAAAAAATTAGGTGTAAAATGACTAGTGATTTCTACCTCCATTTTTAATTTGTTTGTTGACAAGCATTCTCAATCGAGTTTGGCTTTAGTATAGGTGGTCCGATGACATTAAATTATTGTTCCATTTAGTAAGATGTTGCTTGACATTGCTTTTTCAGAGCAGAGTTACTTTTCTAGTATCTTGTTTGTGTTTTGATTCTTTAAATTATTATGCATTTTATTGCCGACGCACAGAGACGGGCAGTAGACAGACAGATTGACAAGAACTTTTAGCAGTACTGCGGAGCCTAATAATAATAATAATATTATTGATATTACTGTTCCACATGATGATAATCTGGTGAAAGCTGAAAAGGAAAAAGTATCAAAATACTTGGACCTTGCTCATGAGATTACCGTCATGTGGAATGTTGATTCAACAATGATTGTTCCTATAGTCGTTTCAGTCAACGGTCTTATAGCGAAAAGCTTTGACGAACATCTTAAAAAGCTTTCGCTTAATTGTTGGATCAAGGGTCGGATACAGAAGGCAGTAATTCTTGAAACGGTGTGTATTGTGAGGAGGTTCCTCACTCTGGAGCCCTGACCACCGGTTGCTTGGACACCCGGGCCCCGCAGCAGGCGGAATGAATTTTTTTATAAATTTTTAGAAATTTATTTATTTATTTATTTATTTTAAGTTACATTTCCATTACAATTAGACTTATATCTAAATAATTTATAATGGAACCCTGTGAGGGTGTCGTAACTTGTAGAGAGGCGGACTTATTTTTTATCATTTAGAAAGTCAATTATTTTATAATATGCTTTTTCGGATAAAAAGTTTTTTAATGATGATATAAAGTCATTAAATTTTTCTTTTTCTTTAATGTAGTCTGGTAGTTTATTATATATTTTTATGCACATTGTGTGTGGGCCGGTGCTATGTATTTTCAAATTTGATTTTGGTAGCATTAAATTATGAATACGCGCACGCCGCAGTGTGTTTTGCCGTGGCATATCGGCTAATTTCTTAAAGTAATCTGGATATTTTCTAACAAATTTGCATGTCTCAAGAATGTAAATACATGGTAGGGTTAAGATTTTCAGCGATTTGAAGTGGGGGGCACAGCTTTCCGAACTTTTTATGTTTTTTAAAATTCTAATACATTTTTTTTGTAATATAAACAATTCGCGTGCATCTGTGCTATTTCCCCATAGGATGACTCCGTAGCTGAGATAGGCATTTGCGTACGCGTAGTATGCTAATAGCGCTGAATTCGTATCAGTCGATTTTTTTAACTCCCTAAGCGCGTAAGTGAATCGAGACAATTTAGTTTTTATTTTTTGGACGTGAGATTTCCAATTTAAAAAGAAATGTAAATAAATAAATGATAGAACGAAAAATAATAATAATAATATCATTTATTTGCCATAAACATGGGTACATGATAACTTATCGGCAATATATCTGCCGCAACTTTAGGATTTTTAGAATCATACTCACTCACAGACTCAAAAAAAAAACTGCCTTCTTCAAATAAAAGATTAGATTATCATTGTATTAGGTGGAGACAGCTACGTGAAGGCTGTACGCCGGGAGGCACATTTTCGTAAAGTTTTCAACTGTTTATAATTTCGTTATTATTTCAGTACCTGGACGACCACAGCATCGTGGCTGACATGCGGCTCTCAACCCTGCGTCGCAACCTGGGCATCGTGTCCCAGGAGCCGGTGCTGTTCGACCGCACCATCGCAGAGAACATCGCGTACGGTGACAACACAAGAGACGTGCCCATCGAGGAGATCGTCAACGCGGCCAAGTCTGCCAACGTGCACACTTTCATAGCTGCCTTGCCTGAGGTGAGTAGTTACAAGTTTTTATCAAACTTACAAAATGATAAAACCTAATTCTCGTAGCACCATTAGTTATTTGGGTCTGGAATCACGAGACCACAAACATTCGTTTCGGTTATGAAATATTGAGCTTTTCTTACTTTCAAAAAAATGCGTGTTCATACCCGGAAAATGTGAAAATTAAATCATTGCATAAAAAGACGACCATACCTCTCAGACTCTCATAAGTCTCCGACTGCTTAGTGGTGACAGAAATAAGAATGCCGTTAAAACATCCACGGGTGTGCTCTGTCACAAAGAGCTCGTTTACTTCTAAAAGACAACTTACTAATCCTGGCAATTAAATATTTAGACGATTATTTATCAATTGTAGGCTTACAACACTCGTATCGGCGCACGCGCATCTCAACTGTCCGGCGGGCAGAAGCAGCGGATAGCGATCGCGCGCGCTCTGGTGAGGAACCCGCGCGTCTTGCTGCTCGACGAGGCTACGTCTGCTCTCGACACACATAGCGAAAAGGTATAATATACATACAGCATGGGCGCGAGGAACCGGCAGGGGCAGCTGCCGTTCTGAATCTACTAAAAAACTGGTCGTTCTCTTGTAATTTATATGTAACGCTTACGAGCTCCATAGCTCGCAATAGGAGCTAAGTAGAATGCGAAGGGGGTAGAAACCGAAGGGGTGTGGTGAAGTTAATCCGCTTCCATCTTAAATTGCATCATCACTTGCCATCAAGTGTAATTGCAGCCAAGAGATAACTTGTAATGAATATAAAAAAATTACATTTGTTTATCCACGAACAAAAAAAATATAGTTTTAAGGTTTTCTATGTTTGACCTGGCTGCGTCTGCTTCAGCAACCTTTATAACCAAGTTATAGAAGTTTTCAGTAACCTATTCGTCTGAATCTATTTTCAATTGTTAATTTTTCAGGTGGTCCAAGAAGCTCTGGACAGGGCGAGCGAAGGCAGAACGTGCCTCATAATCGCTCACCGCCTGGCCACTATCCAGAACGCTGACGTCATCTGCGTCATAGACCAGGGCGTGGTCGCTGAGATGGGCACCCACAGCGAGCTGATCGCCCTGAGAAAGATATACGCCAAGCTGTACGAACTGCAATGCGGCTTCGTTGAGGAGAACGAGGAGAATCTAGCCGAAGAACAGAACTCATAGAAGTAATGTTGATTCTATTGTTATATATATACAGTGATTGGCGCAATACTAGACAGTGATAGCAAATAAAACATTTATTGGCTTAAAGTCAATCCATTTCGGGAAGTCCCTTTTTTCTTTGAATGTAGGTCAGAATCAGAGTGACTAGCTAGCTAGTTTAGCGTGTAGATTCGTGAGGCCACTAGGTATACGATCGCTGACGTCAATTGTTATAATTATAGACCGGGCCTAAGATGCACTCAAAGATATATTTCGTGTAGAGAAATAGAGTAGCAGCAGTAACGCCGTACTGCTTCAGGAGTTTGAGGAGTTACGTTCAGGAGATTGAGGGCAATCTGGCCTACGAAAAGAACAAAATGGAGATTCAAATGTATATGTTAACAATTGAGATTGGCGTAATACAGTGGTAAGATATAAAACAATTAATTGGCTTATAGTCAATGTATATGTTAACAATTTCTTAAGGCTTTGCGAAGCGCCAAGTAAAATTCGTTCTTAAAGTGTTTAAACTGTAAGAATAAATGACAAATACGTCAACGCAAAATGATTGTAAATAATTATAGCTGTTAAAACTTTGTTACCTACTTAGACAGTAAACATTTTAGAAATAAAAGTTAATTTGTATTTCTCAACTTGACAGCTAAATATTCCATCAGCCATGATGGATGATCAGCCCTCCGTGTTTCTCCGTATATCGCGATACTATAAATAAAAATCTCTATTTATAGTTTTCTTCTCGAGTCGCTTCCTCAGCTTTAAGGATCGACGGCATACCCAGTAAGGGCTTTCTGTAGAGGAGCGAGAACTACCTAACAATACTAAAGCCGAAATGAATGTGGAAAGCATATCAACATTTCAACAAACAAATTTAAAATAAAGGTAGAAACATACAACACATTTTATGCTAATTTATTGTCATGAATTTGTCATTAACAAATTAATTAAAAAAATTAGGTGTAAAATGACTAGTGATTTCTACCTTCATTTTTAATTTGTTTGTTGATAAACGCATAAGAGATTGAGCTCAAAACCAAGATAAATCGATCTCGATGGGATTATTGACATCAAAAGCGCAAGCTTTTCGCATAGTTAGTCGGAGTTTTGTTAAAAAAAGACGTCTAAAAATTGTTTAAGAAAAGTTTTTGTCATCAAAAGAATACATGCAACAAACCCTTTCTAAACTGTCGCAAATTACAACAATATTTTTAAGATTTAGTCTTGTAACATAATAGATATAGTTATATTATATTGTATAGAACGTTGATTAGTTACTTACTAAGTATTTAGTGCTTTAAAAATAATGCCTGTTATTAAATTTATAGTCAATTAAATAACATGCTTTACGTGCAATATTATTCGTTTAGATAAGTTACACAAATCTAAATCAGAGTCTATCTCTAAAGTTGTATTACCGCGAACTGTGCAGGTATCAAAGCGGCGCTAAATACTATTGTGTACTACAAAATCAATTTGAATAATGCGCAGGCACACGCCTTGTGTTCAGAGCGGACTTGAAGTTTGACATGACCTACCTGACAGATATATTGTTTCCTTTGATTATTAAAGATTATTTCATTCAAAACAGTCCAACCAGTTTGGGCGGAATTCGATGAAAACCATATTTAGAAAATAAATATACACAAAAAGATTATGTAAATTATTGTTATGCATGTCTATTTATGGAAGTCTGTTTTGATTTAGATGTACATACCTACTTAGTGATAAGGTGTACAGACAAGATTTTGAAGCTTAGTTTCAATTATAATGAATGTTCAGACAAGTGACTTCATTCTAAATCCAAAATGGCGGACTCACTAAGATAGCGAACTATTATTAAGCCCCCATGATTATGGTATCCAATAAGTGTTTGCCTTTATTTAGATCTTGTTGCTTAGAGTAATGTTAACTATAACGTGCCTTCATTAAAATAATGCTATTATGCCTTAAATGATGCAATAATTTGCTTTAGTAAAGCCCTAATACTCAAGCGCAAATCAAATTTAAATACGACTCGAGTCTAATTACTTTGACAGCTTGCAATAGAAATTTGACAAAATAAGTAGACACTGGTCGTACTTATTTGCGTTTTGAGAATATGGGCTCATGTTTAATTATTATAACCGTGACACGCTTTTTAGGTATAATAAGGTTAGTAGAGAATATGTCAAGTGCTGTTGTACCTACATTAAGCAGTAACTAGTGCGTATGTGGCGAAGTACAAGGGTGTCGCATAAATAATGGATTACGAAAATGGGACTTCATTCGTACGTACCTTTCATACTAAAGTCTATTCAATATCTTCAGATACCAGACGTAAATACGGCTGTTCTTAGCGACGACGGAACAAACAAAATATGTCTATCTCTTTCTATCTTATTTGCTTGCTATCTGCCTTACTGCTCACGGCTTCAAAACTCGGGGTCAAAACAGTTCATGCGGGGGATCGTAAACATTTGGACGGCTAATTGATTTTAGTTAATTATTTTATTTAATTTCGTGTCCTAAAGGAGGTAAAGCGGGGATTTCTAAGATTCACAGAATAAATATATACACAGTCAAGGATAATATGTTTAATTATAATTATATAAAATTTAATGGGACTAAAATAGTAATAGCCTTACATCATTTTTTTATTACTTGGTTATAAACTAGGTTAAATAAATGACGTACTTACAATGAAAAAAAAATAATCCTACAAGGAGATACGAAACAAGGTATTAAATTTTAGAGTGAGGGAATCTGTCCCTTGAGTTCTTAGGGAGTGTTCTCGCGTAAATACACATTTGTATGAATACAACACATTTGTACATATACATAAGGTATAAGGCATTATTTGCTTGTGGCGTTACATGCTGATAAAGTTATCTCTGTCTATTGAGAAATATTATAATAATATTTAACCCTTAATACTTTTTGATATTTGATCGCTTTCATTAGTTTTCATAACCTTATTTCTAACTGAATCTAGTTTCAATACGTCTAAAAAAATTCTAATACCATATTATAAAAACGACTTAAATTCATTTTCATCTTTATTGCAAAAAAATATAGAAACAATGGTACTATACAAAATTAAACGCAAAAGGCGACCTTATCACTAGAAGTGATCTCTTCCAGATAACCTAGATAAACGGACCTTTACACTTGAGAGACGGGGAATCGCAATAAAAACAAGATAAATTAATGTACACTCGAAAAGGTACACTAATAGATGATAATTATTTGTACAAATAAAAATACAAATACATACCATGTATAAGTGTTATATATTATTAGTGTTATATATTATATGATATATAATATATAACACTAATAAATACATACAAAAATAAATATATACAAAATTAGTATAAGTAAAAAAGGTTACACAACCCTGCATAAGCGAATGACCTTGCAGTCGGTTTGTTCACGTCTAGTCTCGCTTCTCCTTGAACGGACTATAGTTTACAATATACGAACCATATTAGTTTTAGACATATTTAAAACTAATGACTTGTTTAAAAAAAAAAAGGCGAACAAGTTATCGTATTTTTCAATTTTCTCTGTCCTATAAAATATTTTTTCAATGTTGGAGCGCCTACATCGGCTAGTATAAACGGGATTTTATAGCGTGTCGCAGATATAATAGAATACTTAAGCTAGCGTGATTGAAAATCATTGCTTTAATAACTTAATTTATAAGCATTTGAAGCCAATTGTATTATAGCCATTGATCGTGCTCAAACTATGTGATTGTGATGGTTTTGAACGTATTTTTTCTAATAAACAGGACGCGTTTTGCGAATGTATTTAACTAGATGTAAATTGTAATATGTAGAATACTTATAGTAATATATTGTGGAATTGATTACCTAATTATGTTTTATTTAAATTTTCATTTAAATAATATTTAATTCTAACTTATTGTAAAACCTTCCCTGAAAAAAAAATATACATTTAAAAATAAACCCAAATCGGATTAACTGCCTCGTTGGTCTAGTGGTTAACATATTATGTGGCTTCGGATCACGAGGTCCTGGGTTCCAGTCCCGAGTCAGGACTATAAAAAACTGAGCTTCTTACTTGTCAGAATTTTTGACGTGACAACGTCTTATAATTCGATAGAGCCGGCTGCACGCACGAAAAAACATGACTCATTCAAATTCAAATTCAAATTCAAATTCATTTATTGCGAGAATGTGGTAATACAAAGATGTTCATACAATTAAAGAGGCTTAGCACATTCTGCCAGATGGGCATGCAAACAATCATCATAATACAATTATCATTATTTTTAAAGAATTTACAATAATTTAATTTCATGATTATTATATAAATGTCAGTTAATAAATTAAATTATGTCAATAACAAAATATTTATCCTTAAGGAACTCGTCAATAGAATAATATCCTTTATCCAAAAGTATTTTGAACATTCTTCTTTTGAATTGAGCTGCATTGAACTTTTTTAGACTCTCCGGTATATGGTTATAAATACGTATGGCCATACAATAAGCGTTATTTTTATAGATGTTGATTCTTTGTCTTGGTATTACAAGCTTATTTTTAAATCTATTTGGTCGTGTCAATATATCTTCCACGTTAAAGAATTTGTCTCTATGGTTATGGACAAAAACAGATAGCTCAAGAATATAAAGGCATGGCAAAGGAAGAATGTTCTCACTTTTAAACAATGGTTTACAGGACTGCAGAGGATCAGCTGTACCACATATGCACCGTATACATTTTTTTTGTATTCTGAATACTCTTATGAAATCAACGGAATTACCCCACAAGATAAGACCGTAGCGTAAGAGAGAGGAGACGTATCCGTGATAAGCACTGAGTGCTGCCTCTTTTGAAATTACCCTTTTAAGTTTATAGAGAACATACACGAATCTATCCAATTTATTACATAAATAATCAACGTGCTGTTTCCAATTACAGAATTTGTCTAACACTACTCCTAGAAACATAGTGTGATCAACCTGTTCAATGTTTATATTATTACATTTGATATTTATTTTTATAGGAGAACTGTTATATGTCAGAAATTGCATATATTTAGTTTTATTAATGTTTAATGAAAGGTTATTTTGACTCAACCAATTAGCAACATTATTTAAACTTTCATTGACTTCGTGTTCAAATGTATCTTTATTTTTACATTGTAATATTAGAGTTGTATCGTCTGCAAACTGGACAAATTTACAGTCCACCGCGTGAGACAGATCGTTTACATATAAAAGAAATAAGAGTGGTCCTAGGATACTTCCCTGTGGTACACCATAATAATTTGTCTGATAAGTTGATGCGGCATTACCTCACTTTGAGGCGTTCTATGTAAGGCTTGAAGTGCAAGCGAGAGCGCGGAACGAGCGACAAAGAAGCACAATCGGCCTTTGCGTTCGGCAGCGTTCGACATCCGTCTATTAAATATATTAATTTTAAATTAAAAATTAATATATTTATTATAAATTTAAAATATAAATTTATAAAATCAAAATCAATTATTTTATTAATTTAAATTAATATTTATAAAAATACACTTAAATTAAAATTTTTAATACCCAATTAAATGCTACCATTCCATCAGTATTTTCTTAAGACGTTGTCACGTTCAACTTTGTCAGTAAACCAACTTTACAGACAACCAATTTTTTTGTAAAATTTCTCAGTTTATGGTAGGGAAGTTGGTGGTGTTATTGAATTATGATAATGATCGTTAGCGTCAATGTCCGCCAATCCGCATTGTAGCAGCGTGGCGGGTCTAAGCTCGATATGATCCGGTGAAATAGGCACCGGATCGGTTATTTTTTATTTTAACCGAAATATATAACTTTTTGAAGTCGGTTAAAAACTTTGGTAAATGGTATGTTCGTAGATATTAAAACAAAGTTTTTGTATTTTAATATATATTTTCTTAATAAATTTTATAATAAAAGTGCTTTAAATACATTTCTGAAAAATTATACATTGGCAGTTTTAAGATTTTAACTAAATAAAGATAAATGAAAGAAACAAATTAATATCTAAACATTTAAGATTCGTTTTTAAATATCTTCTACTAAATCTATTAATCAATAATATATAAAATTTATTTATTATCACGATGGTAACATACAGTGGCGTGCATAGGCATAGAAACCAAAGCTAGCACTGGACAAGATGATTCTATGTATAGAATAGAAGTAATCCTGTTCCAAAACAAATGGATAGGTAATGCGTTGACGCATGTATGGAGTGCACGCCACTGATAATATACTACATTACAATGTACAAGATCTACTTATAAAAAAAATAATAGGTCACCTTATTCTGCTAATGGAGTTTACATCAAAACCCAACACTTTTGGGTGATGAAAGGTTCTCATAAAAAAAGTTGCCGATGTTAGACACCTCGAACCTTTAACCATTTATGGAAAAAAACCGACAACCCGCATTGAAGCAGCATGGTGAGTTTAAACTCCATATCCTTCTTTCCTAAGGAGGGTGACCAGGCCACGTAATAGGCTGATAATGATGATGAAATAATTTTTGATGATGGCATCATTCGTGTTTTATTTAAGTTAGTTTATTAAGTAGTTCGAAATCAACGCACAAAATTCTACTTGATCCACTAGTGTGGCAAGTACATGAGTAGATAAACGGAACGGAGACAAAGCTTCATAGTACCGCGCGAATCGGTTGCACTACTACAAGCGCGCGGCATGTGTGAGTGACCACCAGCCGCTAGTCGCGTACGCGGCGCGAGACTGGAACAAACCGGTGTACGCTGGCACAGTTAGTTGACAACATAGATTAAAGACTACTAGATGGAGTCATAACGCGGCTGTAGGTTCAAGAGCGTGACAGACTTATTTCATTCGGCCTTTATTAGAAAGTGATACAAGATTATTTTTGTCCCTTTCAGCGTGTCCGTTTTTATTGTTTGTCAAGAGTGGAATTTGTGACAGACAAGGGACATATCTGAGCAATTATTAGCTTTTTATTAAATTTGCTGATAAATAATATAACTTTGCGGTTACTATATTAATTTAAACGTTATCGTGCTATGGTGGGTTGTAATATTTTCGGCTGCAACAGTCGCAGCGAACAGAAAATCGAAGGAATTACGTTTCATACGTAAGTAGGCATAAACTTCATTGATAGATGATTTAAAGCTTAGATATGTTATTTTTTAACAAATTTCATGTATTATGCGTTTACTAAACTATCTTATTTAAAGTAATATTTCGTATTTTACGATATTTTAAAACATAACGTTTTATGATGTACTTTAAATGTTGACATGTCATGTCAATAAGGCTGATTTGCTGTCTCACGAGTGGACACGCTATGGGCTCTATCTATTAGTCTTTAATCTATGGTTGACAATCTTAGGGTCATGTCAGTGCGACACGTTGTTTGGTTGTTTAATTTGTCTTAACCGATTGTGACAACCCTACCAAAATAGGTAACAATTTTCTTAAGAGGCTTTGCCTCTGTTTCTTTTGAAAAGCTTTTATTTAACTTGCATTGTATATAAGTTCGGGTGAAATCTTTGAACTCAATTTTGAAGTAGATATCTCAACCGATTGAGCTGAAATTTTATATACTCATGTGGTGGCAAGTTACTCGAATTTCGGACTTGACGAACATTTGAATTTAGTTTTGATACCTAGTGATATAAAAGGTGTTTTATCCACGTGTATTTAATGTCCAATCGTATTTTACAGGACTATATTTTTGATTTTTTTTAAAATAAGCTAGCTCGGTATTTAATACCGGCAAGAAATTTTATTGGTGCTGAGCGCTATAAGCTCGCCAACTCACATTGGAGCAGCTAAGTGGGTCGAAGCTCCATATCCCCTCTCTTATAAGAAGGGAGGCCTAGTTTTGTAGTGGGTCGTTAAAATAGGATGATAATTATGATGATGATGATTATTATCGTTTAATATATATTTTTTTATTTACTACAAGTTGGCCCTTGACTGCTATCACACCTGATGTTAAGTGATAATGTAATCTAAGATGGAAGCGGACTAACTTGTTAGGAGTAGGATGGAAATCCACACCCCTTGCGGTTTCTACCTGACATCGTACCGGAACGCTAAATCGTTTGGCGGTACGTCTTTATTATTATCATAAATAAATAATATTATATTACCCATGTACCACACCTATCTAAACTTTATCAAAATTAGTACAGTAATTTTTGAGAATGTCAAGCCATGCCTCTAAACAAGACTATTCATCGCAATCCAAAGGTTAAGAATATGAACCATAATAGGTGGGATTTAAGGCAAACTGATGAGAGATATAAAATTGCAATTAACTTTGAGTGTTCTTTCAACGGGCTATAAACATGTTGCTGTAAATCTAGCCGGCAACACTAAAAATATTTATTGTATAGCTGGCAAGTTGCTGGCTACAAAATTGTTGCGATTAAATTAATATTCATAGCATTTCCAATTTGGTCTAAAGATCTTAAATAAAAGTTAATAAAGTATTATAAAAAAGTTAAAATACTTATTAGTTTTTATTTAAGATAGTACTGTTAGAGTACAAGGTATACGTGTTAGAGTAAAATAAAACTCGAACAATAATGTAGTCAGCAATATTTTTAGTTTATAACGTTTAAATTAACTTTGTAGATATTTATCGGATTTATTTTCACCATACAACTTTATTTTTATTCTAGTTTATAGTACAAATATGAAAATTTTCGAGTTTCGGTTTGTAGATAAACATAGTTACGTGGTCTAGTCATTGCAATATCTAGCCCGTCTATTAATTGCGCACTCTGATGTGTTTGAGAGGTGCGTCGGGTCGGACCCCTCGTATGGGGTCTTCCAGACAGTTGCTGTAGATGTCACCGGCGAGCTCCTCTACGGGTATCTCTGGGTCAGACTTTGCTCGCTTCACGGCCTCGTCCACCTCTTTGCGTACTGCTACGTCGATTTCCTAGTAAAAATTAAGAAGAGAGTGGCAATTTAAATTTTTTTTTTATCGACTACAAGTTGGCCCTTGACTGCTATCACACCGGGTGTTAAGTGATGATGCAGTCTAAGATGGAAGTGGTCTAACTTGTTAGGAGTGGGACGAAAATCCACACCCCTTTCGGTTTCTACACGACATCGTACCGGAACGCTAAATCGCTTGGCGATACGTCTTTGTCGGTAGGGTGGTAACTAGCCACGGCGATAGCCTCCCACCAGCCAGACCAAGACAAATTAAGAAAAATCTCAATCTGCCTCGCCGGGAATCGAACCCGGGACCTCCGTCATATATATCCACCGCGTACCACTACGCCACGGAGGTCGTCAAAGAATATAAAAATCGATCAAATACAAAATACCACTGCATCCAGCTTTCGTCGGTTACAGGAAGGCCTAAGACTGCGTGGAAAGCTGGGCAGTTGAGTATGTGTTAGAACATTTACCTTAGTTTAAATTTAAAGCACTTGGGAGATTTTATCGAAAACGCTGCTTTGTCTTTATCTTTAATAGTCTCCGTGGCGCAGTGGTATGCGCGGTAGATTTATAAGACGGAGGTCCTGGGTTCGATTCCCGGCGGGGCAGATTGAGATTTTTCTTAACTTGTCTTGGTCTGGTTGGTGGGAGGCTTTCGCCGTGGCTAGTTACCACCCTACCGACAAAGGCGTACCGCCAAGCGATTCAACGTTCCGGTACGATATCGTGTAGAAACCGAAAGGGGTGTGGATTTCATCCTAACAAGTTAGCCCGCTTCCATCTTAGATTGCATCATCACTTAACATCAGGTGTGATAGCAGTCAAGGGCCAACTTGTAGTAGATAAAAAAAATCTATATTTGAGACATAACGAACATAAGGAAGCATATAGTAAGTTATCCTCAAAAGATAAATACTTGTAGTAATAATTTGTGGTCCTAATAAACAGAAATAATTCTTTCATACACTGTGTATGGAAGCCTCATTTTTGTTGACAAATGAGATACATATATTTTTGAAGTGAAACTTCTTTTTGAAGTGAAACTTTTGAAGTGAAACTTCTTTATCGGGGTTGGAAAAAAATTTAGTGTAACATTTTTTCGTTACGCGTCACATTTTTCCGTTACGCGCCATCTTTGACTTATAGAAGTGACGTGATAAATATATATATATATATATATATATATATATATATATATATATATATATGTTATATTGAAGTAATTAGCAAAATCAAAGGGTTTATTTTAATTCTAATTCCAGTGAATTTCTAAAAAAAGTAAGTAATTACATCTCTTTTTCTAATACTTAAGTGTAATTATGGTATTTATTTTTCCACGTTATTTAAAATTAACCTCAGTTTTTGATTGTATTTTTCATTACACTAACACGTGGGTGTAATTATGGTATAAATTTCTAATACTTGAATGTTGATAAGTTAGTTAGTTTCACTACTTACGAGTGTACGCTAGTACACGCACACATTTTTATTTTTTATTATTGGTATTTTTGGAAGATGGCAACATACTATTACTACGAGGGCGAAGTTGAGGGCATCTGCTAGTCCTATACATGTAACTTCATAACTGATAGATCTGATTTAATAACTGAAAATTAAAGCAAGGTGAAATTACGAGTGAGTAGTACCTTGAGTTGATCAGGAGTGACGAGCTCGTTGGAAATGATCTTCTCCTTGAAGGACGTGATGGGGTCCCGCGTCTGCCGCACCTCCTGCACCTCGTCCCTGGTGCGGTACGACGTGCCGGGGTCCGACATGGAGTGGCCCGCGTACCGGTACGTTTCCATCTCCAACACTAGCGGACCTGTGAAAAACATTACCATATGAGAGAAATATTAAAAATATGGGTGTGGTTTTATGAAATCATGATGCAGGTGAAACTTTGAATCGCCATATTAGCCTTGTCTGCTTTGCCAAGCACCTTTTCGTTTACAACAATGGGCTGTCCATTAATCACGTGAGGCTCTCGAAAGAGGGGGTAAATGTTAAATACACGTGATATAGGGGGTATCATGGTGAGTTTTAAGACTGGAGGGGGAAGTTTTAAGGGGGAGGGGGGTTAACAGATAGGTAGCGTCGCTTACCCTTTCCGCTAGTGCAGTAGTCGATGGCGAACCTGGTCGCTTCCCTGGCGGCCATGACGTCCATGCCGTCGACCCAGATGCCGGGCACGTAGTCCCCGCGCGTGTAGTAGTCCGAGCTGGTGCCCATAGAGCGACAGATAGGTAGCGTCTCTTACCCTTTCCGCTAGTGCAGTAGTCGATGGCGAACCTGGTCGCTTCCCTGGCGGCCATGACGTCCATGCCGTCGACCCAGATGCCGGGCACGTAGTCCCCGCGCGTGTAGTAGTCCGAGCTGGCAGACGAGCGGTCCGAGCTGGTGCCCATGCCTAGGGAACGATACAATAACAAGCTGGATGAATGTGTTTTAGACTTCTCTAAGCCATTTGATAGTGTACATACAATCATACATACATACATTAGTCAAGAAACTTACTATGGAATTGAGGAAGAAGCAATAGATTATCCTATTTATCGAATATAAATACAGAAGATAGATGTAAATAGAACATTGTCTACTGGAGCTGTCGTAAAATTAGTGTCCCTCAAGGGTCTATATTAAGACCATTTCTATTTCCCATTTAAATAAACAACATTCCTTATTAAGTTTTGTCTGCAGTTAAATTATTATCATTTACTAAATAAAAATATGTAGAATTCAAAAACGCACAGCGATAGATTATAATATAGAATTTAATATACATGCTCTTTGTGATCGCAATATTGTAACAACATCTACCTGGACGAAACAATGGAGCAAAGCCAGTTTAATACAGGATAAGCTCACCATATCCATTGTTCTCGCACACAAACACGCAAGGTAAGTCCCATAGTTTAGCCATGTTGTAGGCCTCGTACAGCTGGCCCTGGTTGGCCGCGCCGTCGCCGTACAGCGCGAAGGCCACGCCCCCGTCGCCTTTATACTTGTGTGCGAAGCCCAAGCCTGCACCTAGAGGCACCTGCAACATAGCTCCTTGTTAATGTAATCATCGAGTGAAACACAAGGCGGTGAACTCGAAACTAGCTTTATTAACCTCACGTAGTACAACACATAGGTAGATTCATTATTAAACTACCTACATAGTACATCATCATTATCATCATCATTATCAGCCTATTAACGGCCCTCTACAGGGCCAGGCATCCCTCCGTACAGGAGAGGCGATATGGAGCGTACACCCACCACGCTGCTCCAATGCGGGTTGGCGGCCTTAGGGTGATGTTTCATTTATTAACGATCACTCATCAGATGTTGATGATATTTATCATCCTTGATGACCTTTATCATAAACTTCCAAACAATATTGTGAGCTTCTTACAAAGAACTTAGCTTTGCTATTTGGTTTTATAACAGTGTTACTTATAAAGCTTTACATAGCCTAAGTGGATGGGAGCTAGATGAAAAAGTCCAATAAGACATTTTTTAACCGACGAAAAAAAACGGAGGAGGTGCTCAATTCGACATGTATATATTTTTTTTTCTTTTGTTATGTATGACCATAACTTTTTACAGAGTTGTCCGATTTTGAAAATTCTTTTTTTATTAGAAAGGGCAAATTTCCAAAGTGGTCCCATTGTCATCATGTTAGGTTCTGATGATGATATCCTGGAAAAATTGAAGGAACTCTTAAAATTTTATAGGCACACTTGCAGCGATTTCGGTTTTTGTGTAAGTATCGGTATCTTTTTGGCTACAAGTGCCGTATAATATGCTATGACAGTATAGTACGAGTATGTTACGTGACGATAAATCACTAAAAAGTAAGAAATGAAAATTTTTAACAAAAATATAGAACTAATCTAATAGCTCTGTCATTTTAATTTACTTAAGCATGTCTAGGAGTCGGTGCCAGCCAAGGTTTCTACTTTAAGAACATTACTTAGAACCCACAAACTGCTTTACTACGTTAAATAAATGTTCCTTAAACTTACTGACATAGACTTCATAGATATGCTTAAGTAAATTAAAGCAACTAAATGACACAGTTATATTTTACTTTTTAATAGTTTTGAGTCGGTTCTATTTTTTGTTACAAAATTTTTTGACCCTTCTTTTTATAGTTTCATCAGTTCTAATAGCTCTAGGTCATTACGTTTTGTAATGACCTAGGCGAAACTAATTTATCTTTAAAATCTGATTTACTTGGTTACATATATATATTGATTATGTGTTTGACATACCTGAGCACCAACAATGCCATTGCCACCGTAAAAGTTCCGACCGTACATATGCATGGAGCCGCCCTTGCCTCTCGAGCATCCAGTCGCTCTTCCAGTTAGTTCAGCCAGAACTCCGAGCACACTGACACCCATCAGATGAGTCCAACCGTGGCAACGGTAGGCCGTGATTACAGTATCTACCTCGCGCATCGCTGATCGCATGCCAACCGCCACTGCCTCTTGGCCTATGAATACAATACAAAATGATTGGTAGTATTAAAGTTGATTGTATAAGAAATCAGTCATGTAACTAGTGAAAGAGTTAGTGCAGCAAAGAAATTTGGCTATGTTTTTAACTTTCGCTAAGTAACATTTTTTTGGTTTAGTCTGAAAAATCAAATTATAAGCACATGGGACATAGTATCAGTGTCATGGGTCGACACAGAAAGACGTATTCCTAGCAAGGACCCTCCTATGCCTAGGATACATCACTAGAGAGTATAGTGTAGTGAAAAGTACATCTGCTATTGGATAGCAGTCAAATGTAAAATATCATTATCTCTTATGTTGCTCCTAAACCCATAATGCATTTTGCTGCAATTGGAATTCAATACGTTTTTTTCTACACTAATCTCTATAATATAATCTTAGGTCAGTTTTTATTGCTTTCGAATAGAAAAATAAAGAGTTGTTGTTTTCTCTTTCAATGACAATATAGGAATAAAATGTAGCATTATACTCTCTTCTTTTTAGTTGCTTTCGTGCAAAATTTCATCTACAAAGATCTATGCAATTCTGGCATGATGATTCAAGCAAACATCAAACATGGGTTTGGCCAACAGCCCAATGTGCAGGGCATGTATGGCACAAATAAAGACACCAATACATGTTACGCTCAGTTGCAGTTGTGAAGCATAAATTGGCCCCAAACTGACACTCCAAGAGGTAATCAGCGACCTGGGCAGGCTGCTAAACTTTTTGAGTAAACTTGGCTGACTGGATTAAGCCAGTGGGAGACCCATACACAAAGGACAGCTTAATTAGCCCGTTGTGCAGTAAAATCAAGGAAGAGAGTAGAAGAAACAAACATTCATCCAAAGGACATTACCAAAATTTGCCCCAGGCTGTCCAAAATTATGCTCATATTTAACTATTTTATTTAAATACAAAATGAATTTTACACAAGTACCCATGTTTCAACATTTGAAAATATATGAAAAATACAAGAATTTAAATCGATTTTTTGTGTTCTGAATCATATAACTGTCGTCGTAGTATGAAAAATCAACTATTATCAAGCTTCATAACTTTTATCAGTAACTGCTTTACAAGTAAATTTATTACTATTGAAACAGAAGACTTGTACTATTTAATGACAGATATCATCTCTGGACATCTCTGGGGCAGACTTTCATACATTTTTTGATTATGTTCTTTTTATATTTATTTAGAATAAATAAAAATTATTGTAAATACCTGAATACAAGTGACAGAATCCACGGATAGACTTCTCCTTGTACAGATTACCAGATGCTGTTTCAATTCTCCTGAGCACTGCCAGCTTTTCATACATTTTGATTGCATCTTCAGCAGTCAATGTGGTGTTAGTGGCAGGACCTTTGTCTAACTTGTGCAGTTTGTATGGCTGAAAATGTAAATGATTAGGTGCTTTAGTTTATCAGTTTCTCAGTTTTCTGAAAATAACAAACTAAATAAATTGTTTGAAGTTTATTTTTTAAATTGTTTTATTACTGAGTTATTATCATTATTTAAAACAGAGGTTCCCAAAAGGTGCACTGTGGTGCCCTAGGATACTGTAAGAGGGGTGCCATAAGTTGATCCTGTATCATTATCGGAAACCACAAATATTTGCAGGTAACTTATTTTAGCATAGTAGCATAGGCACCTACTTATGTGGTGCAGATCACCATCACTCACCCCAATAAGTAACTACCGATGAAACTCCCACGCTTTTATATTTTTGACTGTATTTTTTAAAGGGTAACAAAATACTAAATTTGTAACTGCACAGCGGGATGTAAAAGATTGGGAATCCCTGCTTTAAAAAGTTAAATTTTATAACCAAAAAATACTGAGCAAAGCTTGGTCAACCAGGTACTAATTGTATACTGTATTTGGGCACATGAATTTATAAGAAATTAGGCAAACATAATGAAACTCAATCAAGCATAATACTGCATGGATTTGGTATCAAAAGGTGAAATAAACATGAACAACATTCTCTGGTAACCATTGCCAGATAGACAATTAAGATTAAATTCATCTGTTGTAAAACTTTTGCATATTTTTGTACATTTCAATTTCTTTTTTAATTAGTGAGATAATAAGATTAATAATTCATATTAAAGTTATACTCTGTAGTGTATGATATAACTGATTAGATAGCGCCACAGATTAGTTTTGGTTTGTTTACTTTTTATTTTCAAGTGTGAAGATATATATACGAGGTATATATGCCAGCATACTTGCAAGATAACAATTCAATTATTTTTGTGAATAACTCTTGCAGCACTAATACACAGCTTCCAGCTTTATAAAACAAAACATTTGTACACTTGACATTTTGAAGGTTAAGTTACATAATTATGGAGAACTAAACTTTCACCCATATACAATACGGCATTATTAATAAGACAAAAATAAAGCAATTTTTTCACAAAAATCAGAAAATATTGCATAAATTGCGTAGTTTCAATAGAAAATAGTGCAATGTTGGTACCTTAATTTCAAATGAAGCCTCCGTTTTCGTACTGTATTTCGCGTTCGAAGTGATAGCTGCAGGGGCAGCAACTTTCTAAAAAGCACAGAAACATTACACCTCACATGATTACATTTAAATTTGGCTTATTAAATCACAAAAAACTTGAAGTTATCGCACCGTGATTGGAGTTCCATTGAATAACTTGGCAGCGGCCGGGATAATCTTGCTCATTTTTTCGACCAACTTTTCTATGAAACCCAGATTTATTTAATCACAGTCCGGACTAGAGCTTTATTACAAAGCTTAATTATAGTAAAATTTGTATTTTATTTCTAATTGTAGCGTCTAACATCGAAATAAAAGCAAAAGAACTGCCAAAGAAATGAAGATTTTCTCGAACTGCGAAATGTCAAATTGACACTGACAAATAGCATTATTACTTATTGTCATTGTCAAAGGCATAAAAGGTCATACAGATAAAGAAAATGTTTTGTCCACTCTACACTTACGCGCGAATTGTGCGTGAATACAATTTTTGTAATGTTTTTATGAATCGCATAAAAATTTAAATCACTCGGGAATCGATAGGACAGTATATTATTACGTTTAAAATCAAACATTGTACAGGTAAAATAAAAATACAATATACCTTTAAAATTTTATTGTTTCGAATCAGCACAACTCAATTACCTGCCATGGCAATGGCAAACATAGCAATAAACTACTTGATGATTCTAAATAATTTTAAACATTTTAAATTGCACTACGTTTAAAATAAGTACACTACGTTTTGATGTTATCAAAACCTTAGATTAAAAGCCAAGTTACCTAAAAATCATAAGAAAACTGTGATATTGTTATAAAAAGAAGCCTACAAAATCACCGTCAAAATGTATGATCTAACAATTTCCAAATTTTTTTTGATTGGTCCCCACAACGTATTTTATTTAAATAAACCGTTTCAAAAAACCGTTAATGTAAAAGTGTTTATCTAGTGGTAGTGTTGAATTGAGAGTAATAATCGTCGGTTGGAACGTTATTGTAGACGACGTCTCTGTAATATTTTTCTTTTTCTTTCTGCTGCAATGCCAGCAGTTGGTTCTCTTCCATAAGTTGACGTGCTATATCCCTGTAACAGTTATAACGTGAAGCTAAAGTCAAAGTCAAATTTATATATTTCAAGTACTATATTTTTAACTTTACTAGCACGTTTCAAACGGCATGTTAAAACAACGACAGATATCGCTATGTTAAACTAAGCATATATATTTTTTATTAACTAAACGTCAGTCCTTGACTGCAATCACACTTGGTATAAGCGGTCTAACTTGTTAGGAGCAGGATGAAATTCATACAGAATGCCGTTCAGTTTATGCCCGAACGCTAAGTCGCTTGACGGTACGTTTTTGCCGGCAGGGTGGTAACTAGCCACGGTCGAAGCCTCCCACCAAACAACTCGGCTGAGTTAGAAAATCGGCTAAGCCGTGACCGTTAGATTCAGGACCTCCGTAGGTATTATAAATGCACTGCGCATGCCATTTCACCACAGAGGTCGTCGTTAAAAATTTAAAAGTACCTAATGGTGATAATTAATTTACTGCTAATGGTGATAATTAATTTACTGAAGTCGGCCCACAAGAATCTTAACACGGTTTTATTTATTACTAGCTGACCCGGCAAACGTTGTTTTGCATTAAAAATTTAAAAAAAAATTAGATGAAAATTAGATAGTAGCCGATTCTCAGACCTGCTGAATATGCATACGCATATACGCATACAGGTAAAAATCGGTAATGCCGTTTCGGAGGAGTGCGGTAACTAACATTGTGATAGGGAAATTTTATATATTAGATAACCATTTTTAAATAATGATTAGAGCTTATGTAGAAATATTCATGTTTTCGTCGACAAAAACACCAGAAAAGTAAAGTACCTATCACCACGAGCAGCATCGAACTAGACAGAAAGAGGATTGAAATTGGTCACGATGAAGTTCAATTCGCCCGAATTTACCATCCTTTTACCATTATTTCATCATCCGGATTTCATCATTACTATCATTTAGCATCCTTTTCTAAAAAATAGTGATAGTTTTGGGATACCTTAGGATGTCCCGTTAACCTTTATTTTCTTATTGGAAAGCCTTGTAAGTAAAACAATGTCAAATTTTTTTTATATCCCAGCAAACAAAAAACTGATTTAGGATGTCACGAAACTCCCAATTTCGTAATTAGGTACCTAGCTAAGTTCTTACCTTCGTTTTCGTTGGTCCTGAATATCAAGTCTGGCGACTTCGTTTTGTATGGATTTAGCAAGCGCCTGCCACTCTGCTTCCATTTTATCTTCATTTTCACGTTTTACCTGAAAAATTTGGCAAGACGTTATAAGTTAGTCCTCCTATAAGCAAATAGTTTAATAAATCTACATATAAAGAACTGGTTAATTAGTAATGGCCCAATAATAATATTCGTCTTATTGTTAAATTTTTGATTTCGCTACGGATTATTCAATTCATCGATTTTTCTGACTGATCTTTTATATTCTTAAAAAAATTCTTCTTTTGTCACCTTGTTCGCGGCCATTTGTTCTTTCTGCGCGGCATAGAACTTCTTTAATTCTTCTTGGTTCATCCCCTTGTACATAAATCCAACGGCTCTAAAAGTAGAAGAATGATTACCTACATATTTTATATGAATACTGTATATTTGCATGCCAGAATGGCAAAATATGTCGGAACCAATATTGAAAAATTGTACCTATATTTTAAACCCATATTTGAGCAAATAAAAAAATCTTTATCTTTATCTTATCTTTACAATATCCAAATTCAGGTTAACACTCTACCACTCTTTTGAAATCAATGAATAGATTTGATTGATCATCATCAGCATCATTGCTTACTTGTCCAGTTATTTATAGTGAAGATTTTGTATAATAAATTTCAAATCCCTGCGTGCGTGCGGGACCCTATCAGGTAGGCCTAAGCGAGGGCGGTAAGTAGTGTCCGTTCTATCTGATGGTTACAAAATTGTCTGGCCTATGTAAAGTTTTGTTTCTTTAATTTTCTAAATGCCACCAAGTTAGTAAATAAAATAGAATACGACCAATGGTCCCGAAGCTGGCAGATTCTTTTTTCTAGCTCAGTTAATAATAGCATTGTACAAATGGTCAAGAGTAGACTTAAGGTGATTTACCTGTTCTTTCCAAGAGAGCTCTTAGCTACATCTGGATTCTCCGTGAGCATATCCGATGTGAGGTTGTTGTACATGTCAGCAGTGTTGTCGGCCTCCTCTTGTTCTTTTAATATCTGCTCTAGTTGTTTCTTTTCGGTAGCCTATGAGAAAATTTGTCTATTATAAATGGACTGTTAGATAAGGTTTTACTTAACACGATCATTACTTCCTTACTCTTATTTTCTATAACTTAGTGATGCATGATTTACAATAATAAAATTAATACCAATGCCTCATTGTATCGCAGGTTGGCTTGGCCTAAACGATATCTGCACTCCCTCTCCAACTTGTCAAGTTCTCCCGCGCGTTCGTCCCGTGCTTTTATGGCCATCTGAAACATCACAATAAGTTTGGGTTTATCTCCCATGGAACCTTAAACATAAATCGATGGACATCCAATCTTGGACAGAGTTCTTTTGTAGGTACCTACTTCGAAACACAACGTTTCTGATCCGCTTGTTCCCCGCGACATATTATGTCCACCTAGCGGGAGTCGATCAACACTGTGCCTTCCACATTAAGTACATAACATGAGATAACAGTACAATTCTCTATCACAAAGTATTACCATGTAAGCAGCTTCAGCTTGCTTACGCTCCTCTTCAGCAGCCTTCCGTTCTTGCACCTGCTGTTCGAGCCACGCGTTCTTTTGGGCAGCCATTATCTTTTTGCGCTCTTCATATGCTAGATCCTCGCCTTCGAATCTGGAAACAAAGTTTACCGCAGTCGAGAAGACTGAAGTGAAAAAGCTTTAAAAAAGGAAACTTTATGTAAACCCTTACCCTACAGGCAAGATTTGACTAAGTTAGGTCGAGTTGAATGAATGAAATACTCTTTATTGTATATCAAATAAAAAAATAATAGTCTTATAAACAGAAAATAACTTAAAAAAAAACAATATACAATTCTTCGTCTTATCCCTAATGAGCGATCTCTTCCGGACGACCAAAATTGAAGAGGAAAAGAGCACACATTGGAGAAGGATTCAATAACCTAGACTTTGTTAAACAAAATATAAATATGTATAAACAGAAAAAGGATTTAAACGATCGTCTTCCTCGAAATGGACATAAGTTAGTCATATCAGCTTATCGCCTCCGAAAAGTATAAAAATCTTTCGTACGATTGAGTGTACTCTTTACAACAGGATGCCCAATTCAGTTTTAGATCTATAATTGCATAAGTTTAAACAATGTATTAAAACTCACTTACTGAGTCAGGGTTATTATACTATCGATGAATTTTTAAATGACAAAGATGTTCAAAGGCAGTTGGATCGGCTTTCAATTTCACACAGGAAGTAAAATAAATAATTTTATGTAACAACACACTTAATATTGTAAAAATGATAATATTATAAAAAGAGCAACTGTTGAGTTTCTTGCCGGCTCTTCTCAACAGGGCCTGCATTCCGAGCCGGTGGTAGAGTCACTACAAATAGTCCAATTTGACGTTTCAAAAGTGCTTGTAATAAGCCTACTTAAAATAAACGATTTTGAATTTGAATTTGAAGGTTCGGTTATAGGTACGTTCAGTGTTATAAGAAAATTACATTTTTGTTATAGCTGTACCTAATTGACGAACCAAGCAAATGGCCCAGTAGATAATTAAAAGATCTTTAGTCCTAATAAAGAGGAATAATCCCACGATACGATAAAGCAGCGTCTTCGATGAACGCTTCCAGGTGGCTTAATTTTTTCTTACTCTTTCGACAACTGTTATCATTATTAAGCCTCAGGAACTCTCACGTCGTCTATTGGTAAAAACTGCAGGAAAATTCGCTTAGTAGTCTTTGAGATTACCTTTTTTCAAAGTATCAGAACCATTTAGGTATTTTGACCAATCGGAATGAAAATGTATTTATATAATTTAATTAAATATCAAAACACTCATAGAGGTGACATTTTTTTAAGACATTTTGTTTAGTTGAAAATTTGTAAGCAAGTTTGAAGAATGATTTCTTTTCTTTGTTTAAGGCTTGAAAATGATCTCGCAGAGAGTGTCGAAACGTCGCCTAATCAAAAATTAAAAAAATGTCACCTCTATGAGTGTTTTGATATTTAATTAAATTAGATAAATCCCAATACATTTTCGTTCCGAATGGTCAAAATACCTAAATGGTTCTGATACTTTGAAAATAGTATCGCGGAACGTTTACCCTAACCCTTCATATATAATAACTGACTTCGACCAAAAAACTACCCACATTTGAGTTTACCGCAAACATACAGACTTACAGACGCGAGGTCTTCATTTTAGAATCACGATGATATGATAACGGGCAACTATTTTCTTCAGCAATGGTGCCACGCAGCAAATATGAGCATAACGGTAGTATATCCATACACGACGATCCCCGTGGCGCAGTGGTATGCGCAGTGGATTTATAAGATGGAAGTCCGGGTTCGATTCCCGGCGGGGTAGATTGAGATTTTTCTTAATTTGTCTAGGTCTGGCTGGTGGGAGGCTTTCGCCGTGGCTAGTTACCACCCTACCGACAAAGACGTACCGCCAAGCGATTTAGCGTTCCGGTACGATGTCGTATAGAAACCGAAAGGGGTGTGGATTTTATCCTACTCCTAACAAATTAGCCCGCTTCCATCTTAGATTGCATCATCACTTAACATCAGGTGTGATAGCAGTCAAGGGCTAACTTGTAGTCCATAAAAAAAAGACGAGCTCTACAGTCACAAAGGCGACTGGGAGAGTTTTATTTTATGAAGTTCATTTATTTACTTACTTTTGCGCACTAGATAAGCCAACCGGTTCGCCATCAGATGCTCGCGGTGGCAGCTGCATTTTCAGGAAATCTGGGTTGTTGAGATCATACTCCCTGCTATCTTCCTTACGTTGGTATCTTTGACGGAACTCATCTATTTCAACACCAATGCGACGCCGTTCCTGGATTTTTAATAATTTTAATAACCAATGTAAAAGTCATTTTCTGACTTTAAAAGATGAATACTGCCTTTTTTACATTTATAACTCATGTGTGGACTTTAAAGTAATAATGTTTCATTTATTAACGATCTCTATCAGATGTTGATGATAGTAACCGGGACCGACGGCTTAACGTGCTCTCCGAGGCACGGAGGTGTACCACCATTAACTTCCCGGCTCTGGTTTTGGAATATGGGACCGTTCAAGTATTACGTAAGCACTATAGAGGGGTGGGGGGGTCTGTGTATTGCTTATTTTTGATGACATGGTGGGTGGGGGGGTCTAGATGATGATTACGTCATCGATAGTTATTTATTTTTTTACACGAATAGCAAAAATTCGTGAATTCTCTATGTTGAATACTGTATCAGTAAAATCCTAAAATAATTTTCTAATTTTTAAAATTATAATTGTGACAATTATTTAAAAAAATATGTAATTTATACTTGAAAAATGTTTACGTAAGCATAGGGGGAGGGGGTAGGAACTTTGGTGGGGGGTAAATAATTGTAATAAATCTGCTTACGTAATATTTGAACGGTCCCTATACTGAAAATTTCATACCAGAATGAAAAACTCCCAGTACCTCGTGATGGAAGGCGCAAAGGCTAACCACTAGACTAGACCAACGAAGCAGTTTATTATAATGCGGTTCAAATAACAATAGGAATGAAATTGGCGCCATCTTGGGCCAACTTCATACTGAAAACAGCGTAAAAGTAGCGTTAGCACAAATACCGAAAACTAGAAGTTACAATAAAATAATAAAAAAAAAACTTTATTATTTTAACATAACTTAAATAATATAACTACTTATTAATTGATTTTTAAAAATGAGCAAATAATCAAAGTGTCGATCCGCCTCGCTCCTATCGACAAACAATAAAAAAAATAAAACCTACTAAAGATTACGAGATGGACAATTTATTAAAAGCCACGGACATGAGACAATGATAAGGTTGCTACCATACAATTGCGACTTTAATCCTATCGAATGTACATTTTCATACCTAATCAAAAGGAGAGTGGCAAATAAGAATGTAAGCCAGCTAGAAAGTGAAATTGAAAAATGACATTAGAAGCAGTTCAAAGCATTACTGTTGACGATTGGCGGCAAGAATTCAATCATGTAAAAGAACAGAGCAAGAGTGCTGGACTCAAAAGGCTGACGACCTGAATGGCACTTTTAGTTTCACAATAAATTTTGGTATTTGTATTTTTTTTTCACTTCTACAATTACATATTGTAGAAGTAAGAAAAAATACTTCTAATAGTAACTCCTTTTTTTTTTAAAGTGATATTTTATTTCAGTAAAATCTTTTTTACAGATATTCTTACTTATTTACATAATATTTAGACCTCTCTGATAGTGATCACTTAAACTCACAAGAGAGTGAAGAAAATTTATAATAAAAATAAATTTGTTTTTGGCTTTTTTTTGCACATCATACTGCAAAGTCTGAAGTTGTCAACCAATGCGGACCAAGATGGCGCTAGCTTTTTTCCTAATGTTATTTGAATCGCATTATATTTGCAAGAAACTTTTTTTGTGGGTAGATTTCTTTCTTACAGTACAATTACATGTTATTGAAGACAGCCTTTTTGCTATATTCCAAATACGCTGTCTCCAATTTTGCTTTTCACAACCTCATACTACCATAGTCTACCAACGGATACACTCCATTTGTATAGTTAACGTCGAACCAGGAACACAAGAAGTGTCTTCCAGCTTACTCCACCTCATACTTACTTCTTGCTCCCTAGCCTCAAGAACAGCAGCGAGGTTGCTATCTTTAATCATCTGTTTGGCAAAAGCCAAGTTCTTTTTGTCCTGCTCCTCACGCTCGGCGCGCTTCTCTGCTACTTGTCGATCAATAAACTGCACATCGATCTGAAATTTAACGTATTCATGAGTTATGAAGCTCAATAAATAAACGAATAAAGTTCATAATTATTTTCTTAATAACTTTTTTTTTTATACAAGTTGGCCCTTGACTGCTATCACACCTGATGTTAAGTGATGATGCAATCTAAGATGGAAGCGGGCTAACTTGTTAGGAGTACGATGAAATCCACACTCCTATCGGTTTCTACACGACATCGTACCGGAACGCTAAGTCGCTTGGCGGTACTTCTTTGTCGGTAGGGTGGTAACTAGCCACAGCGAAAGCCTCCCACCAGCCAGACCAAGACAAATTGAGAAAAATCCCAATCTGCCCCACCGGGAATCGAACCCAGGCCCTCCGTCTTATGAATCCACCACGCATACCACTGCGCCACGGAGGTCGTCAATTATATTTATATAATTATAAGTTTAGCCAGAAGATATCTACTAGTCTGCCTTACTAGCAAATGCCATAAAGCCAATTTTTCGTCAACATCATCTGCCTATTAACAGGACCAGGTCTCCCTTTTTATAGGAGAGTGGTTATGGAGCTTAGAAACACCATGCTGCTTCAATGCGGACTGGCTTGCTAGGGGTGAAAATGTTTGTTTTATAACGATTACTATCAGATGTTGATTATAATGGCCAGAACCGACGGCTTTACGTGCTCTTCGAGGCAAGGGGTCTATAATAAATTTCCCGACTTCTTGGAAATTTTAATGAAAATACCCAGGACTCGAACCCAGGCCCTTGAGGCATTTGATGCTACTGTACTGTCTCAGCTTTTGCTTTGCGAGTTATCCTTTGAAGTTTACACTTACACCAATTTTTCTATTCCTGGCGTTGAAAATCCTGGATCTTCTTTCTAACTCGCATTGTCTTCTCCTTTCTCTATTCTGAGCCTCCTTTCGGTCCTGAGCGTTAGCGATCTGCAGCTTGAGCATTTTTAAAGTTTCCAAAAAGCTTTCACAAGAAAGAAAAATATACGAAAGAAATAAAAAAAGGTCACGCGTAGCGATTTAACAAATACTGTTGTCATAGAAACAGGCATTTCCTATTTTCCTATTTCTGCGTAAAGGAGGTTGTTTACAACTTCGACTTAAAGGTTCGTTACGTAACGCTGTATGACGCCAGTCTGTCTTACTTCCCTTTCCCTCACGCATACGGCAGCAGTAGGATCCTGTTCTCTCACTCTAACCAACGCTAGCTGTATTTACATTTCTGTCGGGCGTTTCGAGACGTACGCGTTTTTTTCATTAGAATTCTAAGGGCTTCAAGTTTATGAAAGCAGCGTAGTCGAATGGAGGTTTTAATTCAAATGTAGGTTTTCCACAAAGAAAATTTCTACCATTCTGTAAGCTGTACAGTTTCCCAAAACTGGCAACACTGATAATGCGGCGAACCCATCGTATAGTAAACTCGGCGTCAAAAAAATCGCACCTCCAAGAAAATCACGTTCAAATGTCATTAGCTCTTGATATGCATATGCAGTCGTATTAATTATAATTTTATTTAAAAGGTTACTTAATTAACTTAATAAAAAACATTATTTTTCATTATCAAATAAAACCTAATGCAACAAATAAGGTGTCACAAAAATTCTATGGAAATTTTGCTGCTCGGGAGATTCGCGAGTTGCGCTACCTTTGTGGGTATAAAGGGGTCAACACGGGGTCAATGTGAGTCATTCGCTATTAAACCGCTGAAGAGGACACACGCACTAATTTTACTGAAGAAAAAACATCTGGAAAATGGATACTACAGCTGATGAGGCCGCTCAAGTGCTTGCACTACTGCAAACAGGGGTGCGGCAGTGTGATGTCGCCCGGCAACTGAATCTGAGCCGTTTTTCGGTTCGAAGAGTCTACCAGCGCTTTTTAGAGACCGGTGGCTATATCCGGCGACATGGGTCCGATAGATGTCGCTGCATTTCGGAAACAGACGACCGGTTGGTTGTATCGCACTCTTTGAGAAATCGCTTCTCAAACGCTGTTCAGTTGCAACAGGAGCTCCAGGCAGTTCGCAGACGCACCGTGAGTATCTCCACGGTTAGAAGAAGACTGAAGGAGAAGAACATAGCAGCCCGCAGAGCTGCTACAGGTCCAAAGTTGACTGCAGCGCACCGGCGAGCCCGCTTGCAGTTTGCTCGCGACCACGTCGATTGGACCATTGAGCAGTGGGGAGCTGTTCTCTTCTCAGACGAGACACGAGTGTACCTTTTCTGCAACGACCGACGAAGAAGAGTATACCGGAGGCAGGGTGAACGTTTCGCCCAAGCCTGCATCCAGGGGACGGTGGAATATGGAGGCGGATCCTGCATGTTCTAGGGCGGTATGTCGGCTGCCGGCAAAACCGACCTTGTCTGCGTCTCCCGGACCGGAGGTACTCGCGGACAAGGGTCGCTGACTGCTCGCCGCTATATCACAGAGATCTTGGATGTGCATGTGGTCCCTTTTGCCGAATTTTTTGGCGAGGGGTTCACATTAAAGCACGACAACGCTCGCGCTCACACTGCAGCCATCGTGAGCGAATTCCTGCGGAGGTCCCAAATTTCTATGATGCAGTGGCCAGCGAGAAGTCCTGTTCTGAATCCGATAGAGCACCTCTGGGACCATCTTAAACGTAAGGTTCGATCTCGGGATCCGGCTCCTTCGACTCTACAGGAACTGTAGAACCGCGGTGATTGAAGAATGGGGTCTTATCCCTTAAGAAGAGCTGCTGAAGTTGGTGAGGTCTATAAGGGGGAACACTAGATTTTAAGTTAATTTTAAGACACTTTTTGTACATTTTTTTTGTAAATTATCGATTGTTAATTAGTACTTAATTAAGAATTTTTATTATTTTTCAAATTTTAATGTTTTTTGTATAATTTTAATTAAAAAAAAGATTACACTTAATTGTTTTTTGATACTCCTTTTTGTTACCTTTCTAATGATACTTAACACTATCCTCTACATAAGGTTTAGGAATTTTTGAATAAGATTTTTAAAAGGTGCGATTTTTTTGACGCCGAGTGTAGTAGTACGTCGTACAACGAGCGCAAACAAGGTTAGCCGTTACCCGTTAGCTTCATTCGCTCGATGAGGTAACCTCGAGTCGGATGTGTCATTCGCTCGAACGGGCATCGCGTAAAAAAATTGTATACAAACACAAGTATATCGGAATTCAACCGGTGTTTAAAAAACAGTGTTTTTTTAAGTGATCAAATAAATATTGACATATCGTGTGTGGTTTAAATGTTGTAGAGATAAATTATGACTAGTGTTTTGAAAAAATCGCGCGGCACAAAGGGAAAATCGGAGTCAATGCAAGAGGATCTGCCGTCGAGATGGTGTGGCAGGGCCCACAAAGCTGAGGACGTTGGGAAGCTGATTAAATATATCGATGATAATGTCATTGGCAAGGGGAATTCGTTTTGCGGACCTTTTGGACGGCGTAAAGGTAATTTTAAATTTTTATTTAACACCGACTCTGAAATTAGCGCAGTAATAAATTTTTTCAACTGCTTTTTTACAAAGTTTATAAATTCTACAAAACGGATTGTATGAAATGTTGAGTGTATATTTATTTAATATTGATAAACTACTCTTTTACTTCTATGGTTTTTGAACATATTTATTGCCATTAAATAAATTATATTTACCGTTTATTAGATTCAGTATGTTTAAATAATTCCCTACTTTATTGACAAGACCCATAATATGTTTTAACAATGTTATTTATTTTATCAAGGGACTAAGGCCTGTGTGCACCAAGATTTCGGTTATCATAACCAACGGTCAACATAAGCTAAATTTATAATAACCGATGGTCAGCTTATGTTAACCGTTGGTTATAATAACCAAAATCTTGGTGCACACAGGCCTAAGTAATTAACAAGCGTATTTTGTAGCAACATGATCATGGTGTCATTCGATTCAAAACACTGCGCAAATGATTTTTAAAAAAATATATTATATAGGTATGTAGGTACATTATTATTACGTACTTGGCAGTGGTGTTGCAATTAAGTTTAATGAGGAATTGAAATTCTACTTCGACGACCTCCGTGGCGCGGTGGTATTCGCGGTGGATTTATAAGACGGAGGTCCTGGGTTCGATTCCGGGCGGTGCAGATTGAGATTTTTATTAATTTGTCTTGGTCTGGCTGGTGGGAGGCTTTCGCCGTGGCTAGTTACCACCCTACCGACAAAGTACCGCCAAGCGATTTAGCGTTCCGGTACGAGGTTGTGTAGAAACCGAAAGGGGTGTGGATTTCATGCTACTCATAACAAATTAGCCCGCTTCCATCTTATATTGCATCTTCACTTAACATCAGGTGTGATAGCAGTCAAAGGCTAACTTGTAATCGATAAAAAAAAGACAACAACACCGTTTTAGCACGCTACTCGTATGCGATCGCGTACCATGACGTCAGTAATAAAAAAAGGTAAAGCACTTTTTTTGGTTGCCAAAAATGTCACTTATTAATATTTTGATTAATTTTTAATAACTTAGCTAGGTAAAGAAATAAACCTTAGATTTTAATGCCTTAATTTTTATAAAATGTACCAAGCATGAGCAACGCCCATTAGGTATCTAGGTAGGACCTAAAATTGTTTTATGATACAAAAACTATGCAAATAACTTTGCTCTATTTTCATAGAGAACACAATTATTATGATGCATGCTATCAAATAATTCCACATTATTCATATAGCATACAAGAAATTACGGAAACAAATTAATGGCAAAAATACATGATGGAATATCTTAAATTGTAGAATGACATGCGATCGTGGCCCTTGAACGGTGTTGCTAGGTAGCGGGTGTCAAATATTGAGCAAGGTTGTCTACTAATAAAAAAATAATAGGGAAAATACAACTCAAAAGACTAAAAAATGTTAATTTTGTTATGGTTTACATTGGCTGTTTTAAGGCTTATTTATTCTTCGAAACATCTACATTATTTAATATCAATATTTAACAAGGCAGTACAACTTTTTGTGACAGACAGTGACCTTGGCCGGCGAATTGTACCTGCTTGACATGCTTATTTTTTTATTTACTACAAGTTACCCCTAGACCATACCTTGTTAGCACACCTGGTAATAAGTGATGAAGCAATCTAAGAACAGTTATTTTTTACTTTTTAGAAGCGGGCTAACTTGTTTATTCTTCGGGACATCTACATTATTTAATATCAATATTTAACAAGGCAGTACAGCTTTTTGTGACAGACAATGACCTTGGCCGGGGATCCACACCCCTTCTTGGTAGCAGCCCAACGAGCCTCTTGTTAGGAGTAGAAGAAAATCCACACCCCTTCACGCCAGACCTGGATTAATTAATAAAATCTACATCAATCGGCCTTGTCAGAAATCAAACTTTATACCTCTGTCTTATAAATCACCGCACTTACCACTGCCTCACGGGGCCCGTCGAAATTTTAAAAAAAAAGTCGTTTACCTAATTCTACCCATGAAAAACCAGCGGTTTTGACGTAGGTAGGCGCCAATACATTTTTTCTTACAGAGTACGGATTTGGCTTCCTTACGGTTAACTAAATATGTATTAGATATACGTAGATTAGATATAGTGACATGATGAATGTGTTTGCGTATCAAACGCGTCAGCAATATCAACACTTTGTCGTGTTTGGTGAACCAAAATAGATGTAACTACACTATACACATAGTTTCTGTCCGAGGCTAAGCCCCACTGCTGCTGCGTAGACTCACGTTCAAATCCATCGACGTATCATCATCATCATTATCAGCCTATTAACGGCCCACTACAGGGCCAGGCCGCACTTCTTATAGGAGAGGAGATATGGGGCGTAGATACACCCACCACGCTGCTCCAATACGGGTTGGCGGGCTTAGGTTGATAAAGAAGAAAGAAAGAAAGAAAATTATTTTTATTTGGTCAGAACATACAAAGTTAAAAAATACTAATTAAATTTAAAAAAAATCAAAATAAGAATACTGACCAAATAAAGTTTCATTTATTAACGATCACTATCAGATGTTGATGACAGTGACCGGGACCGACGACTTAACGTGCTCTCCGAGGTAAGGGGGTGCAACACCACCAACTTCCCGACTCTGGGAAGCCTATCATATACTATCATGCCTACTACAAAATCAAAAATCGATTGTTTCAAGTAGGCTTAGCTTATCATCAATTTTTAAAAGTCAAATTCATTAAAAAAAATATCTAAGTACTTTATCATAATATCCTGATAATTTATTTATCCTGATTTGAAATACTTTTCATTTAGTTCGTGGGTGAAGGTGAAAGCTGATCCATTGACCTCCTTGAATCTCTTTCATTAAGGATGTTAGTCAATTGTATAGTAGGTAACCTCTCCTTTGCTTTTTCTTTTTTTTGGAAGTACATAAGGATTATGCGATTAGCATGGAATTGCATTAGCAAGGCCTCGGGTCGTAACAATATTTTAAAGACTAGGTACATTCCGAGGATCCTAACTTTAGAGCCTTGGCAGCCGATTGTTTGAACTGAAAAATTAGTGTATTTTTTTAAGTCTGTAATTATTTTTTTAAACATTGACAAAAAAGAAAAATCTGAGAAAATTAATACCATAGAATAAACAACACAGTACTAGACAATATAGTAGTCGATCATTTCTTTAAACCTATTCAAAAATTTTCCAAAGAATGACTCATATTTGGCTATTAGTCAGTGTCTTTTATATGAACCGATGGATTTTAGTCACGTATCTACAAAGTAATTCGTAGAGTATCAGCTTATAAGGAACGTCCTTCAATATGTATGATTTTATTATTAACACTAACTGTTGTTTGCGATATCACACGCATAGTAACTACGTACAATAAAATGCGTGCTTTTCTCTTATCAGGAGTTTTGTGGATTCCGTACCCATGGGAATATCTAGAAATGCATTTTAAGTGTGCGTCTACATCGCGGAGTGTAACTATGCCTTTCAAGTCGATGTATAGTTTTGGAGATTTTGTGATGATTCAGTCAATCTCATATATCAACATCTCACTTATGCCTATTTTCTTTCTACGTTCAATTTGACAAGCTAAACAGATAAACTTGTTAAATGACATTATGAAACATTTTGATCAGTGCCGTTCTGAAATTTTTTTTGGGATATCAGATTCATAGATTTAAGAAAAAAAACCTAGGGCCAAAGGTGTTACTCCGACAGCAATATCCTTCAAATCGGAATACTGCAGTGCTGTTTGGTGGCAGAAATAAGTATAGCGGCATTATTTCTCCGTACAATCTTTCTTTTAAAACTTTACGTGTACTAAAATATAAGAAGTATTTTTCCCCGGATGAGCTATCATAAACACCTCTATCCACTAGGTACTAAAGTGCAGGTAGTATGAAATTAAATTTATAAAAGTTTTCCACGATTTTCATCAATGAAACAGTTTACGTTTTCAAGAAATAGGATTAATGTATGCGTTCATGACACGAACCAGATGTAACCCTGGCGTGCGATGTTTATCAGCATTTAGCTAACACGCTAACAAGAATCAGATGCGAAATTACTAATCCATGGCTTTAGAATCACTTTGAGCTATTTAAGTCATGGTAAAGATAAAGCTTGTCTCGTTGGTCTAGTGGTTAGCCTATATCGCTTCCATCACGAAGTCCTGGGTACGATCCGGTCATGGAATAATTCTGAGCTTTTTCATTCTTCTATGAAATGTTCAGTACAGCTGAACAAGCAAGCCCGGAGTCTGGAAGTTGGCGGTGTTACACCTCCGTGCCTCGGAGAGCACGTTAAGCTGTCGGTCCCGGTCACTGTCATCAACATCTGATAGTGATCATTAATAAATGAAACATTATCACCCTAAGCCCGCCGACATTGGAGCAGCGTGGTAGATGTACGCTCCATATTCCCTCTCCTGTACCACATAAAAAAGGGATCTAAAAAGGAAAGGAAAGAAACAATATAATAATTCAGATGGGAATTAAAAGGATGATAAAAATTGAAAGAAAAGTTTCTCTATATCTAGCGTACCATGTCTGTTTAATACCAACATATAATATAAGTATAGTGTTTTGTACAGTAAATGTGTATCTATTGCAAACTGCATTTATTAAAATCGGTTCAGTAGTTTAGGCGCCGCGATGGGACACTCAAACACATACATAGATTGCCAAAATGAGTATCCTTCCTTTTGGCCTTGCCGTAGTCGGATTAACAGTATGAAAATTCGTGATTTTGTGTCCGTGCTTTGAGAGCACGGTCGTTAGGTTCCGTGTGGTGCCGTCGGTTTCGGTGAGTATCATTAAAATCCCATGATGGTCGTTCAATAGTTGAATAAACCCTAAGAACGCCAAACCGTATTGGAGTCACGTGGTTGTCTAAACACCATATTCCTTCTCCTAGAGGATGGAGGCCTAGAGAGGTTAAAATGGTGAATCATCATATTTTTTTTTTATCGTCTACAAGTTGGTCCTTGACTGCTATCACACCTGATGTTAAGTGATGATGCGATCTAAGATGGAAGCGAGTTAACTTGTTAGGAGTAGGATGATGTCCACACTCCTTTCGGTTTCTACACGACATCGTACCAGAACGCTAAATCGCTTGGCGGTACGTCTTTGTCGGTAAGGTGGTAAAAAAAGGCAAATTAAGAAAAATCTCAATCTGCCCCGCCGGGAATCGAACTCGAAAATCGACCTCCGTCTTATAAATCCACCGCGCAAACCACTGCGCCACGGAGGTCGTCAATTGCTCATCTTTTGCGATGTATGAAAGATACTAATTATATTTTAAGAAATACAAATACTTGACAGAATCAAGACCGGGAGCCGCAGCAGAAAAGGCTGAAACCGGTAAGTGGCACAAGTATGCCTCCCTGACAGAGAGTTACATATTTGTTCCTTGTGCCGTGGAGACCCTTGGGCCATGCAGTCGCAGTGTCAAAAAATTCTTCCGTAATTTTTCACCGCACCTAATTGCCTCAACTGGTGACCGAAGGGCTGGCTCGTATTTTGCGCAAAGGATTAGCCTGGCTATCCAACGCGGAAATGCAGTCAGTATTCTTGCCACCATTCCACGTGGACATGATTTGTATAGTTATTAGTATAAGTTAGCTTAAGTTCCTTATTGTATTCTTTCTCAAAAATACTTAAGTATTTGTAACAAAATTAGTAACGACAGAGTTACAGGTACTAATGAAAAATTAGAAAAGGAACAATAAACATACACACATGTACAAAATAAATCGTTAATCAAAATTCGGTAGAGCGGATCGTGTTCAAAATTGTTAACTCCCTCACGATTAATTCGAAAAAAAAAAACAACCGGTGAAAGGCGTTCACCGAAAAAACAGGTTTTATAGTTCCTGGCAGACGGGAGCAAAAACCTCAGTAGGTACCACGGGAATAAATCATTTTTATGCCATTTTGAACTTTATAACTATCGAATAAATATGAAATTGGTATGCAAACGCTTTTACGTAAACGTTATGACTGTGAAATTACCTTTTTGTTTTTTTTTTCGGGAACGTTATGTTACTATCAATCTGGGAATTCCTTTTTGCAGTTAATAGATATTTAAAGTTTCCTTAGTTTGAGGATTATCAGAAAACTGACGATAAAAAATTTGATTGTAAGTAGGTAAAGGATTCTTTGAAAAATATGCATTTAATTTAAAAGATTCTATCCATATAGTATAGTACAATTCTACCAAAGTAAAGGTCAGAGTCACTTCGTGATGGGTAGAGCAATGCTCGGAGTATCTCTGCGTGATCGAATCAGAAATGAGGAGATCCGCAGAAGAACCAAAGTAACCGACGTAGCCCAGCGAGTCGCAGAACTGAAGTGGCAATGGGCGAGGCACGTGGTTCGAAGAGCTGATGGACTTTGGGGGTTCCAAAGGTTGGAGGGTGCGCATCGGAATGTTTTTTTTTTATCGACTACAAGTTGGCCCTTGGCTATCACACTGGGTTAAGTGATGATGCAGTCTAAGATGGAAGCGGGCTAACTTGTTAGGAGTGGGACGAAAATCCACACCCCTTTTGGTTTCTACACGACATCGTACCGGAACGCTAAAATTGCTTGGCAATACGTCTTTTTCGGTAGGGTGGTAACTAGCCACGGCGAAAGCCTCCCACCAGCCAGAGCAAGACAAATTAAGAAAAATCTCAATCTGCGCCGCCCGGAATCGAACCCAGGACCTCCGTCTTGTAAATCCACCGCGCATACCACTGCGCCACGGAGGTCGTCAATGCAGGCACTGACAACACACGGCTCAGGATCGTTGTGTTTTGAAGTCCCTAAAAAGCCTATGTCCAGCAGTGGACTTCCGTCGGATGCAGTACAGCAGTGAACTATACATACTGAACTAGAGGATATAGTTTGGCTTTGCAAAAGTTCTACACAGATAGAGCTCTATAGAGTAGTTTAATAGCAAGCCGTTGGACGCTACCAAGTTAAAGGTGCAAGTATGGCAACTCCGCACGGGTAAGAGCAATATAGCTGACTCCCATTAGTGCACTGAGGACGTTTAAAGGTTCGTAAGAGTCCCACACACTCTCTGGGAGGTCTTGCTTTTGCGAAGCCTCCCGTAACGGATGCGTAAATTCATTTCGTTTGGTATTTGGAAGTCCTTACAAGAGTGAGCTGTAGCGATAGACTTATAAAACGATGGTCCTGGGTGCGATTTCGATTTTGATGTTTCAAATTGGTCCAGATCTGGATAGACAGAATCTGGGAGACTACGGCCGGCACCTCAACGGCAAAGGGCGTACCGCCAAGGGACTTAGCGTTCCGGTGCGCCAAGTCGTCTAATAAAGAAAAGGGATGTGGATTTTATCCTACTCGTAACAAGCTAGCCCGCTTCCATCTTAGCTTGCATCATCACTTAGCATCAGGTGTGAATTCAGTCAAGTACTAACTTTGAAGGTTGACATGATAAGGATGAACCATTTCTTAATCAACCATTAGAAAACATAGGATTATGTAATACTTACAACATAGTAACGTGTAGATAGGTGAGGTACGTACTCGTATAAATAAACAAATAGTTTATTACGCTGTTTATGTCACGATGCGTTTACGTGTTCAGAGGATGTTCGGCTCGTGTTACATGTAAACGCTGAAATGCACTCAATAAACTAGACAACTACTTGCGTAATGAAACGCTAGCGCGGAAACAAGCCTCATTAATCCCGTGGTTAGATGTTTACGATCCTGGTTTACAGTCCTAGGTTCATGAAAAGCTGAAGTTTTTGATTTTCTAATAAATTTTGAAATATACCGCGATGATGGTACAGTACAGTTCTTAACAGTTATTTACTGTTAAATAATTAAAAGTGAAAATAAAGGTCTCGCCTTCTCTCTGATTGCGGTATCAGTATGGTAAATTAATTAATTTTTTACTAGTTCTATAAACTAGACAACTACTAACATTATGAAGCAAACCTCGTTGAACCAGTGGTTAAATTATTACAATCCTGGATTGAGTCCTTGGTAGTGATAACAGTTTTTCGTCTTTTCCAATAAATTTTCAGATCGAGCCCGGTTGCACCTTATTCTTCAAATACCTTGTTATTAAATGCATTAGTGTTCATTACGGGGTTAATTATGACCCTTAAATTAAAATGCTTCTCTACTTTTGTAGGTTAGTTGCGTTGCGTGAATACTCGGTAAAATTTAAGTCGCCGCTTTCACGAGTTCTGTCTTTCGTGTTGAGTTTAGTCAGTTCATCACCCTCTGGACCAGCACTACGTCCTAATTGCTATATTTAGGGATTTATTTTCAAAATTTCGGGGGAGGGTGAGATTTCCGGACCCCTGGGTACGTCCTTGACACATGACTATAGCTGCGCTAGACTAACAAGGCAACAGTACATAATAATATACGCAAACTTGAACTCAACGTTGTGGCCTTGCTTTAAGTAATTGACATAATATAAACAAATGGCATGCAGACAGTTGATGGTTGGACACTCATATATACATAAATATTACTTACATACATGATGCTAAACCCGTGCTAAACATTTAACGCTTTATTATGTAGTAATGACAACTAGAATTGCTAAAGGCTGTTGTCTTATTAGCATATACTCATCACCTACTATTAAGTATACGAAACAATGGAATATCTATATTCTATCTTATTTAAAGGAAACGTGGAACCCCTATTATGTTCTAAACACGAGGCATAGCGTCTCAATATCAGATTTATAATCTAGTTGCAGATAATCGGTTTAAAAGTCCTATCAAGGATTCTAAGTACCTACCGTTGACCTAATAAAGAATCGATGTTATGGAAATGAACATAAACTATTTTAAATTTTATACCGCCTCGTAAAAATGTAGAGATCCAGTTAAAATTGACTTTATTGAAATGAACATTTAAACTAATAAAATTGTTTTATACTGCGGAAAAGTATAGAAACACAATAAAAATCCACATTATAGAATTTAATATTTCTACCTTACTATTTTACTAACCAAAAATGGCTATGTGGTTAATTTATACGCGGTAGAAGTGGGTGAGAGAGGTATACCAGCGAAGTCTCTCTATAACCTGCTAAAAGACCTTACTAGAAGTGCAGTAAGCTCCATATTGGAACGAGTGTCCAAAACTGCTCTAGTAGGGTCCTCCTGAATTTGGCTGGGCAGGAAGAATAACTTGAACAGAGGAGGTGAGTGTTGACGCGCGTCACTAAGGGTACCCTTAAACCGACACCCGTGTCACAAGTCTCGGGCTCTGTTCGGAGTTTTTCTCTCAGCCACGCGATGGACCCGGCACCCGCACGGTGAATCCATGGAATGCTAAGATATTCGTCTCATTATTATAATTTTAATATCGCCTCTGAAAAGTACAAAAATTCAATAAAAAATCAACATAGTAAAAATGAACGCTGTAGTAAATTAAGAACAAAAATCATTAAAGATTGTCATAATAGAAATTAACATGAAGTTCCTATTCAAAAATTTCTATATAACTACCGAAAAGCACAGAAAGCTCCTTTTCCTATATATGTCCATTTCTTTGGCACGCGTTGTGTAGTTATCAGTACTTTTACCAAAAGAATTCTTAGTCCTTGTTTCTTATCCTTAAAATCTAATTTAATAACTGTTAGGTACCTGTTTGATCGACCTCATTTTAAATTGAAAATTTATTTGACGCGGACGTGAATTGGACCAATTCATTAAAAGCATTGAGAATGCAATTAGCCACTGTTATAATTGAGTTGAAGCGAATGCTTCGCGCCAAGTTTTATTGACAGCGGCCATGTTTTTTTTTATCTTTACCTTTTTATTACAATGCTTTTAAAACAAGTTGCAAAAGAAAATAAATTCGCTTTGTGCTAGTTCAATGTGGTGTTTTAAAAAAATAATTACTTAAATCCAATAAACTATGGAAACGTATTTACACCGAAAATTTCAAGACAATTGAATAGGCTGAAGGCATATTGAATAGACTGACCATACAGGGTCAGAGATCTTTGCCTGTCCCTTGGGGACGAATTAAAAAAAAAAACTATGGAAACTATGGAAGTATTTGCAATCTCTTATAAAAATATAATTAAGGACTTTGGAAATTGTTCCAAAACTGAAAACATTTGAATAGATCGCAGTCAGTTTTTAATTTTTCTGTCGCTTGAAAATTCCTTTACTGTCAGCTACTACAAGACATCATTGCCTTGGCGAATTGCATAATTCTAGGTTCTTTACGATCCCAAACAAATCGTAAATCAAAATAAAAAAGAGAATCTTATTTCGAAGATACTTCAAAAAAAGTTTTCGAATCTACAAGTGACCAAAGAACTGACAGCTACCTGGGCCAACGTATTAATTAGTTCGGACTTTCAAAGAAGAATTGCTGCCAGTATGTTAGGCACTATGCCTCGTTGCGGTGGAGTCCAGGAGGATTTAATTTAGTTATTAACAGTAGGTACTGTATAATAAAGATTGTAATTTATTTAAAAATATGTAATTTCATATTTAATAAAGTTATAAAAGTAAAAAAAATAATATAAATTATAAAAAGAATAGCAAATTGGTACAATAACCTCGGATGAATTGCTGTCAGCTACTAGTAGGAAGAAAATAGTTGCGTGCCAAGTTAAAAACCTCCGCATTTTAGAGAACTTAGAAAAAACCTAAGTAAAATAAAATTATATAACAAACATTGTTAACTGTTGTTAACACATAATTACGTGTAATGCCAACAGACAGACATGAAGGCGACTTGGCATGATAAAGGTGACTTCATTACCTTCGTTTTTCCTCACATTGTGTGTTGTATCACTGTTTCGTGATACATTATTATTGTTATTATTGTGATGTAAAATGTCTTTGTGTGATTTTGTATTGGCAAAGGATTTACTTGTTAACGTTTTACCTTGAATTTATTACTAACTTTTACCTACGTTTGGAATTCGTGTATTTTAAAAAAATCGAAATTAAAATAAAATAATGTAACGTAATTCTATTGGCGACTAAATTCTATCTTTTAATAGCGTATCCTGCATGAGCCTGCTAACTCGTTTTGGAGCAGCATGGCGGGTCTACGCTCCATATTCTCTCTCAAGGAGAGAGGCCTAGCCTGTAGTGGGCCGTTAATAGGCTGATAATGATGATCGCACATAAGTCAAATTATAATCACGCGCATTTGTCATGTTGAGACCCATCACACTGCTCCAATGCGGGTTGGCGGTTGGTTGACTTAGGCCTGTGTACACCAAGATTTCGGTTATCATAACCAACGGTTAACATAAGCTAAACCTAAAATTTACTGTTCACGACAACCCGTACACCGGTTAAGGATGTAAGCTCGGTTAAGATAACCGCCCGGTTTACGGGCTATTATAATATACAGGTTTATTATAAATTGTAAATTTATAGTAAAGTTATGTTAACCGTTGGTTATGATAACCGAAATCTTGGTGCACACAGGCCTTAGTAACACTTATTATAACATGTTAATAGTTAAGGATAATTACCAAAGCGGCTATTCTGTAAATGTGTAACGAAACTTAACACACTTAAGCCTAACGTCTCCATTTCCCTCTATCTAAATCGACTATATGTAGAGAGAGGGACCGACACGAGTTTAAAACGCACACTGTCTTATCATTATAGAATAGCGCTTCAGGAGCGATTGCTTAACCTTCGCTCTGAAGTACTGGGGTGTAACACCACCGACTTTTTAACTTTGCTCCAATTTAAATGAGAATATATTAGAAGAAAAATGCTCGAAATTTTACAGCCAACCAGTAGGCAAATTCTCTAACTTAGCCAGCTAATAAAGTTAACAAAAAATAATTGACAACCGCATTTTTTGTATTCCATAAAGTCCCTTTATTAACGAAATTAAGTCATCACAATTACTCACAATGCCAAATTAAACGAAACCACATGACTTGGCTGGCTAATATTAAGCTATACTAAAGCCAAACTCGATTGAGAATGTTTGTCAACAAACAAATTAAAAATGAAGGTAGAAATCACTAGTCATTTTACACCTAATTTTTTTAGTTTACTTGTTAATGACGAATTCATGACAATAAATTAGATTAGTAAGCTTAAAACTAAGTAATATATTCAATATCTTTTAAATAACATTTTATAAAACAACAAAACATAATTTTAAATTTATTATAGGTTGACAAGCATTCTCAATCAAGTTTGACTTTAGTATAGTTAATAAATTTCGAGTAAAATTTGTAGCGAATAGGCCAGCAGAACACGAACCCTGGTCCCAGTGATGCGAAGTCTCGAAGGCTATCCCACTAGAGATTGTAGGTATGGAGTAAAAGATAAATGTATAAAGCAGTCGTCGTAAGTCAGTGTAATAGGTAAGCGTAATTTGTGTAATAACAGGTAAATTAACATAATCGCCATGTTGAGAGTAATCGTGGTTGCTCAAAGCAAGCAGTTTACTTGTAGGTATCCTTAACTGACCGTTTATTATCTTTTATTTTAAATTAGCTCTATTCTACTACTAATTAGTATAATATAGTAGTAACTACCTATACTAGTAATAGTAATATTATTTATTCTGTGCTACTACTTCAATAATTTTTTCAACCATTTGTATTAAGAGCTGTGTAGCTAATTTGGTATCACTGAAACCTACGGACTCGTGATCCGAAGCTATAGCAAAAAAAAAGATGTAGTGCTCAAAATTGAGAAAGGGATGCCAAGATGGTTTGGGCATGTAGGAAGAATGGATGAAATAAGATCAACAAAAGAAAGGAGACTGACCATTTTGGGCCGAACACGTTACAACAATAAAAATGTATTTTTGGAAATTCTTTATTTTTTTATAAATCAAAATCACTAAAAATAATTAGAATTCACAATTTTAGGTTTTAGTTTTGCAAATAATGACATAGTAGTGGGTCCGGCATAATTGAAACTGCCAACACTGGTAATCGTTCTATTTCCATTACTTAATGTCAATATCATGTCATCAATTTAATTGTAAGCTTATGGCTCTCAATTGAATTGAATTGAATTGAATGAATTCAATTTGACTAGTAAATTATCTTTAAGTCTCTATTCTCAGATTATAATATAATGAAAACGTATTGAAATTCAATTATTCGTCAGATTCTGACTATAAAAATAGGTTGATAATTACAAAGTCGTACATATATGTCAAATAACCCACATAACCTAACTCGTGTATTTGTGCTCATATCTTGATCATGCAATTGTCTATTAAACTGAAATTAAACATGTTTAAAATTTATATTATTATTTATCGAATTACACTTATTTGGACATTGTAACGGTTTATCAAATTTTGGGCCCAGCGATGTGTGAAAAATGGTCAGTGTCCTTTATGAAGCGAGGGTGAATGGAAATGCTGAAAAAGTAAGGCCTAGAGGAATATTCCTGCATCAAATTCAGGTCCTTAAGATATGGCCATTTCAAAAGTACCCTAAACCAACGAACTTGTATGAAAGGATTATTGAGAGTAGAAGAAGTTAAAGAAGTATGCAAGGATCATGGCAATTGAAAGGATGTAGTCTTTGCCCACCCTTATGGGAATGAGGCACGGTGTTATGTATGTGTGTGTATATGAATCGCCTATAGATACATTTGATATTAATTTTACATTGCGAGCATGATTGATTAATAGTTATCAGGATCAGCTTAAGTGTCTTATTGTCCTATTCTTTCTTAATTAAATAATTGAAAATACCAAAAACTCTAAATAATTTCGGTAAATCGTAAGCTCACCGACCTGCACCGGAATATTGTGGTGCTCTCTCAGCTGTGTTTTTAAAAATAGGCTAAAAATTATCTTTCTTTGAAGTAGGTGCCTAGTTAAAGTTTGCTACGGTTTTCTAGGTACCGTTACTATTTTATTCATTTAATTTTCTTAAAAAGAAACACCTTCAACTAAGTTCTTTTATTATTCAAGCAATGTAACTACGTACATACATTTTGCGTAAGTAAATGACCTTGCGAACGTATTTCGCATCGTTTTCCATTCAATTAGAGCCGTTATCGTTGTTCTCAATGACCTGACACTTGCTCTGTTCGATAAACGGACCATAGATTATAAACTCACTTTTGTTATCGTTTTAAATGTGTTTTTGTTGACCGTATTTAATAATTTGACTGTAATACTGTAAACAGTCGTTGATAATTTATTTTGTAATATTTTAACGACTTATATTTATTATTTACTTAATTAACTAGCGGCGTCCAGCGGTTTCATCCGCATTAATTCCGCTCCCGTGGTTTACTTCGTAAACTGGCGTCAAGACTCGTGTGTATAGTTTTAATGATCTCGTGATAAATCAGTCGTATTTGTTCTTATTGACCTGAGTCTGCTCTGTTTGATAAACGTACCATAGATTATAAACTCACTTGTTATCGTTTTTTAATGTGTTTTTGTTGACCGTAATCGATAATTTGATTGTAATACAGTAAACATTAAAACAAAATGCTTGATAAATTATTTTGTAATATTTTAACGACGTATATTTATTTACGTGCAATATGTTATTTTGTTATTAAATACTGTAATATTATTTTTAGTTCTAGCTCTATAGAGTCACATTTTAAAGTACAATTTTTTTATTAGTTGCAGGGTAAGCACGAAACTACTTAGTATTTCGTCGTGCTGATTTTATAGCTATCTTATTTTTTCTGTCTTTGTTTTCCGCCTTTTTTATCGACTACAAGTTGGTCCTTGACTGCTATCACAGTTGATGTTAAGTGATGATACAATCTGAGATGGAAGCGGGCTAATTTGTTAGGAGTAGGATAAAATCCACCCCCCCATCGGTTTCTACATGACATCGTACCGGAACGCTAACTCGCTTGGCGGTACGTCTTTGTCGGTAGGGTGTTAACTAGCCACGGCGAAAACTTCCCACCAGCCAGACCAAGACAAATTAAGAAAAATCTCAATCTGCCCCGCCGGGAATCGAACCCAGGACCTCCGTCTTATAAATCTACCGCGCATACCACTGCGTCACGGAGGTCGTCAAAAAGAAGGAGGAGGCCGCCTGTTCCTTCTCTTCTCTTCTAACCATAATGGCTGGGAGCATCTCGGAGTATCTTCGACATTCTTCTTCTTCCAACATGCGTCTCACGTGGTTTTGAAGGTCCACATTTTCTGGGTCAAAATACCTGTAAAAATAATTGATTTTTATCAATGACTGGAAGTACTTATCGGAACCTTCTCCCTAAATTCAACATTTTATTAAAACTCCTATTACGAATTGAACCAATTATTAAGGAGTCATAATTTTATAGTCAAATACATAGACCATACAGATTTTAGAAACAGTTCCAATGGATGTACCCTTGGAACTATTTATTCTTATATAAAATTCTTAGTAAAATATTTATTTGTTTTTGTTTCAGGTAATAATAAACATAAGTGGCATGACTCGACAGAAACGTTCTCAATTTAAATCAGGTCGCAGAAGGTAATTGTTCCTAGAACTCAGGTAATTCTCAAGTCTAGACTTTGACATATAATGAACAGGGTGGTCATTAAAATAGCGATCGATACCTGAAGTAAATTAATGTGAGTTATTTAATAATGAGGAAAATAAACGACTTTACTACCTTGAATTTCTCGAAATGTGCCCAGCTTGCCCAATCTGGTCAGCGATTTGTGGCGTTGCATGGACAAGTTTATGATTAATAATCCCACTTTTAATTTAAATTATAGACAAAGCCCATAACGGAGTGTTCAAGAATTTGTTGTGTTTGTGTTTGCCTTGGATCACAATAAAGTGTCTAACGATTCCCACGGGTTATTTTGGGATTTTATTTTTTCTAAATTTTCTCTGGTCTTGTCGTAGGAACCATTGAAAGGAATTGTACCATTTTCAAGTTATCCCGTTATCATCTTAGATAGCATCGTCACTTAACATCATGTAGAACACAGTCGATGAATAAAAGCTGACTAGATTTGAGCTGGGAATCGAACCTAGAATCTTCTACTTATGACTAAGAGTATTGTACAATGCTGGTGATGGAAAGCAGAGGCAAATGAATTAAATGTGTTGCGCACATGCCGCTCCTTGGTATTGTGTTACTAGTGAATAATGACATGCGTGTTTTATCTGTCATGGCGTTTAATTACTTTAATTTTAATCATATTTTTTCTAATCTATTACACGAGCAATTCCTGCATCGTTGATTCTGTGTTAGCAATAACCACATATAACTTATCACACGGTTTGAGATCTAAACTAAGCTTTTTCTTCTTGTTCAAATGTTCAGTAAAATTTTAAGCACAGAGTTACATCTGAGAGGGATTGATAAATAATCCATCATTATTACGCCAACCCGTATTGCAGGCTCTCTACCCCCTCTCTTGTAAGATGGGAGGCCTGCTGATGACACGAACAGTTCTTGTATATAATATTCGGTGTTCCTACAAAACCTTCTACGATAAGTATGTAGGTCCGATAGGCAGCAATGGTGATAGGAACATGGTGGCTTTGTGAGATAGGTTCCTAGGGTTAAGACCCTCAATTTTTAAGCATAAAATGATGTTTTTTAACTTTTTCTTGGCATAATATGAGAATTACGTCGGCTGTCGCCATTTTCTTATCTTTGTTGCAACCGTTCCAAAAATATCGTTTAAAATCTAACTTTAAAAATCCTTAAAATATTCTTATAACTTAAAGAAGAGTTGCCACGAGACATCCGACTGAGGACATTTCTCATGATATCCCGTAGAAAACATACTAAACTTGTAATGACTTTGACTTTGAAACCTGCTACTTGCGAAAGCCTCTTAACCCCTAATAATGAAACGTAATTCTAGAATAAGTACTAGAATTCAGGAGGGCCTCAATTGTGTGGCTCAAACATCAATTCTTAATGGTAAGCCGTTAAGATTTGTTGTTTGAGTTATATTTGAGTATATGAATTTGGAGGTTAGAAGAAGCTCAATAATATAAGAGATTCTTTATATTTGAGTATTCGAACAATTGAGTTTTATTTATAAAAAGGATATACATAAGTAATATTTCCGACTAATTAATTAGCACAGATGTAAGCAACGATAGTCACGGGAAATGATATTCTAATGAACTCCACCCAAACTCATACTTAGTTGCAATTATCATGTCTTGTTGTAATGGCATGCTAATATATTATTGTGCTGGTTCTGAGAATAGGAAATTGATACATTTGCATTTTTATAATACGAGTTCACTGGAAGGATGTTTCGCAATCCACTATAGCCGTGTTGTTTGAAGTAAAGCTGATTGTATATTAGAAACTGGCTAATTGGTGCGGGCGTTGCCTGTGTGTTTAAGAATAATGACTTCCTTGATTTGGGCTAGTTCAGATATCTAGCGGGCTTGTACACTGAAGGTTTTGAAACGTTCTATTTATTTTTAATGTCATTTACATTATAGAAGTATTATGAAGGTGATATTGTTGATTTATTGAAGCTGGCGGTCTCGGTCATCATTGACATATAATAGTGATCGAATATATATATCCCGTAGAGTCTATATTGATTGAAGTAGATATTTATAAACTTGAGCTCGCTTATACACATTGGAACAACGTGGCGGTTTTGATTTCTCTCGTAGGATTGAGGAGACCAGTATCTTGCAGTAAGCCATAGCATAAAAGATTCATGATGGTAATTTACTGGTAAAAAACTACCAATGAAAATGAAAAATTATGAAAATTACAACGTACTTTCAAAAATACGCTTTTATTGACCATTTCTTATAGTAGATAATTATCGAAGCGAACTTGTAGCACAGATTATTGATTTAAATGTTTGGATCTGATGATGATATCCTGGGAAAATTGAAGGAACTCTTCAAATTTTATAGGCAAACTTGCAACGATTTCGGTTTTTGTGTAAATATCGGTAGCTTTTTGGCTACAAGTGCCGTATAATATACTATGACAGTATAGTACGAGTATGTTACGTGGCGACAAATTACTAAAAAGTAAGAAATAAAAATTTTGAAATTAGATTTTTGAAATGAGAATTAGATTATTGGCTACAAGTGCAGTATAATATACTATGACAGTATAGAACCGTATGTACGGTGAAAAAGCACTAAAAAGTAAAAAATAACAATTTGTGATTTAATTTTTGCATATCAGAATTAGATTTTCATAATTTCCTTGGACATTACCTAGAACCCACAAATTGCTTTACTACGTTAATAAATGTTCCTTAAAGTTGCTGGCACCGACTTCATAGATATGCTTAAATAAATTAAAGCAAGTAAATGACACAGTTATTTGTTATTTGTTACTTTTTAGTGCGTTTTGAGTCGGTTCTATTTTTTGTTAATTTTTTTTTAATTTTTAATAGTACGTTACATTGGGGTCGTATAGTATTTGCGGCGAGAGCGATGTGCGGTTACCATCACGAGTGTTAGCGAATTTACATGATATTATTTTAATAAGCATTTAAATATTACTTAGTATGTATTAATCCAATAATTGGTCTTAACTACAAGTTATTTAGCAATGTTGTAACTTCCGAGAACAGGTGGTATAGTACCAGAGACGATTATTTTATCATTGCAGTCATTTCAAAATAGTAAAGAGTATTTGACGGCCTCTATGGCGCTGTGGTATGCGCGGTAGATTTATAAATAGAGGTCCTGGGTTCGATTCCGGCGGGGTCGATTGAGATTATTTGAATTGGTCCGGATCTGGCTGGTACGAGGCTTCAGCCGTGGCTAGTTACCACCGTACCTACAAATACGTACCGCCAACCGATTTAGCGTTCCGGTACGATGTCGTATAGAAACCGAAAGGGTGTAGATATTATCCTACTCCTAACAAATCAGCCCGCTCCCATATTAGATTGTATCGTCACTTACCACCAGCAGTGATTAAAGGCTAACTTAAAATTATTAAAAATCTCGGCTCTCTGTACTCTGATAACGTACTAGAACGCTAAAAAGCTGGTTAACCTTGCCTTCTAAATCGTCACACTTATGTGTGAAGTACTTACTTAGTAGTATATCAGTAGGTAGTAGTTACATAGCGGTAGGACTTTAGACTAAATTTCTTTGGAACCGATCTAAAAGTATGTTCTTTCAAATAAAAGAATATTAACATTTGTTTAATAATTACAAAGCTCTGATGTCACAAAATACATATACGATCAATTAACAACGTTTTTTATTTTTAAGTGTGTTTAAACAAAACCTCTTTTAAGTTTAATTGGGCCAGAACCCAGAGCCGTGAAGCTGGTTTAAAAAAATGGTACTGTACACCACCTCCATAGCCTACACAGTTCCTATTACACTACTGTACGTACTGGGTACTTTTAATGTTATACATTCAGTTATCAAGTCCTACTCGTAGGTGTCACCGTAAAAAGAGCCTTGAAGGCCCTTGGTCTGATTGTGCGTTGACCATTCCTGATTTTAATCGACTTCCAATAAAGGTTGAGGTACTCAATTACGTTTGAACTGATTTCTTAGCCATTTTTTGATCGATTTGTATTTTTTTTATTATGTGGGCTAACCCAAGAATGCTTAGAGAGACGAATATCTTAGAATTCCATAGATTCACGTGCGGCTGCCGGGTCGGTCGCGTGGCTGTGAGAAAAACTCCGAACAGAGCCCGAGACTTGTGACACGGCTGTAGGTTTAAAAGAGATCTCTTAGTGACGGCTATCAACACTCACCTCCTCTGTTCAAGTTATTCTCCCTGCCTAGCGAAATTTGGAAGAACCCTACTAGAGCAGCTTTGGATACTCGTTTTAATATGGAGCTTACTGCACTTCTAGTAACGCCAAGGTCTTTTAGCAGGTTATAGAGAGACTTCGCTGGTATACCTCTCGCACCCACTTCTACCGCGTAATTGCAATTCCTTAACTTCATGTTAAATGTTCCAGTAGTATAAATTAACTTATTTGTATAGATTTCCTAAATTGGTCCAGGTCTGGGGTCGGCGTTGGCTAGTTACCACCCTGCCGCTAAGCAATTTAGCGTTCCGCTACGCTGTCGTATAGAATCCGAAAGAGGAGTAGATTTTATCCTACCCCTAACAAGTTATGCCACTTTCATCTTAGAATACATCATCACATTCTATTAGGTGTAATTTCAGGGCTAACTGTGTTGCAATTAATAAAAAAATCATAAAACGTAAAACATCACTTATTTCGGCAAAAATCTTTAAAGAAAACCAAGCCTAACTTTATATAACAGCCCAATATGGTTACAGCTATTTCAAAAGTGAGGAAAATAATGACGTTTCAAATATATCACGTTTCCACGTTTCAGCTAATCACTCGGTATTTTGAAATCTGGGGCAGAGGTTGACGTACCTATAAATACCTACCGCGTATTGATTTGTGGCTAGCTCTTACTGAATATTTTGTTTATTACTTGGCAACAGGTGTAAGCGAATTTGTCAGCAGCTATCTTATTTTGCGAGTACTAGCTTTTAGTAATAATAATAAAAACTCTATTACACCAAAGAACACAATAACATTGGTAAGAAAAAAGAACAAACAAAATAATAATAACAATTGGTGTAACGTTAACGGTGGCGGCCTTATCACTAGATGTGATCTCTTCCAGGCAACCGTCATGCCTAAGGAGAACTAAGATTAAAAAAAGAGTGGTGGTTGGTGTACAATAATAGCTATTAAACTACTTACTTTTACTAAAAATTAAAAATTACATATACAATAAGTTACATACTAATACATGAATATCAATAATAATATAACAGTAATAAATAATAATATCATTTATACATTATAATAGACAAACTGAAACAATATTTACATATATACGAGTACATAAATTAATTGCAATTGAGGAAATTATTCTTAAGACGACGTTTAAAAGTATAGTGACTTTGAGTGCCGTATCTCCCTCTCTAAAAAATCTCAATCTGCCTCACCGGGTATCGAACCCAGGACCTCCGTCTTATAAATCCAATGCGCATAGGTACCACTGCGCCATCATCATCATTATAGCACAGTCTGTACGACTAATTGGCAGGGTAGGGAAATATTGATCATATTTAAACCAGGATCACGGATATTTACAGCTGAATGTCAGACTCCACACAGATTACTTTAAATTCTTTGTAGGAAGAAAATCTTAATATTACATATGATTTCTAATCTAGGATCTCATGATATACATTCGCATAAGTTCAGCAAACAATGAGGAGCTTTTGATTTTCGATATATTTTTAAAGTTAATCTTCGCAAATGAATAGTAAGAAAGGCTTTCAAAGTACAAAATTTTATGGTTTCCTGAACAAAGGCTATAAATTACATCTATTCAACATAATAATAATGACGCGTATTTACTTTTGATATGCTTATTACTCGGAGACTGCCGCGGTAAAGCTATTGCATAGCATTTTTTGTCAACTTATGTTTACCTACCGACGTCATCGGGACCGTGGCCTAGCGGTAAGACGCTCTAAGTGCCCGGATTGCCAGAGAGACGCGGGTTCAAATCCCGTCAATTTCGCAATTTTTCTTTTCAAGCGTGATATTGCAAAAAGTCATTAATTTAAAAAAAAATGACTTTTTGAAATATCACGCTTGAAAAAAAAAATTTTTGGAACCGTCAGGATTCGAACCCGTGTCTCTCTGGCAATTCGGGCACTTAGAGCGCCTTATCGCTAAGCCACGTTCCCCGATGACGTCGTTGCCGAAATTGTGCTTTTGATATTATGTTTTTGATACTCAAGGGGTGTTAGGTTTTTTCGTTACGGAATTTCTGTATTCGGTCTCCACGCTCAAGGCCCGTGATAAAAGCTATACAATAGCTTAAAAAAATTGAGATATTACACATATAAAAGTTTGCAATGGATCGTGTGGGAAGAGGATATGTTATCTATCATATTATTCAATATTCGGCAAGTGCTTTGATTATAAATCTTGTTTCTTCATACATAAACTTGCCTGATTAGATACAGCTCAACAAAAAGTGTTACGGTGCTTTGCAATTTATATTTGTGTGGGTGGTAATGGTAACATTGATTTTTATTTATTCATTCATTGTAGCATTCATATATATATACATACACATGAGGCCCTGTTAGGGCGTCGCTAACATTATTTACATTATTGTTATTAATAAAGATATATATCGTCACATACACTAACAAATTTATCATATTTATAAATTATCAATAATTACAATACATTAAATAAAATTATATGTTTAATATTAGGTCACTGAATATAGTTAATGTCAAAAAAAGAGAATGTCATAATTGTAATTTAGTAAAGTTAATGGGGGAATAATATACTAGATAGGTTTTCAATTATGACTGCCTTGTCAACCCAGTGTTTTCGAACAACTGGATTCGAATCCCGTTAAAAAAATAAGGTTTTTTTCTTATTTAATCTTCATCTATAAGGCACGTAGGTATTAGATTAAGATTTTCGATTTTACAACATTTCTTATCTTTCTATAAAATAAGAAATGTTTTAAATATAAATATATATATAAAATATATTAACCATATTTTTATTTTAAATATATTAACCTATAAAAGTATTAACCATATTTTTCTATTGTAAAATATGGTTAATACTGCTAACCATACGTGGCCAATACTGTATTAGAATATGTACAGAATAGCCCAATTAGCGGGGATCAAATCCATAACCTCTTGAAGTTGAGTCGGGCCCTTTAACCTTAGAACAATTGAGGCATTTTGAATGCTTTGTGTGTGGAAAGAGGTTCTTATACAGATCAGTTTTTTAAGCTTAAATTAAAAGTTTTATAAAAAAGTAGAGAAAAACTTCAAGATATTAATTTATTACATGAAAGCTTAATGAGTTCACAGGAAATATATTAAAACACTTTTATAATTAAAATTACGTGGAAAAAATATACTAATGAAATTGTTTAATTGGGTTTTTATGTCAGACTATCGTTTCATATAAAAAAGCACTTGGTTCCAAGATATGACCAATGAGAAAATAATTTATTCTCTGCTAATTAAATCAACTGTGTTTCTTTTATGAGGTTAAATAGTAAATTAACTTGTAAACAAAAAAATACTAACTCAGTAATAATTTATTATCGTCAGTAATTTTTTTTTTCTTTTTCCACTTTCTTGTTTTGGCACCTCAGCAGAAAACCGTAAGTAATTCTATGCATAAACAGTAGCATATGTGGATATATGCCACCGTAAGATTATTTATTCATTTATGCTTTATTCGTACACTAAATTATAGAAGAACAATCACAAGATAAATATTTTATACAGAAAGTAGGATACAAATGGCGCAGCAGCAATTTGTCCCAGACAACCTTAAGTTTTTTAGCTGGTGGGCGGCTTTCGCCGTGGCTAGTAACCACCCTACCGACAAAGACGTACCGCCGAGCGATTAAGCGTTCCAGCACGATGTCGTATAGAAACCGAAAGGGGTGTGCATTTCATCCTACTCCAAACAAGTTAGCTAGTTTCCATCTTAAATTGCATCTTCACTTAACATCAGGTGTGATAGCAGTCAAGGGCCAACTTTTAGTAGATAAAAAAAGGTTTTGAAAATAATGACTGCAGCACACACACACTGTGGTGTAAAACAAAATATTATGTACAGCGTCAGATTATAAACCGACGGAAAACTGTGATTTTAAAATTTTGAGGAACACTCAAGAAGACTTTGACACCGAGCGTATATTGAAGAGGTTCTTTACTTAAGGAACATCGACACTTATTGCTACTTGAGCCTACGAGCACCACTACAGGTATACTTTTATCAACATTGTTAAAATGTAAAGAACAAAGAGAAACGAATAGATGTCTTAGCATTTTATGGATCGATCAAAACAAGGATCACTATATCTGTATAAAATTCTAAATACCTTATGGTGCTGTAAACGGGGACAAAATACTTTAACCTGCGGGGAAAGAAAGATCTACCAAAACTACGTTTGTCCCCGCCTGCAGCACCATAAAGTATTTAGAATTTTATACAGATATAGTCATCCTTGTTTTTCTCTTTTCAGTTCATAACTTCTAAGCAGTCGGGTTTTTTGTTTTTATAATAAGAATTTTATTTGAGACTTTTTAGTTTTAGTTTATGGTATAGAAATGAGACGGTACGCTTAGTACACTTTTTGCTATTATTTGTTAAAACATTAATATGATCAAGATATGATATTTATATTTTTGAAATGGTCTTTTTACGACCTTTCAATTGGTACCCATATTGCTAAGATAAGAGAAAAAAATACACACATCCCCTCTTTTTTCCTCATTTACAGCCGCCATTTTGATATTGAAATTTGTGGCACGGGTGTTGGTTTAAAGAAGAAACTCTTTTGTGCCAGGTCAATATATAAATATAAGAGAGAGAGAAAATCCTTCCAACCTTTAATGAATAGACAAAAATGCAGACCACGTACGTTGTGTAGCCGTTTTCTGAGTACGTTCAAACAAACCATTAGGGTAACAAACACACGTGTAGCCGATGACCCCCGCCACCCCGGGTCCTACAACCTTCACCTCTGAAGAGCAGACGAAATAAGGGATGAGGCCATCAACCTCGCAATTGCTTGAAATTAGAGAGATTCACAGAAATCTTAGGGTTGTCACGTTTTTATTTCTACTGTCTTATGAAAAAAGTTCGTTTGATTTTTTTATTAAATTAAAATATGTGCTTTTTTTATCAACTACAAGTTGACCCTTGACTGCAATCACACCTGATGGTGATTATGCAGTCTAAGATGGAACGGGGCTAACTTGTATCCACACCCCTTTTGGTTTCTACACGACATCGCTCCAGCCTCCCGCCAGGCCTCCCGACAAGCCTCCCGCCAGCCAGACCAAGACAAATTAAGAAAAATCTTAATCTGCCCCGCCGGGAATCGAACCCAGGATCTCCGACCACCAGACCACAGAGGTCGTCATAGAGTCCTCAAACAATCCTATTAAGATGACAGATTTAACTTATAAATAGAAGATCTATTCTAATTATTAAGTTATATCTACCCATAGTATGCAGCTACATCGTCAAACGTTTGATTTGCAACTGCGACGTATATACGTAAATGTAACGTACTGCTATGTCCTTTCTTATATGTAAAGATGTCTTGGGTTGGAGTCCAGTGTCGGGCAATGAAATATTAAGTTTATTCTTTCTTCTAATAAAATATCAATAGTAGCCCAGTCCGTCGGTCTAATCCTTTACTACTCGTAATATAATAAAGGCGAAAGTTTGTATATAATTATCAGTGGATGTATGTTTGTTAATCCTTCATGCAAAAACTACAGAATGGATTTTGATAAAACTTCATAATAGCTTACATATCAAAATAACACAGAGAAGTTTGCGGTTGAAGCCGCGGCTTCCTCTACTGAAAAATGATAGAGAATTGGAAACCAAGCGTCAACCCTGAAATGAGTGACAGTTGATTGTTTCTCTACGACACCGAATACTGCTGTCAGTTACAATTTTAATAGCGCGAGCATTTTTTGCTGACAAAAATAGTAGTTATTAATAGTGGTGACGAACTCTGACAGACTGTGTGACGCCAGCAGTTTACTGAACTCCATGAGCTCATTGTGATAAATCATCTTCAGTTTATTAATTATTCCTGATATAAGGTTACTGTCCTTCAAATTGCGCTTTAGCCTTATTTTATGAGTACGTAAGAAATAGGCTGTAAATTAATTGAGATTTTGGATTCACCTGACAAATTATACTGAGATATCCGAATTATGAATTAAATATTTACAATTAAATAAATGAAAAAGTTAAATCTTAAACACTACAATATCCTAAACTATATATAACATACTAAAAAAAAAAGTAAAAAACTTAGGCGTCATAATATTCCTCCGAATCAGTGTCGAGCGGTAAAGTGCCCAGAAGGCTGGCAGCATTGCCACGTTGAATGGCAATGCTGATCCTCTGTCCTAAAAAGAGACCAGTCTTCTGGTCACGGGAGGCGTCGATTAAACGCTTTGAGATTTCTCTATAAAAAAAGCGAGTACTCGGACCCCACCACACACCACACCCCAGCGTTTCAACTCCAAACGGCTCAAATACATAATCACCGACGAGGTTACTGCACTTGCGCCGTTTAAGAGTCTCCGCTGATGCAGCAGCAGCGCCCGCACAGCTCATCGTGCTAGGAAGATGTGAAGGCGCAAGGGTGTCCACGAAAGTTGCGTCCCACACCAAAGGCCTTCCCATCTTCCATGGCATCAATGACATGCCGTCCGAATTATTAGACAATCCGACTGATAGTTTCAGAGTTCAACTAAAACAGACAGACTGACAAAAATTTATAATTTTTTTTTAGCTTTAATTTACACATATGAAAAATTAGACTTTGGTTGTTGATTTAATTGCAACCACAATTTTCAGCTGTCTTTCTGTATAAAAAATCATGATTTATAGTAATAATTAATATAGTTTACAATTTATTTGTTAATTTAAGTGTAAATATAAAAGCCGATTTCATTGACTCCAACAATCAATCTGATAGATCCGTTCATTCCTCGTGGTCCCTGCGCGTACTCCCTGTACGGACTAGTGGAAATCAGAAGTCCCAGTGGTCCCTCGCTATCTAATAAAATTTAATATGTTTTTACACATTGCTTTAACTTATCTATACATAGACGTATTTGGAGAAAAATTTTAATAATTAAAATAATAATATTGAATTTTGTTGGCTATTATCATCTGAAAAATATAAGGTATGTTAACATTTTAAAGACATAAATAGGTAGGTAATTTATGAAAGAATAATTAGGTACGAGTAAGTGCAAAAAATAAACAGTTATAGTACAGGTTTTTCTCGTTAAAAATGCGTCACAAAAACCTCTTTACAATCTTGTAAATTGTGTGGTAAATGCCTACATGCAAATAAGAGTACGAGTAGGTACAGAATATCTTTTATGGTTTTTTTTTCCAGTACAGACAGCTTGACGCCACGAGTGTATCGACCTTTTTGGCGGCCTCTGTGGCGTAGTGGTAGATTTATAAGAAGTATGTCCTACGTTCTATTCCCCGCTAGGCTGATGGAAAGAGGCTTCGGCTAATTGTAGTTTGTTTGCCTACCAGAAAAGGCATACCGCCAAGCGATTAGCGTTCCGGTACGATGCTCTGCAGAAACCGAAAAGGGTGTGGATTTCATCATCACAAGTTAGTTTCGTCCTTAGGCCCTTTTTTATACGAAATAAGCTCGCGCTTGACCTCTATCTCATCTGATGGTAAGTGTAGATGTGGTCTAAGATATGACGCACTTGTTTAGAAAATGCCTATTCGCTCTTGTTTTAAAGATACCAAAGTTGTAGGAATAAAGAGAAACTAACCTCAAAAGGGCATTCCAAACCTTAGCTATGCGTAGAGTCCTGGGAACAACAACGTTAAATTAGGTTAATTAGTCAGGTTTTTCACAAATGTACCTAAAAGAAAATATGAGTAGGTAGTAGGTACTGTCTTGTCTGGTTTTTATTTTTTCCAGACAGTTTGACGCTTCGAGTGTATCGACCTCGAACGATGATAAATTATCTTTTTCAATAGCACCAACAGTTGGTTGGTACGTCGACCGGTAGTTATTATTTAGTTTGGTTCAGATAGAGTTGTGGATGAGTTTGATTGATGTACCTGTTTATAGTGTACTCAACTACTGAGGTTATAAACTTACAAATTTTTATTTAATATTTTACCGAACTTCTGTTTTTAGGGTTTTTCTAGATGCACTGATTCTACACCTATTTGCATACATTAGTTGACAGTTCTAAAAAATTCATTATTGTTATGATTCATTATTGTGATGTAAACAATTTGTATGTAAATTATAAGTAATTGACATTTTATTTTAATAATAATGTTACAACATCAAAATCTAGCGACGACTTCAACGATTTAAAAACGCAGCCGTCACTGACAAAACAAAAAAAAAAAAGATATGACGTAACTTGCGACGAACTTGAGGGCGATTTTATGGAAGGATGTTTAATGTTCTTAAGTAGCGAAGTATTTTTATTTCTTTGTTTAATTATTAAGAGTATATTAGATTTATTGGCAATATAGATACATATAGATACTGACAACTGATTTTTATTGTGGTTCCATTACATTATGTGGAATGGATGAAAATTATGATAGAGTCGGAAGGTGGGATAAGCAAATTTAATACATCGAGTTTGACCATATTTATCTTGGCTTGTTACGAGTAGATTACAAGTATAAACAAATCGTCGTCATTATTATCACCTTGCTATAAATTCATATTCCTATACTTTTGGTTCGTCATAGTTAGGAGTGGAAATAGTTTCAATCCCAAATAAATACCATAAATACACCTAAGTATTAGTAAAAGAGATGACTTACTTTTTTTTAGAAATTCAATGGAATTAGAATTAAAATGAACCCTTTGATTTTGCTGATCACTTCAATATACCATATGTATATATTTATCACGTCACTTCCATAAGTCAAAGATGGCGCGTAACGGAAAAATGTGACGCGTAACGAAAAAATGTTACACTAAATTTTTTTCCGACCCCGATAAAGAAGTTTTACTTTAAAAACTAAATAGTTCTGCCGAGATAGGACAAATTATGCAGTAATTTTTAATTCACGCAGTCGTAGTCGCGGGTACAAGTAGCGGCACGAAACTCTAGCGCTGACCGTTATTGCGCAGAAGTAAAAATTTAGGTATCATGGGGGAGCTTGAGGAATGAGGGGCGGGCGTGCGTAGCGGCGATTGGCTCCCCTGTCGCATTCCGTCCCCCGCACCGAAAAGACGCGACGCGGACTTCCAGTGTACAGTCTCGCTCTGAGTTGCATTGTTATTATTGTTAATTTTCAGTTGGTTTGTTAAATATAATTATATATTTTGTTGTTTTTTTAAGTTTGTTTATGAATTTAAAGGGAATAATATACCTAGAAGAAATACCGTTTTGCGACGCCAGGCGTGTTACCATTGCCTGATTCAGATTAGACTAGTCTTATATCTATAATAAAAATTGAGAATATAATAATGTTTTATTTTTCTACTCCCCGTAAGCTTTTCAAAATGTATTTATTCATTTATGGTAACTATCCATATATTTTAATATTTTTAATATTTTAATATTTTTTACTATATAATTATGTCTTAAGTAATACGAAATCTTTGGAAATTAGAACTATGAACTATAACATATATAAGCACAAACACGCACGTAACGTACACAAACACATACACACACACGCATGCACGCACACACACACACATATTAAAACGATGTCGTAACATGATTTGATATTAATTAGGTAATTAAAGTAAATATTGTATTGCGTACGCGACGGTACCGATGCGCAGCCATCCCTACTACGTTTCGTTCAGCGCTAGACTTACATGCCGCTAGTTAGTAATAAGTAAAATAATAAGTATTGTTATTGCTGAGAGCAATAATAATACTTATCATTTTGTTCCGCCAGAGTCCACAAATACTAATTTGAAAAAAAATCACTCCAGTTTTCAACTGCAGTGCGGCAGACACGGTAGTAATTGCATGTCAGTTAGAACAGGAATAGTTCACTCTGCAAGAGGAATTCAATTAAATTGAAAATAAATAAATTCTTATTCACCGACTCTACGGCTTTTTATGCGAGAGAGTAATTCGTTTACCGGTCTAACTGATGTTTTATCTTGGAGACTTTTTTTTAATGAGGAAGAATACAATAAGGAACTTAAGCTAACTTATCCTAATGACTACAAATCATGTCCACGTAGAATGGTGGCAAGAATACTGACTGCATTTCCGCGTTGGATAGCCAGGCTTATCCTTTGCGCAAAAAACGAGCCAGCTCTTCGGTCACCACTTGAAGCAATTAGGCAATCATTTTATTATTTATTTATTTAAGCAATTAGGTACTAGCTGAGCCTGCGATTTTACCCGTGTAGTTTTCGTTTTCGTGGAAATATCGAGATCAAATGTAGACTTCGTTTTAATTCAGGGTATAATTTTAAATTTCAAATTTCAGCTAAATTGGTCCAATAGTTGCTCCGTGAAGGAGTAACAAACACATACAAACTAAATATAAAACTTAAAATTTTGGATATATTTAAAGATATGTTTTATTACAATACAGTGGCTAGCTTATTTGAGGACATTTTCGGTACCTGATTCAGGCTGTGAAATTTAACCTTTAATTTCCAAAAATTTTTGTACAAATAAATAAAGGGCGGACAAATTATGCAGATCAGTTTCGAAGGCTAGTAAAATTAGTGAAATCTAAAGTTTTCAAATTGAGTGGATGTACGTAATTTGACAGTTTTTTTGTTTATTTAAAACACATTAAAACATTGTAAGAAATATTTCAGTGCAAGTGTAAAATTACTTCTTTCGTAATATTTCACCGCGCCTAATTGCCTCAACTGTGGGGCAAGTGCGAGTTTTATCCGAGCGACTGCGTAAAAACGTAACCACTCGATTATATAGAAAAATTTTTTTTAAATAAAAATAGGTTCTACTAGGTTCAATAAATAAATGTTCCTTAAACTTGCCGGCTCCGACTCCTAGATATGCTCAAGTAAATTAAAGCAACTAAATGACACAGTTATTTTTTACTTTGTAGTGCGGTTTGAGTCGGTTCTATTTTTATTTAAATTTTTTATTTCTTACTTTTTAGTGATTTATCGCCACATCACATACTCGTACTATACTATCATAGTATCTTATATGGCACTAGTAGCCAAAAAGCTACCGATACCGAGACAAAAACCGAAATCGCTGTAAGCATGCCTCCAAATTTTGAAGAGTTCCTTCAATTTCCCCAGGATATCATCATCAGATCTTAACATGATGACAATGGGACCATCTTGAAAGTATGCCCTTTCTAGTAAAAGAAGAATTATCAAAATCAGACAACTCTGTAAAAAGTTATGCGTGGTCATACATAAGAAAAAATATATATATATATACGTGTCGAATTGTCAACCTCCTCCGTTTTTTTTCGTCGGTTAAAAAAGCGTTCACTCGCGCTATAACTAGATGGCGCTGCTTAAATTCACACTAGGCACACTGTTGACTGAAAGGCTGACACGTTTTTTGCGCAAAGGATTAGCCTGGCTATCCAACGCGGAAATGCAGTCAGTATTCTTGCCACCATTCCACGTGGGCATGATTTGTATAGTTATTAGGATAAGTTAGCTTAAGTTCCTCATTGTATATTCTTTCTTAATAAAAAAAAGTGTAAGTGTGAATTTGACATAAATATTTTTACTCGAATATTTTTCGCAGATAACTCGTAAACATACTCGGCCTCGATTTATTGCACTTCTCGGGAAGGAAAGGGGGTCGTGTTTTTTGTAAAACGTTGCAAAACAAGAATTATGTATAGTTTATCCTCCTTTTACTACATACAATATTGTCAATGTGTGTAGGTATTACAACTTTTAATGTCCTAGGTACAGGGTATACGTCTAATGCCCTAAAATATTTTAAAACGCCATAACTGATCAAAAAATAGTACGCATATTATTAGGTACATGTTCGTCTTTTATTTCATCATCTAAATAAATTACTAAAATTGAAATTTCTTTTTGTTAATTCAAATTACAATAACTATTTACTAAATGCACAAGAAGTACTTACATCAAGAAAATAAATTTTTAAAAAATTTGTCTGTATGTTTGTTTGTTCCGGCTAATCTCTGAAACTATAAGCTGGATTGTAAAAAAATTTTCTATATATATTAGCAAGACTCATGAGAGTGACAAAGGCTGATTTTAATTTTAATATTCCTACGAAAACGAGACCCACGCGGGTGAAACCGCGGACGACTGCCAGTAATTTTTGAATATCTGATTTACATGTAGGTAGTTTACTGGCGAACCTATAGATTAAGAATATTTGAATACTAACATTATCCCGAGTGACATTTATAAAAAAAGAAAATCAATTTAATTTACGAGCGAGGAATCTTATCCAAAATGAAAATTGACGCCAATCCTCTCACAGCTCTCTTCACTCACACATCAACGAAGTTCCGCATTCATTTTCCGTGTCCAAAGCAAAAAAGGACTCTTCCTAAATGGTCCAAATGTATCTACACAACTAAATTATTTTCGCATGGCAACGTCTTAAAACAATGTAATACATCTGTCCGAATTCCTCACGACAAAAAAATATGAAATTCCGCTTGACGAAAGAATGAGTCGCGAAAGAATTCGTCAATCGAGATAAATAGGTCTGCTCTACTTTTGTGTCGTGTCATAGCTTTAGTTTCTCTTTGATTTATGTATTCCTGGTAATCAGTATGCTCTAAAACAATAAGTGTCTAGAAATATGTTGGTGTTTATTTCTGTTCTTCCTTTTGGCGCACCAAAGTGAGAGCTTCCGGTTTTCACTTACATTAAGAATACCGACTTTTTTGTTTAGTTTTTGACTAGGATTATTTTTTCTCATAGAGTATACTACAGTGAATTGATTTATTTATATATTTTTGTTGATAAAATGTAAATACGTTTAAATTGTCTAATGGAAAGATAAAGTAATAAAATTTTAATAAATAAAAATTTAAATTAAATGAGCTATACTAAAGCCAAACTCGATTGAGAATGCTTGTCAACAAACAAATCAAAAATGAAGGTAGAAATTACTATTCATTTTGCACCTAATTTTTTAAATTAACCTGTTAATGACAGTAAATTAGATAAGTAAGCTTAAAACTAATAAATTAAATTATAATATTAATTAACTTAATTCAATATCTCTTAAATGAGATTGTATAAAAAACAGAACATATTATGTTATTAAAATTATTAATTTTAAATTTATTAGGCATAAAATGTGTTGCATTTTCTACCTTCATTTTAAATTTGTTTGTTGACAGGCATTCTCGTTCGAGTTTGGCTTTAGTATAGTAGTAAAAATTTTAGATTTTTAACACATTCATTTTTTAACTGGTTAAAAATACCATAATGCAAAAACTGAACTGAATAAATCTTGGTCTGTGGTGTGGTGTTATACCTCCGTAACAAAGTTTTTGGACTTCCGCGGTGCAGTGGTATACGCGGTGGATTTATAAGACTGAGGTCCTGGGTTCGATTCCCGGCGGGGCAGATTGAGATTTTTCTTAATTTGTCTTGGTCTGGCTGGTGGGAGGCTTTCGCCGTGGCTAGTTACCATCCTAACGACAAAGACTTACCGCCAAGCGATTTAGCGTTCCGGTACGATGTCGTGTAGAAACCGAAGGGGTGTAGATTTCAACCTACTGGTAACAAGTCAGCCCGCTTCCATCTTAGATTGCATTATCACTTAACATCAGGTGTGATAGCAGTTAAGGGCCAACTTGTAGTCAATTTAAAAAAAAAACAAAGAGTACTTCAAGCTGCCAGTCCAAGTGATTTTCACGTTGGTTACACACTTAAAAATTATCCTGCTTTAAAGCAGCGTAGTTGTTTTAAGCTCTAAATTCTTATTCCGACAAAAGAAAGAGCGCATACCATCATACTACTAAGGTAAAGATTTGTGAGTGTGAGAGTTTCTTACCCTTTCACGTAAAAACTACTGAATTTGATAAAACTTCATAATAATAAGCTTACGTATCAGAGTAACCTAACGCGAATCTGACTCCACGGTCTACGATGCTCTCCGAATAGCGGAGGATAGAGCAAAGTGGCGCCACATTTCGAACATTAAAGATGGAGGTGGTCACGACCCTCATCAATGAGGAAATCGACGAGAGGAGGATCAGAGTAACACATAGGCCATTTTATCTTGATATTCACACGGGAGCGAGGTCTACGCGGGTAAATCCGCGGGCTTCCTTTAGTTACAAATAAGGAATAAAAATGTATGTTCTACAACACACAAGTACCAGGGACGTATAAATAAACAAGAATCAAGATACTCAATCTCTCTGACGGCGTGGGCAGACGTAGGAGGAACAATGACTTTGTAAAATCACTTGGCAATACAATGCCTAGATTTAACTCCTGAGTTAATGATATAAGGCTATTGCTCATAAGGAAATATATAGTGGTTACTAGCAAGGTGAGGTATATAGACTAGTAGCGAAAGGCTGCGTAAGGTCAACTACTTGAAAAAATATATCGGTCAATGTAATAAATAAGCGTTTTATTTTGAAGCTCTTATCATATGCTAGGCTAGACGATAAATAATGAAATCCTAAGATAATAATATTTGTGTTTTAGTAGAATAAATGGACAACTCTAGAAGTGTTTGTATTCATTGAAAATGAAAATTCCTAAGAGAACCTTATATTAATTAGGAATTCATAAGTTGCATTTTGCCATAAGTTTGAGGTGGGGTTTTTAGAGAACTAGAGGATACCCGCGGTTTCACTTACGTAGTTCTCGTTCCCGTGGGAATTGCGGGATAAAATGTGGCCTATGTGTTATTCTGATCTGTAAGCTATATTATTGTGAAGTTTCATCAAAATACATTCAGTAGTTTTTGTGTAAAAGAGCAACAAACATCCATGCTCCATACATACAAACTTTCGCTATTATAATATTAGTAAGAATTTATGAAGTCGAAAATTGAGGAAGACAGAAACTATTATGCTATAATAGAGTTAGTGAGTTTATGGCTTTTAAAGTTGGGAGTTTTATTTTCCACGAGATCTGATAACTTTTTACTGCGCATAATGCATTTAATGCATCCGTTTTCTTATTAGGTACTTTTATTTAAAAATATTTCTGGTGGGATTTACTGTTATTGCATGATACTATCTATCCATGAAGTAACTTCAATGATCGATCACATCATGAACTGATTCAGTTCAATTTTTTGCAAGAAGTGCCGATTCAATAGATACACACAACATTGCAGTTACATTTTTATAATAATTACATCGATTTATTACCTGCAACCGACAAGCGGCAACTTCAATAGAAAAGGCGGAAAAATTGCATTTAATTTTAATGACGCACGCAGCTTCTGGGTTGGATATCTACGTGATTAGACGATAATTATGTCTATAAAATGTCTTGAGATCGCGGGAAATGTTTGTGGTTGAATTAATTCATTATGTAGGTACCTATACTAAGGACAACTGCCTCTGGTCTAGCACTCTAGTGGTGCATATGTGCTTTAAAGGATAAGCTCCTGTGTCGGGCTAATGAAATAGCAAGCTTATTCTTTAAGCCCGAAATCGGAACGTTGGAGATTTTATACCCCCTTTGGAATTAGAAGATGTTCAAAGGCAATTGGATCGGCTTTCAACTTCACACAGGAAGTAAAATAAATAACTTTAAGTATGTAACAACACACTTAATATTGTAAAATTGATAAAATTATAAAAGAGCAACTGTTGAGTTTCTTGCCGGCTCTTCTCAACAGGGTCTGCCTTCCGAGCCGGTGGTAGAGTCACTACAAATAGTCCAATTTGACGTTTCAAAATTGCTTGTAATAAGCCTACTTGAAATAAACGATTTTAAATTTGAATTTGAAAAATTTTAACTGCCTCGCAGATACAGTGGCTTCGGAATATAAGGATAGTGAGATTGTCTATTAAAAAAAAGGCCGTATACCTGGATATCAAAACCATAATATCAAAAGCACAATTTCGACACCGACGTCATCGGGATTGTGGCCTAGCGGTAAGGCGCTCTAAGTGCCAGAGAGACGCGGGTTCGAATCCCGCCGGTTGCGCAATTTTTGATATTATGTTTATTCTTAAATATAAAAAAAGTATTAAACAGTAGTGATAACTTAAGTACGGATATTGCTGTACACTAGAGTGAGAAAAGAGGAGTTTTCCCATCACTGTCGTATGCGTGAGGGAAAAGGAAGCCAGACATACTGGCGCCATAACGCGTTACGTAACGAAGTGGTTTACCCTCCCATAACAATAACTTCTTATGCTATTTATATTATCAGCCCGGAATGCAACGGGAAGATGGTAATGTTTTATCTATACCTACGATGCCTTGGAAAGCACGTTAGGCCGTCGGTCATGGTCTGTGTTTTAAAGTCTGATCTCTCATCAATGAACTTTATCGAGTCCAACAGTATTACTGACAGCCATTTGACATCATCATTGAAAGGAGATTCATCCCGGAAGATGGTGGAAATTTTGCCCCAGCAAGCTATTGCAATAGACTGCTTACTTCTGGCGTAATAATTGTATAAACAAAATCTTTTAATCTGCTGTATTATATTATTATGTTCATACATGCACATGCATTGATAAACACGGCCTTCGTGGCGCAGTGGTATGCGTGGTGGATTTATAAGACGGAGGTCCTGGGTTCGATTCCCTAGGGGCAGTTTGAGCTTTTTCTTTTGTTTTGGTCTGGCTGGTGGGAGGCTTTCGTCGTGGCTAGTTACCACCCTACCGACAAAGTCGTACCGCCAAGCAATTTAACGTTCCGGCACGATATCGTGTAGAAACCGAAAGGGGTGTGGATTTCATCCTACTCCTAAAAGTTAGCCCGCATCCATCTTAGATTGCATCATCACTTAACATTAGGTGTGATAGCAGTCAAGGGCCAACTTTATGACGCATCTCTGTAATTCCAAACAAACTCTTTAATCAGCTTTATTATATGTACTTCGTATACATACTTCCACATGCGTATACACAAGATAAAAAGCCCTAATGCACGACGCCTGTCTGCAATTCAATGTCCCTCTGTCCCGTTCCAAGAACCATGGATTCTATACAAAGGCTCTTAGAATTGACGGTCCGTTTCCGTTGTTATCACGAAACCTGCGTCCGAGATGACGTGCGTATGCTGACAGTTTTTGCAGCAGCCTGTAATTTGTATTAGACAAGTATTAGTATTCTGTATGTCGATTTTTAAAAAAAAAACGTCAGTTTTGAAGTGGATGTACAACGGTTGCAAAGCGGATGTAACGCAAATCGGTTTTCTCCAATGATGTTGAACTGACAGTCGAAGTGAAGGAGGGATCATCGAAGAGATGTAAGCTAGATGTTTGAGCGATGTACTTATTTTGCCTCGTTGTGCTGTCCTTAGAATCATCGTAATACATGTGCTTCAGCTGAAAAAGTTTTATAAGTCTTGTATCCAAAATGGTGCTCGTCTTGCGTCCAAAATGGTGTACGTCTACACGGAATAAAATGTGTACCAAATTTTTTTTACCAAAATCAGAACCGACTCAACACGCACTAAAAAGTAAAAAATAACTGTGTCATTTAATTGCTTAAATTTACTTAAGCATATCTATGCAGTCGGTGCCAGCCAAGTTTAAGGAACATTTATTTTACGTAGTAAAGCAGTTTGTGAGTTCTAGGTAACGTCCTTAAAGTAGAAACCTTGGCTGGCACCGACTCCTAGATATGCTTAAGTAAATTAACGCAACTAAATGACACAGTTATTTTTTACTTTTTAGTGCGTTTTGAGTCGGTTCTATTTTCTGTTAAAAATTTTTATTTCTTACTTTTTAGTAATTTATCGCCACGTAACGTACTCGTACTATACTGTCATAGTATATTATTCGGCACTAATAGCCAAAAAGCTACCGATACCGAGATAAATACCGAAATCGCTGTAAGCGTGCCTCTAAAATTTGAAGAGTTCCTTCAATTTCCCCAGGATATCATCATCAGATCCTAACGTGATGACAATGGGACCACTTTGGAAGTATGCCCTTTCTAATAAAAAAAGAATTATCAAAATCGGATAACTCCGTAAAAAGTTATGCGTGGTCATAAATAATAACATAACATCAGATCATCATATACCTGTCGTGGGGTGGGGAAAGGGGTGTGGATTTCATCCTACTACAAATTACCCCGCTTCCATTTAGTCTGCATCATCGCTTAACATCAGGTGTGATAAAATGATTTTAACAAAAAAAATTGTCAACATACCGATCATCATCCTATTTTGAGACACAACACAACGGTCTAGAGCCGCCTAGAGCCAGCTATTTATTCCCAGGGACCTATTTGTTTAACATCATATGAACCATGCTTATTCCTGTATTAAAGACGGTACTACAATGTCAAAAACCTATCTTGATAAATGTTACCGTAGTGCAATGGAGCCTGACTCTAGTTCAGGTATGTAGTTCAGTGTAGTGGTGGCTAGGCGACACGAGTCGGCCATTTTATAGCCGTTGATTGATTGCCTACTGCATTTTCTGCAGTTTTTCATTGTTTACTTTCAATTAGCTAACTTACTTTCAAGTAATTGAGTGTATTAAGGCCTTTTAAAGCTACAATAGCGTAGAGGGTTAACAGGCCGACCTATTCGAGAGGTCTAGGGTTCGATCTCCGGATAATTTGTAGGACTACTCGTTTTTAGCATGAACTTTTTCGCGTTAGTCGAAAAAGTTTATTATAGGATTTCTATTAATTTTGATTAAAATTGTTAAAAACAATTTAAATTATTAAAAGCATAGTTTTTAAATATAACTGAACTCTTGATTGATTGAACTGATGATAGTGACCCCGGTCTGCCCCGGCCCCGGGACTCCGAGCGAGAAAATATCTTAGAAGAAAGAAAAACTAAGGAATATTCCACAACCCGACCCAGCATTCGAACCCGGGACCTCGTGATCGAAGCCACATAGGTTAACCTCTAGTTCAACGAGGCTTTATTTGTCTAGTTTAACTGTAAGTCGGTGAGTCAAGCTCAGGCCATATAATAGCGGGCCCTAAGTGAGATATTACTCAACAGATCGTGACTTCAATACAATTAGTATTACTCGGCTCAATTGTAATTATAACACAATAAACAGCTTATCATTGTTTGTTTATCACACAATTCTACTATTGTATGTTTGCTGATAACAAGTTCAAAATGCAGTTATGATGTCTCAGTATAAAACGAATGAATCTTAAAAAATTACTTGCAGGCGCCTACGATTCAGTTAAATAGAGTATTGAAAACTTCTAAGAATACAAAAACCGAAAAAATACTTGAAACTGTTTAAAACTGAGTATATCGAGTCATACTTAAAAGAATAATCCTTCCACACATTGTTTTGTAATATCTGTAAAGGATTCGGCCGTGTTTCCAATGAAAGCTCTCTGGAGGTGCGAGTCTTTCAACAATTATCGTCATTTTTTAACCGACGAAAAAAAAACGGAGGAGGTTCTCAATTCGACACGTATATATATATGTATGACCACGTATAACTTTTTACAGAGTTGTCCGATTATGATAATTCTTTTTTTATTACAAAGGGCACATTTCCAAGATGGTCCCATTGTCATCATGTTAGGATCTGATGATGATATCCTGGGACATTAGCTAGAACCCACAAACTGCTTTACTAAGTTAAATAAATGTTCCTTAAAATTGCTGGCACCGAATTCATAGATATGCTTTAGTAAATTAAAGCAACTAAATGACACAGTTATTTTTTACTTTTAAGGCCTGTGTGCACCAAGATTTCGGTTATCATAACCAACGGTTAACATAAACTTTACTATAAATTTACTGTTCACGACAACCCGTACGCCGGTTAAGGACATGAACCGGGCGGTTATCTTAACCGAGTTTACGTTCTTAACCGGGTACGGGTTGTCGTGAACAGTAAATTTTACGTTTAATTTATGTTAACCGTTGGTTACGATAACCGAAATCTTGGTGCACACAGGCCTTAGTGCGTTTTGAGTAGGTTCTATTTTTTGTTAATTTTTTAATATATATTTTTTTTATGGACTACAAGTTAGCCCTTGATTGCTATCACACCTGATGTTAAGTGATGATGCAATCTAAGATGGAAGCGGGCTAACCTGCTAGGAGTAGGATGAAATCCACACCCCTTTCGTTTTCTACACGACATCGTACCGGAACGCTAAATCGCTTGGCGATACGTCTTTGTCGGTAGGGTGGTAACTAGCCACGGCGAAAGCCTCCCACCAGCCAGACCAAGACAAATTGAGAAAAATCTCAATCTGCCCCGCCGGGAATCGAACCCAGGACCTCCGTCTTATAAATCCACCGCGCATACCACTGCGCCACGGATGCGGTCAAAAATTACACCGTTAAAAATGAACTAAAAGTGAAAGGAATTTCATTATCGTTAACTAGATTTGCTTCAATGGGATGCTTTATCGCTCAATCGGTTTGTTACACATTCAACAATGTCAAGGTTGTGTTTATGTTCATGCTTTGTGATGCAACAAGTCTGAAACACGTTTATAGTTTTCCCACTGTTTTTTACGATACCTGTTTTATGTATATTAATATAATTTAGTGAATTAAACAAAATGCTAGTTATTTAAATTACCCATAACTAAAATAAATTTTTCATAAGGGTGCCAGTTCGTAGCCGACCGCAGACAACTGCAAATGACGCGTTGCACCGACACTACCTACTATACTAAAGCCAAAACTCGATTGAGAACGCTTATCAACAAACAAATTAAAAATGAAGGTAGAAATCACTAGACATTTTACTCCTAATTTTTTTTGTTAACTTGTCAATGACGAATTCATGACAATAAATTAGATAAGTAAGCTTAAAACTAATTAATATATTCAATATCTTTAAAATAAGATTTTATAAAAAAACAAAATGTAATTCTAAATTTATAAGGCATAAAATATGTTGTATTTCTACCTTCATTTTAAATTTGTTTGTTGACAAGCATTCTCAATCGAGTTTGGCTTTAGAATAGATTGTATGTAATTCTACGAAATACGATCCTTTTTGTAGATGCGTGGTGAGCAACACGTCGTTCCCGTATAAATACATAGAATGCGACACATCGTCTGCTGTTGTCGGCTACGAACCTGCACCTGAATGGTTTAATACATTTGCTTCCATGGGATGCTTTATCGCTCAATCGGTTTGTTACACATTCAACAACGTCAAGGTTGTATTTATGTTTATGCTTTATGATGCAACAAGTCTCAAACACGTTTATAGTTTTGCAGTGTTATTTTGTTCACACAAAAGCATTGCCTGTCTTGCACAGGCGAAGCCATAGGTTTTTGATGGAAGGTTTCCCAGGGTTCAAAAATGATCTATAGCTTTGTCATAGAGTGGCTCCGCAATTTTTAAATTTGCAAAATAATTATAAATTCTAAATAAAAATCTTATATTTAAGATACGTTAATGTTTTATAATATATTTTGTCTAATATCAATCCGATGAATAATTTGCGATTTTCATTACTTGAGATCTATGCTTCCAGACGCGTCTATATCGCAAAATGAGCAACTATGCGGAATTTCAAGCCAAACTAGTGCATAGTTTTAGAGATTTCGTTTTTAGTCAGCCAGTCATTATAAAAAAGTATTTCGCTTACATAATTGTAGAAGTAAGATCGAATATTATCAGATATTCCACCGACCACCAATACTTCTTAGATTCATCATTTTGTTCTGTGCTTCCAGACGCGTCTATATCGCAAAATTTTAAAATCAATCAGATTTTAGAAAATTCGAGATGAGTCTGTGAATCAATCAGAGGTATTTCACTTACATAACAAGGAACTTAAGCTAACTTATCCTAATAACTATACAAATCATGCCCACGTGGAATGGTGGCAAGAATACTGGCTGAATTTCCGCGTTGGATAGCCAGGCTAATCATTGGCGCAAAAAATGAGCTAGCCCTTAGGTCACCAGTTGAGGCAATTAGGCGCGGTGAAATATTACGGAAACATAATCTTACATAACTGTAGCAGTAAGATCGAATATTATCAGACATTCCATCGACTACTAATACTTCTTAGATTCCTCATTCACCTCTCCGTTGCTTGTCAAAATCACGTTATCACATACGTCATTCATTATCACATACCAAAATCATGAGAGTCTGAATGTACGCGGTAATTTAAGATTATGCTTCATATGAGTCTATTGGTAAGTTAAATTTTGTTAGTGAATAATACGAGAGATATTTTAAACTGTAATGTGCTTAATCCTTGCAACCGGATTGTTAGACACGGTGACAATCCGGAGACTTGACTGGCACCGACTCCTAGATATGCTTAAGTAAATTAAAGCAACTAAATGAAACAGTTATTTTTTACTTTTTAGTGCGTTTTGCTTTTGAGTCGGTTCTATTTTTATTTAAAAATTTTTATTTCTTACTTTTTAGTGATTTATCGCCACGTAACTCGTACTGTAGTGTCATAATATATTATTATTATACGCACTAGTAGCTAAAAAGCTACCGATTTCGAGACAAAAACCGAAATCGCTGTAAGCGTGCCTCCAAAATTTGAAGAGTTCCTTCAATTTCCCCAGGATATCATCATCAGATCCTAATATGATGAAATACCACAATTGATAGATACTGCCCTTTTTAATAAAAAAGAACTATAAAATCGGACAACTCTGTAAAAAGTCATGCGTGGTGTAGATAAAAAAAAAATATATACGTGTGAATTTTTAGAAACTCGCTTTTTTACATGGTGAAAAAATTACCTGGCTGAATTTATTGTCAGCTCTTTTTGGACCAATGCGTGCTTTCCTTTTAAAGTTTCCGACTTTAAATTGTCGCCATTAATTTTAAATAATTAAAAAAATATTTACGTACGGTTAAATACGGTATGGAAAAAAAGGTTGCTCAATGATCAACAATGTGCAATTTATAAGTAATATGTACCTCAATCATAATATATACACACATAACATCATGCCTCATTCCCATAGGGGTATGCAGAGAGTACATACTTCCATTTGTCACTGTCCTTTCATACATCCTTTGCTTCTTCCACTCTCATTAATCCTTTCATACAAGTTCGTCGTTTAGGTTACTTTTGACCTAGCCATTAATTTGACGGCCGAGTGGCGCAATGGGTAGTGGCCCTGCTACTGCGTCCTAGGCTGTGGGTTCGATTCCCACCTCTGGAAAATGTTTGTGTGATGAGCATGAATGTTTTTCAGTGTCTCGGTGTTTATCTATATATTATAAAGTATTTATGTATAATATATATATATATATATAAAAATATTCATCAGTTATCATAGTACCCATAACACAAGCTACCTAAGCTTACTTTGGGGCTATATAGCGATGTGTGTAATTGTCCTATAATATTTATTTATTTATTCTTTAAAATGTCCTGAATTTGGAACATTCGATCATATTGGCTTAGAAATAAGAGTACAACACATCGCCAATACTTCGATATATCCAATGGCTTACTATGTATTTGTGATTTGCAAAATCTAGAATCTTCCATCGCTAACACGCGAGGCTACGATGGATGCTCTTATATAATATTCAAAGGATGATGTCATCTGTTCGAATGCATTTGCTACAGTACATTAGCTCGCGTATTTACTAATTCCATTATTATCACTTGTGAGGTCCTTTGGAAACGTGGAGTATCTTTTTACGTATCTGTCAGTAAAGATAAGTTTACGATCTCTGAAAAATTTTTAACCAAGTTTCTTTTCAATTTCTTTTAGTTTAGACTAAAACATTTTGTAATAGTCTAGTTCACAAGTGCCTTTTAGGTCAAAATTTTTGCGCCTTCTTCGAAAATTATGATTGAGGTGTCATTCGATTCGGAATGGCATGTAGATAGTTTTCGAGAAAATGCTAAGCCCGCTCGCAAAAATTGCAATAGTTATAAACAATTAAGTGAAAAACAAAAAGGGGGTTTGGTTTTTCATTAATATCTCAAAAACTATTTGAGAAAATTTAAATTTGAAAAAAGATTCAAAAAGAGGAAGAAATTTCCTAAAAAAAAGTCTCGACTCCCGAAATTGTCGGACTAATGTTTATAATTTTCCCAGAGGGTTGAAAATACGCTCGAAAACGGGTACTCCGGCTTGCGCAAGCCATGCCCCCATCGAACCTTTAATGAATAAATATTCTTTAAACTTATTAAATATGAAAATTAAAAATTAAAAAAATTCAGGCGCCTGTAAAATAGATCAAGGAACAATAATCCGTAATCAAAAACTATTCACGATCACAAATTATTGTTCCTTGATCCTACAGGCGCCTGAATTTTTTTCAATTTTTAATTTTCTTATTTAATAAGTTTAAATAATATTTATTCATTAAAAGTCCGATGTACGAGTCCGAGTACCCGTTTTCGAGCGTATTTTCAACCCTCTGGGAAAATTATAATCATTAGTCCGACAATTTCGAGAGTCGAGACTTTTTTTTAGGAAATTTCTTTCTCTTTTTGAATCTTTTTTCAAATTTAAATTTTCTCAAATAGTTTTTGAGATATTAACGAAAAACCAAACCTCCTTTTTGTTTTTCACTTAATTGTTTATAACTATTGCAATTTTTGCGAGCGGGCTTAGCTTTTTCTCAAAAACTATCTACATGCCATTCCGAATCGAATGACACCTCAATCATAATTTTCGAAGAAGGCGCAAAAATTTTGACCTAAAAGGCACTTGTGAACTAGACTATAAGTCTGATAAATTTTTATACACCTGTAAAAAGAACCTGTTTGAAGTTTAGTTATTTTACGGTAATACAAATTTTGTTTTTGTTACAGGTACGTTTGGGATGGCTTGGTAATGTTTGCCCGAAGATTATATGCCATATTCCTGAATTTCATTTACCCGAATTTTATTTGGCCGAATGTTTTGTTTGCCATTAAAGACATATGACATACTTTTAACTGCCCGAAACATAGATGCCATAAGATACGAGTGTCATACGTATTGATTTTCACAATTTTATTTCCCATACCAATTATCAGACATAATATTCAAAAGCCATAATGATTATAAGACACAATTTATAAATGCCATAATAATTCTAAACCTACTTCTTAATAGTAACCTAAGTAGATATTGATCATAAATAGTAACTAGTTACCACCTGCGCAATGATAGGTAGACCGAAACCTTCCCGGGGCTCCTATTTATGGATGGTTTAAAAAAAATAACCACGAAGGCTAAGGCGGGAGTGAAGCAGAGCGGACCCCCGACTTGACTAGGTTAAGTTAGTAACCTAGCCGAGTCGGGGGTTAATGTGACAATTAGTGCAAGTACTAGTTATTGCATGTGATAATTAGGGCGTGTAATAATTAAGGCTTACAGTGATTATGGCAAATGATGTTATGGTAAGTGACTTTATCTTAACTAATATTATAAATGCGAAAGTAACTCTGTCTGTCTGTCTTGCTTTCACTCTACAACCACTGAACCGATTTAAATGAAATTTGGTACACAGTAAGTCTAGAGCCTGAAAAAGGACATAGGTTACTTTTAATTGCGAAAAAAGGGTTGTAAGGGGTTAAAGGGGGGATGAAATGTTGTATGAAAGTATCGTCATTTTGAAAGCTTAAGACCTATTTCTTAGGCTTAGACCTATTTCTAAAGCTTAGAAAAATTAGGCTGCCGTAATAACTAATTCCACGCGGACGAAGTCGCGGGCAAAACCTAGTGTTATCTGTAAAGTCGGTTTACTGACGATAGTTCAACGTGACAATGTCTTAAGAAAATACTGATGGAATGGTAGCATTTAATTGGTTATTAAAATTTTTAATTTAAGTATATTTTTATAAATATTAATTTAAATTAATAAAATAATAGATTTTGATTTTATAAATTTATATTTTAAATAAATATATTATTTTTTAATTTAAAATTAATATATTTAATAATTATATTTAATAAACGGATGTCGAACGCTGCTGAACGCAAAGGCCGATTGTGCTTCTTTGTCGCTCTTTCCGCGCTCTCGCTTGCACTTCAAGCCTTACATGGAACGCCTCAAAGCGAGGTAACGACGCATGACGTCATGTTTTTTCGTGCGTGCAGCCGGCTCTATCGTATTAGATACAAGACGTTGTCACGTTAAAATAGACTACTAATGTACCTAACCTAAAATAGTTCATGTTATATCATAATGTGTCCTCGGAGCAGTGCGTTTATGCATTTATGAAGTGCACGCCACTGCTCTACGTACGCTATACCTATGCATTTACGAGTAGGCACATAGTTGCCGGCGCATCACTGATTTATGTTTTTGTTTACTCAACATAATGTTTTTGTAAATGAACATCGTAAAATCTGTTAAACGGTTCTTATTCATCGATAGACAGAAGACTATTTGTGTTAATACTTGAGACTATTGGTATTCATCATCATCATCATTATCAGCCCATTAACCTCCAACTACAGGACCATCCCTAATTATAGAAGAAAATATGAAGCTTAGACTGTCCATACTGCTCCAATGCGGGTAGGCGAGCTTAGGGTGGATTATATGTTTTGTTAATAATATCGATCACTATCAATGCAGATGTTAATCATTGTGATCGGAACTATCTGCGTGCTTTCCGAGGCATGGAGGCGTAACGCCACCGACTTCCCGACTCGGGGCTTAGAATTTACTTGAATTTGTTAGAGGAAAGAAAAACTCAGAATTATTTCACAGTTCGAGCGCAAGACGTGATCGATGTCAAACATTAAATAAAAAAAGCAGCCCTATCTTACTAATAGTATGTAGACGAAAGTTTGTTAGTGTGTTTGTTTGTTACTTCTTGACGCAGACATCTCACGGCTGGAGCGATTTTAATAAAATTTGGTATGGAGTTAGCTGACACCCTGGATTTACACATAGGCTACATTTTGTACTGAAATTCTCACAGAAACGAGAACTACGCGGGTAAAACTCCGGGCGTCCTCTAGTAGTATATAGGACTGCTTCATTAGTATTACAGAATACTTGATAGTAAAAGAGCATCGTTCCACAGTACTAGTTCTATCTAACACCTACGTGTCTACGAGTACATAGTTACCGGTGCATCATCGATTTATGTTTTTGTTTACACAAACTCGCGGCTTTATTATCGGAAAGAACCGTTCGAGACAAGCGTCGCCGATAAAACATAGAGATTACGACGAGGAAGTCACCAGGGTGTGAGTTTCTATTTAATTAGATATTTATTATGTCTGTTGTATTTACTAGCAGTATTTTTGTCTCGTAAGTAGTATCTAAAACGTCTGCCGTATTATTTTATCTCGCTACAGCTTTCGCGGGGATTTTAATAAGCTGGTCTTTTGCTGATATTGCAACGATTCGTTTATAATGTAGTTAACAAACTGCTTGGCACTTTAAAGGTCAAAGGGCGGTTCTTGCCTGCTCTCGTGAATTATTTGACATCACCCAAAGAATGATTTGTTTTTATTTTATAATAGTGGTATACCCAAAACAAGTATAAACTTACGAAGAGATGTAATTAAAGTATTATATATTAAAACTCATTTCATTTAGATTCGTTATACCTATCAGTTACTCTATTATATCTTCTATGATTTCCTTATATCCTTCCTTTTTTATCGAGTACAAGTTGGCCCTTGACTGCTATCACACATGATGTTAAGTGATGATGCAATCTAAGGTGGAATCTAACTTGTTAGGGGTAGGATGAAATCCACACCGGTTTCTACACGACATCGTAACGGAACGCTAAATCGCGATACGTCTTCGACGGTTGGGTGGTAACTAGCCATGGTGAAAGCCTCCCACCAGCCAGACCAAGGCAAATTAAGAAAAATGTCAATTTGCTCCGCCGGGAATCGAATCCAGGACCTCCGTCTTATAAATCCACCGCGGATACCACTGCGCCACGGAGGCCGTCAAATCGTTGAAAGTGATATATGTATCGTTAGCTACTTAGTTTTATGGTCGGTTAAGCATTTGCTATAATCTAGTTTAAGCCAAGCCAAATCTTATGGTTATTCAGTGATTTTGCACAATTCGATTTTACAACGATTTATCAAAATTGTAGAAAACTTTATACAAAGTGTAACTGTATCAATAAAACCATTTAAATTTAGTTTTCCAAGGGTATCAGTAGTGGCATTGTTTTGAAATAACAAAAACAATAGCGACTCATGCAAAGTTATTCCTTGTTTTGATCGACCTACTTCACAAACCGCGTGCTATAGCGATTTGTGTTATAGTGTGACTCACTGTTGTCCCCTTTAAATGTTCTTTATTAACAAGCGAAGTGAAAACAAAAGTATTGTTTGCCATTTTATATTTATTTGTGTTTATTAAATTGTGTCAGCGTGTCAGGTACTTATTTCATTTTAATGAGATTAATTTTCTTCAAGACATCGTATTCGCGTAAGAAATACACACATGACATCATGCCTGATTTACATATAATAGGGGTAGGCAGAGACTACATCCTTCCATTTGCTACGCGTAAAAAAGAATTTTCTTAAATGAGTATTATGTCTGAATTTGTTTTTTTTTAAACCCATTACCTAAAGTTCAAAAGGATACAAGTATTTGTTTATAGGTACTTATGTTTTTTGGATGACAATTAAAGATTGTCGTTATTATCATCATAATTATCAGCCGATTGACGTCCACAGCTGGACATAGGCCTCTTCTACGGATTTCCGAACATCACGGCATCATCATCGAGTGGCTTTTGCACTCGAATCCAACGGCTAGTCAATCCACTATAATAGAGCTCTTTTCGGCGTGGGGTCGCCATTCCAGCACCTTGGGATTCTATCGGTCCATTGGCTCTTCGCACTATGTTCCCTGCCCATCGCCATTTTTAACCGACGAAAAAAATCGGAAGAGGTTCGACACGTATATTTTTTTTATGTATGACCACGCATAACTTTTTACAGAGTTGTCCTATTTTGATAATTCTTTTTTTATTAGAATACAAATTAAATTTTTTATTGGCATACTTCCAAGGTGGTCCCATTGTCATCATGTTAGGTCAGATGATATTCCTAAATTTCTAAATGGATGCAGGCTTATAGATTGGTTTTTTTTGGATCGGTAAGATTTTTGTTATTATCATATAATATCAGAGAGGACATAAACTTGTGGCAATAAATCATTAAAAGAAGATTTAAAAATTTTTACAAAAATTAGAATCGCAAAAGCCACTAAGGTAAAAAATAACGGCTTTAGTTGCTTTAATTAACTTAAGCATATCTAGGCACCGACTTCATAGATATGCTTAAGTAAATTAAAGCAACTAAAAGACAAGATTTATTTTTTACTTTTTAGTGCGTTTTGAGTCGGTTCTATTTTTTGGTAAAAATTTTTGTCCTTTTAATTTACAATTTATTTTTCAAATTTCAACTACATAAACACACATATTTATTTATTTATAGAAAGGGATAGATATAAACTACATCCAAGACGAGAAAACAATTATCATGAAAATATGTTTCGTAAAAGGCACAGTTAATAAATAAATATCATATAACATTACTATAATACCACCGTCTACGTCTCTATTGCTCAGGGTCCTGGAAAAAAGCACCTCCTTTCCTTTTATAACAAAGTTAAAGGAAAACAAGTTATTAATGAAGACAGTTGTCAACTTCGGTATGACATTCTGACGGTACATATAAATATTTAGTAGAATACGAGCCAGCCAGAGTTGGACTGTACTCGTATTACACATATTTTTTACTTTTTTCCTCTCTGCTCGTGGATAAAAAACGAAATCCGCAAATTGACTTTGCTCGATAAGTTCGATTATGATAACGTTATGAAATGTTTATCGTGACAGAGAGATGTTAAGTAATTTATTTTTCACGTTTTTGAACTTGCTGACAAGAGCAAGTTCAAAAACGTGAGAGATAAAGGTCCTAAAAATATGAGCGATGGCTCATTCGATTCAAAATCACCTCTAGAAAAATGTTTTTGAAGGATTTTTGTGCAGGTTAAAAATTGCATATTTCTAGAGGTGATTCCGAATTGAAAGAGCCATCGCTCATATTTTTAGGACCTTTATCTCTATTTTCACGTTTTTGAACTTGCTGACTAGAGTAATTACTTAAGTAATTATTACGTTTGACTTAGTATAGCTACTTAACCAAATTCAAATATATTTTAAGTAGATTATTATACATCACGCTTTAGAAAATTTTGTATAGTAGTGTCTGTCAGTAAGTAGTACTTCCACCATCATTCGGAAACCAGATGCTTTCGAGGAGACTTTATATCTACCAAACCAAACTTTTATATTTATACTAGAGGATGCCCGCGGTCTTACCTGCATAGTTCTTATTCCCGTGGGAATTTCGGGAAAAAAATGTAGCCTATGTGTTAATCCAGCATGTCTATGTACTAACTCTATACCAAATTTTACTAAAATCGCTCCAGCCGTTTATTTGTAAAGAAACAACAAACATACACACTAACAAACTTTCGCCTATATAACAGTAGTATGATATCCATTAGAAAAAACAATTAAAATATAACCTACCTATAGGTACTTTGGAGAAAAATAAAAATAGTAACATACCAAAAAATGTATTCATATTTCCAAACATTGACATCAGGTTTACTACGGCCTTATAACACGGGGACGGGGTATCGCAAGGTATTCACACGGGGCCATTTCTTTTCCTCGTGTACGTTATGTGATAACTTCAGAATGGCGCGCAGTAGGGTATGGAATGTTTCAACAGAAATGCGTGAAATTTGAAGCCGGTGTTTACAGTACACTAGCTCAAGTGTTGTTTACCAATCATATTATGACCTAGCTGGCTTATGGCGTTTGTTATCGAATCCATCGGATTATTCCGTGCATGGTTTGCATCTATGAGGATATATCAAGTTGTTTAGTTTAATTGCATCGTCACAAAGTATTTATCCATATATTTTATCTTACGACTAATCTTGCCGAATTGTAAAGGAATGTTGAAATTATAATTGTGTTTTTCTTTATCGCAATGATGTTTTCAACTTAGTTGCTAGTTCATCTTTTTAACCGACTTAAAAAGAAAATACTATGTCGAATCAATTCGTATCTATGTATATATGTATGTTTGTATTGTGATTTTCCTGATAATAACTGACATGACTTCTAGGTTGTTTAGTTTAGTTTAGTTTAAACTTACTTGACCAATATTCAAAGCTGACCCAATTTACAAAATGTGAAATCATTGACTGAAGCTGGAAATCAAACCTGGGACTTCACAGTTAAAATACGAGACATTCTGAATTACCGCCGACAGACAATTATCTCGTTAGGACCTAAAAAAGTTAAAGCTTACTTTGTAGTTTTTACGTTCCTCAGTTTTCCAATAGGAATTTGACTGACTCTGGTCATTTACGAGATTTCTATTACGTTATATTTGAAAGCAATAATGTTTGTTACATTACATAACATCTATACCCACTAGGTTATTTTATAGATAAGGAACGGGTTTAACACGATACCAAGGTCAAGTGGGTACTATTACATTATTTATTAATTTATGTACACAAACAACCGTCTATACACATAATTAGTTATACCGTATACTCTTGATTACACAAAGTATGTATGTTATTATACTATAATATTTATATACAGTCCACGTGTTTGATAAGCTATTGTATTGCTTTCATAGTAGGTAAATAAGCGTTGAGTATTGCATAATTGGTATTGTTCGGTCAATTGAAGGTTAAGTTTAACACATCTTTTATTCTATTAGCCGTGAATTTGTCAGGGCATAAGGTTGTATTAATTTGACAATAAGAATTTAATTTAGATAATTATGACTAATAGATTCAAACTAATAGATTCAATTAACTTCTGATATATTCTGTAATCGATCACCCGTCATCAAAGTTTGCTGCTATATTTTTAATTCGAACTTTTAAAGAGCATATTCTGGCATCTATTTTTTATGCTATCTAGGAATAAATTAATTTGTAAGGCAAGAGTGAATTGGCATTTCCTAGTTAGCGCGCTTCAACTTAGGCCCTGATAATTGATTCCCTTTAGACATAAATTTAGTCAAAAGCAATTTTTTTACCACAAAAAGCTGTTCTAGTGTTTTATCATCATGGTAAAAGGCAATGTTAAAAAATGGTTTTGAAAAATTGGGTCTAGCTGATCTCATATCTCCTCCCTAAAAGCCAGAAAAAAAGAGCTCTCACACGTAATATAAATCTCAGGATACGTGTGGTTGTTCACTCTTTTAACATATGTGTACTTTTCATTGAACTTCAATTTTTCTTTTACTTCTCTGTTATTTTTCTTTATTATTATTAAATCATCATCATTATTATTGTTAACGACCCTATTACAGGGCCCGGCTTCTCTCTTTGTAGGTAAAGGTATATGAGGCGTAGATCCACACTACACACAACTCCAATACTGCTAGATTTTCATAGATCACTATCAAACGTTGAAGATAGTAACCGGGCACGGGGTCTAACACCAACTTTCCGTACGAACGAATAATAAATTATATTATTTATGACCTTAACTAAAATGTATTATGTATATTGGTTACATTATAACTTTCAAATCAACAACGACATTGGCAAAGCAAATATATATTAAGGTAGGTCGTTAATTACGAAATAGTTACGAGAATTTGACCGAAACCACTCAAAACGTAAACAAGTATACGACCGTCTAATTGCTACTGCGAAGTGGGAATATAATGCAGGAAAATTGCAACTTTGACAGCCTTACTTGCCTGAGATTGAAAGCTGGACCATAAAACTGTGCTGAAATTATAGTTTAAATATAACTGTGAACCGCATTTCTAAAGTATTTAACTACATATCACAAAACACGAAGTCTGTAAAGCATTGTACGCTTCCCTACATTACCGCTTTTGAATTATTGACGTGACAACGTCTTATAATTCGATAGAGCCGGCTGCACGCACGAAAAAACATGACGTCATGCGTCGTTACCTCGCTTTGAGGCGTTCCATGTAAGGCTTGAAGTGCAAGCGAGAGCGCGGAACGAGCGACAAAGAAAGCACAATCGGCCTTTGCGTTCGGCAGCGTTCGACATCCGTCTATTAAATATAAATATTAAATATTTTAATTTTAAATTAATATATTTATTATAAACTTAAAGTATATATTTATAAAATCAAAATCAATGGTTTTATAAATTTAAATTAATATTTATAAAAATATACTTAAATTAAAAATTTTAATAACCAATTAAATGCTACCATTCCATCAGTATTTTCTTAAGACATTGTCACGTTCAACTATCGTCAGTAAACCGACTTTACAGACAACCAATTTTTTTTTTGAAACACACAATTAATATATATTTTTTGAAAAAGTAAGTAATACAAACGTCAGAAAATCTCCGCTAATTGAGCAACAATAAATTAAAGTAAATAAGCTCTGGTCAACGATAGGCTTACAGCTGCTCACACTCCTGTATTTCTGCTACACCCTATATTGAACCCAATGTTATACTTTACTTGGTATCTCTTCTTTCGGTTTGAAAATTCGAACCGGAAGTGCATTTATGTCTAGAATCATTTTAATTTCAACATTACCATTAAAAGTATACATTGTTGCATGCAAAAACACCCTGCTTTTTGCAATTTACGCCCACTTCCTAGAAGTAGCTAAGAACACTCCTCAGACTATTTCCTATAAAGATATGTCACCATATCGGGGATCGGCCAAGCTGTTTGGGAGTAGTAAGGGAATATATAAAAAGTGCAGACAGACAGACAACAAGAATTAAAAGCAATCTGCAGAAATTCAATGCTCATCTATTCTATCCAAACGATCTAAATTGCGTTTTGAACGTCGGTCTTTATTTGGCAAATCGGTAAGATTTCTATAAATAAATAATAATAAATAAATAAATATTATAGGACAATTACACAATTTCTTCTAGCTCCAAGTAACCGTATGTAGTTGTGTTATGGGTACTTGCTGTCACTGCCAATATGGGCAATTTAAAAGTAAAAATAACCACTATTTTGCTTCAAACCGCGGAAGCCCTCAGCGACCTAAAAATACGCAGAACTATAAAACCATGAAAATGATCGTGAAAATGTATTTCACATAAATCGTCTGTTTGTCTGGTTGGCATTTTTCCAGAACTGATATCGTATAGATGCCCTCGGATTGCGGGCCCGTTTACAGACCTTTTAGAATAAAGAGCCCTGTTTATTCTGCACATTTTGTTTCATAAAGGCCTTTTTATTCAGATACCATAGCTACAGTAAAAAGAATGCTTGTGAATTTTTGTTTCGTTAATCTGTTACTTGCCGATTTATTGGGGTGGTATCTAATCTCAGGGACTACTGTAATGAATTGAAAAATCTTTCAGTGCTTCAAAAAAAAATTGGTTGTCTGTAAAGTCTTTACATGAATCGTCTGTTGGACGTGACATTGTTCCAGAAAATACTGATGGAATGTTAGCATTTAATTGGTTATTAAAATTTTTAATTTAAGTATATTTTTATAAATATTAATTTGCTGCCGATAAAGGCCTTTTTGTTCGATCCGCGCTCTAAAAGAATGCATTCAATTCTTATTTTGCTAATCGTTAACGCCGCTTATTGGGGTGGTATCTAATCTCAGGGACTACTGTAATGAATTGAAAAATCTTTCAGTGCTGGAAAAAACATTGATTGAGAAAGCCTATAGTTGTCCTACAGCGTAATGGAGGCCTGGCCCTGTAGGCCCTTAATAGGCTGATAATAATAATGATAGGCTATCTACTAAATATACCTAAGCAAGTTAAACCCCACTCACCGCTAGTATACAATATTAATAGATTTAGTGAACTCAGAATTGGTAAAAAACCATAAATCTCACAAGTTTTACTAATTTTTTCCGGACCCTTTTCAAAACATCCAAAATGACTCGAGAGCATAATTACGCAGTTCCCGCCATCTTGGCTTGTCTATTTTGACAGCGTATGTCATTGTCAAAATAGTCAATCACATACTGACATTGACATTCCGTATTACTTAGAGTAAATAACGCAAATTTGGTTAGAAAGATTCCTTATTATAGTATTAGCGTGCACTATTATGTACTCTGTAGTATTAGTCATTTCGTGATTTACTATAACAAACAAATCGATAAACGTTTAGCAAATTTACAATAGCATAGGCAATAAATTACCATTCATATTTCGGTATAAAACAAGGCCACAAGACTGTGTTATCGTCTAAGTTTCCCCATAACACCAAAGCAAACAAGACAATAAAAATAATTGACTAACGCGTTGTCACTTCATACAATATTTATTGTTTTTGTTGTGCAGCCCTCTCACGGGTTGTGATAACGTGATACGTGGTACGTGCTTTTCGTTGATTTCTACGCATGGTTAACTGCCTCGGTGATCCTGTAGTTCTTTGGCTTCAGGTCCTGGGTTTGAGTGACTTTGCCTTCTAATAAATTTTAAGACTGGAGTTTAGAAGTTGGTGACTTCTCCTCCCCCCTCGCGTTGCGCGACACCGCCGGGCCTCGGAGAGCACGTTAAGACATTGGTCTTAGTAATTTTCATCATTAAACCTATAGTGCTGAATAAATGAATCGATTATTATCACAAGCACGCAAACCCGCATTCGAATAGAGTAGTGGGTTTAAGCTTCATATCCTCCTGATGACTATCATTATCATCAATGGCTTACGTCTCCGTTATGAACTTACTTTTTAGGGTTCCGTACAACAACAACAAAAAGGAACCCTTATGTCTGTTTGTACGCGGTTTGCCTAAAAATATCTATTAAATATCCTTAATGAAGACGATGGTAGCAACTTGTGTTTTAACTTTTTAGTTTATGTTACTTATTCCTACTGTTTTAAACTTTTTCATTTACGCTTTCACTGGAAATGTTGTTTTTAAAAGTTTTCTATAAGCCATGAGGTATTTTAGCTTTCAAAACTTTAGCAAGCCAAGTTCAATAGAATTCATTATACATTCATATCTTTCCAGTTAGGTATTTTTCTTAAAATTCTATTCAGTTTATAATTTTGTGGTTTTTGATGTTTGTGATTTTGAGCCCTTTTAGGTTCGATTTCTTAGAAGAGATATGAAAATCATCGGTTTTTACGGTTTCTGTCCATAAAGTTACCGAAGATTATGGAGCATTGAGGGCATAGTAAAATTATGTTTAAATAGTCAATAATTTATTTACTTTGATAAAAATCATCGGTTTTTACGTACTTTTCACTCTAAAATTGAAACATTCTCAGGTCATGTTGACGTATATTCAATTGCATTGCGAAGAATTTCTTTCTTAAGTCTAATCACAAGAACAAGAACTTTATTGTAAACTAGAGAACGCCCGCGGATTCACCTGCGTAGTTCTCATTTCCGTGGGAATTTTGGGATAAAATTTAGCTTATGTGTTATTCTGATATGTAAGCTATATTATTGTAAAGTTTCGTCAAAATCCAATAAGTAGTTTTTGAGTGAATGAGTAACAAACGTACAGACTCACAAACTTTCGCCTTTTTATATTAGTATGATGTTCGCGGCTTCACGCACCGTGGCAAACCACAGTTACCTGGATGTTTATAATACTTTAAACGAGTTAAACAGGGCTGGCAATTGTCCATCTGGCGCCAAGTTTTGGTGATTTTCCCCGATGCGTCCACGGACCAACGTGTCGATCTATTTAGATAAATACTATCAAACTATTCCATACCATTGTATCGGGATGCGTCGAAACAAAACATAAATATTTCATTTTAGCGCTTAAAATGTTGTGAGCAGATAACCTTGGGGTTATGAGTGATATTTATAACAACTATATTAAAGCCAAACTCGATTGAGAATGCTTGTCAACAAACAAATTTAAAATAAAGGTAGAAAATGCAACACATTTTATTCCTAATAAATTTAATATTATTTTAAAAAATCTTATTTAAAAGATATTGAATATATTAATTAGTTTTAAGCTTACTTATCTAATTTACTGTCATGAATTCGTCATTAACTTGTTAATTAAAAAAATAGGTGTCAAATAACTAGTCATTTCTACCTTCATTTTTAATTTGTTTGTTGACAATCATTCTCAATTGAGTTTGGCTTTAGTATAGAATAGAGTTTAGTGAAAGAACAATGGCAAGATTATACCTGAGTGATTTCGGAGGCGTCCACAAATGTGACTTATACAAAACTTAAAAAATTAATTCGTTATTATTTTATACTAAATTAGTTTTATATGTAAAAGCTGATATTAAATTAATCAATAAATGAATACATTACCGAGTTTTTTAAGAGTTTACACGTCCTCTCTACTAGGTGGCACTAGCATCTTTGCTTTCGCAAATATATGTATGTATAGCATATAATAAATCTCACATGTATAAAGGAGATTGTCTAACATTGTATAAAGCCTAGTTTTTGAACTTTGTATTAAAGAAATATTATATTATTTTTGATTACTCAAAAATAAAGAAAAAAAATATTGATTCAACGTAACATATTGACATTATCATCCATCCGCCATCTTGTAATACCCAATCTGTAAAATTTATATTAATTGCAATTTTCTTGTTTATCAACTTTTAATTTATGCATTATTATATATTTTTTTGTTCATTTATACAAATTCTGAACGTTTGTTGTTTTTCTTTAATAAAAAATATTTGATGTGTCAACACTTTAAACAAAAGACACTCATATTTTTTATTCCTTATTAGAGGGGACAACATAATATAAGAAACATTCCATTACATAACCATATCATTTACATGCAGTGTAAGACAATACATAAATTATTTCAATCCGCATGCTTCGAACAATAAAATATTTAAACAAAGCATTTAACCACGACAATGGCTTGGCGCCAGCAGATCTCTCGCGTCATTCTACGGACGACTTGTATCAATAATGGCTATTTTTAGACCAACAGCTGATTTCTGTATGTTATTACAGTCATGTGTAGAATTTTTGAAGGGTAACCTTTAGATATTGAGAATATATTGAGGGAGGCTTGGCCACGATAATCTTATGCAAATTACCGTGACTTGGCCCTGTAGTGGGCTGTTAATAGGCTGATAATGGGGATGATGTGATGATGAACCATTGAAACGACAGAAAACAAATGAATTATTCTTAAAAAATGTGACAAAATTTTCACTTTAGAGGGATAAGATCAGAGATAATACTCGTTCGCTTTTATATATTGGCCCTTTGATTACGTTTATTGACCAAACTATACTCTTATATTTCATTTTTCGAAACAAATCAAACGTATTGTACTTGTTGAGCTTACAGTGCCGTGGGAAACAAACATCCCTAAAGACCATGTATTCAAAGTGAATAAATATTATGACCTTACTAATGAACTAATTAAAAATGGCTATGTGGTTAGTTTATACGCGGTAGAAGTGGGTGCGAGAGGTATACCAGCGAACCTGCTAAAAGACCTTGGCCTTACTAGAAGTGCAGTAAGCTCCATATTGGAACGAGTGTCCAAAGCTGCTCTAGTAGGGTCCTTCCGAATTTGACTGGGAGAATAACTAGAACAGAGGAGGTGAGTGTTGACGCGCGTCATTAAGAGTACTCTTTTAAACCTACACCCGTGTCACAAGTCTCAGGCTCTGTTCGGAGTTTTTCTCTCAGCCACGCGATGGACCCGGCACCCGCAAGGTAAATCCATATAATGCTAAGATATTCGTCACTCTATTGATAAGTACCATCATCGTTAGATTAGCCAATTATAGGATGCAGGATGCCTCGTCCCTCCTTGAATAAGATCTGGAGCTATGACCCACCATGCCGCTTTATTTGCTTGGTTCTGTAATTATTACTAGAAATCTGATGTTACTGATAGACAAATTATACACAGGTCCCAGTCACCAGTAACTTCTTAACTCTGTACTAATATTGATATTTTCTTAAATGTAAGAACACCAGTAGGTTTAATATTGGTAGCAGCCTGACAAAGGATTCGAACCTAAAACCTCCTTCACTTAGTAACATAGGCTAACCACTGTATCAACGAGACTATCGTAAATCATAATTAATGATTAATAATCTTATAAATGAATTTTATTTTTAATATTGCAATTAATGTTAGTCTATAAAAATAATTTTCTTTAATTTTACTTCTCACTTCTGTTGACACTTTTTAATATTTAATAAATTATTTATCGATAGGATATAAAAGCCTGTAGTTATTATGGTTTTTGGACGAGTATAGTTATAAGAGCGTATTCACGCTTGTCTGCCACTACGAAACCCACAAACAGATTAATGGTCTTGAACAAGGTTTCGTGGCCTATTTCCGGCCGCATTTCACAGCGTCCTGACGTCGAGGGCCTTACGGGGTTGCCATGTGTAAGAAATGTTTCACTAAAGTGTGCAAAGGACATAACTAAGACTATCCAAAACTGTACTGTTCCTGTTTTAATACGGCACGGGCATCCATACTTACTTTTAAATTATAGATACGAAAGTAAGTCTGTCTGTTAATATTTCACGGCTAAACTACTGATCTGCCTCGCATTCCAAGTTGTGGGCGTCCGCAAATAGATGACAACGAAAATTCGTAAAATTATGTCTAAAATAATAACCACTGTCGCAATACATTTTTTTTATAAAAAAGTATATTTATTTGATCATAAAATCCGCTTCGTATTATGAACCAATACTTTATTTACAATATAACCAATTTTACAACATAATTTAAAACTTTTATTTTACATAAAAACACGTTTTTATAACCAAAATATGATATTTTAATAAAAAATTAACATGGTATCCGTTATCGCAGTATTTTATTGACTGTAAAAATTAATACAATCTGGCATTGTACCAGCTTCTGGGCAACTTTTGACGTATGAACATAGCAACACTGTGGAAGAGAGACCGCCGTATTTGCTGGAAAGGGAGAGCTGTCAAACAACTTTGACCCTGATAGTAAACGTGCCTTGCCTCTCGGATCAATAGAGGGGACAAAGGATCCTTTCAGGAATTACGTCATCAATGGGAGGCAAAGTAGTACGAGTAAGTTTTTGCACATCCGCTGCGTAATATTTTACGCACGTTTTTTAGAACTTCCCTCGAGAGCTATAATACTCTATACCTTTTCATTATTTTAGGTACTTTAGTCGTTTCCACTATAAAGGGTCACTGACAGAAATATAAATGCCTTGGTGGCTTAGTGGTTAGCCTGTGCTTTTTTGTATCATATAGTCCTGGGGTTGTGATCGAACTATATAATATTGAATGCTGGTATATATCCCCTCAGTGAGCACGTTAAGTTTTTATGAGTAACATTTGGTAAAAACCGTGGCACTTTCCAACTCCGGGCTGACAACCTTTACTAAAATTTTCTGAAAATCAAATTCATAGCCCGAACCAGGGCTCATACTCAGTAATTTATAACCCGAAACCAAATTGGTAAATAAAGCGGTTATATACTTGCTTTATTAAAAATAACTTGACTGTGAACTTGATGAACTTGCAACGAAGCCTTGAATTTTTTTCGTATCTTTTTTAAAATAACGATATAAAATTAATTTGATCAATAACAAGTATGTTATAATATTTTAAAATTCATAGTTAGAAGAGAGCTGCAGTAGCTACATTACAAATTATGACGTCATAATTTATAACGTCATAGTAGGTCAGTACATAATTTCATTTTGCAACAAAGGTAACGTTTTGGGGGGGGGGGGGGGAATCCTCATGGATACCTTCTCGCCATGGTGTGGCAAGAAGATTATGTCGGACTTGTGCCGTTGTTATGTGCTACTACCGGAACACAGAAAGTGTCTATCTACTTGAGGACTTATCTCCGGTGGGCGACAGATTCCCCATACCTATCGCCCGGAGGTCCTTGTCAAGGAGGTAAATGGCGGTCGTGAGCAAACCGCCTACGTCCAACTCTCCGGTGGTGAATAGGATGAGAGTTCACGTCAACCTCTCTCAACCGCTCTGCCTCTTCCTTCTGCGATATCACAGTTTCGCAGAGTACAGAAGACCCCTACTCCAAGACACATGAGTCAAAGATTAAGGGCTTGGAACTTTGGATATCTTTGTCGGATTTTAATTCTATTCACCCTACTTTATTACCTTTTTTACTTTATAGCATAGTAATAAATAATATTTGAGTCTACCTACCCTATTATAAAATAACACTTCTATTGTGATTGTGTATAATATCAAAATCTGTTATTATATGTGATGTAACATATCGAATTTCCCCTGTATTGCTAGATCTAATTACAACAAAAACAAATTGCAAATATGTTAAATGTCGATCTATTACGTTCTTCAATGAAAAGTGGAAAATTTTCAGTAGTTTATATTTTTAATCTATTGCTTGATCGATGTGATAATTATTATCTATTATTTTTATTCAAATTAAATATTGATCAGCTATGATTGATTCAAATTGGATTGACATTTAAATAATTATTGATAAAATATAAATCGAACAATTTCGCAGTAATAAATATTTTTTCTTGATGTTCATCATTATTATTTACAGAGTTTCTGAGATTCGGCATTTAAAATTTCAAAACACACTAAATCTTCATTATAATTATAATTATCTTAACTATTTTTAAGATATGGACTCTTAAATACCTAAGGCCTGTGTGCACCAAGATGTCGCTTATCATAACCAACGGTTAACGTAACTTTACTATAAATTTACTGTTCACGACAACCCGTACGCCGGTTATGGACGTAACTGTCTTGTCGTGAACAGTAAATTTATAGTTAGCTTATGTTAACCATTGGTTATGATAACCGAAATCTTGGTGCACAAAGGCCTAAGTGGTACCAGAATGATTGGCTATAATAGAGTTAGACAGTGGTTGCGGAAGATTAACGATGCTCCCGGGACTCAGTCATCAGGTGACGCGATGGAACGTTGCTGGGTTTTAGTGGGTATTTTAACTGCTTCTCTGTCGGGGAGATCCACATACCCCCCAGAAACGGTGCAGCATGGCCACCCTGTTCCGAGGGGTATGTGTGCGTAAACGCTTTTCCCAGCCTTAAAAAGTGTTAGATAGTTTTAGCTTAGAGTATGTCAAATTATGAGCTAGGCTCTACATGAGATCTAATAACTTTTTCAGAGTAAGCACTCGTCCCGATTATCATGAATTTTATTTCATCGAAAGTTAACCTCTTAAAACATAAATATACACATTAAATTTAACCAAAATAGTATTTAAAAGATTAGAAAACCTGCCCCAAATAATTATCTTTCGCTAGGTCGTGAATTGATGATATCAGCAACCTTGTCTTTGGCGCTTTGTGGTCGCGCACGTGTTGGCGATAAATTCCTCACTTCAAGGTCAAGAGCTGTGGCTGTTGGTTAGGAGCTTAAAAAGATTTGGAATAGTTTATACTTGATCTATTTATACTTTCTGTTATATGTATCTATACTGTAATAAGCGAGTAGAAATTGAGTGTTTTATTTTTCATTAAATTAAATCGAGGTTGGGCAAGTTATGTAAGTAGGAAACTTTAAAAAATTTAAAACCGTTTTCAAGTCTGCTTATTGGAATGTCTTTGGAACGTCAAATTGGGCTATTTCTAGTGACTCTACCACCGGCTCGGTAGGTCAGTCCTGTTGAGAAGAGCCAGCAAGGAACTCAACAGTTGCTCTTTTTATCCGACGACAAAAACGGAAGAGGTTCTCAATTCGACACGTATACATTTTTTACAGAGTTGTCCGATTTTGATAATTCTTTTTTTATTAGAACTACTTCCAAGGTGGTCCCATTGTCATCATGTTAGGATTTGATGATGATATCCTGGGGAAATTGAAGGAACTCTTCGTATTTTGAAAGCACGCTTATAGCGATTTCGGTTTTTATCTCGGTATCGGTAGCTTTTTGGCTACTAGTGCCGTATAATATACTATGACAGTATAGTACGAGTACGTTACGTGGCGATAAATCACTAAAAAGTAAGAAATAAAATTTTTTAACAAAAAATAGAACGGACTCAAAACGCACTAAAAAGTAAAAAATAACTGTGTCATTTAGTTGCTTTAATTTACTTAAGCATATCTAAGAGTCGGTGCCAGCCAAGGTTTATACCTTAAGGACGTTACCTAGAACCCACACACTGCTTTACTACGTAAAATAAATGTTCCTTAAACTTGGCTGGCAGCAACTTCATAGATAATGTATGCTTAAGTAAATTAATGCAACTAAATGACACAGTTATTTTTTACTTTTTAGTGCGTTTTGAGTCCGTTCTATTTTTTGTTAAATTTTTTTACTAAATTATTAATTTCTACAGTATTACTTGTATTGTTAAATATCCGATCCAATTGCTTCTCAATATCTTTACCATTTAAAAATTTAAGCCCTGCAGAGTGTTGCTGTGTTTACAGGCTTTTACCCACCCTAGAAGAACGCAACTCTCCTCCAGCTAAATATAAAAGTAATTGAATATTATATTACTGTACTTGTATGAAAGGTACATTGAAATTGCAAGAAACAAGAGAATTATGCCAGGATCGTGGCAAGTGGAAGGACGTGGTCTCCGCCTAGCCCTATGGGAATGAGCCGTTAGGGATATATGTATGTATTTTACTGTAAGTATTCTTACGCAAAATGGCGCTAGGCAAATTCTTTTAAATATTTAATATGACGCATTCAATATGACTTGTAAACAAAACCATAAAGTGAATGGTTGGTATAATTGATTTTACAGATGGTCTACAGTACAATATTGGTTTTTATTGACAAGAAATTTTGCGACGCAGAATTTCAGCTCTACAATGTACGCTACGTTTATTTCCATACCATTTAACGATATTAAAACATTGGTATGTATTATGTTGCTATATTGAAATAATAGACACACACGCTTTAACTTCGTAAATAGTAAGGTAACATTAAACTATCTATAATAGAACCATCGAAGCGACAGATAAAAAATTAATCATTTTTGAAACTGACAACATTTTTGCTTACGAGAGATGCTCACCTGATGTGATGTTAAGTGATGATGTCTAAGATGGAAGCGGGCTAATTATTAATGCAGGACGAAATTTACACCCTTTTTGGAACGAAGTTCCTTATCGCGCGTTGTGAAAGGGGGCTGGACGGAAAAAATTCGTACGAAAAGTTTTCACGACACTTTTTGATCAAAGGATCTTGCCGCCGCCTTTGATGTGTGTGCGCGTGAGCGGCGGGGGCGCCCGCGCTGTATGCTGTCTCGCGCTCTCGTGGCGCCTTTTGGTGTTTCGGTGTACAACAACAAATATTATTATTACTTAAAAAAAATAAAATTTTATTACAATTCCTTCACTAATTAATCGAAAGAAACTTCGATCCATCCGGGTGTCCCTTGACACCTATCAACTTTTTTTGATTCCTACATGACGTAATACCAGACCGCTTAATTTCTTGGCGGTACGTCTTTGTCGGTAGGGTGGTAACTACCGAGGCTAGCTTCCTACCAGCCAAAACGTTTATTCTTTTAATAAAATAATCCAACTACACACAATATTCTGCTCAACATTCTATTATTGTTATAGTTAATGGTCTTACAGCGAAAGATTTCAACCAACATCTTGAGAAATTTTTTTAATCATAGGTCGTAAAACTACCTCGTTGGTCCAGTGGTTAGCCAATGTGGCTTCGATCACGAGGTCTTGGGTTTGATCCCTGGGTAGGGTCATGGAATAATTCTGTGCTTTTTCATTCTTCTATAAAATGTTCAATACATTCCAAGCCCGGAGTCTGGAAGTTGGTGGTGTTACACTCTCGTGCCTCGGAGAGCACGTTAAGCCGCCGGTCCCGATCACTATCATCAACATCTGATAGTAATCGTTAATAAATGAAACGTTATCACCTTAAGCCCACCAACGCATTGGAGCAGCGTGGTGGGTGTACGCTCCATATTCCCTCTCCTATAAGGATGGAGGCCTGGCCCTGTAGTGGGCCGTTAATAGGCTGATATTGATGATTAGACAATGATTATTGTTAGTAAATATAATATCAGAGATAATATCATACATAAAAATGTAACCAAATAAACTTCGTCTTTTTGCAAGTTTTAAACAAAATAAAACGCGTTTAGTTAGGTGTTCGTCATTTCTTTTACGCAGTTGGGTTTAAAAGTGTCTTAATAATGTAAACACAACATAGAATGCAACAGGAAGTGATACGTGCCTGTCGGCAATACTTAGCGGCCACTGTTTTATCAACAAGCGGTTGTATTACAATACAAATAGCGCATTATTTAATTTCGCATCATTAGATGTAAGCGGTATGTTCTAGTGCTGTTCGTAGTAATTTTTATGTTATTTTTTCAGTATTTGTTGGAGTTCCGCGATTAATACTGTTTCTGTTAATATCTGTACTAAATTTAATTAAAATCGGTTCAGTAGTGTAAGCGTGAATAACAAACAGGCAGAGTTACTTCCGCATTGATAATATTAGTATAGATTATTTACATTATTATAACACTAAGAAAAATGGAGATACAGGAGTACAAAGTCCTGTGCATTTGTCGACTTAGGACTTCAAAGGACATTGCCAAAAATTGTATGGAAGTGTACCCCAGGCTGCTCAGTAATGATATATATGTCATTAAATAGTGCATATTTTCTATTTACAGAAAAACAAAGTTGTATATAGCTATGCTGTCGCAGGAAAAAGTTATGTAGGTTGAAAAAGTTGACTTTCCATACTACGACGACGGTGACGTGATTTAGAACACAAAAGATCGATTATTTTTTTTATTTTTTTGATATTTTCAAGTGATTGCTATGAAACATTGGTAGTTGTTTAAAATTCATTGTGTATTTAAATAAAACAGTTAAATATGAGCATATGTTTGGGCAGCCTGGGGCAAATTTTGGCAATGTCCTTTACAATTTTATTGTGTTCTCGCGTGTCTGTCTTTATAGTAATACAAGCTAGCCCTTGACCGCACACACACTTGATGGTAAGTGTTTAACTTTTAGGATGTAAATCCACACCCCTTTCCGCTTCTGCTTAACATCGTACCGGAACGCTAAATCGCTTGACAATACGTCTTTGCCGGCAGGGTGGTAACTAGCCACGGCTTACGCCTCCCACAAGGCGACCATTTGCATAATATACTATTATCTAAGCGCCGGGAGGATTCTTTTAGGGTCAAAGGAACTAGAACGCAAACCTGTAATTAAATAAAATTATTTAAAAAACGGCAACGTTATAAAAACATTGATATAAAAAGATTGTGAAAAAATCAGCGTGCGGATTCGTGTGTTATAAATAATTCAAAACATTATTCCTGGGTCACAGCCAAGATCAGGGGGGCTAATTCAGTCAGAGGTGAATATCTTCAGTCTTCGTTAGATAATGGAAAGTGTTCTTACAGGGATTAAGGCCTCTTCATGAGAGAGAGAGAGAAACGACTTCCGTGGCGCAGTGGTATGCGCGCTGGATTCATAAGACGGAAGTCCTGGGTTCGATTCCTGGCGGGGCAGATTGAGATTTTTCTTAATTTGTCTTGGTCTGGCTGGTAGGAGGCTTTCGCCGTGGCTAGTTACCACCCTACCGACAAAGACGTACCGCCAAGCGATTTAGCGTTCCGGTACGATGTCATGTAGAAACCGAAATGGGTGTGAATTTCATCCTACTCCTAACAAATTAGCCCGCTTCCATCTTAGATTGCATCATCACTTAACATTAGGTGTGATAGCAGCCAAGAGCTAACTTGTAATCGATAAAAAACCACTTGTTTATATAGAATACATAAATCATTTTTTTTCTTCTAACATCAATAATAAGATTCTAAGCTCGGAGTCGTAACTTGGAGAGCACGTTACGGTCATTATCATCACCATAACTATGACGGTGATCATCATCTTCATTGTCAGACAGTTAACGGTTCTCTACAGGGCCAGGCCTCCCCTCTTATAGGAGAGGGGATATAGAACGTAGACACGCTGCTCGAATGCGGGTTCATTTACTAACGATCTCTATCAGATGTTAATGGTAGTGACCGGGACCAACGACTTAAAGTGCTCACCGAGACACGGGGGTGTATCGGCTTAAAATTAATAGAAAATTTCATAAAGAATGAAAAACTCGGAATTTTTTCATGACCCTCCCCTCGATTTGAACCCAGGACCAGATGGGCTAACCACTTGACCAACGACGTAAGACGGCAATCATTAACACTCAATGCCCAGCAACCCGAATACATTTCCTTTTTATGAAGGGAGGCTTGACTAGTAGCCGTAATAACAGACCGATATTGATGTTTGCTTTGCAAACAATAATGTGACCTATATCTGGTTTTAAAGTCCACATTTTGATAATCTATTCACATAAACAGCAGTCAGGATGACATCACCCGGCCATCGATCGACCAAGTAGGTATATTTGCAATATCGTGGATGCCTACTTACTTTATACTGTTGTTATTACGCTTCGAAAACATTATTTTATAACCGCAGAGACCTTGATAAATAGATGTGTCTGACCCGAGTATTAACAATATTTAAAGACATATTTATACAAAATTAACTGGCTCGTTGGGCTGGTTAGGTTAGCTTTGGATCTATGGTCCTGGGTTGGCTTTTAAAAAGCTTCTAAAAGTTCTCAGAAAGCCGCAGTTGACAAGTTGTAATCACTCCCGTGACGCCATTACGGGATTGATCCCAAAAAAATATGAAAAATCTGCTCCTTTGCTTGCGGAGAATTTGAGTGCTCAAGCAACAGGTGATCAGAGCTCCAATGTGAGGAACCTTCTCACAATACTCGCCGTTTCAAGGACTACTGCCTTCTGTATCCAACACTTGATCCAAACAGCCATGCGAAAGTTTCTTAAGATGTTGGTTGAAGTTTTTCGCAAAAGGACCATTAATTGAAATGACTATCGGAACGATTATATTCGTAGTTGACTATACGTTCCACAAGTAGTTTGATAATTTTTCGTTTTCGATTTCCAGCATCTGTTAATGATCGCTACAGAGTCACATCTATTAAGCTCGTTAACCCACTTTTGAGCAGCATGGTGGGTAAAAGTTTCAAATCCCCTCGAGCAGGCAGATGCCAGCTAATATAACTTGAAACACATTTCCATACGATCACAGGTAGATAGTTGCAGTTAAAGCAACAAGTACAGTTAGTGTAAATCAAATAGAATAATAAACTGTATTTAAAATAATAATATTTTATATTTATTCAATCACTGAGTCACCATAACAATTTTTGTTTTTGTAACAAAATACGAATTTGTTATGTTGACCGATTGCTTAGTCTTGATCCTTTTGTGGAATGCCTACTTCGCTGAATTTGAAACGTTGTTTACTAGAAACGATAAGGAAATGCTTGCCTACTTAAAAAGTTGGCAACTTTTACGTAACTTATTATTCGTTATTGGGAATGCTAAGTAAGGAGTTTTTATTGATCATAAAATCGAAGGTACGAATTTATAGGGACCAGTCAATAACAGAACTTTACCATATTTTTGTTGATCTCTATATTATAAGATAGAAGTGAATGTATTAATTAAATAATCTGGATACAATGAACAATCATTATAATCTTCTAAATAAAGTTAAAATTACACTTTTTATCGACTACAAGTTGGCCCTTGACTGGTATCACAACTGATGTTAAGTGATGATGCATCTAAGATGGAAGCGAGTTAACTTGTTATTAGTAAGGTGAAATCCACACCGCTTTCGGTTTCCGCACGACACCGTAACGGAACGCTAAAATCGCTTGGCGGTACGTCTTTGTCGGTAGGGTGGTAACTAGCCACGGCGAAAGCCTCCCACCAGCAAAATATTGATGATTCAAAATAATCTTGAAAATATTACTAATAAAGATATTTTGATAGCATAATAATGGCAATACATTGATACTACACACACTACTACAGTACTACAGTACTACCACTAATGTAATATTTTTTACTGTGTATTATGCAATAAATGATTTATTTAGTTTAATTTGACTTATCTCAGAAAGTGACAACCCCGGGCTTCAATGAAATTCCCAATCTCATTTATCTTTTGTCTGTACTAAATGAGATACTTAATAGTTTCCAGTCACAAAAATCTTGGAAACTGTACCATACGTTCAATTTTTGCTTTTTTGGGCCTATTAGTATAGTTAGTTTATGATTTGACACCAATACTAACAGTTGTCTTTGTTATTCATTACATTATGAATATTATTTATAAGTACTTATAAATGGTACATTAAGGAGTAAATACATCGAAATAAAGTGGACCTAATGGTAATGGTTCTTAAGTTTCATTTTATTTTTCAATGACGAAACCCACTACTCAAATCCGATTTAAGCTTTTAAATAAGACTGTCAACATTATTATTAACATATTTACAGTATTAGTACAGACGGGTAAACGAATTTATCTTATCTGCCTACATGGTATTTGCCTTTCTTATGACTTTGCATTAGTCTGACGACGTCTGTGGTATGTTGGTAATTCTGGATATCAATTGCAAATATAGATCTTTCAAGGATAAATCAGTTGTTTTAGACAAAACTGCACTATATCTATGTAAGGGACATTTATTTATACTCTCTGCAGTCCAGTGGGATTGCAAGCTGAAACGGGTCCACGTTTTCCACCGGCATATGGCCGGGTGGCGTATATTTATAAAAAGATAAAAATATGTACACACAAGTTTTTTACTTCATTACGTTTATTAGTCGTTATTCATTAATTAATTACGACTCCGTGGCGCAGTGGTATACGCGGTGGATTTATAAGACGGAGGTTCAGGGTTCGATTCCTGGCGGGACAGATTGAGATTTTTCTTAATTTGTCTTGGTCTGGCTGGTGGGAGACTTTCGCCGTGGCTAGTTACCACCCTACCGACAAAGACGTACTGCCAAGCGATTTAGCGTTCCGTTACGATATCGTGTAGAAACCGAAAGGGGTGTGTGTGGATTTCGTCCTACTCCTAACAAGTTAGCCCGCTTCCATCTTAGATTGCATCATCACTTAACATCAGGTGTGATAGCAGTCAAGGGCCAACTTGTAGTCGATAAAAAAAAATTAATTCATTGTCAACCTATTAACGGCTCACTACAGGGCCAGGCTTCCATACTTATAGGAGAGAGGATATGGAGCGTACACCCAGCACTCTGCTCCAATGTGGGTTGGTGCGCTTAGGTTGATAATGTTTCATTTACGATCACTATCAGATGTTGATGATAGAGACCGAGACCGACGGCTCAACGTGCTGTCCGAGGCACAGGGTGTAACACCACCAACTTCCAGACTCCGGGCTTGGAATGTACTGAACATTTCGTAGAATGAAAAATTGGTTGTCTGTAAAGTCGGCTTACTGACGATAGTTGAACGTGACAATGTCTAAGAAAATATTGGTGGAATGGTAGCATTTAATTGGTTATTAAAATTTTTAATTTAAGTATATTTTTATAAATATTAATTTAAATTAATAAAATAATTGATTTTGATTTTATAAATTTATAATAAATATAATAAGAAATCTTTCTAAACAAATTTGCTTTATTTACTCTGAGTAATACGAAACGACAATGTCAGTATATGTTTGACTATTTTGACAATGACATAGATTGTCAAGTAGTCAAAAATTAGTAAAACTTGTGAGATTTATGATTTTTTTACCAATTCTGAGATACCTAAATATATATTAATTTATTAATATATTAATTATTAATTTAAAATTAATATATTTAATAATTATATAACGCAAAGGCCGATTGCGCTTCTTTGTCACTCGTTCCGCGCTCTCGCTTGTCATGAGTCATGTTTTTTCGTGCGTGCAGCCGGCTCTATCGAATTATAAGACGTTGTCACGTCAAAAAGTTCTGAATTATTCCGTGAAACGACCCAGGAATCGAACCCAGGACCTCATGATCGAAGCCACATAGGCTAAACACTAGACCAACAAGGCAGCCATTCCGTTATTCGTCGTTATTAAAATATAAGGATTATGGAAGTGAGGAAGTTTATTCGATTCAGTCTGCGCGCCTCTCTACTAAATCCATTTACGGCGGAATTGCTTCTCGTATCGGAGCTTTTAGCCGTATTCAAGCCTAGCCGTTACATTCTACTGTAATATTATTCGATAGCTAGCGGACGCCTGCGGTTTTAACCGCGCAGTTCCTGTTTCCGTTGAATATCAGGATAAAAGTAAGCCTGTGTCACTAAAAAGTCTAGTATCTGATCACCAGACTTTTTAGTGACACATAAACAAATTTAACAATTCAACTGCTAGTTTCAAAGATTAGCTAGACAGCCAAACAGACAGACAAAAATTAAGAAAAAAAAATAAATTATTTTGTTATTTGTGGATATATTTTTGAAAATATAAAAATAATATAAAAGTATCGTGAATATTTATTAAAAACAGTCCGCAATTTTTTTATTAAAAACGAGCTGATGCCGCCGACTTCGACTGCGTTAATTTAGAATTTTCAGTATACCGTAAGAATTCTGGGACAAAAGACAATTCTTGTGTTACGTCGGGAATAATCTATATATGTTTCAAATTCCTGCCAAAACGAGGTTGCACCGGACATCCCGTGATAGTATTTTTTTTTCCATTTACCGTTCATTCAAGTGGTTCAGGCAAGTGATGTTTATCATTATATTTTGCGAAGTTAACAACAATACAGATAACAATAATCGCACCTACACTTTCCTTTGTTTCCACGTTTCCGTGACTAATCGAGTAATCGACAACGATCGCAACTCGAGACATATTGTTATAATGGATTCGCAGACGACCTTCGTGAAGTATCTACGCATTCGATGTTATCTTAACGTTGCTTTTCTTTCAGGCTTAGGTACTAGTGTGTTATGAATGAAAGAATAATATTTGATTTAATTATAATATTATTATTGTGTTTTACAAATTACACCCAACTTAATATTACTTGTTTTATAAAGGACTAGCGCCCTGCAAACCCCTTGTGGGTGGAATTTCGTAAAATCCGTTCTTAGCTGACGTCTACCCGGCGAAAGGAATATTCCTACCAAATTTAAATCGCCTTATGGCTCCAGAGATATCGTGATGAGTCAATATAGTAATATATTATAGGTGGGAATCTCTTATATATATATGGATGACTGAAACTTATGTGTTAATATACCTTAAGGCTAGCTTATTTTACCCTATTTGATTCCCCATTATTATATACATATAAAATCTTGAACTAACAACTGATTTTTGTCTGCGATTTTATATATTTTAATTGTGTATAACAATCTTTTGAACATTACAGTACATAATAAAACACATATTCAAAAGTGCTTAGAATTATTTTAAGCAATCGATTGTTTGCTCTATTTTAAAAGCTTTAAGCAAATATCCTTGGCGTAAAGTTTTCAACAAATTACTTTTTATTTTTTAAATTACAAATTACTTACATATAAAAACTTTATTCCATCGAGTGTACGTATGTAGGTACCTAATCCTCAAATATTATGATGGAATAAAATATTTGAAATGTGACCTTTTTGTGCAAGGATGTTTATTTATGGTATTTATATAGTATGAAAAACTTATCACAATTTCACTTTCATTATTTTCTTGTTCATGATAATAATGAACGACTCTCACGATTAAGTGTATTAGTATTGTCAGTGGAATATAACGTTGAGTATCAAATTTGTTTATGCGCTGTATTATTTTTGTCTATTGCCTATTATACTTACAAGTGAAACCTTTCCATTTTCAAGTATCAAGACGCGTGTATTCTAAGTACATATTTGAAACACTCGAAAAATTTATTTGCAGCAAATTACTGTCGAAAACGTTCAAAACAGATAGAAATTTTAATATTCTTATGGTTTTAGGACGTAGTTCCCTTTCTAGAGATCTGTTGATACGCATGCATGCGTAGTGGATTTATAAGACGGAGGTCATGGGTTTGATTCCCGGCTCGACTGATTAAGATTTTTGTGGCTGGTGGGAGGCTTCGACTGTGGCTAGTTACCTCCCTACCGTCAAAGACGTACCGCTAAGCTATTCAGCATTCCGGTCCGATATCGTGTAGAAACCTAAAGGGGTGTATACTTCATCCTACTCCTAACAAGTTAGCCCGCCTCCATCTTAGATTGCATCATCACTTAACATTAGGTGTGATAGCAGTCAAGAGCCAACTTGTAGATAAAAAAAATCCAGGGAATCTGCGTCTATAAAAAATTCAAGCTGCATCGGTTTGTCAGTGGTTTGTCAGTTTGACGGCCGAGTGGCGCAGTGGGTAGTGACCCTGCTTCTGCGTCCTAGGTCGTGGGTTCGATTCCCACAACTGGAAAATGTTTGTGTGATGAGCATGGATGTTTTCCAGTGTCTGGGTGTTTATCTATTTATTATAAGTATTTATGTATAATGTATATAAAAATATTCATCAGTTATCATAGTATAACACAAGCTACCCATAACACAAGCTACCTAAGCTTACTTTGGGGCTATATAGCGATGTGTGTAATTGTCCTACAATATTTATTTATTTATTTATATTTAAGTATGTTTATTTATATTTAAGTATGTTTGTTTGTTTTATAGTATTTACAGTAGGTAGGTACGGCTTAAAGGAGTACCTAACTAACACAAACTTTCGTTAGTTATGAATACGAGTAGGTAAGTATATCGATAAGGTTGGCTTTAATATACATACTTGTAATATGATTTCGACCATCTATTTTTGTATTGAAGTACACTTGGGTATCACGCTTTAGTGCATTGATCCTAAGTAAACATTGCGAATGTTTTCCTTGTAAATAACGAACTCAAAGATTATTTAATAATTTTGCACATAATATATTTTTTCGGATAACATTTTTGGACATGTGTGTGGGTAGGTACTAATTTTTTTCTATATCTCAAGGGTATTTAAAGTCAAACAAAATATGCGAAACAAACGTACTAAAATAAGAATCTCTTTAATTCTAACGAAATAATAAAACATGAGAAATATGCATATAAATAATGAAAATTCTATTAATAAAAATAAGTAATAAAGCCTCATAGAAGGTTATGGTTGTCGATGTAATAATAGAATTACACCGACAGCCATGCCCTTTAGACCAAAATACAACAATGCTGCTTGGTACTGTATGTTTTGCAGAAATAAACTAGTACTTCCCCAGACGAGTGTACTCGCAAAAGCTCTACTACTCTGTGGGGCAAGTGCGAGTTTTTCACCGAGCGATTTCGTAAAAACGTACTCATTCGTAACATCAAATTGTATAGAATAAAAAAGCGTTTACTCTCACTATAACTAGATGGCGCTGCTAAAATTCCATATAAAATTTGCGTTTACTGTTTTCGATATCGACGCGGTAAAATCGTACACTAGACACACTGAAGTCGTGAGAATCTGCTAGTATTAGTAGACAATAGACAATTTATTTTTATTCGATGACAAGTAGACCCTTGACTGCGACCTCACTTGATATTAAGTGAGTATGCAGTTTTAAGATGGTAGCGGGCTTTATCTAACCATTCCTCCAAAATAAAGTTTCTACGCGGCGTCATACCGGAACGCTAAATCTGTTACCATTACGTTCTTCCCGCTAGGGTGCTAAGTAGCCATGACTAAAGCCTACCACCAAACATAGACCTTTTCTTAGGTGGGGAAATTCTGGATACCCACTCGTCGTTATATCGGACTTTTACCGACTAAAATCCCATGAGTTTCCAACGCGTAGCCTGAGGCCTGTGTCACGGGAACAATTCGACACATAATCGCATCCCGGCTACACCATCAAACTGAGAATTGGACCCAGAACCTCTCTGTTGCAAGCCAATAATGTACATTACAAACTGCTCCAAAACCAAGACCTCCCGAATTTTTTGGGGAAAAATTATTTGGAAATGCCTCTATTGGTAATCCGTCAAAATAAAAAGAACATTTTGATATTACAAGACTACGTATACCTTGGCTCTATGTCACGACCCGTTGCCTTCATAAAAGCAATTTGTTTCCATAAGCGGATAAGTAATCTTGTTGAGATATTATATTCGCAAATTGCGCTAAATTCTTATACGTGTTCGTGCAAAGGTCGAGCCTTCGCTCTTGCAGCTTCCGGAAGCTTTATTATTTGTTCCTTGTTTGTATTATGACAAGGACTGATTTTATTTTTCCTTTAGAAAATGCACTCTGTAAGATTAGAGTACAAAATACAAATAGGTTTCTAGAGTTTGACTACTGAAAATATTGACTGAAATCGCTCGGTAAATTTTAAAGAAATTCGGAGGGTATTCGCAAAATTAAAGTCCAAATATTGGAATAACTCAGTTTGATATTTATAATATTTTTATATAGGTTATCAAACATACAGTCGACTCTCAATAAGACAAACCTGCGATAATTCGAACCTCTCTATAATTTCAAATTAATATAATTCGGTCAAAGTTATCTCGAGTTCCATAAAAAAGCTCTTTATATATCGTTCTAAATATCGGAATATCGAAAAGTTTCGTTTAAGTATAAAATACCTATGTAGATTCTTAATTTATGGCTAATTACGAATTGGTATCCATTGGATACAAATTGTCCTAATATAATTTCGTTAGCAACAAAAGTTTAAAGCAACGTGCGATGTTCACGCTTGCCCAGTTTTTGCACATGTGCAACCTGTCTGGCTTTAACATCAAGGTTCACTGAACTTGTGACAAACTATTGACGGCACGCTGAATTATGTACAAGAAATACTTATACGAGTGGTAATATTTAACTAACAATTTAAACCTCCTTGGTTCAGTGGGTGACCTATATAGCTTGACATCCCTGGGTGTTCGATTCGAAATCTGCAATGCTATTCTGTAACAAAGCTCGACATTGTGTGAGAGAGAGATCGACAGTAACTGCAGCAGCATTTGAAATTATTACAAACTTTAAATTAAACTGTTTATACATTTATGTACTTATTTAACACTATCACGCTTTAAACCATTATATTTCTTTGTTCCCAGTGGTGTACTGTGACTACAGCGGGTCGGGGCGTGCTCTGCAGTGGATAGAGGACTACGTAGCGCACGGCGTGCTCCCCGCGCACGCCACGCGATGCACAGCGCTCTCCATCACTTCAGGACAGAGTGAAATATATAGGTGTGTGCTAAACATTTGATTTTTTTTATAACGACGTGCTCTAGAGGATGTATAGTACTCGATACGATGTACCGCGCACTCAGAGCAGAGTGAGATATATCAGTATGTATTACTAAACACTTTAATGAATCTTTAGTTAGTCGGGATGTGCTTTGCAGTGGGTAGACTACCTGGCGTACAGCGGCTTGCCGGAGTAAGCGATGCTATGCATTGCTCACTATAATATCATACCGAGAGAGGATGTGTTTTATGGGTACCTACTACTAATACTTCAGCCTGAACCTTTGGTTTTTGGGACGTGCTCTGCAGTGGGTAGAAGATGTACGTGGTGCATGGCGAGCTACCTGCGCAAGCGCAAAAGAGGTCAATGTCGCCCCGTTAAGACCTTATTAACTTTAAAACGTTTAACGACTTTAACATATGTGTGAAAACCTGTATAAAAAATTACAAGTATCAAATAGCTTATAGCCACAAATCATAATCAAGCGCTTATAGATATAATTAATTCAAAATATGTTTGTTCTTTCCAAAGGTCAGAATCAAAAGAGATAATCCGCAAATCGGTCGGCGCGAGTGAGGACGATGCGGTGGTGCTTGGAGCGTCTTTGAGCCGCTTCCTGAGAGCGTTGCGTCCTCAGAGAGTGGCTCTGTTTGTGTCCTCCAGGGAGACTGACGGACAGTTGGCGCCGTGGAGGGAGTGTGATGCTGAGGTGAGTCGTAATGTCTTTGAGCCGCTTCCTGAGAGCGTTGCGTCCTCAGAGAGTGGCTCTGTTTGTGTCCTCCAGGGAGACTGACGGACAGTTGGCGCCGTGGAGGGAGTGTGATGCTGAGGTGAGTCGTAATGTCCTGAGAGCGTTGCGTCCTCAGAGAGTGGCTCTGTTTGTGTCCTCCAGGGAGACTGACGGACAGTTGGCGCCGTGGAGGGAGTGTGATGCCGCTTCCTGAGAGCGTTGCGTCCTCAGAGAGTGGCTCTGTTTGTGTCCTCCAGGGAGACTGACGGACAGTTGGCGCCGTGGAGGGAGTGTGATGCTGAGGTGAGTCGTAATGTCTTTGAGCCGCTTCCTGAGAGCGTTGCGTCCTCAGAGAGTGGCTCTGTTTGTGTCCTCCAGGGAGACTGACGGACAGTTGGCGCCGTGGAGGGAGTGTGATGCTGAGGTGAGTCGTAATGTCTTTGAGCCGCTTCCTGAGAGCGTTGCGTCCTCAGAGAGTGGCTCTGTTTGTGTCCTCCAGGGAGACGGACGGACAGTTGGCGCCGTGGAGGGAGTGTGATGCTGAGGTGAGTCGTAATGTCTTTGAGCCGCTTCCTGAGAGCGTTGCGTCCTCAGAGAGTGGCTCTGTTTGTGTCCTCCAGGGAGACTGACGGACAGTTGGCGCCGTGGAGGGAGTGTGATGCTGAGGTGAGTCGTAATGTCTTTGAGCCGCTTCCTGAGAGCGTTGCGTCCTCAGAGAGTGGCTCTGTTTGTGTCCTCCAGGGAGACGGACGGACAGTTGGCGCCGTGGAGGGAGTGTGATGCTGAGGTGAGTTGTAATGTCTTTGAGCCGCTTGCGTATATGCGGTATTGCGTTCTTAAAAATGGGGTTTGTAGATTTTTTAGTAATTTGATAATAATAATAATTGACGAAAATATCGGTGAACATACATAAAAAACATTCATGTAGCTCAGGGGTTCCCAAACTTATTTTGTCTACTAGTACTAGCCACTTTGAGAAAAAAATATTTTTAGCGCCCCCATTTCTTTTTCACCTACTGAAAAACCATAACTTCAAATTAAATTAATTAATTATTGTGAGTTACAAAGTAAATTAAAGTAACTAAATGACGCAATCAGTTTTTACTTTTTAGTTGATGTTCACAAGTTATACTTTAGAGTCGATAGCTCATGCAGTCGTTGTCTAAGATGCCTCCTGGCTAAATGCTAAAATCCTAGCTAAAAGCTCCCACTCTACACAACGCCCCCATTTCTTTCTGGGTCTCTTACCGCCCCCCTTTAAGCCCGCAGCGCCCACAGAGGGGCGTATTCACCCACTTTGGGAAAGGCTGATGTAGCTGAATATAGTCTTGCCCTTTTTGGAAGTTGGTTAAGTTACAAACCTCTTCGAAATTTCTTCCAAAATTATAAATAGGAACTAGCTTATCTTGAGAAAGAATACAATAAGGAACTTAAGTTAACTTATATATTACTAGCTTTTGCCCGCGACTTCGTCCGCGTCGAATTAGTTATTACGGCAGCCTAATTTTTCTAAGCTTTGAATGTCATATTTATTAATGTCTAATCAACTGCCTAAGAAATAGGTCTTAAGCTTTCAAAATGACGACACTTTCATGCAACATTTCACCCCCCCTTTAACCCCTTACAAGCCTTTTTTCGCAATTAAAAGCAGCCTATGTCCTTTTTCAGGCTCTAGACTTACTGTGTACCAAATTTCATTTAAATCGGTTCAGTAGTTGTAGAGTGAAAGCAAGACAGACAGACAGAGCTACTTTCGCATTTATAATATTAGTTAGGATAAGTAATCATGCCAACGTGAAATCTTAGCAATAATACGGGCCGCATTTTTACGTTAGATAGCCAGGCTAATCCTGTGGACAAAAAACAAGCCAGCCCTTCTGTCACCAGTTGAGCTTCTGTAAAATTAGCTTTCTATTTTTAAAAAACCTAAAGACTATACCTTTAATTCTAAAAGTTTAAATGAGACGTAATAAAAAGTATCACTGTCACGCCGCTCGTGTTAACAATCCATTTCCAATATCAGTAACGTCATGTTGCTCGTTCTTCTACAGCGATAAAAACCTTATGATTATTAGTAACTAAGGGTGCGAGTTCGTAGCCGACAACAGTACCAGACAACGTGTCGCCAGAACACTATTGTTTTCTATGCATTTCTTTGAAATACAGGTGTCGCTTGCCGCATTCATCCAGTGGTTATCTTATGTGGTTTCAGATCACAAAATCCTGGGTTTGAACCCTGGGTCGAGCTATGGAATTAATACTGGGTTTTCCTTTCATCCAAGAAATTCTCAATCGGATTTTTGTGGTGTTTACACTTGTGTTTTTTTTATCGACTACAAGTTGGCCCTTGACTGCTATTACACCTGATGTTAAGTGATGATACAGTCTAAGATGGAAGCGGGCTAACTTGTTAGGAGTGGGACGAAAATCCACACCCCTTTCGGTTTCTACACGACATCGTATCGGAACGCTAAATTGCTTGGCGATACATCTTTGTCGGTAGGGTGGTAAGTAGCCACGACGAAAGCCTCCCACCAGCGAGACAAAGACAAATTAAGAAAAATCTCAATCTGTTCCGCCGGGAATCGAACCCAGGACCTCAGTCTTATAAATCCACCGCGCATACGCGCCACGGAGGTTTTCAAAAGTACGTAGTACGTTAAGTAGTCAGTATCGGCCAATGTCATCTATATCTGATAGTGCTCATTGAATAATCAAAAATATTATAACCCCAAAGCCCACCAACCCGCATCAAAGCAGTATAGTGGGTATATAATAGATATAAGGAGCGGTGCCTTTAATAGGCTGATAATAAATTCGCTAGCCACCGAATGTATTTCATAGAAATATATAGAAACTAATAGTGCCGCAACATGTCGTCTACAGCTGCTGTCGTCAGCAGTCGGCTACGAACTTTCACCCTAAAGTCTCAATAAAGGTATGAAACAGCCTTGGCTGTGTCATATACGTGACCTACGCTACGCAGTTACGGCAGTCCTTACTGATAACGTATGAAAAACTGCGTTTCAGTTACGTGTAGTTTTACGTTTGTTGTGAAATCTTTTTATTACTATGCGCTTGACCACGAATTGGTCGAATGGTTTTGGCGTCTATAGTTCGTTATCCACCTATTTATACCACTGCTGCTGCTGAAAATTAATCATATTTAAAAAAATATATATGGGTTTTTGTTTATATATTTAAAAAAAAGTGATTGGCACAAGTAGAGATGACTACCAAATTTTAAAAACATTCTAAAAAGAAATTCCTATTCCGAATTCGCAGTCAGGAATTGTTGGTGTTTACCGCCTTGCCTCGGTGAGCAAGTTGAGCCATCGTTATAGTACAACTAATAAATTAATAAACTTTCGTTATAGTACAACTCTCAGTAGGCAGAAATGGCGCATTTCCCATTCACCAAACATGGCTTATTGATGGCCAATAATCACAATTTAAGCATTATTTTAAAACCATTGCATAATTAAGGTTTACGTTAAAAATATTACATTGAAATAAATCAAGGAAGTTTTTTGAATAACAGGCGTTCTAAAACGCAATTTCTTTCTTCACATTCCACGATTGCGAATCCTTGACGTGTGGCATTTATTCGTTTTTTGGATCGGCAATGAGGTCATTTCTATTAAAAGTATACCTACCAATTAAAATAGTTTTATTTTTATTTATACTCAAAGTCATATACAACACGATTTGATTTGATTTAAGTAAGAAATAATTATTGAAAAACATTTACTGGACATACCAGCAATTTTTGTTGTTTTTGACGTGACAACGTCTTATAATTCGATAGAGCCGGCTGCACGCACGGAAAAACATGACTCATGCGGCGTTACCTCGCTTTGAGGCGTTCCATGTAAGGCTTGAAGTGCAAGCGAGAGCGCGGAACGAGCGACAAAGAAGCACAATCGGCCTTTGCGTTCGGCAGCGTTCGACATCCGTCTATAAAATATAATTATTAAATATATTAATTTTAAATTAAAAATTAATATATTTATAAATTAATATATTTATTATAAATTTAAAATATAAATTTATAAAATCAAAATCAATCATTTTATTAATTTAAATTAAAATTTATAAAAATATACTTAAATTAAAAATTTTAATAACCAATTAAATGCTACCATTCCATCAGTATTTTCTTAAGACATTGTCACGTTCAACTATCGTCAGTAAACCGACTTTACAGACAACCAACTTTTATTAATTACAAGTTAGTAATCCCCTCTCCTATAAGGAGGGAGGCCTGGCCATGTAGTGGGCCGTTCATAGGCTGATAATGATGATGATGACAAGTTAGTACTTGACTGCAAAATCTCCTGCAAGTGATGGTGCAGTCTAAGATGTAACAGGCTATCAACCAGCTTGTCAATTCACAGACATTTTTCGGTTTCTACGAAAAACCGTACAAGAACGCTAAATCTTTGTCTTTGCCGATAGGGTGGTATGCTTCTCACCAGCCAGGACTGCACCAATTAAGATAATGAATAGGTCCAGTCGGGAATTGAACCCAGAACCTCTGTCTTACAAATCCAACGCGCTTACCGTCGCGAAGGAAAAGGCTCATTAATCTTGGCTGGCTATTCACACTCATATTCGATTAAAGCATGACGTAAGTTTATACTTAGCATCTCGTCTTACCATTCTTATCGATCACTTTAGCCAGTACTGTTTGTTTGGAAGGTTGTTCACCTCCAACAATGCCGCTGAGCAATGTATTCCAAATTGCGATACTATTTTTAGTTCGTCAGCAATTGCTTGCTTCTTAGTAATCGATACAATTGCGTACCAATGCTAAATAGTTATACGTTGGCGTGTTTTGCAAGATCAATAGTATAGAACATTTTAGGACAAAATTTTTTTGTTACCGACGAAAAATAACGGAGGAGATTCTCAATTCGACGCGTATATTTTTTACAGAGTTGTCCGATTTTGATAATTCTTTTTTTTGTTAGAAAGGGCACACTTCCAAGATTGTCCCATTGTCATTATTTTAGAATCTGATTATGATATCCTGGGAAAATTGAAGGAAATCTTCAAATTTTATAGGCACACTTGCAGCGATTTCGGTTTTTAGTATCGGTAGCTTTTTAGCTACAAGTGCCGTATAATATAATATAACAGAATAGTACGGGTACGTTGCGTGGCGATAAATCACTAAAAAGTAAGAAATCAAAATTTTTAACAAAAAATAGAACCGATTCAAAACGCACTAAAAAGTAAAAAATTACTGTATCGTTTAGTTGCTTTAATTTACTTAAGCATATCTAGGAGTCTGTGCCAGCCAAGGTTTTTACTTTAAGGACATTACCTAGAAACCACAAACTGCTTTACCACGTTAAATAAATGTTCCTTAAACTTGGCTGGCACCGACTTCATAGATATGCTAAAAAATTTTATACATTAAATATATCTAGGTATCGACAAGGTGCCGTTTTAATAGTTCAATGTCACTCAATGTAGTCAGAATACCCGCCTATTACATTAAGTATATGTGCAAATATGTGACCAACCGAAACAATGCGTGCACACCACAGAATATCAATTCATTTTATCATTACAGATAATCAAAATCCCGGAAACGAAGGAAGGGTTCATCGACCTCAACAACCTGGAATTGAAACTTCAAGAGAACACAGGCACTGGGAAGCGAATGATAGGATTCTTTCCAGCTGCGTCGAAGTTGACAGGAGTATTGGCTGATGATGTGGCTACTACATTACTGTTACATCAATATGGAGCCTGGTCTTTCTGGGACTACACCTTAGTAGCACCCACTGCTGCTGTGGACATGAATCCTACCTTCTTGGGTGTTGAGGATGAGATGGTGAAGAAAGATGCTCTGTTCTTCAATTGTGAGAAGTTTGTTGGCGGTGTCCAGGGTCCGTATGTTGCTGTGGTGAAGAAGGATGTATTCAAGAATTCGTCTTTATATTCTGATGATGTAGAGGTGAGGGTAACATGGTAGTTATTACAATATTATGTATCAATTATTATTCTTCTATAAAGATCAACTGCTTCATTTTTCAATGATTAGTCATTGCATTTTAAGATCATGAGGAGAAGATTCTGAGTATGAATCCTAGGTCGAATTATTGAATATTGAGCTTTTCCTACATTCAAGTTTTCCCAATAAGTGCCTGCACTTGAGAAGTCCACCCATTAGTGTCCAAAATTGTCATCCTCTTTATTAGCTTGTAGAGCACTCTAAGCTCGCCAAACTACATTTGAACAGCATGGATTTAAGCTCTCAATACCTGTTTCTATAGCAGAGAGGTCTGGCTCTGTAGTGTAAACCATCTTAATAATATCAGGCGATAATAAAAAAAATATTTTTGGCCAGAATTATATAATTATATAATATAATTAATTTAGATAGGAAGTTAACTGAAATAATCAGTTAACTAGTTCACTTCCTGATGAGTGCACTGCTAATTTTAATTTACGCGATATATATCGGAAATAATTTCCCTCGTGGAATGTCATATGGAATAGGATATTATGTAATAGTTTGAGAGCGGGTGATGGCCAGACCTTCGTGATTTTATAAAAGCTAAAAGTTTGTCAGTCCTCCTTAAATAAATATAGTTAGGCAAAAAGTGTATAATGGATTTAATTGAAGTTTGTTCGCAATGCAGGTACTGGCAGAGAGGATAGAGGAGCACAGATGCACCGAGGCAGTCAGGGCCGCTATTGTCATGCAGCTGCGCGACGCGATCGGTGTGCAGAACATAGCAGAGAAACAAGACCACATCACTAGGTAAGACTTATTACTGCGATATATAGAGTCACCACACTATTTACTCTAAAACATAAATTTTAAAACCTGACTAAGTTATCTAAAAGGACGAAAGGGTAAAAAATACAAATATAAATCCAGAAATGCATAGGTACAAAAATGGCGGTTGATTATGTGTGTGCCAGGAGCACCTCTATTATTTATTAAATTAAACAATTTTTTTTTTATCGACTACAAGTTGACCCTTGACTGCTATCACACCTGATGTTAAGTGATGATGCAGTCTAAGATGGAAGCGGGCTAACTTGTTAGGAGTAGGATGAAATCCACACCCCTATCGATTTCTACACGACATCGTACCGGAACGCTAAATCGTTTGGCGGTATGTCTTTGTCGGTAGGGTGGTAATTAGCCACGGCGAAAGCCTCCCACCAGCCAGACCAAGACAAATTAAGAAAAATCTCAATCTGCCCCGCCGGGAATTGAACCCAGGACCTCCGTCTTATAAATCCACCGCGCATACCACTGCGCCACGGAGGTCGTCAAATTATATGATCATAAAAGCATGTCGCCCCATCCAAAGTAAACGTGTATACACAATTTCAGCTCAATCGGTTAAAGGTATCTACTTCAGAATTGAGCCCAAAGATTCCACCCGAATGTTCATACTTACAATGCGAGTTAAATAAAAGCTTTTAATAATAATGCAAGAGCATTGACTGAAAATGGTGCTAAACTAACTGATTCACTAACAAACTACATGTAAACAATTCATACAAATATACTATTAAAATTAACATAACATATTGTAATGGATTTACGAATTGCAAATATTGATTTTGTAGAAGATGAAATTATTTGAACACCAAACGATAATACCAAAATAAATAATTACGAAACATTACGTATACTCGTATATGTGGGTGTAATGATATGGCTGAGTGATTGAAAGGTTGTTTGCCTTTAGGATTCGAGAAGATTATTTTGAAGTTTACATTAAATATGGCTGCGCAAATTGCGAATTCATATAGCTGTGCTATTATAAAACTGTAAAGACCTGTCTCTATTGGAAGTATTTATTTAGAATTCTATCACCTTTATGGATCATCAATAACGCTGCTCTTTCACGTCCAACAATTGGTTGTATATTTGTATGAAAAATTGAACGTACTGATTGCAATAGACCAATGAATACATCCTACCAAAAGTTGGTCTTAAATAAAATTTCGGTGGAAAAGTCAGTCTAAGTATTGCTCAAATGTCGTCTCCAAATTTCATTTCTTACAAATCGTTATAAAAATGGAAGTAAATTATATAATACAAGCTTTTGCCCGCGACTTCGTCCGCGTGGAATTAGTTATTACGGCAGCCTAATTTTTCTGAGCTTAGAATGTCATATTTATTAATATCTAATTAACTGCCTAAGAAATAGGTCTTTAGCTTTCAAAATGACGATACTTTCATACAACTAGACTTACTGTGTACCAAATTTCATTTAAATCGGTTATTAGAGTGAAACATTTATAATATATTCTCTTGAGTCGTATTATCAAAAATCAATTTTGGCTTTATTTATTTTAGCTTTATTTATCGTTCACGTTTTCCTTCTATTTCTAAAAAAACTGAACTTTACTACATATTATACTCAAAGAAAGATATTACACATTAAAGAGAATTATAAGTTTCTTATATATGTGCCAAGTATCAAGAATAACGTAATAAAATCTCACTGAATAAGTTATTTGTTCTGTTTTATCTCCCCGTTGACCCTCGGAACGCATTAACATATTAGGTTATACGCCCACTGTGTGACGCACGAGGGTCAAGTCGCATAACGTGACTGTGTTACCATTACTAGTTACAACTTATGACTTTTGTCAATTATACGAGAAAATCCCGAGACAGTTAACAATTTTCAGTCATTGAGTTTTTGAACAACCTCGACTAATGTTATAGAGCTAGAAATTTTGCTTACACGTGTACTCGTTAAAATACTTACTTGCATTTCATGCATTAATGTTAACTTTTTTTTTATCTACTACAAGTTGGCCCTTGACTTCTATCTCACCTGATGTTAAGTGATGATGCAATCTAAGATGGAAGCGGGCTAACTTGTTTGGAGTAGGATGAAATCTACACCCATTTTGGTTTCTACACGACATTGTACCGGAACGCTAAATCGGTTGGCGGTACACTTTTGTCGGTAGGGTGGTAACTAGCCACGGCGTTAGCCTCCCACCAGCCAGACCAAGACAAATTAAGAAAATCTCAATCTGCCCCAACGGGAATCGAACCCAGGACCTCTATCTTATAAGTCCACTGCGCATACCACTGCACCACAGAGGCCGTCAAAACTGTTTTACACTTTAATTAATTGGTGGGCGACCAGCAGCCAGGACGTAAAATGTATTCAAATTCAAATTCATTTATTTAGCATACTTTACATGTCATGGGCCCTGTCAGGGCGTTGCTAATCCTAACTAATATTATAAATGCGAAAGTAACTCTGTCTGTCTTGCTTTCACTCTACAACTACTGAACCGATTTAAATGAAATTTGGTACACAGTAAGTCAAAGTATCAATTTCAAATTAATTTCTTTAGATATTATTAATATGACATGAAAAATTAGGCCCGTAACAGGGCGTTGCTAGTATTATATAAACTTAAGAAACTAATATTAATACATAGAACAAATTACAGTAAAATTACAATTAAATTAGATAAATATTAAAGTCTAAATATAAATATAAAATAATACTAATAATTTGTATTTGTAGTAATACATATCTACATGAAATATATTAAATTGTGACCTTTAGATATTTTATTGTGAGTGAAGAAGTGAGACGTCTATCAGTAACAATTTTTCTTGTTTATAGTTTGAAAAAATCTACAGGGTATGATGTAGTGTGCCATAAAATTTCTTCTTGAACGTTCCAGTGTCTAGGTCATATAAAATTATTATTATGAAAACAAAACACCCTACTGCTTAAAAGCAATGAACTGAAAAGAGAAAAACAAGGGTCACTATATCTACGAGTATATAAAATTCTAAATGCTTTATGGTGCTGCAGGTGGGGACAAACTTAGTTTTGGTAGATCATTCTGTCTTGCAGGTAGTATACAGGTAGGTTGAAAGAATCAGAGCTCTTGCCCAAATTGCTTTGATCAACCGATGGAAACAAGACCTTGAGTCTCCCATAGCTGGTAGCTGGACGGTGGAGGCGATTCGGCCGCACTTAGAGCAGTGGTTGAAACGCAGACATGGGTCATTGACGTTTCGCCTAGTGCAGGTACTTACGGGACATGGTTGTTTCGGCAAGTATCTGCACCGGATAGGACGGGAACTTACACCAGCATGCCAGCAATGTGGAGCTATAGAGGATACCGCAAATCACACGCTGGTAGAGTGCGCTGCTTGGGAGCCGCAGAGACAATCGTTGGCTGCCATTCTGGAGAGAAACGTTTCACTGCTGAACGTAGTGAATGCTATGATCAACAGCGAGACGTGTTGGGCGGCTGCAGTATCCTTCTGCGAGTCAGTGATTGCTCTAAAGGAGTCTGAAAGAGGGCGAGAGAAGCCGATCCAGATGCTCCTCACATACGGAGGCGTAGACAGGGCAGAAGGAGGCGCCGCTACGCGCACCTACTCCCACCGTAAATAAAGCCGGAAAGCGTCGGTACGTTATAGTATGAATGTCTCCCTCGATCCTGTGACGTACCATTTAATGACGCAGACAGACGACTTATTTATTTGATGTCCATATTGCTAAGATAAGAGAAAAAAATACACACACCCCCCTTTTTTCCTACATTTACAGCTGTCATTTTGAAAATTTATATAACCTATGTCACTACCACAATTTTTACAAATTCAACGACACCTCAATGTCAAAATCCATTTAGCCGTTTAGGCTGTAGCGCGTGCCGAAGAAATGGGCATACATACATACATACACTCGAAAAACAATACCCTCCTTCTGACGCAGTCGGGTAAAAAGCCTCTAAAATATACGATATACAAAATGTTCCACATTTACATCTCTATTGTACTTACACTACATGTGTAGGTATATACCCACTTTTGTTGTAAGCTAAATATCGCATGTCAAGGGAACATCCCTTTCAGTAGTTAATTAAGGCCAATAAATGACAGGAACTTGGAAGGAAGTTTGTTGGAAGCAATTGTAAGTTTCAGTACACCTGAGACCGTTCACAGTTTCCCCCCGTTTGATGGAGATGAGACACTTAAACAATTAGCCAAATTGATTGTTCCTTTTACCTAAAACGCAGTTTCCTTCAAGGTGTTATCGATTTTGTGTATTGGAACCGTTGCAATAGGTATACCTAACGTCGTTTTAGTTGCCAAATTAAATGAAGTTCATTTATTTAAAATTCAAATTGATTTATTTTTAGTAGGCAGAATTGGAAAAGTAAGTCTGTTTGTGTGTAGTGACTCTACCACCGGTTTGAAAAGCAAGAAACCCAGCAGAAACCCTTTTAATGAAAATTATTGTTACAATTTGTATTTTATCCTAACCTGTGTGAAGCAGAAAGCCGATTGCCTCCAAGAATCTTTGTCGTTAAAATAAATCTTTTATTCATTTTGCATTGTCAATTAAATAAATTATGTTTTGAAGTGAAAATTGTTTTTGAGCATGTTAAACACATTATGGGTGGATAAATGCACCTTTCTATACTAAAGCCAAACTCGATTAAGAATGCTTGTCAACAAACAAATTTAAAATGAAGGTAGAAAATGCAAAACATTTTATGCCTAATAAATTTAAAAATATGTTTCGTTATTTTAATAAATCTTATTTAAAAGATATTGAACATATTAATTAGTTTTAAGCTTACTAATCTAATTTATTGTCATGAATTCATCATTAACTAGTTAATTAAAAAAAATAGGTGTAAAATGACTAGTGATTTCTACCTACATTTTTAATTTGTTTGTTGACAACCATTCTAAATTGAATATGGCTTTAGTATAGCGTGATTGTGTGACACGATTAGGCGGGTTGGGCCATCAAATATTGAGATTTTCTTTTGTTTTAGTAGCTACTCTTAGTTTTTCTTATTAATATTAGGTGGCCTAATAAAAATAATGCATACCAATGCATGTTAAGCTGTCGGTTCCAATCATTATCAAAGATTGTTACATAGTCAACACCCTAAAATATTTGTAATCAAAATTTGTTTTTAACAAGCTTTCTTGAAACGTTAACTTTGATCGTTTTAAGTGACTCTACCATTGGCTTAAAAGTTTGATTTCTACTAACAGAAGCCGACTACAAGAAAGTAAGTATTCCTTTATTTTTAACCGAACTACGTTGAGCTTTAAATATTTTAAAGCTTTTCCCAAACGAGACTTCACTATGCGAATATGTACCATTTGCATTCCCGAACGTGAATTCACTTTGCATATGAACCTATAAAATTTGCAGTAGCTACTGCCAGTGATATCGAATCAATTAGTGAACTGCATCTACCCGTAAACTTGATCCGAGAGTGGGTCAGCGTAAATAGGTCACACTCAGCGGGTATTAACTTGACGAAAATAGTGCGTTGCCACGCTGACGACCAGTCGGCACGTGGCAAGCGAATAGTGCTATAGTATGTGTTTTTTGCCAGTGTTATCGAATCAATTAGTGAACTGCATCTACCCGTAAACCTGGTCCGAGAGTGGGTCAGCATAAATAGGTCACACTCAGCGGGTATTAACTTGACAAAAATAGTGCGTTGCCACGCTGACGACCAGCCGGCACGTGGCAAGCGAATAGTTACATGAGTAGATAAACGAAACAGAGGCAAAGCTTCATACTACCGCGCGAATCGGCTGCTCTACTACAAGTGACCACCAGCCACTTGTAGCGTACGCGGTGAGACTAAAAAAACCGCTTCACGCTGGCACAGTTAGTTGACAGTCTTAGGGCCAGCAAGTATTATATTGTGACAACCCTACCAAAATAGGTAACAATTTTGCACGTTCGAAGAAGTTGCGTCCCTGTTCCGTTTATCTACTCATGTGGAATAGTGCTACAATATATATTTTGCCAGTGTTATCGAATCAATTAGTGAACTGCATCTACCGTAAACCTGGTCCGAGAGTGGGTCAGCGTAAATAGGTCACACGCAGCGGGTATTAACTGGACGAAAATAGTGCGTTGCCACGCTGACGTCCAGCCGACACGTGGCGCCGAGCAAAATATATTGTTACGTGTATTTTGCACGCACGGTATCGACATTGAAACATTATAGTGCAATGTAGATTCGCCGTGGTTTTATTTAAAAAAGAAAAATAGCTGTGTTTTTTTAAATTCAAAGTCAAAGGTGCTTTGAAGCAATTTGCCTTTATCAGTACGAAATGTATCTATTAGTAATTTAGAGCGTACTCTCATATCACTATATTGGAAACTCTAGGAAGCACAAATAACTCAATACCTACTCAAGGTCGTGGATATAGATTCACAACTCCTTCACAAAATCTATGCAACAAAATAAAATAACTAAATTTTAATTATGCAAAAACTATTTTGAAGTGCTAATTTCAACGTGTTTCGTTTAAGAACGATTACTCTTACACTCCTGTAAGGATTTTATATAAGGATGTTTTATGACTCTATAACGTTACTTCTAATAAAAAAATGACCAGAACCCTAGATTCCAACATAACATTTAATATCAGCACGAATAAACACAATCTCAGAAACAAGCACAAAATAAATGTTAGTTATCCACGGACAAAAATATTTGGCAACAAAAATATATCATGTGAAGGTGCTCAGTTATACAACAATCTGCCAAACTCCTTAAAGAAGATAAATAGAATATACGCATTTAGGGTATCTCTTAAGTCCCATGTTTCTACAAAATGGGATAAAATATTATTTAACTATTGTATTTAAAATTTGCCAATAAAGCATGCTGTCTGCAAAATGACAATAATATGTTATCTCTATTTTAAGTGAACTGTACGTTCTTTGGAGAAATAAATATCTTTAAACCGTATGTTCCTTTCAAATTCATATCTATCTCTTCGTCCAACCCGTTATCATAGCTAGAGACTCAATCGTAATTCACACTGTCGGATTATAAAACATAGTTACAAAATAGCGCGACTGTATACATTGATCCCGGTTTTTTTCCCTAGTGACGTAAAGCAACCCGTTCTCGTAATCCAATCCAAGCGCAAACACGCGCGAAAATAACGCGTAACGCATTATATCAAGGCCGCGCATGTGTTTGTGCGATATATTTGCGAATGCTATATTTTCGCACGTGCTTCCTTCGCTAAATTGATGTAACAATAATATTTATATTCAGGAAAAATACTTTTCGTTGCACGTGTTTTTCAACTGAGTTATGATCTATGCTGTGTTATTATGACAGTTAAAAATCTTTCGCTACTCTAATAGAATAAAACGGTCTTTTTCCCATCATTCGTGCTCGTTAAAGCTTTTTGTGACAGACTTCGGCCGGGGAGTAGAACGTTTTGTAACGTTTATGTCATGTAAAGTGAGAAGGTACTATCGCCATTATTTCTACCGTCAAACAACATTGCAACGTTGATCGGAAGTATGTATATAGTTGCTTGTAGTATTGTAAAGTCACATTTTTTTTTAATGACTACAAGTTGGCCCTTGTCTACTATCACACCTGATGTTAAGTGATGATGCAATCTGAGATGGAATGGGCATTAATTGGTATTAAAATTTTTAATGAAAATACATTCTTATCAGTTTCAATTAATACACGAATTGTTCTGGAATGATAAATAGCTTAATTTTTTATTTAAAATTAATATATTTAATAGACGGATGTCGGACGCTGGGAACGCCTCGGCGAAAGCCTCCCACCAGCCTAGGCTTACACCCTTCCCACATGAGGCTTAATATCCGCGTCTCAGTTAGACTTGCACGCAGAACTAGTGTAAAAAATTGCCTTTTAGTTTGTGATGATGCTCATCCATTTCGGACAAAGGATCAGGCTGACAGTCCAACGCAGCATTGGTGCCAGTAATCTTGCTATCAATCCACGTGGGCATAATTTGCATAGTAATGAATCAGTGTGTCGATTCTTGAAAAGAACGTCAGTTTTGAAGTCGATGTACAACGGTTGCAAAGCGGAGGTAACAGAAATCGGTATTCTCCAATGACATTTTGCCATATTAGATTGACAGTCGAACTGTAGGTGGGACGATCGATGAGATGTAAGCGAGATGTTTGTACGATGTATTTTTTTAAGAATCTACATACAGGATAAGTTATCTTAAAATTCTCAATTCTTTTTTATTTTTAGATAATCTCCAAAATTGCATTGAATCAAAATTTACCATAGTTGCTCATTTTGCGATGTATTTATTGTAATTGTAATTATTCCAGCGAAATGTGTAAGCGAGATGTCCGTACGATATAATTTTTGAAGAATCTACATACAGGATAAATTATCTTAAAATTCTCAATTCTTTTTTATTTTTAGATAATCTGCAAAATTGCATTGAATCAAAATTTACCATAGTTGCTCATTTTGCGATGTATTTATTGTAATTGTAATTATTCCAGTGAGAACGGGATCTATGTGAATGTACACGCTAAGGACATCTAGCATTGTTATACACGGCGGTCCGCGTTAAAACATCCTACGCTAGAAAGCAAAATTCGGTCAAACACTCAATAATATGTCACATGTATTTTTTTCTAAAATGAGTCCATTGCTCCGATTCGAGTTTGTTAGCCGGAAAGCTACAAATCTTGTTGGTTCGACCCGTTTCCCCGATGTTTTATTGCGCAATTCTTTGATCTGCTGGTTTTGGGTACAGCAGTTGACCTAATAATTGCGATTTACTGCTAATAAAAACGTTCTATACTTGGTGACATGTATATCTAGATCAACTCTGGTTCCGAGAATTTGCCTACATTATCTTTTAGCTACTGTAATACCTACTTGGAAATGTTTCTCTATTTCGTAGTTGCATTTTTAGAGGTCTTGGAGAGTTAGGACGAAGGAACATGAGATCTGATGAATTTATTTTAGTACTATTATATTTGACTTGACAACAATTAATTGAACTCGTTTAAGCATTTGACCGAGTTGCGCAGTGGGTAGTGACCCTGCTTCTGCGTCCTAGGCTGTGGGTTCGATTCCCACATCTGGAAAATGGATGTTTTCCAGTGTCTGGGTATTTATCTATATTTTATAAGTATTTATATATATATAAAAATATTCATCACTTATCATAGTACCCATAACACAAGCTACTGACTCTTACTTTGGGGCTATATAGCGATGTGTGTAATTGTCCTATAATATTTATTTATTCACTTCAAAATCTAAATTTGTTTATTTCAAGTATGCACAGTTTACAAGCAATTCTGAAACGTCAAAGACTAATACTAATGACTCTACTACCGGCTCGGACAGCAGATTCCATTCACATTAAATAGAGTAGAAGAAATCACTTTCATGAAGTTTATCATGATTAAAGAATAATTGATTTATTTTACTATTTACTGATGATTTGCTGCGATAAAGCTGACAACGTCAACCACACATCATTCAAACAATTAATAAATGTCAAGTCAAGTACAGACTACACATAAATGGTGTATTTATTAACGTAGGAAGTAATTATATAATTATAAAAGTATTCTATCCGTATGTTGGCACCGACAAAAAGTGCCACCTGCCCTTATAAGTAGGAGGTCCCGCTGTCGATTCCCGATTGGATCAATTTAATTGGCACAGCGCCAGTTCTAACTGCATTTGGTTTGACTTTTCTTGTAGGTAATTTATCTCTTTTTTTATTAAAGTCGTTTGCATTTTCTAACTAGATAGTATGTATGTATGTACATCGTATCTAACAATAATTAGAGACAAATTGTAATTGAATACAATTAGTACGTTCTAAAGACTGAGACCCAACTCAGATTTCAAGCGAAGCGCCGCGTCAAACTTGTCAAGTACAATTTAAATATGCATCTCTATTTTCAAATCGCTAAGGTAAATAGATGTTATTATTCAAATATTGAAAATACAAAAATGGTGCGCGTCTATGATGGATTCCATTTTAGTATAATACAACTTTCTTTGTATTTTAGTGTTGGGAAAATAGAGATGAATTCGCCATAGGCACACTTCGTTTCTGTCTTTGGCGCCTCTACGCCAGTCTGAGTTAAAACTTAGACCTCGAAATACAGTTATAGTGAATTAATTTGATTTAATTGAGACAGGATTATTTTTTTTTTTGCTTTTATTTCTTTTGACAATTCAATAATTTAAATTATAATAGTTAGGCCTTCGATTTCTATGACATTCATTGAGTTTATATGCTTGTGAGAGAGAAGTTTTTGTGCAAGGATTATTCTACTTTTCGTTTTTTTTTTAATTTTTCATATTTGATGGAACACGGAACGTCCCACTTAACGTTAAGGTATTAAGATTGTAAATTAAAAATGTATTTTATATATCATAGGCCTTGCTGCATTATATATTGGTCGCAGGTTACTGCCCATTCATTATTTAGTTAATAAGTGTGTACTTCCCGCTTTTCCTGGGAATTATAATTAAATCATTATAAAAGGCTGTTAACGATGATGATGTGTAAATGTAACATCTTCTTGTTAAAGTTTGACGATTAATTCAAGGTCGATATATTATTTAGTAGGTTTTAAGGTTACATGTAACCATAAAATTAGGATATAAACATTTATTTAAAGCTGTAAACTGAAATACGACTATTGGAAGCGGTCCATATCCATTTAAAGCTTATAATACTACATAATAAACTATAATTACCCCAGTCGATTTAATGACTACAAATGATATTAACTGCCTCATTGATCTGTGGTTAGCCTATTTTTCGATAACGAGGAGCTAGGTTCGAATCCTGAGTTAACTAATTATTATCATAATGTCCAAACGTTTTGACGACCTCCGTGTTTTGACGACGTAGCATACGCGGTAGATTTATTAGACAGAGGTCCTGGGTTCGATTCCCGGCGAGGCAGATTGGGATTTTTCTTAATTTGTATTGGTCTGGCTGGTGGGAGGCTTTCGCCGTAAATAGTTACCACCCTAGTGAGAAAGACGTACCGCCAAGCGATTTAGCGTTCAGGTACGATGTGTAGAAACCGAAAGAGGTGTAGATTTCATCCGACTCCTAACAAGTTAGCCCGCTTCCATCTTGGATTGCATCATCACTTTACATCAGGTGTGATAGCAGTCAAGGGCTAACTTGTAGTCGATAAAAAAAGACGTCCTCTATCTATCCTAGTCCCGTTCACTATCAGCATCTGAATGGATCATTAATGAGCCAAATATTCTCCAAATAAGTCCGCCAACCCGCATTGGAGCAGCATCGTGTGTCTACGCTCTATACCCTACAAGAAAGGAGGCCCTGTGGGGTGCTTAATCAGGTTAATAATGACAGATGGTATTGAAGTTGTAAATAGGTCAATGATATAATTTGGAGCGACAATAAAAGTTGGGTGTAAAAAAAGTGATTAAATGCAATGTAATTGACTGGCAAGAAGCCATACAGCGCACGGCATGACGTCTTCGAGTCCTAATCTTGGATGTGGAGATACATTTTATAAGCAACAAGGCGCCATGCCTGCGATTCGGTCCGCGTGAAAATTGTGGAATTCTTGACACCCGTTTCACACTTTTAGGGGGTGAAAACAATAATTTAGCCGATCGTCAAATTTTTTAATTTTGCAAAGGGTTTGGTAATCCATATTTAAATACCTGTGGTATTTTTTGAAAAAAAATTTTGTAATAATATTAAAAAACTGCGTAACCGACGGGATTCGAACCTTCTATCGCGTTTATTTTCAAAAATTAAACTATTCTAAAGTGTGATTAATTCTATCCAAAAAAAAAATCCTATCGTATACCTAAATATGCAGTTTTCGTTTGGTTTTTATGCTGTTTATCAGAAATGTTTGATGACAATTATGGTATTATGCCCAAAAAGAAATGAGATACCCAACATCAATATCATTTGTCAATCGTCTCCTAAATCGATCAATTACACACAATTAATCATTACACATGACAGATGTGAGTAAATTTTATCAAAACCGTATGATTAAATTACAACATGATATCGAATTTAATTTGAGCATTTTCTTCGGACCGATTAGTAAAATTATTATTATAAAAACAAAAAACCCAACTGCTTAAACTATGAACTACAACGATCACTATATCTATATAAAATTCTAAATACTTTATGGTGCTGCAGGTGAGGACAAAATAGTTTGCTACCTGAAAAGAACACCAAAACTAGTTTGCAGCACCATTTTATAATTATATACATATAGTGATCCTTGTTTTTCTCTTTTCAGTTCATTACTTCTAAGCAGTTGGGTTTTTTGTTTTTATAATAATAATTTTATTTGAGACTTTTTAGTTTTAATTTGTGGTATAGAAATGAGACGGTACACTTGGTACACTTTTTGACATTGCTTGTTGAAACAGTAATATAAACATGATATGATGTTTATATTTTTGTAAGGGTCTTTTTACGAGCTTTCATTTGATACCCATATTGCTAGGATAAAAGAAAAAAATGCATCCCGTCCCTCTTTTTTTCCCCCATTTACAGCCGCCATTTTGAAAATTCATATAGCCTATGTCACTTCCACAATTTAGCCGAATTCAATGACACCTCATATGTCAAAATCCGTTAAGCCGATTAGGCTGTAGCGCGTGCCGAAGAAATGGGCATACATACATACATACGCTCGAAAAACATTACCCTCCTTCTGACGCAGTCGGGTAAAAATAGTCATCATTATCATCATTATCCGCCCACTACAGGGCTCACGCTCTCACCTCTCTCCTTGTAGTAGAGGGGGAATGTAGAGCGTAAACCCACCACACTGTTCCAGTGCGGGTTGGCGGGCTTAGGGTGATAATGTTTCATTTATTAACGATCACTATCAGATGTTGATGATAGTTACCGGTACTGACGTCTTTACGTGCTCTCCGTAATTTACGGGGGTGTAACACCACCAACTTCCCGACTCCGGGCTTGGTATGAACTGAAAATTTCATAGAAGAGACGAATATCTTAGCATTCCATGGAGTCACCGTGCGGGTGCCGGGTCCATCGCGTGGCTAAGAGAAAAACTCCGAACAGAGCCCGAGACTTGTCACACGGGTGTAGGTTTAAGGGTACCCTTAGTGACGCGCGTCAACACTCACCTCCTCTGTTCAAGTTATTCTCCCTGCCCAGCCAAATTCGGAAGGACCCCACTAGAGCAGCTTTGGACACTCGTTCCAATATGGAGCTTACTGCACTTCTAGTAAGGCCAAGGTCTTTTAGCAGGTTGTAGAGAGACTTCGCTGGTATACCCCTCGCACCCACTTCTACAGCGTATAAACTAACCTCAGCCATTTTTGGTTAGTTCATTAGTAAGGTCATAATAATTTATTCACTTTGAAACTCAGAATTATTCCGAAGTCATATAGTCATAACCAATAACATTTTTAAATGTAACAAACTCCGGGGTTTTCTCCTATATACAAATATGAATGGCACCTAATCTACACACGCTAAGGTCAGACATCGAATTGTCTAGCTGAAGTGACGGTTCGAGGTGAACTTATTATCATCTAATAAGCTTTTAATGAACCTCTAATTTGCCAGCTTTACCTCGACCTATCTAAGTAAGACCTATATCTAAGTACGCCAGACTAATGTCACGGCCGTATTTATGTTATATCTTATTAAACCCGGCCAACAACAAAAACGATGGGTGTTACGATTTTGACATCGATATCGGTCTGTGTGTGTCTGTTTGTGTCATCGTAGCGCTCAAACGGATGGACCGATTTTTATGTGGTTTTTTAATTTGAAAGCCGGTTTGCTGACGATGGTTTTTAACTATCTTTTGGTTAGTATTGGTCCAACAGTGAAAGAATATCAGCTCTTTTCCAAAATGATGTAAGGCATTATTGGTGTTCAATTCGATTAAGTGATAGTGCGTCGTTAAATGACAAATAATATATAACTTCGACCTGATGCTGCCACCAGAATGGTCCAGAGAACTCAACTCTTCGAAAACTCACAGGAGACATATCGTATTTTTACGACGGAGTATTTATATGTATTATAAGTTTCTAACACAAGATGGCCACCACGAAATTTAATCTTGTGATAGGTAACCTTGCGCCTAACTACAATTATGTTAATAGAAAGGAGTGATGAGGTCTAGGTTGAAGCGCGCTCGCGTAGAAAATGCCTGTTCGCTCTTGCCTTAAAGGTGTTCTAATTATATTAAACTGTGCATAATAAGAAGCGTTTGAAACGACGACGAGGGGAGACAGCCATATATAATACAGTAAAAGAGTGAACTAGGTATGCATATTGTATTGTATTGTATATACGTATTCTCAACAGGACCTGCCTTCCGAGCCGGTGGTAGAGTCACTACAAATAGTATGATTTGACGTTTCAAAAGTGTTTATAATTAGCCTACTTGAAATAAATGATTTTGAATTTGAATTTGAATTTTATGCATTTGACGGCCGTGTGGCGCAGTGGGTAGTAACCCTGCTTCTGCGTCCTAGCTTGTGGGTTCGATTCCCACATATGGAAAAATGTTTGTGTGATGAGCATGGATGTTTTCCAGTGTCTGGGTGTTTATATTATGTATATATAGTTATATTATAAGTATTTATGTGTAGTTTATATAAAAATATTCATCAGTTATCATAGCACCCATAACACAAGCTACTTACGAGTTCGCTTACTTTGGGGCTATTTAGCGATGTGTGTAATTGTCCTATAATATTTATTTATTTATTTAATATTTATATTGTTTTATAAATTGTGTGTTTTTTAAATTCGCTTTGAGGGAAATGCTTGCAGACATAACATAATGAAGCTCTAATTTAAGTGACAACCAAGTTAAGGAGTAATTTATTCGTATATTGAGAACTCAGTGATCAAGTGGTTTCCTTTTGGTCGTGACGCTCTTGACATGCGGTCATGGTTGTCAGCATTGGTGGCAAGCTCCACAGCCTGTCGCTATTGTTCCCGTAGTGCAGCACTTCTAGTAGTTTAGCTCATATAAATTTGAATCGTGCGGATGAACTTATGCCATATTAATAACAATAAGTCTTATTGGATTAGGATCATTAAAGCTTTAATGAAACTGGAATTTGCCAGCTTCACCTCGACCCTATACGAGTACAGCAGACTAATGCCATGGCCGTAAAGCTCAGCGTAATTAGAAGCAACGTTTACAGCCAATCAACTGTGATTAAATGAAACGGTTCGTGACCGTGGCAGTTGGAACTGCCGACGACTGAACCAAATTAAGGTGTGATTTGAATTGAGGACTGTTTTGAAGGTCCAGTAGTTCTATGTATAGAAACACGAGTTCCTGGTTTTAAGCCTTGGTTCGGGTTTGAAAATATTGAGCTTTTCTTTTATTTATTATAATCTAGGCTAGGCTATAATAGATAGGCCAGTGATGATAAAGTTATGGTGTTGCGCTCATGCGCTTAGCCTTGGTCATTTCTGATACTAGATAGTAAATGTTACAGAATCAATGTGGCTAGCTAAGATGTGACAGTTCGTGAAGAACTGATTATCATACTATAAGCTTTAATTAATACCTAATTTGCCAGGTTTACCTCGACTCTTTCGTATCTCAGACGAATTGATAGAATGAATAGAATTTGACGACCTCCGTGGCGCAGTGGTATGCGCGGTGGATTTATAAGACGGAGGTCCTGGGTTCGATTCCCGGCGGGGCAGATTGAGATTTTTCTTAATTTGTCTTGGTCTGGCTGGTGGGAGGCTTTCGCCGTGGCTAGTTACAACCCTAACGACAAAGACGTACCGCCAAGCGATTTAGCGTTCCGGTACGATGTCGTGTAGAAACCGTAGGGGAGTGGATTTCAACCTACTCCTAACAAGTTAGCCCGCTTCCATCTTAGACTGCGTCATCACTTAACATCAGGTGTGATAGCAGTGAAGGGCCAACTTGTAGTCAATAAAAAAAAGCAACGCTTATATAACATAAAATATATAATGTTGTGGTTTGTGACCGTGGCAGTGGGACTGCTGAAGTCCAAACCAAATTAAGGTGCGATTTATATTGCGGACTGCATCTTTGGTTTAGAGGTATGTTAATGTGACTTACAATCAAGAGTTCCTTAGTTCTAGTGCTCGGTGGGGCTATCGTAAGAGGGCTGGTTGTCTATTGGGCTATTTGGAAAACTGCAGATAATGAGATCAGGACTGATTTGACAAAAAATCCGAGCTGCGTTAAATCAATAACAAAAGCTCCTATAGTTTTAATAGCAATGCATTTCCATCTTATATCACAATTTATAACTGCGGGCTTCATAAGAAGGCTCAGAGTCACTCAGCGGGCGATGGAAAGAGCAATACTCGGAGTATCTCTGCGTGATCGAATCAGAAATGAGGAGATTCGCAGAAGAACCAAAATAACCGACATAGCTCAGCTAGTCGCAGAACTGAAGTGGCAATGGGCGGGGCACATGGTTCGAACAGCTGATGGACGTTGGGGGCCGAAGGTGCTAGAATGGCGACCCCGCACCGGAAAGCGCAGTGTTGATCGACCCCCCACCAGGTGGATTGATGACATCAAACGGGTCGCAGGGAGCCGCTGGGCACATGCGGCTCAGGATCGTTGTGTTTGGAAGTCCCTAAAAAAGGCCTATGTCCAACAGTGAACACCCATTGGCTGATAATGATGATCATCACAATTTATAGAGATAAAGCGTTCACATGATTTTGAATAAGCCAAAGTGTCAAATAACGTGAACCATACAATAGTCCACAATCAATCATCGTTACAGCATTAAGAGGCGTGGACTAAACAAATTACCGTTCCTCGGATACTGAGAAATATCAGCACTGATTGATGAAGCTGTTAACGAGTCAAGGTTGCATGTAATATGGAGAACGTGATCAAATTAATTATGCTCATGTCTAAATTATTACGCTCAGTTCGGTACTACATAGTAACTGAAATTATAGTAATGATATGTGATTGAAATGGACACTGTAAAACCTTGCTGTATAAAACGACTATCCTTCTCTTCTCTTCTCAGTCGTGCACTCTTGGCAGAGAGGTCGTGGCTACGATGTTTCTCCACTTTTGGCGGTTGGTAGTGTCGCGTGAACATTCGGCTATGGTTTGTTCAACCAAGTTGTCCGCAAAAAAATAAAATGATATAAATCGGTCGAGTTAAGAAACCTCTTTCTTTTTTTGAAGTCGGTTAAAAATCGTATACAATGCCACGCTACGCTACGGATTGTAGGGGTTTGGTTTCGCGTCGGGCTATTGAATAATACTGAGATCTTTTTCAAGAAGAAATTTTCTGTAGAAATTCTAAGCTCAATTGGGAAGATGGTTGTGCTACACACCTGGGCCTCAAAGAACACATTAAGCTGTCGGTACCGGTCATTATCATCAACACGTGCTAGTGGCTGTTAAATAATTAAATATTAACATCCTAAGCCCGCCGACTCGCATTAATGCAGTATGGTGGGTCCCGGCGATATGTCGCCTGCTGCTGTCTGTAGTCAGCTACGAACTCATACCCTAATTATAATAATCTAAAAGCATGACCTATTAAAATCACTATACAATAAGAACAAACGAAGCTAAAAATATATTCAGAAACAGATGTGAGATTCACAAATGCACACATTTCAACAGAAATGCATTCCCTTTTAAAGTTTCCTCCACAAAGCAAGGTCCCATTCAACGCTGGATTTCTCTCGTGTGAGATTTGGCTGCGCTCCAGAGATTGGCCTTGATTGCGAGCAAACGATTGCGTGGACGTTACGTGATCATTGTGGTTAGTGTATTATGGTGTCGGGAGGGTATTTTAGGAAATTAACGATGAACTTGTCTCAGACGATGTACAATCAGTGTTCAATTAAACTTTTTAGTATTTTTCTACCACAACTTTTGCTGCAAGTGCGGCTGAATGAATTGGATAGAATGAGATATATCTAGAATAGCTTATTACTATAAAACTTGATATTACACATATCATCATGATTATCAGCCTATTAACGGCCCACTACAGGGCCAGGCCTCCCTCCTTATAGGAGAGCGTACACCCCCCAAGCTACTCCAATGTGGGTTGGCGGGCTTATGGTGATAATGTTTCATTTATTAACGATCACTGTCAGATGTTGATGACAGTGACCGAGACCGACAGCTTAACGTGCTCTCCGTGGCACGGGGGTGTAACACCACCAACTTCCGACTCCGGGCTTGAAATGTACTTAGAATTTACATAGCAGAATGAAAAACTCAGAATTATTCCGTGACCCGGCCCAGGATTCAAACCCAGGATCTCGTGATCGAAGCCAGATGGGCTAACCACTAGACCAACGAGGTATTACACATGTAGCTGCTATCATCATCAGCCCATTTTATTACACTACGAGGCCAGGCCTGGAAAACGGATATGGACCTTATAACAACTACACTGTACCAAAGCGGGTTAGTGGGCTTAGGGTGATCTTGTTTGCTTCTGGAATGATCACTATCTGATGTTATTAATAAAGACCGGGATCGAAGGCTTAACGTGCTCTTCGAAGCACGAGCCTTTTCGTTGCGTCAACTCTCAACTCCACTCTAAGAATTTATACTAAATTTGAATACCATTTAATACAACCTATACTAAAGCCAAACTCGATTGAGAAAAGGAGAGGTAGAAATCACTAGTAATTTTTCAGCTAATTCTTTTTGTTAACTTGTTAATGACGAATTCATGACAATAAATTAGATTAGTAAGCTTAAAACTAATTAATATATTCAATATCTTTAAAATAAGGTTTTATAAAAAAACAAAACATAATTCTAAATTTATTAGGCACAAAATGTGTTGCATTTTGACCTTCATTTGAAATTTATTTGTTGACAAGCATTCTCAATCAAGTTTGGCTTTAGTATAGTTATACTTTATTTTAACATAGGAACTATAATATAAATTTGAATGCGAGTATTTATTGGAATAAAGAAAGAAGGTATTTATTTAAAGTTTAACGAAGAATTTAAAGATGCATCTAATTTACATTACAAAAGGAGTTATATTTGAGGTTTGAACATTATTAGCTTTACAGTATTTACAAGCATAGGTAAGTAAAGGTTTACTCGTCTCACTTAAGTGTGTTTAAAGCGGTATAAAGTACCGACAGCAAATAAAGTGCCATCTGTATTCAGGTCGCGCGTCTCCCAGACGATGTTTCCTGTTGCTTATCTGTTCCCATTTCCTACGTCGCCGCCTGCTTGTCTGAGTTGAATCGATTATTTAGTGCCATCTCGGTGGTTCTTATCTATACAAGGTGTTCCTTTGTTGCTTGATCTACATTTTTAATTGTAATAATTAATTGATGGACTAAATAATCTAACTAAAGTGGGAAATCAATACCTTACCATATAAACAAATCAACTCAACCTGGCAGTACTTCCCCTGTATATCACACCTGTGTTATAAAAACCTCTACTACAAAAAAGGCACTAAAATACAAAACTGAAGCTGGAACATGCGCAAAATGCAGATTCAAATTAGTTTTTCTCACTAATTGCATTGCACAAGTGTTCCATGGTATTTGCCTGTTTTCAAAAAAGTTTCACTTGCACTTGTGGTTTCATAAAACCTCACCTCCTCCATGAGTTGTCTTCCTCATGTATGAAGGTCGTGACCAACTCGATTTTTGATCTTCGTCCTCACCATGTTCCGCCATTTAGGTACTCCTGTCGCTGACTATTTGGAGAGCATCGTATACTGAGGACTCTAGTGTGGATCAGATTTGGTCAAACCAACGCAAAGAGCTGCGCCTTTGCGGTTCTTTTCTTCTACTTTGCCAGTGACTACTAGTTTCTTCAGAGTATGTTCAGACGTCTTTGCTGGAACGTAGTGAATGGTGCTCTGCATGCATTTGTAAATAGCCAAAAAGTGTCCCAAAAGGCAAGGCTGGCTGTGCATAGAGGTGTGTTGGTACCCACACTTATGTATGGTAGTGAAAGTTGGGTATGGCAGAAGAAGCACAAAAGTACAATAAATGCGGTAGAGATGAGAGCATTGAGGAGTATGTGCGAGTTAAAACTGTGTGACAGAGTTAAAATTAGTATGATAAGAGAAAAGTGTGGCTTAAAAGAAGATGTAGTGACTAAAATTGAGAAAGGGATGCTTAGATGGATTGGACATGTAGAGAGAATGGATGAAAGAACATCAACAAAAGAGATTTACCAGGCGAGGGTGAATAGAAATGTAGGAAGGGGAAGGCCTAGGCGAATGTTTCTGGACGAAATTCAGGAAATTTTTAATAATGGCCAGGTCAAGAGTACCCTAAACCGACGAACTTGTATGAAAGGATTAATGAGAGTGGAAGAAGCTAAGAAAGTATGCAAGGACTGTGGCAAATGGCAGGATGAGGTCTCTGTCTACCCCTATGGGAATAAGGCGTGATGTCCGAAGTAGTTACTCTAATATATGCTTTACGTATAAGGAAGAGAGCTTAAAAATGATGGATTTACGTTTCTATTTCTAATTTTCCTTAGTGACAAAAATCTAAATCTATTAGCACTCGACATGGCGCCATCCCAACTTCCTTAATGTCTCAAAACAAACGATTTGAATATATTAGCGACAGCGTTCTGCTAAATGGCTTGTGTTAGATATAAATAGAGGAGGCGTCATTCAAATAATAATTTTTAAATATTTTCATATTTAAATGAATACTTTTTAATATTATAGATGCGATAATTTATATACGTGTTTCTGTGATTTTAAATAACAAACATACAAATGATGTTTATTACTTAAAATCACACAAAAAACTACTGAATGAATTTTGATAGCACTAAAGTAAATTCTAATAGCACATGGAATACCTTAGGAAAAGAAGGAATTCCTTGGACCTAGTAAAAATGTTAAATTAGGAACATTGCGTAGAAAAGTGGAAAATTTCATAAACTTATTACTACTTATGTTTAACATGCTTATTGATGTATCATCATCATCAAAATTTTCATCAGTTATCATAGTACCCATAACACAAGCTACCTAAGCTTACTTTGGGGCTATAAACCTTGGCTAGCACCGACTTCATAGATATGCTTAAGTAAATTAAAGCAACTAAATGACACAGTTATTTTTTACTTTTTAATGCGTTTTGGGTCGGTTCTACTTTTTGTTATTATCTCGACATTTCCACTGTCTTCAATCGTCTGTCCATCTTGTTCCAGACAAGTTCTATCACACATTAAAAACATCCCCGAGCTGATACTACTCGGGAGTGAATCCCGTACTATGAGAAGACTGCCAATATTCTCTCTCATGGTGAAGCATCCACGAGGGACGTTCCTCCACCACAACTTCGTGTGTGCTGTGCTCAACGATGTATTCGGTATACAGGCGAGAGGAGGACTTAACAGCAACCTCAGTTACGGAGCTGACATCCTGGGGATTGATGAGAAACTTCTGAAGGAGTATGAGAAACTGTTGGATGTCGAAGCGTGAGTATTTTGAATAATACTTCTATTAGAACCATCAATCGATCATCAATGCAGGGTCCGGCGCTCTATATGAGAGGAAACTAAGGTCTTTATGACCTTAGTTTCCTCTTTTTGCTGCTCCAGTGCCACAGCCGATCACTATCGGAATTAGCACCACCAACTCTTTTCAAACTCATACAAAAATGTAAAGACTATACGATATTTGCCATTGCATTGTCAACAACTCTTGAGGTGTTCCGTTTTCACAAAGAAACCTTCGTTGAGGGGATTTGGTTGAATTTGGTTAGCACTGACCTCGTCTTTTTATGTACATGTATAACTGATGGACTTAGCAGATAGAAACTATAGGAACACGTTGTGAAAAGTGCCACCCTGTGGTCCATCAACCTGATGCTTAGTTGTTAAGCCTTATGTAGGTATCTGTGATTACACTCTTCATATTGAAGTCAACATTTGACTTTGATAATTGTTACTGAATCCAAATTTACTTTTGTTGTTCTTATTTTATTGCAGACAAAAGGAAATAGCAAGAGTTCGCAAAATGAGTGTCGTAAAATCGCCAGAAATACCTATACACAACGAGCATCTTAGACCGGGCTTCTGTAGAGTTTCCCTGCCTTTTTTCATGTCAGAAAACGAACTAGCATTCGTCTTAGAAGCACTCAAAATGGTAGCCACTGAAGGCTGGAAGATATTACCGCAATATGTTGTCAATTCAGAGACAGGCCAGTGGAAACACCACGCGTGCTCTGTTCTTAGAGACAAAAAATCTTTGTATTCATTGAGATTTCATGATGGACAGATTACGGCGCATGAGAGGCGAATTTCGGGTAAGAATTTTGACTCTTTCAATTTTATGTAATGTACACAATAAACTTTTAATGTAAAGATTAAATAAATTGCAAAATGTGTTGTTTATTACAACAGGATACCTACCATCAACTATAATGGCGACTCAACTGTAGACTTTTGGTCTACAGTTGAGTCGCTATTATGACCAGACCAGTGTGGCTAGTGTAAGATTTTACCGCGTCGATATCGAGAACGGTAAACGCAAATTTTATATGACACTGACACTCACCCATTTGAGTTTTCTCTCGATACTGCCAGGGGCGCTGCTTCAATTCCACATAAAATTGCCTTTACGCCAATGTAAAGTTTTCGATTTGTTTTGGTGAAAGCTCACACTAGGCACTCAGCTGACGTTATTACGTAATAATAACCTAAACTGCAATTCAGTTTAGATCTACAGTTGAGTCGCTATTATAGTTGATGGTAGGTATGCAGAACAAATAGTAGGCAACTAACATAAGTAAAGAGTATACAAATACATATATATATATATATTGTTGGTTTTAGCAGCATTCAATGTAGACATGCTAGGGATTGATTATCATAGTCAGGATTATCAAATAAAATCAATCTTTTTTGGAAGCAATCTCCGAGGCACGGTGGTGTCAAAAGACCAACTCTAGGCCAAATATTATACTGAGAATTCAAAACGCTCAATATTTAAGTCCGATTCAGGACTGAAACCGAGGACCTTGTAATATGAAGCCACATAGACTAAACACTGCAGCAATGATGCAGTTTTGAGTAGTATAATGTTATACAAAATGTGTTATTAATGCATGACTAATTCTATGTTTACAGGACCTGGAATATTTCCACACACACACACGGAATGTTTGCAAACGGCGAGGAATTTGTTTAATAGAGCCAGAAAATTGGCAATGAAATGTTCAACAGTGGAGCCCGAAGTCGTTTTCAATCCAAAAATAGATTATTTGAGATGGTTTATGTTGCCAAAGGAGGCACACGATCTACTGTTGGGCAAATCTGCTAACGTCAAACACATTGTACCATTCGATCCGTCCGGTTATACAGGAGCAAGAAAGAGTTTAAACAATGTATCTTGTAGATCTTCCAATACCTCATCGCCCATTTTAGGGACCTCCGCAAGACATTTTAGTCTATCTGCTATTGATGACTGTCACTTGTTTAGATTGACCCAAAAAAAAAAGTTCTTTTCCAGAGAATGTAGTTTGAAAGAAACCTCAAAAGAAGAAGCCTCCGAAGTCACCCTTCATCCAGTGCAATTCGCAGTTGGCGAATCTGTATCTCCTTTGCGTATAGTTCCTCAAAATACAAAACCTCTCATGAGATCGAGGTGCTACTCTTTAGGATCCGACTTACCACAGGTACCGTTAAGTGCTCAAGCTAGAATGAATCTTGGCCTCAAAGAAGCGAGTCCAAATAACACGGAAAAAGTGAGCAGTTTTTGTCATTGTGGCAGTCAAACTGACCTGCCTTCGTTGGACGATGTTATAATAGCAACCAATAAAAAAGGTTCATATAGTACACAAAGCAGTACTTCGATGTCGGATTGTAGCCAAGTGGGTCGCACTTCACCCACACCTTCAATAACGTCCCACACTTCTGAAGACCTTCAAGCTTATGTCAAAGAAATGACAAAAGAAATAGCAACGGAGATTAAATCGGAAATTCGTGAAGTGATCTCTAAAGTAGACGATATATTAGAAAATTCCGATTCTCTCGAACAGTCGAATTTAAGTATGACGTCACTGTCTAGTCAAAGCGATAGAAATTCCGTGTCAGTCATAGATGTAGCAGAATATTTAATGGGCGTGTCCAAAGAAATGGCTTCGGAGGTCAAGCATGAAATTCGGGAAATGGTTAACAGGGTTGATGAAATGATTTCTCCAGAACACACTGGGGCCGGTTCTAGAAGAAGTTCTCCTCCTCAGCCTGTGAGAAAGAGGATAGGATCTGGTCCTGAATTAGGTTTGGACTTAAATAAAATGAATTCTTCGCAGCATCTGAAGAAATGCTCAACAAGTCCAGTGCTCCAAACACAGTATGATGAGGAGGAAACTCGGGTATGCAAGAGATCTCCAACCATCCAATCACCTAAATCAACCCAATGTACTCCTTTACACGAAGCATCAGGACCCAACAGCATATCTTTCAACTCCAGTGAAACATCCACACCAGATACGATCATTCAAGTAGTTACTACTAACCAAAATTCTCCAGTACTTCCCAAATCTTTAAGCTCAAATAAATTGTCTGATGACGAAGTTAGTTGTACAGATGTAATTTGTAGACACTGTTGTATTAAGAAGAATTGGTGCCAAAATACTTCGGTCAGCTCTCAAGACAGTGGGATCAACATGAACTTTACGGACAACGACTCCTACTTAGATTATGGTGAGAAGATTTTCCACAGAAAATATATTTTTGTTGATCCTGGTCACTTGACTGCAATTTTAATGTAAGAATCTGAAATCTCCTTAAAACTAATCTGCAATGCCTACGTGGCGTATTCTGAAAAAAAAAATAATTTATCTTTTTGGGGTACAGTCGTTTGTTTTTACCGGCTGCTGCTTCATTGCTTCAATTCGTTCAATGCTGTTTCATTGACATGTTTCGGTTAGGAAAGTTTGTTACTTTTAAAGGCACTAGAAGTGTACCCTTGCCCGTGTAAGCTATGCCACTTACTTAATTTTCTTAATTTACCATTTCTGAAATTTGGACATTTCTTAATTTACTCTCCAATAAAACTGAATTAACTTTTCGATTTATCTGGTATAGATGATGGGGAAAAGTATCCATAAACTTCGGTACAAATAGGATGACAAACGTGGCTAAACAAAAAAATCATTTACAATATACGGCCATTTTCGATAACGGTTACAGTAAAATGGCGAACTTCTTCAGATCCGACCACAAACAAAGTGCGGAAGCTGCAAGGCAGACTGCGCATGTGCCATAGACACGAGAAGAGCGAAGTGCCGGACATCATCGAAGGAGTTCCAGTCTGTTCTGGTGATCAGTCACGATCGTACAAGACGTTCGAAAATGATCCCGGACGAGTCGTCTTCCAAATACCAGATGATGAGAGACAAAACCGGTAAGTATTTTCGATAGGAATAAAGTTAATTGGTAAGGGAGAACATTCAGACACCGTACATTTTATTGGCCTTTTTTGAAAGTGCCGCCCACGAAAAAAGAAAATAGTACATTTTGTTACGTGATATTGTTTATTGACGACTGACATGTTAAAAAATCAATCAAATGTATGAAACTCACCAAATATCAAAGTTTTATCTATAACTTGTCTCTGTACAACCCTACGACATTTATGTCATATTAACTATAGCTCCAAATAGGTCGTTCTAAGTATACGTACCATTTTTGTGTTAAAAGCTACTTTTTGAAATATGAATAAAATGTATGTAAGCGCCGATTTATCGAACTTTTATTCGTAATTTGGCTCACAACAATCCCACATCATTGGTATCATACTACTGCTCCAAATTGCTGGCTCCAACTATACGTACCATTTGTTTGTATCGATCACCATCAATAAAATGTATGAAAATGACTAAAAATCGAACTTTTCCCTATAACTTGGCTCCGAGCAATCCTACAATGTTAATGCCACGTTAATTATAGATTCGAATGGGCTTTTCTAACGATACGTACCATTTATTATTGAAAGCGGATACTTTTAAAAATCAATAAAATGTATGAAAATTATGGATCTTCAAACCTGCACAACTTGGCTCGGTGCACTGCTACAACTTAGCTGCCATATGATCTATTGCTGCAAATGGCTAGTTCTAACGAGATGTACTATTTATTTTCGTTGGCCGACACTTTCAAAAATGGCCCAAAATAAATGATCTCCTTTCAATACTCAGGTCATTTACTTTTGCCTTGGTAGTAGCGATTATTACAAAACATTAGAACCCTAAGTCCCACAATCTGCAATAAAGTAACGTGAAGAGTCTAAGCTCTATAATATCCTCTCTTCCTATAAAGAGGAAGCCCCTGTAAAGGCTGTTAAAATAGGCTGAATAATAATGTTCTTTAAATATTTTCATATTTTCACAAAGACTTTCTTCTCTGTAGGAATTTGCCATCCAAACCGGCAGTAAATGTACTACAAGCAGCTTAATTTGACGTTTCAAAAAGTGCTTGTAAAAACGCATACTTGAAATAAACGAACTTTGACACAATAATCACATTTCACTCCAGTACCACTTCTGCGACGGATTCCAAGAGGTCCAGCAGATCTTCCAACGCGTCGTCCAGTTGTTCTGACCGCAGTTCCAGATCCAGTGGCTACGGCACCGATGGTCAGAGGACTTCCAATGACGAACAATTCTATGATCGCAGGTGAGAAAACACTAGTATAAACTTAACCAGACAGTTTTATAGTAATTATTGTACCAAGCAGATAGCGCACCAGATGGTAAGTGGAAAGCCATTACCTCGAAATAGAGCAACACTACGCAGAACGTGCTTGGAACACGTCCTGCTAACTGCCGCTCTATGTCTGTCAATTTGAAGCGTAAGTGTTAAGCTTCAAGTGTGAATTCTCCTCTAGGGGTGCTTATTATTTTTTGGACAGTGTCATATCAACTATATACTCAGAACTGATATTGTTACCAGTGAGTCAGAGTGCCGCTTCAAGGCGGAGTGCTGTTGGGAAGAGGAGCCGGACGACAGCAGCGCTTGCAGCGACACCTCGCTCACAGACTTCACCTTTGACGACGAGGGCAAGTGGCATTGCCCGCCTAAGGACGTTTGGAAGGCCACTGTTGAGGTAAGCAGTTATTTGCACTACAATTATTATAAGTATACTGGCTGAATGCTCCAATGAGGCTCAGAGTCGGTCAGCGAGCGATGCAAAGCGCAATGCTTGGAGTATCTCTGCATCATCGAATCAGAAATGGGAAGATCCGTAGAAGAATTAAAGTAGCAGTAGTAAAGCTCAGCGAATCGCAGAATTGAAGTGGCAATGGGCAGGGCACATACTCCGAAGAGTTGATGGGCGTTGAGGGCCCAAGGTACTGGAATGGGGACCCCGCACCGGCAGGCGCAGTGTTGTTCGACCCCCATTTGGTGGACTGACGACATTAAACGTGTCGCACGGAGCCACTGGCTATAGGCGGCTCAATATTATAGAGGTCCCTAAAAAGCCTATGTTCAGCAGTGGACATCTATATGATCTCTTAAACTCATGTCAGTCATGACTCAAGCATCAAATCTGAGTGCTAGTAAAAACAGAAGGGCCTTAATTGATCCCTTTAAGCAATCCTAACCCTTTTTATGTTTCGTGAAGAATATCAAAATAAATTATTCAAAACGGTGTTTACTTAATTTCAGACTATCCACGAGTACAATATGGTGAGACCTGGAGACAAGGTGCTGATCTGTGTGTCCGGGAGCCGCGACTCGATAGCATTGCTGCACACCATGCATCAGTATCAGTTCTACGCCAGATCCAAGGGAATACACTTTAGCATAGGTACAATTTGATATTGAAAGATTGTTTATTATTTAAAATCTAACTCTTCAGGTGGAAAGGAAACTGAATGAGCAATCCGGTTGTCTCTCAGGGTCAGATTTAAATGCAAACTTTTTAAAATCAATTTTAAAATGTAGATCTTATACAATAATAAATATTTGGCGATGGACATTTAACAGCAAATTAATATTAATAAATAAATATATATTGTAGGACAATTACACACATCGCTATATATCCCCAAAGTAAGCATACTCGTAAATAGCTTGTGTTATGGGTGCTATGATAACTGATGAATATTTTTATATATACTATACATAAATACTTATAATATATAGATAAACACCCAGACACTGGAAAACATCCATGCTCATCACATAAACATTTTCCAGATGTGGGAATCGAACCCACAGCCTAGGACGCAGAAGCAGAGTCACTACCTACTTCGCCACTCGGCCGTCAATATTAATAGAGTATTAGAAGCATTAAAAATTTTCAATTAGGTGAGTGGCGTAGTGATTTAGGTAGTTAATTATTGACCCTGCTTCTGTCCAAAGTTGTTGAATGGTGGTTCGATTCCCACGATGCTTATCTAATAACCTTTTATTTCTAGGTGCATTATTTATTCACGAGCCTCAGACTGACGTGGATCCTCTGCTGTATATATTATAACTTGTATTTATGTATAGGATATATAAAAATATTCAAAGTCAGTATATTAGTTGTACCTTTAACATAAGTTTTACACTAACGAGTACGCTGTTTTTACTAATGCTATTTATTAATCAATGTGTTAATTGTCTTTAATAACATTTATTTATTTATAATAATCAAACATTCAAAAATGTTCAATTAGGTGATCTGTCGTTAAGTTATTTAGTTAGTTAATTATTGGACGCTCCCTTATATACCAAAGTTGTTGAATGGTGGTAGGATATAGCAAACGTTGCTAATCTAATAACCTCTTATTTCTATCTTGGCACATTATTTTAAATTACGAGCCGTAGAGTGACCTGGATTGAATGTATGGAGTATTGTAGAACTCATTGGATCAAGTTTAATACAGTATTGTTAAAAATCACGTAAAAAAGCCATTACTTACTTTTGGTTGAAAGTAAAAGATGAAAAATGGTTATTTTGGGTTATCCCTAAAAGATAGACATATACCAACGCGGACGCTTTTGTTGACCTTTTTAAGTTGTAAGTTTCAGACATAAGTTTTAGCACTAAACGTCTCTCTGTTAGAGAAAGGATTGATTAAATAAAGGATTTATGACTAAAAACTACTGATCCCTTGTCTTGAATTCGTCTTCGTTCTGTATCGCGCTATAAAACTTTATGTTCTTATTCTTCTTTTTACTAAATATTTTATGTGGCGGCCAAAAAATTGGGAAGCCTCAGAGAGCGCGTCAAAATTTAGTAGTTACCTATCTTTTTCGTTAACAACAATTATTAGTAAATCTGTGCCTTTTTATAAACCTGGTTAAGGTGATAGGTAATTATTTTAATTTTGCTTTTTGGCATTAGGACAAAACAGTGGCCCCAAAAGCCCAGAACTGCACCGCTGGTCTAATCACGCAGTTCGCCGTCGCATGTACAGCGCGGCAGCCGCCCACGGCTATGGCGTTGCTGCGATAGCGCAGAACTTGGATCACGCCGCCAAAGCGTTCCTGGCTAGTGCACTGTATGGCGGCGCTTTAAGGAGCATTAAAGCACATTATCGAGTCAGGTAAGATCAATCTGTCAATGTTTTAGACTAGCAGTCACCCGCGACTTCGTCCGCGTGAAACGTCAATTAAATTTTTTTATAGTTTCCAGTCAAGCAATATCCTCTGTCCCGTCCTATGTACTAAAGATCTACATTTTTGTTAAAAATTGTACGATATTACAGTACATTAACATTAACAATATATATTTATGGCAAGCTGATGTGTATAGCTTGTATTAAATAGTCTATTTCACTTGAGTCTAGCTTTCATAATAAACAAAATAATTTACAATCCGACACGCAGATCTAGAGATGAGCCCGTTTAAACAAACGAACAGTCTTTTTCGTATATTATATAAATATGGTATGCCGTACCAAATAAATTGAAAGAAAAGATCAAAGATCGAATTCTCAAAGAATATCGGAATTCTCAAAGAAAATGTTGACCCCTATTCATCACGTATAACATAACACGGAGGAGGTCCACTTAATTTGGACGATATAGGGGTAGTGTTATATTTTTTAGAAATTTTGTAATTTCTCCGAAACTATGTAACTAATTAACATACTGTAAAATTCAAATCTTATGTCTATAATATCCTTGTGATTATTAAATAATTTATTTTGATAAGGATTTAAGTTTAGTTGTATAAAGAATGACGTAAATTTAAGCATATGAATTAAATGATTTATTAAAAAAGTTATATATCTGCCAAAATATGAAAGAGAGATTAACATACATCTATTTTTTATATATTTCGCAGACTTTTTTGTAGAACTTTTTAAGATGCATAAAGTTTTCATACAATGTTTTCAATTATATCCAATAGCTAACGCAGCGTACGTGTATAAAGCCGACTTAATAAATTTCACGGTCCGACACGCGCGACAAAAACTGTAATAACACGAGTAATATATACAATACAAATATAAAATATAGTCTATGACACTCATCGATAACGTAGAATTCTACTGCTGAAAGAAATTTTTAAATCGGATCAGTGGTTCCGAAGATTAGCCCCGACAGATCTTTATTTACAAACTTACAAACTTTACCTCTTTATGATATTAGTATAGATTAGAGTCCATAGTTTCCTGCAATAAATGAACTTTGTCTACATCGTCGGACTACCCTAATATCTCCACCCCCATTGGATACCTATTTCTTACAGCAAAAATAATACTGCTTAATGGACAGGTATCTCAAGTCTTTTCTATAGCCTCAATAAAATATACATTCAAAGGTTAAATCTAGTATTTAAAGTACCTTTTATTTCCAGAGAGCACAACATCCGTATCATCCGGCCCTTCATATACGTTCGAGCGCGATCACTAGAAGCGTTCGGGTGGTCGCGTGGCCTTCCGCATTTTGGAAACCACGCGCCAGAGTCACCGCCAACTGACACAGATGACAGGTAAGGAAGTACTGATGTAACGAAGTATTTAAAAAAAAGACGTGTGGCACTCGGAGACTGCCGCGGTAAAGCTATGGCATAGCATTTTTTATCAACTTATGTTTACCTACCGACGTCATCGGGAGCGTGGCCTAGCGGTAAGGCGCTCGAAGTTCCCGGATTGCCAGAGAGATGCGGGTTCGAATCCCGTCGGTTCTGCAATTTTTTTAAAGCGTGATATTGTAAAGTCATTAATTTTTAAAAAAAATGAAATATCACGCTTGAAAAAAAAAATTTCGGAACCCAATTTAATGGGTATTGGAACAATCCAGACACATAAGCGCCTTACCGCTAAGCTGTTCCCATTTACGTCCTTGCAAATTGTGCTTTTGATATTATATTTTTGATACTCAGGGGGTGTTAGGTTTTTTCGTTACGGAATTTCTGTATTCGGTCTCTACGCTCAAGGCCCGCGATAAAAGCTATACAATAGCTTAAAAATGGCAAAAAAGTGTCAAAATTTATGTGAGGGCTAATGGAGTATCTATGAAAGACATGGGAGCCTCGATGAAAGTCATAATTATAGAACATAGAGAACTAACTATACTCAAATAGATGTTGCAACTTAGGAAGCTTTCTTTCTTTAAATTATTTTTGGTAATAAATACAAGTTGGCCTATACGACCACTCACAGATTGAAGATAAATAAATAAAATAATAAATATTATAGGACAATTACACACATCGCTATATAGCCCCAAAGTAAGCGTAGGTAGCTTGTGTTACGGGTACTATGATAACTGATGAATATTTTTATATATACTATACATAAATACTTATAATACATAGATAAACACCCAGACACTGGAAAACATCCACGCTCATCACACAAACATTTTCCAGATGTGAGAATCAAACCCACAGCCTAGGACGCAGAAGCAGGGTCACTACCCACTGCGCCACTCGGCCGTCATCGATAATATCGTATATATAAAGAGAGTTTCGATTACAATTTGCAGTAACTTTTTAAAATATAAGATTTAACTATTGTACAAAATAAACATCATTTTTTCTCTTCCAGCAAACCTGAATTATTGAATCGCTCAGCATCAGAACCATGTGGAACAACAAAGGACGTCGCTCTTGAAGGTCAGCTAACAGAGTCCATATCTGGCCCGCTAGCAGAGACCCTGGTGGACCCCCTGGCAGCGGCACAGGAACTACTGAGCGGTCAGGAGCGCTTGCATCCGTACATATACGCCAGCTTGAAGAGCGCTTTGCATCCTCTGATAAGTGCACGGTAAGATTCTACCTCTTAGTTCAGTAGTTAAATTACGTCGTGGGTCATAAAGTCGTGGTTTGTTTATAGAAATATTATGATATGTCAGATTTCCACGGAATTAAAATTTCGGAGGTACGAATTAAGCAATTTGACTATATTCTTTCTTAAAAAGAGATAGATTTCAATAAAAATTGACAACTTTTATGCATAGCAGATGGCATAGATACAAAGCTTTAAAAATTTTTAACAAAAAATAGAACTGACTCAAAACGCACAAAAAAGTAACAAATAACTGTGTCATTTAGTTGCTTTAATTTACTTAAGCATATCTAGGAGTCGGTGCCAGCCAAGGTTTCTACTTAAAGACGTTACCTAGAACCCACAAACTGCTCTACTACGTAAAATAAATGTTCCTTAAACTTGGCTGGCACCGATCTGACTTCATTTGGCTACTAGTGCCATATAATATACTATGAGAGTAAAGTACGAGTACGTTACGTGGCGATAAATCACTAAACAGTAAGAAATAAAAAATTTTAACAAAAAATAGAACCGACTCAAAACGCACTAAAAAGTAATAAATAATTTACTTAAGCATATCTATGAAGTCGGTGCCAGCAAAAGTTATCGAAATATCGGTTTCGGCAAAAGTTTCGGCCAATCTAGGCCGAAACCGAAACTGTTGCCGAAACTTGATTTTTGGCCGAAACTGGGCCGAAACCGAAACCGAAACCGAACATTCGGTCGGACACTAATATATACGTGTCGAATTGAGAAACTCCTCCGGTTTTTTTCGTCGGTTAAAAATAGTATTTCATATCTATGTGTGTATATTTTCAGTAATATCGAAAAAGACCTAAAAGAAAATAGACACCGCAAGAAATCGGTTATACAGATGAAAAATGGAGCACCAGTGTACGACTCAGAGGAGGGTACGGAAGAGGAAGCCGTCTCATAGACAAACTTTCCCGCCAATAGTGTAACTCATAGATTGCCATATTTAAAAAATAACTACTAAATCGAACTGAAATCAAACTCGATGTGAAATGTTTCTCAACAAATAAATTAAATGACATTAGAAATGGCTTTTACATTAACCAATTTTTTTGAATTAAAAACATTGCAACTTGAAGCCAAAAATACAAGTTGATATTGATTAAATGCATCAGTGCACTCGTAATTGTGATTACAAACAAAGTTAAGACGGCAATGCGAGTGCATTGCGCAATTACTCCTAATTTTATATAGAGCTGAGTCTATTTTAAATCGTTGAAGTAGGAATGTTGTCTCTTTCTCAACTAACTTCATTGACAGATGTTTTAGTATGTGTCTATATTAATAAGTCGGTTTATAGAGTTGTGATTCCTCAATGATTAAAAATGCAATTTTTAATTATGGGTCTTTCACATCTGACGGATGATGCGTCACGTATTATCGCTCGCGTATCGTTAGAACAGACATAATATTAATAAAGCACATAACACACTTAACTGATGATACGTTATTACGATGAATGAAAAGCGTCTCTGTTTCCTGACCTAGAAATTAGACGTTTAATTAATCAATTTCATAGTTTTTTTTTTATCGACTACAAGTTGGCCCTTGACTGCTATCATACCTGATGTTAAGTGATGATGCAGTCTAAGATGGAAGCGAGCTAACTTGTTTTTTCTACACGACATCGTACCGAAACGCTAAATCGCTTGACGATACGCCTTTGTCGGTAGGGTGGTAACTAGCCACGGCGAAAACCTCCCACCAGCCAAATACAACGATCAATACAATACAAGGATTATAGTCAGCATCTACAACGATCTGTAGAACTATTCTAAAACTATTCTATATATTTCTGATTTGTCTCTATTTATCTTTATCTATAGTATCGCGTTAGACAGAGAGACATGAAGACGAATGCGTTAATCACACAGTCGAATTATAAAAACATCCCTACGGTGATACACACTACACACTACAGTAATAATCACTAATAGTCCTAAAGGCAGTTGTAGATGGTGATTATGAAACTGACTTTGGCTTAATGTGACTGGTCTAATTTGATCGAATAAATGCGACCAATGATACGTTTGACGTATCATTCGTCAGATGTCAAACGACCCTATATCCGTAGTATTTTTATTAAACGACATAATAGAATTAATAATCTTTTTTATTTTTATGAAGTTTTATATAACATTTTGCAATTCTGTACAATTTTCTTATTTTGAACTATTTCTTTATTACCTATATGTAGCTGTAGGTTATATCTTATTAATCTTTATCTAAATGATATGTGTAAAAAGAACAGATTATTATTGATAAATATTATTAAAAATCTGTCCGGCTTTCTAGAGTTATGCCCTTTAATGGCATGTCATATTTTGTAGTTATTTTGAGTGTTGCCATTATCAAATGTTCTAATATTCTTTTAGTCGTTTTTTATATGATATGGATTTAATAACGAAGTGCATTTGTTATAGTCTGGTAATGTCGTATTTTAATGTTAATCAATAATAATATATTTTTCACTGTTGTATCTGTGTTGAAATTCTATATTATAAAATATTATAAAAAAGCTTATTTATTGTGAGTACGGTCTTGTTTCTTTAAGGTATTGAAATCATACCATATAGTCCATTTTAAAACGTTTTGGCTTGTTGGAACAAGAACTAAGTTTTAAGCTAAGTCTAAAATCTAAATTGTTAGCTAAACGCTAAGAGTTCTTCAAATCACGAGCGATTTGTTTGGATGCTCGTAGTTCGGCCAGCAATGTATGTTTTCGAATATGTGTGTATATGTGTATGTAAATAATAAAATATATTATTGAAATTTATGGTATTTGGCTAGTACCGAGAAATTTTAATGACTCGGTATACGCCACATTTTTTTTTTCATTTTCCGAATGTCTAGTGTCCATTTGTTGCTCGACAAATTACTAGCATCCATACAAAGTACTAGGATTCTATGAATTTGGTTTTGGCGAATCCCGCATGTCTGGATGCGAGTTTACACAAATATTTTTAGTTTATGATTTGAATACCTTAGTGAAACATGTACTAATGGCAAAGCAAATGCATATAATATAATTTTATAACAAACAGATTTTATTAAAGGCTATATGCCTACTTGAAATGTTTATTAAAGTACTAACTGTTATATTTTGATAATTCATCTTAAAACTTATTTTATTAACATTTTATGTAATTAATTAGATTTAATGATAATACTAAGACACCAAGAAAATTATTTATACAATTATGAGAGTAGATTTATGAAATGCATTAATATTATTCTATTATACAGAGCAAGTGTTAAAATTGTTACTGAAATAAAACAAAAATTAAAAGATAAGAAATATGTCTAACTAACTAACTATAGTAATATCAGGAGTGACATTTGAATCAAATGCCATCCAAAATACGACACCATTTTAATTGCATCGCTATATTTTATTTTTCTATATACAATTTGGAAATACACCATCAAATTAACGTTCTAATTATATACTAAATTCGTCGTCTCTGAAAGATTTGTACATGAAATTAAATTTTTCCGAATTATTGGCAGTGAAAACTTATTATTATGAAATTTAGTCCAGAATATATCTGGGTAATATAGTCACTTTAGGCGATAAAATATGTAATACTTTCTTAATGTATACTTACTCCAATCTGTTGTTAGGAATGTATTTTTTTTTAGACTTATATTTTCAAATTGATTTGCACTAAAATTTTGTAGCCTTTGCTGACTGCAGTATAAGTAGAAGTAGTGGTAGCAATAAGTTTATTTTGCACTGGCAACATTAACATTTAGACGCCATTTTGCTTAAAGAAAATTAGTTTTTACATGTTAATGTTCGGCTGTTTTTACGAAGACTCAAGTGCGTAATTTTAAGTAACATTATGCTGTGAAAATTTTCTCATCTTTCATTTTTTTAATACTTGTATGTGACGCGTATATTTTTGTATTATCGCTTAATATTATAATGAATTCCTATATTATATTATTGTCTAGTGTAAGTGAAGTCCCATACGTTGCTTCCATGGTAATCATAACCGTATATACAATGTGTCGTAAAATAAAGATTTTTTGATGTATTTATGAAGTTTTATTGTATTTATCTGCCTACTTTTTTAGACATACTGACTTCTAGTCCGCTCTAAACATCAGGCGTGTGGGTATAGAGTATAGAAACATTTCTCAACGGGGCTGTAATACCTGCGCAGTTGGCGTGGAGTCGTGGTTTATCCTGTTGGTTTTAAGTAAGTTTGTTAACAAGACCCCCTAAACAAGATACAGACCTGGCGTTAACGCATACAAAATAATATAATAATAGGTCACCGATTAATTATTGTGGGTCGTGGGCGGGGTTCCTTAATACGGTGTTGCGTCATGATTGTATTTGTTTGTCCAGAGCACTACGTTGGTGGTTGGTATACAACCAATAAAGGTCCAGAAGTTCTGAATTCGATCCTTGACTTATGCCTTTAACAAAATACACTATACCATGTAGGTAATATGCGAAAGTTAGAATAGGCAGATGTATGTTACTTAATCATCATCATCATCATTATCAGCCTATTAACGGCCCACTACAGGGCCAGGTCCTCCTTTCTTGTAGGAGAGGGGATATGGAGCGTACACCCACCACGCTGCTCCAATGCGGGTTGGCGGGCTTAGGGTGATAATGTTTCATTTATTAACGATCACTATCAGATGTTGATGACAGTGACCGGGACCGACGGCTTAACGTGCTCTCCGAGGCACGGGGGTGTAACACCACCAACTTCCCGACTCCGGGCTAGGAATGTACTAAAAATTTCATAGAAGAATGAAAAGCTCAGAAATATTCCGTGACCCGAACTAGGATTCGAACCCAGGACCTCGTGATCGAAGCCAGATAGGCTAACCACTAGACCAAAGAGGCAGTCTGGCAAGATGTAACTTAATAAGCTATATCTAATTGTAATCTTTAATTTTCAAAGACAATCTCCATGTGATACTCCAACCACCGATTCGGATCGGAAGGCAGATACTGTCGAGAAGGCAAGAAAAAGGCTTCTTTTTCTTCATAAACGTCAGCCCAAGCTTTATATAGGAAGGAAATAGGTAACAAATATAAAAGCCTTTTTATTTACCTTTATTAAACCATAATCAACTTACATTAAAACACTTTGCGTGTGTGCGTGCACTTACACATTTATAACCTTAAAGTAATGAGTATTGCAGTACTAAAGACCCATCTTATATATTAAAATACACTGAATGTGATAAAACTACATATTAATACAATTTATTATACCTAATGAGTAGACATAAGCAATCTGCTAGCCTAGGAATACATAGCCATTAATATTTAATATTAAAAACATTACGTAATAAGATTCATTTAATACTTTAGCGTACCTAATTCTAACACCTAACATTTATGTTTTTAACGACACAACATCCTAATATCCATAGATAATAATAAAAATGTAGAGTTTCTTCCATTATAAAGATTATAATATGTTTGCGATAAATTATGTCATAGTATCTAATGTATTCTAGTTAGATATTTAGATTAGTAATAAGAAAATATTAGTAGATCTATGAAAATTTGAGATTACTTTCCCTGGCAGCATGGCTTGCCCCCTGAAAATAAATTAGAAACGTTTTAAAAATTATTATATTAACTTTTTATTGTGTATAGAAAGAACACTGGTTTTAAAATTGTTTTTGGTTGATATGATCTCAACTGGTCCAGACGGGAATCGAATCCAGAATTTTCGTCTTATCCACTGCGCATTGGTATGCACCACGGAGGGCATCAAATTTTCGGATCTTTATTAGTTAACTTAGGGCACATTCTACTACTATTTTAAGTTTATTCGAAAAGCAAGGAACTTACCTTATTATTATACTCTGAAACATTTATGTTAACAGGTACAAGACAAATACGTAAGTATACAAATAGAGAATAAATAATATTATTCCAATCAATGACTTCGATGAAGAAAAATCTTATAAGAATTTACCCGAAAATAAAGAAGACTGTGACCAAAAAGCACACATGAGTTCAATGTCCGTTGGCTCCGCCGCTCTTAAACATGTCTTTAGTGTTAAATGCATTATTAGTACAGCTTATAAATATATTAGTATGTTAGTATATAAAGACGTTTACCAGAGGGCTTACCATCGCCGCAAGCGCATTTCGGACCGCACGTGCAGCCCGCGCCGCAAGCGGCCGTGCCGCTGCCGCACGTGTCTGTAACAGAGAAAAAAATTATGTTATAAGGTACTCTTGCTACTAGTTTATATGAGATTTTTCACAGTAAAGAAAAAAACAAATATGCACACTTTTAAACTTTCACTATTGTAAAAGATTCAGACAATTAGAAAGTGTTCAGACAATTTTCAGCATTGGGAAGAGTTTTCGGTTTTAGTATATCATTTGTCATGATTTTGTGTAAATTGGTTGAGAAATGACAGTAATAGTTGTTTTTTTTTTTTTATGTATGACCAAAAACTTTTTAACAGTTGTCCGATTTTATACATTCTTTTACTTCATCTACATCCAAGGTCCATATTTGATAATATACTGAAATTGAAGTTTCAATTTACCTACAGCGATTTCGGTTTTTCCTCGGTAATACATAAATATACAATAATGTACGAGTACGGTACGTGGCGATAAATCACTAAAAAGTAAGAATAAAATTTTTTAACAAAAAATAGAACCGACTCAAAACGCACTAAAAAGTAAAAAATAACTGTGTCATTTAGTTGCTTAATTATATATCAGCAATTTTTACTTTCAAGGACGTTACCTAGAACCCATAAACTGCTTTGCTACGTAACATAAATGTTCCTTAAACTTGGCTTCCTTAAACTTGTCTTCTAAAAATAGTGACGTAAAATTATCTTTTTTGGTATTGTAATAGGTAGATTAAATAATTATATAAATGGTATTGAGTACCGTCCGCTAATATACCATTCTATAAATATCTACATTTCTACCTTCTACTTAGAGTCAAGTACTTTTTTACTTTTAAGACCTTTCTTGGTGTTGTTAGAAGGCTGCAATAGATTGATTCTCTTACGGATGAATATCTACATGTAGTAGTCTGTGTTATTGCATTCAAGGGGTCGATGCAATCAAGAACAGTTATTGTGCCTCGTAAGTACGTCAGGTTCATTCTAATGGAACCCTAGCTATACGAGTCTGTATAGCTAAGTACATTTCAATCACGACGTACGGCCAATACAAGTTTTGAACTAAGTTTCAAATTCCTTTATTCCTAATAGGTTTCAAAGGTCCAGTCTATTAGTATCTAGAGTTTGGCTACTGTACCTACTTTCAGAACTAAAATCGCCGGATAAATTAAAAAAACATATGAAATGAAAATGAAAAAAAATAAATTGAAATATTAAACAGAGGTATTCCAATATTTGCAACCAAAAAAATTTGGAATCCAATTTTTTTGTCTATAAATTTAATAACACATAAAATGAAAATGAAAAAAAATAAATACAAAAAAATTTAGAGTTGCTCTTGTCCAAAAATTTTTCTTTTGTGCAGCAGATAATTGACAATATAAGTAATTGTGTATAGTGTAGAATAGTTTAGTAATCCAATTTACAAACTTCCTGTCTAGTTGCTACAGTAAAATATATCAAGTTATGATCGATTATGATACGACGATGACACGGCAACTGCGTCATTGGCTACAATTTCAGACAGAGATTGTTAAACTTTTCAGTTAGGTACCTAATTAAAAAATCAATACAATTACAAATCTAACATTTAATTAATTAGTTTAATTTAAATTTGATATCGCACTTAAAATGTTCTATTAAAAATCAAAAAGCCTCGACAATACAATAATCAAAAGAAGTTTAATTAATAGGTAGATAATTAGTAATTTACAAAAAAATCAATTTATTAATTGGCAACCCTTATACAAACCGACTTTGTTGATAAAAATCAGTCAATTTTAAAATCGGAATTAGAAAGTAATCCTCCGAGACATTAACAAAAACCTACTAGTCTAAAAAGAAAACAAGCAAGATCTAAATTTAAATTTAAAAAAAATAACTCACCTTTGCAAGCTTCGCAGGGAGCCGGCATCGCGGCTAGGAAAGGTCTAGAGGTCTAGTGTCTAGTCACTAGAGTGCGATGCGCGCGCAGCTCCCAAAGTCCAAACCTCGACGGGTCAATAACTGAGACTCGAGGAGGGGATCAAGCGATCGTATAGGCTAAGAGTTGTGGTGGCGTCATAGATATCCTATAAGCAATGCAATAGAAATGGCGTGTTCCAATGGAAAATTAGTTCTAGATTCTTCTAGAGTTTTCAAGGGCGGAAACTTTGAGAGGACATGTGGTGTGGATTTAATACAGATATAAATAATTCAATACAGAATAATTTTAGTAGGTAATACATTTAGCTCTCATTTATTTTTATTTACATATTTTTTTTAAATTTTAACAATGTTATATTTATATAATAAATAAAGATATAAAATAAAAGATATAAAATATAGATATAAAATAACAAAATATATAAAAAACACTATTAAAAAGTTTTCCTCCATTTGCGGGGCCTTTGCGGGCCCAAGCAACCGGTGGTCAGGGCTCCAGATTAAGGAACCTCCTCACAATACGCACCGTTACAAGGACTACTGCTCTCTGTATCCAACAATTAAGCGAAAGCTTCTTAAGGTGTTGGTCGAAGCTTTTCGTGAGCAAGGTACAAGTATTTTGATACTTATTCCTTTTCGGCTTTCACGAGGTTATCGTCATGAGGAACAGTAATATCAACAATTATTGAACGGCGTACTAATCGATCGACTATCACTATATCAGGTCTATTGGCTTAGTAGGTAATATATTATTAAAATGCAAAAAGCATTGCTTTACGCCGCTTTGCATGAACAAGGACCCCGTGTGGTTTCGAAACTAGTCAGACATATTCCGACAACAGTGACGTGAGATTCAGCCGTTTACTTATATGTTAATTATATGGAAATAAGCGCAATGGTTTAAATTTTAATAAGTATAGATAAAATATGACAATATTTCGCCAGTAGAAGAGTTATATTTAGATATTATTTATATTATTTTTAGTTATATTTATATATTTAGCCAGTTAGAAGCCAGTAGAAATATGCCGTTTCTTCTGGCTTCTTATTTGTGTTTCTATGGGTAGATGGATGACACAGTATTTAAATTGGATTTGAAAATACTTATCTATTAGGGCTTCTCTGTTCGTAGTTACTAAGTAGTAGTCGATCATTATATTATTGTTTCATTGTAACTGTGAGAGAATGATCGCTGAAACTTCTGTACGGGTTTTCATGCAGTTCATTAGAAAAGGATTTCATCATTATCAGCCTATTATCGGTCTTCTACATGGCCTATAAGAGAAGAGATATGGAGCAAAGACCTACCATGTTGCTTCAATGCAGGTTAGCGAGCGAATAGGTTATAGTATAGTAGTAATAGACTTCAAATAGAAACGATCTATTTCGGTCCACATGCGCCTACATTCCCGTACAAAATTACTGATTGATATTTTGTGATTCTTTCGCAGTTTTTAAAAAAATGGTTGTCTATAAAGTCCGTATTTACGTGATAACATCATAAGAAAACAGCATAACGTTGAGGTCGTTCGTGCCTCTCTTTCGTTTGCACCGCGCTCTCGCTTACACGCTTAATATAATAATGTTTATTATAACACAATTTCACGTCCCACTGTGCAAGCTTAGACCTTTTAAACTAGTATACTATTGTGCTTATCTAATAGAAAGAGAAAGGTTAATAAAGAATGTCGTGGTCTAGACTTTTCCCGCGGATTAAATTGGTGTCTGGTTAGTTCATTAGTGAAAGGTGTATTCTCTTGACTAATTCAGACCGCTAGCTCCTGGACTATAATAAGGTGAGTAAACAACTTATAGCGGGCGACCGAGGTAGATATAATAAAATGATCGCAACAAAAACGAGGTGCACCGACCGGTCCGCCTCTCGCCGATTGACAATCGTAAATCGGAACGTGTTCGTCAATCCGTAACTTGTACGAGTTATTCGAACAAAAAAATTTAAGCCTTATCCACTTGTTAGATATATCGATATATACATTCTAGTATAAACTCTTTATTATTGACGAACATTATTGAAGGCTATTGGATAAACTTTCATCTTCACAGAGGAACCAAAAGAAATTGAAAATGAAAATAATAATTAATGATTGTAAACTATGACAATGTACGATTATAAAAAATTTCTGGTTTAAGTTATTTAATTGACAGATTTGTCAGAAATGCCAACCAATTGTTTTCACTGTAAAAAGATTTGAATTTTATTTAAAATTGCTTGTAAGCCTACAAATAAACGATTTTTGGTATGATTTGGTTTAATGTGACAGAATTTGTCCGGAAATGCTAGAACCATTTTTTTCACTATAAAAAAATTAAAGCATATTTAATTTAAATTCGAATTCTTGGATCTGTTTATGAGATGACTACAAGATCAAAAGCTAGTCTTTTTGAAAAGCATAACTGAAGACCTAGTCGTTTTTTACAATACCTACTCGTATTTTACTTTAATTATTTATTTTTAAAGGTACAACCTAGGGGCAGGCCTCCCTTGTTTATACTCATAAGAGAAGGGATAAAGAGCACATCGCTGCTCCAAGGTGGACTAGCGAGCTCTCGGTGATGGTGTTTTAATAATAAGTATTTTCAGACGTGGAAGTGACCATGCTACAGAGGCCTAACACTATCAACTTCTCTACGCCGGGATTCGAATCCAAGGCCTTGTGATCAAAGTCACGTAGGCTAACCACTAGGTTGACACCAACGCAGTAAAGTAAAAATGTAATAAAACGCAGAAGAAGTCGCGAGCGGTCGCTAGTAACGTCTAAAGTTTTTGCTCTCGAGCAATTTGTAACCGCAGCGCAATAATATCTTAGAACTGATGTCGATGAACCTGGGCCATTCTACAACTTCAATGATACTTGATATTCAATACACGTGATCATTTATGTAAGTATTGATTTTATTTAGCGTTTGTCCATTCACCGTTCTGGTATGATAGGAAGTAGGTATAATTTATAAATAATATTTCGTAAGAAACACAAATTCTTACAGATTCCGTTTAGTTTACACATATAAGAGTCGTGGACACGGCTTTCTCACTGGGGAATTCAAAAGTGATAGATAAATGATACAAAAATAAAAATTTTCCTTAATCTCCATAGTAAAATGTAGAATATTTTACATACTTTGTCTAATATCCATCCGATGAATAATCTATGATTTTTGTTATCTTTTTAGGTACGTTGTGTGTTAAGGGGTCTCTCCCGTTCAGACCACCTAACTCCGCCCATGGTCATGGAAAAAAGTGCACAACGAAATTATTCAATAGGAAATCCGTCACACTAAGGGCTAAGCCATCCTCGTTAAAACGAGTATTATCAAAATATGCTACTTATACCACCATATAACCAGGATCGACAAATTAATGTGCTCTCTGAGGCACGAACTATTCATACTTGGAATGGAAGAAAAAAAAGTTTTACGGCACGTCCCGGGTCCTCGCGATCAACATAAACGTATCTACGAGTATCACTGGACCAATTAAATGTAAAAATATTTGATGAAACTTGAACAATATAAGTAAAAAAAAATTGGTTGTCTGTAAAGTCGGTTTACTGACGATAGTTGAACGTGACAATGTCTTAAGAAAATACTGATGGAATGGTAGCATTTTATTGGTTATTAAAATTTTTAATTTAAGTATATTTTTATAAATATTAATTTAAATTAATAAAATAATTGATTTTGATTTTATAAATTTATATTTTAAATTTATAATAAATATAATAATAATAATAATAATTTATTTATTTACTCAAAAATCATTTACATTGCTTAAAATATAAAGCAATGTAAATGATTTTTCAAGTATCATTGAAGTATTGATGATATGTTTAATAATTGTATTTAATAGACGGATGTCGAACGCTGCCGAACGCAAAGGCCGATTGTGCTTCTTTGTCGCTCGTTCCGCGCTCTCGCTTGCACTTCAAGCCTTACATGGAACGCCTCAAAGCGAGATAACGACGCATGACGTCATGTTTTTTCGTGCGTGCAGCCGGCTCTATAGAATTATAAGACGTTGTCACGTCAAAAGTATAAATAAAACGTAATATAAATAAAACGCCAACAGAGATTCACCCATCAGATTAAGTTCACGAGTTCATAGCTTATCTGTAGAATAGATCATCAAGATTTCCCTTGAGAAAGCGAACGTTGAAGCCGACGACGCGAGCGCGATGCTAATTTATATACTAATCATCATAATTTAGGCTAAACACTTTACAACGCTAATGTTAATTAAATGGGGAAATCATTTCGTCCGTTTTTTGTTTTTCGAACCTCAAAAAACAATAATGGAGCCTTTATAGGATCACCTTAAGGTTCGTCTGCCAACACCTTTTAAATCACATGGAAGTATCAAGTTGCTTATGCTAAATACTAAGGCCTGCATTTCCTTGGTATATCATATATCACACAAATAAAATACACTCCTTCTTTTAAATCAATAGAAATACTAAAGTTACAGTTGAATTTTGCCCTCCCGATGCGACACCCGTGTATGTTCCCGACGCAATTCCGCCAAATGTTTTTTACAAAAAAAGATAATAATTATTTTCTAATTTGAAGCCATTTTTAATTTTTTGTAATTTTGTATTCTGTAATAGTAAAGGAAAAAATATCAAAATACTTGGACCTTGCTCACGAGATTACCGCCATGTGGAATGTTGAGTCAACTATTATTGTTCCGATAGTCATTTCAGTCAATGGTCTTTTTGTGAAAAGCTTCGACCAACACCTTAAGAAGCTTTCGCTTAATTGTTCGATCAGTAGTCCTTGAAACGGCGCGTATTGTGAGGAGGTTCCTCACTCTGGAGCCCTGACCACCGGTTGCTTGGGCCCGCAAAGGCCCCGCAAATTGAGGAGAAGATTTTTTTTATGAATTTTTAATAGTGTTTTTTATATATTTTTGTATTATATACCTATAACATTCTTAAAAATTTTAAAAAAATATGTAAATAAAAATAAATTAGAGATTAAAAAGAAAGGTAGGAACCTTTTTTTTACTATTCACCTTTTTACAATAAACTTGAAACTCAAACAAAAAATTAATTATATTTTTGAAACGTGCAAATACGTGAAACGCATGAAGAACAATGTTGACAAAATTTGCAGACTACCCCACGTTCAATGACTTGTAAATATTAATAAGAAACTAGACTGTGCTTCCATTATGAGTTAGATATAAATCTGTTACATTATAATTCTTATTTTTTGTTAAACGGACTCAGTTGCGCAATGAACAACATTCTTTTTAGTTAGTTAGTTAATTGACAGAACAAGAAGATGGTCTTTTGGATTTTAAATGGGAACCCATAGCCTATAACAGAGCAGTATATTTAACAGGTTATGCCGGGAAAACGTTCCATAACTGCCCTGGACCTCTGCTAACCTCAGGTTAAGCCTCTGGTTGCAATTAAGGCAACTATACTTACTCTTTTGAATTATGTCCTTAGCCATTCGTCCCTGGGAAAAAGTCCTGTAGGTTTGTAATATCTCAGTCTTAATTGGCGTCCAGGTAAAGGTCATAAACTGGAAAACATATAAGCATCTTATTATAAGGGGCAAGTAGAACTCCAACAAAACTGGATAATAAAACTTCTAAATTCATCCGGAAAACGTCTCGATTTTCAATAATTAGTTTAAATACGTTTTGAAGAAGAGAAACACTAGTCTAAATCGTGTCTAACACTAGTCTAAGTCACTAGAGATAGTCTAAATCGTCATCATTATTAATGATCCACTACAGGTCAAGGCCTCCCTCCTAGTAGTATAGGGGACATAGAGGCGTAGCTCACCACCACCACGTGCTCCAATACGGGTTGGCGGGCTTAAGATACATTTCATACATCAACTATCATATGTTGAAGATAGTGACCGGGACCAGCAACTTAACGTACTCTCAGAGGCACGGGGTTGAATCAGCACCAACTCCGGGTTTAAAATGTCCTAGTAGAATTAAAACTCTGAATTATTCCGTGACTCGACCCAGGATTCAAACCCAGGACCTCGTGATCGAAGCCACATAGACTAACCACTAGACCAACGAGGCAGTATATAGTCTAAATATATAAAAAAATTTAACAAAAAATAGAACCGACTCAAAATGCACTAAAAAGTAAAAAATAACTGTGTCATTTAGTTGTTTTAATTTACTTAAATATATATATCATTCGATGCCAGCAAGTTTAAGGAACATTTATTTAACGTAGTAAAGCAGTTTGTGGGTTCTAGGTTATATCCTTAAAGTAGAGACCTTGGCTGGCACAAACTCCTTGATATGCTTAAGTAAATTAAAGCAACTAAATGACACAGCTATTTTTTACTTTAGTGCGTTTTGAGTCGGTTCTATTTTTTGTAAAAAATCTTTATTTCTTACTTTTTAGTGATTTATCGCCACGTAACGTACTCGTACTATACTGTCATAATATATTACACGGCACTTGTAGTACATAAAAAAAATATACGTATCGAATTGAGAACCTCCTCCATTTTTTTCGTCGGTTAAAAAGTAAATTTAGACGAAGTTTCGTGTATTTCTTGCTGTCGTATGAGTGTAATTATCAATTTTTTGCCGCAGTTATAGTCGGCAACGAGTTGAACGATCTCGTTTCCGATTTTTTACGACGCTTGATGGGATGTTTTGATACTCTATTTCTTGAAGTGTTATAAAAACCTTGGAGTCCAGCTGAGTTATTTAAATTAAGTGGTATTTTAATAGAAAAATTAATATTTAAAAACATATTTTAAAATCAAGCTTCTATTTAATTGCTCTAACGAGTAGCACCATAATGTTTGCCTAGACTAGACACAAAAAAATTTAATTTGGTACAGAGATAGCTTATAATCTGGTTTAGCCGCTTTTTGAACCGATGAAAAAAAACGGAGGAGGTTCTCAATTCCACACGTATATTTATTTATTTATTTATTTTATATATGACCACGCATAACTTTTTACAGAGTTGTCCGATTTTGATAATTCTTTTTTTAGTAGAAAGGGCACACTTCCAAGGTGGTCCCATTGCCATCATGTTAGGATCTGATGCTGATATCTTGCGAAAATTGAAGGAACTCTTCAAATTGTATAGGCTTACTTGCAGCGATTTCGGTTTTTGTGTAAGTATCGGTAGCATTTTGGCCGTATAATATACTATGACAGTATAGTACAAGTGCGTTACGTGGCGATAAATCACTAAAAAGTAAGAAATGAATTTTTTTTACAAAAAATAGAACCCACTCGGCTCGACTTATCTTGGTAACACGCGAGTGAGACCGCAGGTTAACGCCAAAAAATTAAGTTAAGGTACAGGGATTTTTATTTATTTGAAGTGATAACTTCGCATGGGAGGGTAAACCGCTTCGTTACATAACGCTGTACGGCACCAGCCTGTTTGGCTTCCCTTTCCCTCACGCATACGGTAGACAGACTAGCCGTATTATAGTTATCACTTCTGTCGGGTGTCCCGAGCCGAGACGCATCCGTTTATTTAAAACTCGTGTGTGACATGCTTTTTAAAACTTCATTTAATAAGAAATAAAAATCTGTATAAATTTTAATTTCGCAAAATTAAAGTGGCTATCTTTGTCGGATTTTATTTTTATTTCCACCGTACGTCATAATTTTTATTATAGTTTATTATGATAAAGTAATCAATTGAAATTTTCAAGTCATCTACTCTGTCACACCATGGTTACACCCACCTTTTAAAGCTTGACAATGCGACTTTTTTTGGAGGAGAAGAAAATCCTCATCCATAAAAAAATGTTTCCGCCCGGGATCGAACCGGGGACCTTGTGCGTGTGAAGCACACGTGATAACCGCTACACTACGGAAACGATGCATTTGTTGATGAAATAGGTATGTAAATTATAACTTTTAGATGACTTATGCCGAGATGAACAGAAAGAAAGAAAATAAGTATGTTTGAGTAATTTATTTTGTTCTCTACTATTATTAATTAAATTAAATACTTAATAGCAAAATATTTACTGGTAAAAAATAACAGGTATTTATAAAAAATAGAAGGTAAAAATAGATAAATATTTAACATAAAAAAAAACATAGAATTTGAAACTTTTGCGTTAAGTAGGCATGTGCGAAGTAAATAAATCGTTCTTATTTATTAACATAATAAAGTCTGCACGTTCTCAGTTCCCATACAAAGATACTAACCACCCCACAAGTCTAGTCAAGGAATAAGAAAATAAAAGAAATAGGTAAAAGTATTAAAAACCTACCTAAAGTCTTCGATCAGTGTGTCCTTCCCGTCATGACTTACGGTGCCGAGACGTGGACACTGACGGCAAGGCTGGTCCACAAACTTGAAGTCGCTCAACGTGCTATGGAGAGAGATATGCTCGGAGTTTCTTTGAGGGATAAAGTCCGGAATGAAGTAATTCGCCAAAGAACTAAAGTAACCGACGTAGCTGTCAGGGTTAGTACTTCGAAGTGGCAGTGGACTGGTCATGTCTGTCGAGCGACCGATGGTCGTTGGAATCGCAAGGTCCTTGAGTGGAGACCGTGTCTCGGCAAGCATAATGTAGGGCGTCCCCCGACTAGGTGGAGCGACGATCTCCGGAAAGTGGCTGGCTTTGATTGGAGACAAAAAGCCAATAATAGAGAAGGCTGGCGCTACTTAAAAGAGGCATATTTCCAACAGTGGACGCATGATGGCTGATGATGATGATGATGATAATGATGATTATAAACCTAAATTGGGCTTACGGACTTACGAGGAATAACTGATGTGAACCCACGATGGGCTCACTGGACTATGAAAGAGTTCTAGTATCTAAGTACAGTCAATAATAGTTTGCATATCAGCTATGTCATTTGTTTTCTTGGTATCTTCTACCTCTCTGAGGCATTAACTTGTTCTGAGTTTGCTTTCAGCGCATCGAAGTGGGTTCGGAGGTTTTCATTTTCTGTGTGCCAATGGATGTTCATTACCGAGTCGGTCCGTAAAAAGTTAATATCAATTTGCCATTGAAGTGTTTTTCTCATGCTATAACCAGATGGCGCCATTTCAAGTCCACATATTTAAATTGACGAAAAGATTTTTACGAAGCGACTCGGTAGAAACTCAGCACTCTAAAAGCCTGACTATAGTAAAAAGCATCTTTACATACATATTAAACAGCCTTAACTTTAGATTTTGTCATAATCCTCCTAAAAACAGAGTAACAAACCCAAAATATTAAATACAAAGTAGAGTCCATTTTGACCATCATGTACGTAGCAAACACAGCAAAGAGGATACCAGCGACATTAAAGATGAGGTTATATCTGCTAGTCTCGGAGGATTCGAATATTTTGCACTGGCAACCAGGTGTACACATCTTTATGCACTCGCAGCCAGGTGGGCAGACTGGTTTTGCGAACGGTTTGACATCTAAAGACAAAATACGGTTGTTTAGAAACACAATATTAAAATTAACGTTATGAGAAATTGCTGTGAAAAACGTAACAGGCGGTAATTTAATTTAACACAAGAAAATACAATCTTCTATAGCAAATTGTGCGCAATTAAAATGACAAAGCAAGGTGTTTTTAAAATACTCGTAAACTGAGTAACACTTAAAATATAAAGAAACAGCATGGAGACCAGACTTGCTGTGCCTTGGAGAGCCAACGTTCGCATTTACAATCACCGACATTTTAAATCGTTCAATGTGATTTGTATCGTAAAATAACCCATCATTATAATCCTAAGACCGCCAATCCATATTGGAGCAAAGTGGCGTTCAAAGCTCCATATCATCTCTGCTATATAGTAGGTAGGCCTGGCCTTTTCATGAGCCGTTAGAATAGGCTAATATTTGCGAGAGGTATTCCTTCAAGAGACTTATTTTGAACGCCTACCAATTAGACAAAACAAAATAAATATGCAAAATAATATAAATTACCTGTCTGTGAGTCAATTTTGCAAACGTCAGCCATTGTAACGGGAACAGCAACCGGAATAGAGTGGTATTGTTAAAAATTAATTTTTAGTTTTAAATGTGCACCCACGTAATACCACGAAGGCTGTTGAACTAAAAAACACGGGAAATGCATGGCGGCAAGGTTTTCCGTGAAGATCACCATCTGATTTCATGCGGAAAATTGACAAATCAGTGCAGATTACTTTAACTCTTTTTTATCGTTGACTGGTTCGCCCTTGCTAACGATTTTAAACAGCAAACGTTGATCTTGTTGATAGCTGGACGGGCTTAAAGAATTACTGAATTGTTTCAGGTATAACAAATAATTACAATAGAGATTTTCTCTTCAAATATTTATTTATGAAATAAAATTAGTAGTAGTAGCAATGATAGATTTTTAATTTAAATATTTAAAGTGTGTAGTCTGTACCTACGTACTATTATTTTTTGTAATAGCAATATTTTTGTTTATTTTTTTACCATAAAATTCACTTCAATGAGTCAATTTTTGCTTTTTTCTTTAAATTTAAAAAAGCAGTATTTTACGTCCCCCAAATTATTTATAACTTTGGTTAATTTTTTTAATCGACATTATAATTGGTTAACATTAAAATTTCCTTTCATAAATGAACAAGTTTAAAAAAGATTTTTTTTTCTTATTCTATTCCATTCATGTCTTTTTGTTATATAATCTTTTGTACGGAATCTATTGTGTGGTAGAGGTGAGGATTTTTGTGTACAATATGAAATTAATGTCAGTTTACTTGTGCGTTGAATAGTTTTAGGCCGCTTCTAAGATAAGTTACACTAACTGCAATTAATTTATTGATTTCTTTTTAGTGAAATCAAATAAATTTTGGATAGTGGTGTATTGCAGCGTTACAATGCAGTAATTATCGTTGATTTAAATCCTGCAGGAATTAAAGGGCATCTAACAAGAACGAAAGAAATAAAATCCAAATCCGAAGGTATGTGGACATTTTAAAATTACCTAATTACCTTTTAGTATAGGCTTTAGGGGTTATGCTCTGCTAGGTCAGGTTAGTAAATGAGTAGCCAGACAACTGTTCACTATTATTTATTACACGTTGACTCTTACTGGCTACCCGTTAACGACTAACTAAGTATACTGCGAGCAAATCCGCCCGCCGTCGCTATACAAAATGCTTATTCGACATTTAATTATACACGTTGGTGTGTGTGTGTGTGTGTGTGTACACAGCCACCACAAGGCTTTAAGGAAAAAAATGTATGATATCCTTTAAAAAACGACCAATTATATCACTACCACCAACCATTTGCAGGATTTGCAATTCAATCCAAGCCTCATTCCTGTATCTACCTAATCTAACTAACCACTTAGGATCAAAGAGGAAGTTTTAACCAGACCACACCATCTCGTGAATAGTTTAACTTATTTTTAGAAAAATTAAGGATGTTACCAGAATCTCTTGTTCTCATTTTATTTCCTAGATCGATCTATGAAATGTTAGATTGTACTACATAAGTATTTTGCCAAGAATGGAGATCATTCAGGCGGAACAGTTTTAAGCCATTTTTGAAAGAGCTGGCCAATAAAAACTAATAGGAATCATTAAAACTAGCCACTTGCAGCAATATTTGACATTGCAGAAAAGTTGTTGGAGTGCATTAAACCAAGTGCAGGTTTGAAGGTTAATAGTGACTCAGAATCTCTCTGAAACTCCGTATGTCAGCTAATTTGATTACCATGTGATTGCAGTATCAAAGATTATCATGCGAAACCTGCCAACCTGCATTGAAACTGAACTAGTGCAACTTGACTAGAGCCACCTGCATTTCTTTCTCTCTCAGGAGAGAGCTATAGAGAGAAGACTCTAGAATTCAGAAGTCTTTCCGTACGCCTGTTTCCTATAGTAGATGTCCATCGGTGATGACAAAGAAGAGATGTGTACAAGAGAGAGACATGAGATTAATTTTATTGTTTGAATTTTCAGACGTTTCCGATAGATCATGGATGAATCACTTCCTGCATCACAACGTCGTTCCGAGGGTTCCCGCATGGAGCGCATCCTCGAGACCTGCTTTCCCATATCATTCTCTGTGGCTTTCCTCGTTACTCTAATACTTTTCTATTGCATTATATAAACGGTTTGTTGAATTTTATACTGCTGTTTTATTTTACCTCGACGAAGTATGATTGATAATTTTAAAATCCATCATAGTGGGTATATAGTGTCTAGTTTGTACTAAAATTAAATAAAAAAAATCCTTTACAACGAATACATATATGCATACATTCATATAGTCTAAGGATCAACCCTTAAAAGAGTAAACATCAAAAGTAAAAGTTGTGTATCTATCTTATCATCATTGGATGCACCGTGCCGATGCCGAATAATTACGTGTGGAAGTGAATAAAATCTCATTTTTTTTTAAGGAATAAGAATACTTCTTGTTGACCTTCGAGACCCAGGCGCAGCGAGATGCGCGAGGCATATAGGGCGGGGGCCTGGGTTCGCTCCCGCGCACATACATCAAAGGCGGCGGTGAGAGGCTTTGATCGAGGAAAGTCGTGACAACGTTCCGCCACGAATTTTTTCCGGTCTAGTCCCCTGTAGAAACCGCGATGTGGAACTTCGTTCCTAACAAGTTAGCCTTGTATCTATCTTATCATTACTGCAGGTGTGATGCCGTATACAACGTGTACTGGAGAAAAAAAAAGAACAGAGTTCGAAACATGCGGCACGGATGTAGGCTCACAAAGGGTGCCCTTAATAATTTACGAGCGGTCTCTTCTCCTGTGCTTGAATTATTCTCCCTGCCTACCTGATCCTGGTAGAGCAGCTTTGGACACCTTTCTACAGTGGAGCTAAGTTAATTGAAACTAATCTAATGAACCCAAAAAGACTGTACGTCTGCTGTGTGTTTTAGGGTTCTTTGGAGACCATCTTGCAGCATCAGGTCGAAGTTATCAATTAATTGTCATTTAACGATTATACTGGCATGCGTATAATTGTTCAATAAAGGATCTTAATTGAGTAATCATACACCAAAAATTCTTAACTTATTTTGTAAAAGAGCTGATAATCTGACGCGTGACCAATATTAAGCAAACACAGTAAACCCCAATATACATTATCAGTCGATTGCTCACTACAGAATCAGGCCTCCCTACTTATAGGAGAAGGAATTTGGAGCGTACACCCACCACGCTGTTCCAATGAGGGTTGGCGAGCTTAGGGTGATATAATGTATCTGTGCATATTTAGTGAAAAATAATGAAAAATGTGAGAATTTCTAACAATAATCATAAATTAATTTGAAATATTAATTTTTATGTTTTCTTTGTAATACCTTCTCGTAAAACTTGAATCTCTTAATCTGTTTACCATATTTCGAAAATTATTGGATTTTTTGACAAGCGCTTATTTACTCCATTAATAAATGTTTGCTGAATTTGTTATCATGTAGTTAGGTAAATAAATAATAAAATAAACAAAAAAATAAGAGCACCAAAGATTTATTATCACAAGTTTGAAATCAAAATAAATAACATATGCAAATCATCATGTCCAAGCCGTGTATTTAGTCCACGTCAAGAGCCACCTGTAGCACCTGTAAAAGAAAAAAAACATAAATAATAAAAATTTTAGTAAAGCAGTTTGTGGGTTCTAGATAACATCCTTGAAAGTAGAAACCTTGGCTGGCACCGACTCCTAGATATGCTTAAGTAAATTAAAGCAACTAAATGACACAGTTATTTTTTACTTTTTAGTGCGTTTTGAGTCGGTTCTATTTTTTGTTAAAAATTTTTATTTCTTACTTTTTAGTGATTTATCGCCACGTAACGTACTCGTACTATACTGTCATAGTATATTATATGGCACTAGTAGCCAAAAAGCTACCGATACCGAGTCAAAAACCGAAATCGCTGTAAGCGTGCCTCCAAAATTTGAAGAGTTCCATTAATTTCCCCAGGATATCATCATCAGATCCTAACATGAGGACAATGGGACCACCTTGGATGTATGCCCTTTCTAATAAAAAAAGAATTATCAAAATCGGACAACACTGTAAAAAGTTGTGTGGTCATACATAAAAAAAAAAAATATACGTGTCGAATTGAGAACCTCCTCCGTTTTTTTTCGTCGGTTAAAAATGAATATCTATGATGTGTCGTTCTACATTTTATCTTATTCTTAAAAGTATGTTCCTAAGTCACGTGGCGTTGGCCGACACGATGTCGTGAAGAAACAGAAAGGGGTGTAGATTTTGTGAGTCCACGTTGGTCTCACTGGACTGTGAATGTTTTGGGTGGTGTGACCCCACACAGGGTTCACGGACTTATAAGGAAAATTTAGTGTGAGTCTACATTGGTCTCACTGGACTGTGAATGTACCTACCTATATTACCGATGAATAAAAATTTAACTAATGCTGCGGCCTACTACAGGGCCATGCCTACTTCCTTTTAGGAAAGGAAACAGAGCTTGGAACCACCACGCTGCTCCAATGCTGGTTGATGAGCTTAGGTTAATAATGCTTATTTCATTAACAACCAATATCAGATATTGTTGTAGCCGATCAACGGCTTGTGCTCTCCGGGTTAAGAATTTACTGAAATATTTCTTAGAAAAACTCGGAATTATTCCACCCGACCCAAGATTCGAACCCAGGACCATCGAAACCATATAGGCTAACCACTGGACCAACGAGTCTTTCTACTTATTAATATCCATATTAAATAATTAACGTACCACTTCCGCTGGTGTTACAGCAATCACCGCAGTTGTCGGTGCTGCAATCGTCTTTGCAGTCAGAGTCCTTGCACGTGTCTAAATCATACACAACATTGTTAATATTAATACTAGCTGTGCCCCGCGGTTACACCTGGAATCCGTTCCCTTGTAATTTTCGAAAAAATCGTTCTTAGAGAGCTTCCACATCGCAAAATGAGCAGCTATACTAAATATCAAATCATATAGTTGTAGAGATATTGAAGAATGAAAAAAAGTATTTTTTAAATTCCTCTTTTTAAAAAGAAAATAATATACCTACTTGCTCACCATGAAATTTTATCCAATCATAAAATACGTACAAATAACTCAAACGAAACGGAATGCCATACATTTTAATAGGTTCAATTGTTTCAGAGATTTGATAAGATTACAAAATATTTTTATTTAATAAAGTAATTATTATATTGCATTTCTATATTGATATTGCATTTCTGTGCAATGTTTTAAATTCTTGTTGTCATTCTAGCTGTCTGTCTGTCGGTGCGCTATATTTATATGTTCCCTTACAACTCCCAAACGGCTTGGCCGATGCCCGATAAGCAGAGTCCGACCGAAACTGGTTTTTCGGCCGAAACCGAAACTGAAACCGAATATTCGGCCCTGGCTTCAGTTTCGGCGAAACCGAAACCGAAACCGACACTTATGTGGTCAAGTATAAAATTCCTTAAAATACTGAAATTTGATGCATTTTACACATTATGCTGCATTAACGACTAAGTTTTGTTGCTACGGAGCTATCCGAACGACGCACGACATTTCCCGAACAGGGCCGCCAGCGTCCGCAATTGTGTTGTCGCGAGAAACGAAGTTAGGCGAGTGGGCACGACGAAACCGAACTTTCCGAAATGACATATCCTTATAGGAAAAAGTCGGTTTCGACAATAATTGTTCAGAATATGCACTTCTGGCTCAAATTTTCGAACCGAAATAGGAAAAAACAAGAGAAAATGCCAAGAAAAGACACGTGCAACAGAGGGTAAAGTACGAGGGTCTTGATATTTAAGTAAAGTATAACATTGGGTTCAATATCGGGCGTTCAAGAAACCGACCCGATCTTATTTTATATAAGTAACATAAATATAATTATTTTATAATATAAATATAATTAATTATTGTTCTTATTTCATATTTTCATCTTCCAAAATGTATGCTTGTGAAATAAAACTTGTTTATAATAGGTACCTATATCTAATTTCAATTTCAATGCATTTATTTCAAGTATATTGATATCTACTTTTGAAAAGGTAAGTATGACATTGTTTAGCAATATCCGAAAGCAGTAGCTATGTCGATACTCGAAAAATTAACGTTACTATTACTGCTGCTACGCAACGAAGTCGATGTACAAGGGTTGTACAACGGTTGTAAAACGAATGTAACAAAAATCAGAATACTCCAATAATATTGTATGATTATCGTGTGGGACTAACAGTCAAATGTCAGTTTTAAAGCCGATTCACAACGGTTACAAAACAAGCAACAGAGCGTAAAAAAATATTCGCGAATGACATAAGTATTGCCATATTAGACTGACAGTCGAATTGAAGGTTTTATGATCGACGAGATGTTACACGATATATTTTTTTTTTCAAGCATACATATTCTGCATAAAAATTTTCTAAAAATTGATATTTTCTAAAATTCTTACCCTTGCACGGTTCGCAGGGCGCAGGCATTTTGATTGATTCTTTGTTTAATTGTTCAAGAAGTGTACCGACAGACGAGATCTGAGACTATACACCGAATTACAACTCTTAGGATTATATACAATTGGGTTATTGTAAAAACCAAGGCAATAGCAAGGTTGCGGTCGCTTGACTGGAAGCAGTTTTTCAGTTTTAATGTTACAAAAACGTTACAACTACCGCATTAAACGGAATTTTCGTTCCTTACTCGGAAACTCGTTGGATTTTTCTAGTCGTATCCATGATCGTGAAACAAGAGACCACTGTAATTATTATAAGCCTGAAGAAAAAAAACGGAGGAGGTTCTCAATTCGTCACGTATATTTTTTTTTATGTATGACCACGCATAACTTTTGGAACGAAATTCCTTATCGCGCGTTGTGAAAGGGGGCTAGACGGAAAAAATTCGTACGAAAAGTTGTCACGACACTTTTTGATCAAAGGATCTTGCCGCCGCCTTTGATGTGTGTGCGCGTGAGCGGCGGGGGGCGCCCGCGCTGTATGCTGTCTCGCGCTCTCGTGGCGCCCTCTTGTACAACAACAAATATTATTATTACTTAAAAAAAATAAAATTTTATTACAATTCCTTCACTAATTAATCGAAAGGAACTTCGTTCCATCCGGGTGTCCCTTGACACCTCTCAACTTTTTTTTACAGAGTTGTTCGGTTTTGATAATTCTTTTTTTATTAGAAAGGGTATACTTCCAAGGTGGTCCTATTGCCATCATGTTAGGATCTGATGATGATATCCTGGGGAAATTGAAGGAACTCTTCAAATTTCGGAGGCACACTTACAGCGATTTCGGTTTTTGTCTCGGTATCGATAGCTTTTGGCTACTAGTGCGTATAATATACTATGACAGTATAGCACGAGTAGGTACGTTACGTGGCGATAAATCACTAAAAAGTATAAAAAAAAATTTTAAACAAAAAATAGGACCGACTCAAAACACACTAAAAGTAAAAAATAACTGTGGCTGGCACCGACTTCATAGATATGCTTAAGTAACTTAAAGCAACTAAGTGACACAGTTATTTTTTACTTTTTAGTGCGTTTTGAGTCGGTTCTATTTTTTGTTAAAAATTTTTAATAACCTTTGTAACATCTTGTACTATTATGTTTTCTGTGGTAACATACAGGCTTTTCTCTTGTAAGATAATTGTTTAACAAGATTTAATGAAATATTTGGATACACTGTTACACACACAACCACAATTCCTGGAAAATACTGAAAATGACCAAAACTTAACGCAATTACTGAAATCTCTTTTTATGCTGCGATGTTTGGAGGCCGCGTGTTTTTTTTTTTGGGAATTTATGATTACCGAAATGAAGAGAAACTAGTGAAGGCAACGTATTTAGGTTTTATTTTTTAGATCCTCACACTTCCAGACACACAATTAATATTCACCATATTTATAAAATGTTAAAATTTGAATGCTAGTATTTAGTAAGTAGCAACAGTAGCAACAAATAAATATATATAAATATCATAGGACAATTACACACATCGCTATATAGCCCCAAAGTATAAGTTTAGTTAGCTTGTGTTATGGATACTATGATAACTGATGAATGTTTTTATATATACTACACATCAATATTTATAATATATAGATATACACCCAGACACTGAAAAACATCCATGCTCATCACACAAACATTTTCCAGATGTGGGAATCGAACCCACAGCCTAGGACGCAGAAGCAGGGTCACTACCCACTGCGCCACGGTGGCCGCCAAACAGTAGGTAGGTTTTAGTGTTAGACTAATTTAATTAGAGTACTAAGTAAAGTTTCGACAGAATCAAAACCGGGAGCCGCAGCATAAAGGTTTGAAACCGATAAGTGGCACAAGTATGCCTCTCTAACGGAGAGTTACATATTTGTTCCTTTTGCCGTGGAAAACCTTGGGTCAGTGCCGCGGTGCCAAATAATTCTTCAGTAATATTTCACCGCACCGAATTGGCTCCACTGTTGACAGAAGGACCGTCTCGTTTTTTGCGCAAAGGATTAGCATGGCTATCTAACGCTAAAATGGAGCCAGTATTCTTGCCACCACGAGGACATGATTTGTATATTTATTAAGATAAGGCAGCCTAAGTTCCTTATTGTATTCTTTCTCAAAAAAAAACCGTCCAAGGTTTTATAGTAGGTATTTAGTTGTAGTAGGTTACCAAATGACCACCATGGGCTCTACGACTATGTAGATATGCCCCACTGAACTATTTCCACTATTTGTTCGTTGACTGCATAATTTGTTTACGCTTAAAGCTGAAAGAACGTTACAATTTCCTGTCGGCGTTTCAAGTAATTTTGATCAAAAATGAAAATATTGAACGCTCGAATAATATGTGAGTTATAACTTAATTTTTTTAGTAAAGTTTTATTTATACAGATCAAATTATTTTACAGAATTTTGTCAATTAGTATCGGTACACAGATCTGTGTGTACGGATTGTACCTGACAGTTCTATCCCATAAATATTGTAAAATTCAAAATAAATATAGTTTCATACATAGATTAAAGACAACTACATGGAGCCCACAGCGTGTTCACTCGTGAGACAGCAAGACAGCCTTAGTGACATGAAATGTCAACATTTAAAGTATATCATGAAACGTTACGTTTTAAAATATCGTAAAATACGAAATATTACTTTGTATATGATAGTTTAGTAAACGCATAATACAGGAAATTCGCTAAAACACAACATATCTAAGCTTTAAATCATCAATCAATGAAGTTTATGCCTACTTACGTATGAAACGTAATTCCTTCGATTTTCCGTTCGCTGCGACTTTTGCAGCCGAAAATATTACAACCCACCATAGCACGATAACGTTTAAATTAATATCGTAACCGCAAAATTATATTATTTATCAGCAAATTTAATAAAAAGCTAATAATTGCTCAGATATGTCCTTTGTTTGTCACAAACTCCCCTCTTGACAAACAATAAAAACGAACACGCTGAAAGGGACGAAAAATAATCTTGTGTCACTTTCTAACAAAGGCCGAATGAAATAGGTCTGTCACGCTCTTGAATACAGCCGCGATATGACTCCATCTAGTTGTCCTTAATCTATAGTTTCATATATATTTCGTGACACTATTAGAACTTGTCACAATGTCAGTGACATTCAGTGACATCAGTGATGCTTCGATGCCTTCAATGATCCGTGAATTTCTAACTTTATGCCTGACACGGTTTTCCAAGACAGATGACAAAAACTCATAGAATTAGTCATTTCTCCTTCTTTCGATGACGGCACTGAATACATACATCACAATTGAATTGATACGGACTGTCGGTCATGTTTCTGCGCTGATGTGTGCGAAGCCTATAACAGATCACTTACTTTCTACATTTGATCTTTCCTGACAGTTTTAATATGGAATTATTAATAAGAAACGCATAAAAAGACCCTCATAGGCCAGACACGCCCTTTTAGTGATTTTTAGATATGCCTGTGGTGAAGCAACTTTATATAGCGGTACTATAGCGAAAAAGAATGCAAAATATACTAGGTACATACCTATTGTATTTTGTAACTAAAAGTTATTTTTTTAAATAGTAAAATTAATTTCAGTTCTGAAGCCTCTGAAGACACTAACAAATGGTGACTGTGTTCCTGGTTGCGACTGCCAGAATCCTAATATTAACGGTATGAGATCGGTTTTGAAATTGTCGAAACATTATTTTTTACTTTTTAACTGAATTCCAAAGAGGACGAGGTTTTTACTACTTTTTGACAGCGTCGTAGCGCAGTGGATTTATTAGACGAAGGTCCTGGGTTCGATTGAGGAATTGACCCCGGTGTGGCTAGTGGCAGGTTTCAGTCGTAGTTAGTTACCATTTTTACACGCTTTTTATTAGCTTCACTTGTATGTCAGTATGTCAGTTTGTCAGTATGTAACTCGTATGTGTGTTCGCGCATAACTTCGTCGTTTATGAACCGATTTTGATAATTCTTTTTTTATTGGAAAGTAGATAGTCCGGTGGTGGTACCATGACAAGAAAACCAGGATCTGATGATGGGATCCTGGAGAAACCGAGGGGAACTTTCAAAAATTGTAGGGACAATAAGTACGTTTGTTAGTTTTTCCGATAAGTATTTAAAAGCACTACAATTCGATGAAGGTCTGGAGTCGATCTGATGATGGAGCCGATCTACATATAAGAGAATTCCTTGACGATTTACTGTATTTACCTTGTGTTTGGGCTCGATTAATTTGTTTTGATAAGAACTTTACATTTAGATGGGCTGTGACTGTCATTGAGGGTCTGGTGATGAAGACAAAGTACAGTTAAGGGAGCTCCGTAACAGCTTACAGTAGCTACCGTGTGTTTGGGCTTGATTAATTTGTCTCGATGAGAAATTTACATTTAGATGGACTGTGACTGTCATTGAAGGTCTGCAGATGAAAACGAAAGACAGTTAAGGCTCTTTAACGGTTTACAGTAGCTACCTTGTGTTTGGGCTCAATTAATTTGTCTCAATGAGAACTTTACATTTAGATGGGCTGTGACTGTCATCAAGGGTCTGGCGATGAAGACGAAGGACAGCTGAGGGAGCTCTTTAACGGTTTACAGTAACTACCTTGTGTTTGGGCTCGATTAATTTGTCTCAATGAGAACTTTACATCTAGATGGGCTGTGACTGTCATTGAGGGTCTGGCGATGAAGAAGAAAGCTGAGGAGCTCTTTAACGGTTTACAGTAGCTACCTTGTGATTGGGCTCGATTAATATGTCTCAATGAGAAGTTTGAAAGATTCCAGTTGGTTTAATGTTAACTAAGTCATGATCTGATGATGAGATCTACTAAAACTCGAAACTCTTCAAACTTTATTTTTACACGCTTTTTATTAGCTTCACTTGTATGTCAGTTTGTCAGTATGTCAGTATATAACTCTCCGTGGGTAATCTACGCGCCTGCGGCCTTCCTTGGTTCTGGTAGCCGTTTCTCAGGCTCCCTCTCCGAAATTGAACTCTGATTCCCCGTATTTATAATATTTATTAAATAATTATTTTATTCTCACTAATAAATAAATTACTAGCGACTGTGTGGCCGAGCGGTTTAAGTGCTAATCTGCCCGTACAACAGTCGCTCAGGCGTGGATTCGAGCCCTGGCAGTCGCAGTTTTTCTGCGACTTCCAAGGCTCCGGCCGACTGTACTCTGGCCAGGTTTCTGTGGTTTCCTTGGTCACTGTGCTAAGGGTGGGGCACAGGCAAATGCGGGTACAGATTGTAAGTAAAAATAAGAATTGTAAACATCGAATGTGAATTCGATGTCGACGCTTACTATGAAACATAGTATGAATATTTTTGATAATCAACAAATAATAGTTTAAAAAAACTAAAAAATCACGCTTTTATAAATAAACCAAACTAAAAAGTAAAAAATAAATAATAGTTTAAAAAAACTAAAAACACGCTTTTTATAGAAACCCAAACTAAAAAATAGAAAATAATTTTAATAAATTTAAATTAAGAATAGTGTTAAAATTTTCATTAACTATAAATTAATAATAGTGTAAATAAAAAAAATATATTTTATTTTAAAAAAAGCGTGGGGTGCTTTTTAAGATATTATCAAAATGATAATCACTCTACTCATATCTGTCAATAAAATATTTATAACTATATTGACACCATGCACCCCACGCTTTTTTAAAATAAAATAATTTCTTTTTATTTACACTATTATTAATTTATAGTTAATGAAAATTTTAACACTATTCTTAATTTAAATTTATTAAAATTATTTTCTATTTTTTAGTTTGGGTTTCTATAAAAAGCGTGTTTTTAGTTTTTTTAAACTATTATTTTTACCTTTAGTTTAATTTTATTTGATCCATCAAATAAAAATTTTAGGAAATGGTAGCTATTTACTAGTAAACAACAAAAACTTATTATTAATCAAAATTATTTTTAATTTTTTAGATACCTGTATGCAGTGAATAAATGAATACATGAACATAAATCATAAAATAAAATAAATAAAAAAGGTTACCTTATATTTATTATTTTAAAACTAAAACCAAAATTGGAACAAAACATAACAGGACAAAATCGTCATGGAAACATAACCACTACTTTGATCCGGGGATTCTATTTCTTCATTGGCGAATTACATTTTTAACCGACGAAAAAAAACGGAGGAGGTTCTCAATTCGACACGTATATATATATTTTTTTATGTAAGTATGAGCACGCACAACTTTTTACACAGTTGTCCGATTTCGATAATTCTTTTTGTATTAGAAATGGCACACTTCCAAGGTAGTTCCATTGTCATGTCATCATGTTAGGATCTGATGATGATATCCCGGGAAAATTGAAGGAACTCTTAAAATTTTATGGGCACACTTGCAGCGATTTCAGTTTTTGTTTAAGTATCGGTAGCTTTTTGGCTACTAGTGCCATATAATATACTATGATAGTATAGTACGAGTACGTTACGTGGCGATAAATTACTAAAAAGTAAGAAATAAAAATTTTTAACAAAATATAGAACTTCAAAATGCAAATCGACTTAAAATTTTTAAAAATATTTTCTTTGTTATATCTACAGAAGTAAAAGAAACGTCGTAAGTAAATTATACAGTACAGTGCAGCAACAGAATTGAAAACAAAAGTGTTGACAAATTAAATACTTAATTATATAAGAGTGTTGCTTAACATGTTAATGTTTATATTTGTCCCTTAAAAATGAACCGCATTCTTCCATAACAATCAGAATCAGAATCAACATGCCAACAACAAATAGTTTTATTTATGAATATTAAATATCCTCTGTTTTGACGATACAATCTTCCAAATCATTAACTACACCATCTTGTGTCAGTATGTTTTCAATTTCATTGTTAATTGCTTGTGTTTCATTATCATCGCTGTCATCTTCACTTTGATGTGAAATAATTTCCATGTCTATTGATTCCTCTATTAATTGTAAATCTTCACATTTATCTGGTTTAATATCTATAAATTGTATGTCATCGGCTTCAGATAGTAAGGCTTGATTTTGTTCAATTTCCAAAGGGAGACGAATATCTTAGCATTCCATGGATTCACCGTGCGGGTGCCGGGTCCATCGCGTGGCTGAGGGAAAAACTCCGAACAGAGCCCGAGACTTGTGACACCGGTGTAGGTTTAAAAGAGTACTCTTAGTGACGCGCGTCAACACTCACCTCCTCTGTTCAAGTTATTCTCCCAGCCAAATTCGGAAGGACCCTACTAGAGCAACTTTGGACACTCGTTCCAATATGGAGCTTACTGCACTTCTAGTAAGGCCAAGGTCTTTTAGCAGGTTATAGAGAGACTTCGCTAATATACCTCTCGCGCCCATTTCTACCGCGTATAAACTAACCACATAGCCATTTTTAGTTAGTTCATTAGTAAAGTCATAATATTTATTCACTTGAAATACATGGTCTTTAGGGATGTTTGTTGCTATCACTTTCTTCTACTTCCTGGATTTCATTTGATTTGATGTATAGGACTGTAATCTTCATCTTGTTCTGATTCTTGACTCTGATTTGATGTCAATTCGATTTCATCATATTTGAATCTTCATCATTGAAAACGCAGTATACTCCTATACGCCTTTGCATATCCTATGGTAACAAATTAGTTTTTTTAAACTGTTTGTTTTCGACGCTCGCGTAATATGGCGCGGGTCGTATATGTGTTGACTGTACGTACGTACGTGACTGTTTATAATGTCTCTACCATGGGCTCGGAAAGCAGATACTCTCTTTAAACCACCGGTGCGGTCGGACTATGAAACATCAATTGAGATTCTCTTCTTTTAAGAAAATATTTAAATCGATTGTACCTACTTACTTATTGTAGGAAATCGTATTTGTAATTATAAAGTAGTATTTGTAATTATAAAGTATTAGGTATTATTAAAAAGAATTGCAGGTGTTTGATGAGTAATCTTACTACGCAATTAAATAACCATAATTTAATACCGGGAATATAGACACGGCAGTGTATCAGCCAAGTTAGGAAATAAAAAGTACAAGCAACTAAGTGAATACTTTATGCTTATTTTAGGCTTAGGTATAATGGTAAAAAAAAACTTACTTAAACTGTTAAGTTTATTGTAAATAAATCTATGGTTTATACCTATGTTTTTAATATTACCCATAAGATCACAGATTTTGAGTCTTTGCAATTTATATAAATATAAAAAATTATCTCAGCTTGTCATGATTGATTAGCAATAATTATTTTGGCTTTGTTAAAATAATTATTATATTAGACCGTAACCAATCCAAACAAAACTCTGAGATGGCTTTTCTAAAGCTTTTATACTTCGCTTAATCTACCCGCAAAAACCAAAATAAAATATATCTATTTGTTCAAGGATTTAATTAATTAATTTGTAATTACAGAGCTTTTCCTGCCTCAATGTAGAGATAAGACCATCATGAATCTCATTGTATTAAAATATGGTAAACTATCTTATTCTGTTTATCTGATTTATGACGTTAGAGATGAGACTCACCACACTGCTTCAATATAGATTTGCGGGTTGTATTTATAATATTTGAATTATCACTTAACATCAGGTGTGATAGCAGTCAAGGGCCAACTTATAGTTAATAAAAAAAAAATCTATCAAAATATTATGTTAATAACACAGCACGGAAGAGTAAAATAAGCAACTTCCTAACTTCGATAATTGCAAATAATTTCTCGGAATGAATAAAAACCCAATGTTTATAACCCGATCCAGGGTGCGAACCCAGGACTTCGCAGTTTGAAGCCACATATGCTAACTACGAGTACTTATTTGGTACTAATTTTAGCATAATACCTTCAGAATAAAAGGGTCTTGCAAGGCAAATAAACACACAAAAAAATATAACCTAATTTATTAGAAATCCACTAGCATAATAACATATTTGGAAAAAATGCAAAACTTATTATAAAAGCATGATTATTGAAGTATCTTCTACTCTCTTCTGTGTCCTTTCTCCGTCTCTACTTCTTAGTACCAGAAGCGTCGGTGCCGGTGCGCTTGCAGGAGCATTTGCAAGAAGCGTCGCACTTGCACGATTGGCAGCACTGAGTTGGAGTGCACTTACAACCTGGGTAACAAAACACGCAAACAATTAAAATTTTCAATCAAAGACGAGAACTTGGCCGTGACTTGGCTATGTTGTAATTTATTTATTTTTTATTTATTAGTTCCTAAGTCTTGCACCCAGTAGCGTAACTAGCTTTTATGCGTCCTGTGCCAGCCTGCGTAACTGCGTCCTACAGACTTGTATCTAAAGTCTGACTCTAAATAGGGTATTGTTTGTATATCTGGTAAATTATGCGCCTTTCCAGGGTCTGTTGGCTCTGCCCTAGTTACAGCACTTCTTGCAACGTATTTTTAGAAGGCTTAATACTAGTAAATGCTTAAAAAATACATAAAGAGAAACAATTATACCATAGATTTTGTTAAATCTCAAAGGGCTAAAAAAATTTGCCTGAAAGCTCGTAGGTGGTCATTAACCTGTATGGAGCAGTAGCCCTTAGCAACAACACATACATTTTGACGATCGAGTGGCGCAGTGGGTAGTGTCCCTGCCTCTGCGTCCTAGGTTGTGAGTTCGATTCCCACGTCTGGAAAACACAAGCTACCTACGAGTACGTTTACTTTGGGGCTATATAGCGATGTGTTTTACACACATCGCTATATTGTGTCCTATATTTATTTATAGTCCAGTCATTTTAGGTTTTTGCCGGCTAAAAAAGTTTTAAAATGTTCAAATCAGTATTTCATATGTACCCATAACACAAGCTACCTACGAATGCAAGAGACGTTTACTTTGGGGCTATATAGCGATGTGTAATTGTCCTATAATTACTTTATTTATTTTGAGCAATCAGTCATTTTAGGTTTTATCTGCGGAAAAATTCTGACCTAGTGAGCTGAATACTTTTTTATACATCTTTATCAACGGCGATTTTTCACATCTTCGTTACAATGCCGTAATTAAGATGTGTCAAAAATTCATCATTTACGTGACCGATTTTTGCTAAAAAAGTTTTAAAGGTCAAAAGGTCACAAAAATCAGTTTTTCGCAAATATCGAACTCCAAAAACGGTTAATTCTACAGAAAAATGCAATAGACATTTTTTGTAGACAATTTTACGACAAACAATTTTTATAATGACCTTTATTGACCTCTGAGCAATAGATAGTGTGATATTTGCGAAAAAACTTTTGACCTTTAAAACTTCGTGACCTTTTGATCTTTACAACTCTTTTAGCCGGCACGATATCAATGTCGATTTTTAACATCTTAATTACAATGTCGTAATAAAGGTGTATACAAAAATTCAGCTCACTAGGTATTTTTCCGCAGATTGGGCTTCAAAATAGCTGAAATGAATGGACTATTATACAGACATTTTTATAATATCTAATGATATGATAGGTAAATAAATGAAAGAGCTGATATAAAAAACAAACTTGGGCCATAAATTACTAAAAGCTAGCTAGTTTAGGTAAGACCATTTCCCTGAATGTCTACATGTCTCCTCTATACCTTACTTATGAAACCTTTTAATTTTCTGTGTTTTCTTGCCCCAGTTTCATGCATCGACGTGTTATCGCTTATGTTGAAAACTTAAACAGGTACTACATAATATATTCTGTGCCCATAATAAGTACGCACGACATAATTATATTAATACCTGTTGTTGTTAATCATTATTACTCAACATACTAATGGCCAGGCTTCAAGTAGGAGAGGGGATATAGAGCATCGATCAACCACGCGTCTCCAATGCGGGTTGGCGGGTTTAGGGTGATAATGTTTCATTCATTAACAATCACTATGTAGATGATAATGTTCGGGAACAATGGCTTAACGTGCTCTCCGAAGCACGGGGGTGTGTGTACACACCAATTGCCTTCCTAACTCCGGGTTACAAATTTAAAAAATTAAGGTAAAAAATTAAGGTTAAAATAAAACCTTTTTTGTAAGTAGGTAAGTTCTACCTACTTACAAAAAAGGTTTTATTTTACAAGAATTAAATTTTGACGACCTCCGTGGCGCAGTGGTATGCGCGGTGGATATATAAGACGGAGGTCCTGGGTTCGATTCCCGGCGGGGCAGATTGAGGTTTTTCTTAATTTGTCTAGGTCTGGCTGGTGGGAGGCATTCGCCGTGGCTAGTTACCACCCTACCGACAAAGACGTACCGCCAAGCGATTTACCGTTCCGGTACGGTGTCGTGTAGAAACCGAAAGGTGTGTGGATTTTCGTTCTACTCCTAACAAGTTAGCCCGCTTCCATCTTAGACTGCATCACTTAACATCAGGTGTGATAGCAGTCAAGGGCCAACTTGTAGTCGATAAAAAAAAAAGAATGAAAATCTCGGTATTACTATACCGAGATTCGAAACCAAAACCTCGTGATCAAAGCGCACCTAGAGCAACGAGGCAGTCAAAAAACATCTTAAAGCGCATATCAAGTATGTATTTACAAAAAAAAAGTTAACTACTCTATATTACTGGTACGAACAGGTAACTATGACAACTTTTTTCAGAGATAAGACACTAATAATTGTCATTCAAGCCTTCGATCACAAAAACTGGGACCTGCTCATTATCCCACGGAGTAAAACAAGTATCGGTTTTATTAATTTTAACCTGTTAGAACAGTTCAAGGCCAAATGGTAACATGGGACAAGATATAAGCAGTGGTGTTTTTATAGGAAACGTAATGTATAGGAACCAATGACAAGTTAGGTACTCGTTTGTCTTTTACTTATTAGGTATTTTTACAGAATACGTGATATGAAATAGAATGAAAAGTAAATAAATTTGATATTCACGGGACCTTATGCCAAAGGAGTGGCGATAGGCACGCGCACGCGATTTTTCGGCATGGCTCTCTTAATGATATAATAAAAAGGGCTCTTGCCACCATAAACGTTTCTGCGCTAATTGAGCCGTTAGGAATAAGCCGGGATGATGTCAAGAGACCTGATGGATTGACGCTGATTCTCTGGAAAGTGGGACGGGCCCTAATGTGGGACGCTACTTGCGTTGACACGTTGGCTCTGTGTTATATAAGGGAGACAGAATCAAGACCGGGAGCCGCAGCAGAAAAGGCTGAAACCGGTAAGTGGCACAAGTATGCCTTTCTGACAGAGAGTTATATATTTGTTCTTTTTGCCGTGGAGACCCTTGGGCCATGGAGTCGCAGTGCCAAAAAAATGTTTCGTAATATTTCACCGCCCCTAATTGCCTCAACTGGTGACCGAGGGCTGGCTCGTTTTTGCGCACAGGACTGCTATCCAACGCGGAAATGCAGTCAGTATTCTTGCCACCATTCCACGTGGACATATAGTGTGTAATAAAGTGTGCTTCGGTTAACAAAGAAAATTTAAATGAAAGAAAAAAAAAGGAATAGAGCTGCCTATTGTAAATGCCTATTACAAATTACAATAGGCGGCCTTATATCTATCAGGCAATTTAAGTTATCTCAACCAGGCAATTTAATAGAATTAATTAAACGCGATACATTTTAAGTGACTTTAGATATTGTGGGAATATCATGATAGAAACTAGCTTATGTCGCTCCTCATGAGTCTGGATATACCTACAAAAAGATTTTTTTACAGTCCAGGTGTTATTTTCAGAGATTAGCCGGAACAAACAGACAGACTGTCGAATATTTAAAAATGTATATAATGATGTGATACCGTTTATACTTTCATATGCATTTAGTAAAACCATGTCATATGCATTTAGGAAAATACAAAATTACTCTAGAATTTTCTTTATTTGTATAGATTAAGGGAATGTTTGTGTCGTAGGCATCAAAACCTCAGAAACTTGAGCTCCTATATATGCGTACTATCAGTATTAATTGCAATGTTATAGAAAATCTAGAAAATCGCACACATTCTATTTTGTAAACAAATTATCGAAGCATATTATCAAAACACAGCCTTGTTTAATATTGGGAAATGTTTAAGCTTGTTTACAAATCGGACTGGACATACTTGTAAGGAATGTAATATAGGCTATAGTCTAAGATACTGTTTAGAAAAATATTTTACCTATTTCTGCCTACCAAACAAACTAATTAAAAACTGTGCCCGTCGATTCACTCGCATATAATAAGCCTAATGTTACATAGAATAGCCCACCAAAGGTTGACTAAAAGAATGGGCTTTTCATCACTTACATAGTTTTTCATTTCGAAGGAATAATTTATTTTTGACGACCTCCGTGGCGCAGTGGTATGCGCGGTGGATTTATAAGACGGAGGTCCTGGGTTCGATTCCCGGCGGGGCAGATTGTGATTTTTCTTAATTTGTCTTGGTCTGGCTGGTGGGAGGCTTTCGCCGTGGCTAGTTACCACCCTACCGACAAAGACGTATCGCCAAGTGATTTAGCGTTCCGGTACGACGTCGTGTAGAAACCGAAAGGGGTGTGGATTTTCGTCCCACTCCTAACAAGTTAGCCCGCTTCCATCTTAGACTGCATCATCACTTAACATCAGGTGTGATAGCTGTGAAGGGCCAACTTGTAGTCGATAAAAAAAATAAAACACAAAATTTTCCCGTTTTCTAAAAAATTACATTAAAAGTATCAACAATAGCTTATTTATTAGTTTAAAATATCTAATACAAACAGTTATGTCGAAATATAATAAAATTAAGATGAATTATATGGAGAAAACATCAAAAATTAAATAAATTTATAAGTTTTGGTAAACATTTTAATACAAAATAAAATTGACAATATTGCATTGCACATTATTCACGACGCATACCTAAATAAACAATTATGCATATATTTATTTAAACAACTGTATCAATACAGCCAATATTGCTAACAAACTTGCAGAATTGTTGATTCGGATGTCAGTTATTAGTTAATTATTTAATCAATAATAATTTTACAATTAATTATTTTTATATAATTGAACTATTAATAAATAATTGATTTACACTCACCGTCACCGCAACCACCGCAAGGCATCTTGAAAAGAAAAATTAAAGGCGAAAATGGAAAATTCAATTCAAATAACCACCCGTCGTACAGCCAACTATGCAATCGCTTGAACAATGACTTCTGGCATGATCGCAGACGATCCTGTATGCTTATTTATAAGAACAGTGAGCCACACACCAAGAATACATACGTAGCTCTTAAATATATTACTATAAGAATTCAATTCGTTTGGAAATGCATCAATTTTGAAATTCAGCCCACCGTACTTAAATACTTGTTCTTGATAAATATATCGTTTGCGATCAGAATAAACTGCGTGAAATTTTCCTTAAGCCTATTATATAGGGATGTGTATTTTTCAATGTATGGAAAAGTCCATTTCTTTCTAATCAGTTTTCACTAAACTTCGGGGTTGGAAGGAGGAATATTAGTTGCACATTAAGTAAATAAACATTAAAGAAATTATTTTAAACTGAAAATACAGATTTTAGAATTTTATAACTTAAGTAATTTAGTAGGTGTACGGTAAAAAGGGCACTGATTATAAGTACCTACTATGCCTTGAACTTGAATATGAATTTCTTTGACATTAAGTCAAGCATGGCAATAAGCATGGCATGGCAATAGACCCACCATGGTCTAAACTCCCTATTCCATTTTTTAAAATCAGGGACACCTGGTGCTGTAGTGGGTCGTAATATAATTTTATGCAGATAATTATGATGACACCTTCAGTGATATATGAATATGTTATACGTGGCGTTCTTATGGAAAACGAAGAATATAACTTTTTCATCTTTCAGATTTAGAATAACTCAGAAACGGTAGTTTTTACGAAAAAAGGTAAACGAACTAATTTCATAGGTACATTATTACAGGACGCCTTCGATTCTGTCCGCAAGAAATTCTTTTCATGATAGTTGAGTCATGAAAGTAAAGTAACCTATGTTTTTTCTCCGTCTATCAAATTTCATTTAAATCTGTTCAGTAGTTGAGGCTTGATTGATTAACAAACAGACAAAGTTACTTTCGCATTTATTATATTAATGTAGATTATGTTATCAACAATTTAGTCCAACTTCATTAAGTTGCAAGTTGTAAGCAAAATGGCATGTTTATCGTTATATAATTTAACATTTTGCTTCAAATCGCGAAATTTTAATTCCTGCGGCCTTAAATATTTTTTCCAGGTACGAGATTGATGCGAAGCATTCAGCATATAGGTATTCATTCACCTAATGCATGGACCAGACATACATTTAAATTTTTAGCACTCTAGGAATTGTTCCTCCTATTTTCAGGTCTAATTTGATTGGTCTACTTTTTGATTTAAAGAATTTTGATTTTATATGTTTTTATAGTATGTATAAATTTAATTTTGACAATGAAAGATACGTAACAAAAACCTACCTAAATTAAAACAAATACCTTGTACCTAACAAAATTCTTTTAACAAGTCAAACTTAGATTATTTATAAATGTCAAATATCAGAGCAGGTTCAATATAAATTGTTGCAGTCATTTTACTATACTATAAACTTTATTTAGACATTTTTAGTATCCCATTCATTTTTGACCACAACAAGTTAATGTTGATGAATGTTTCAATGATGTATTGAGCTGTATTATTAACTCTCGTCTGGAACGTGGTAATAAAAAGCCGATGCTCCCGCTTTGCCCTTTTTTCTGGTTTCAAGGACTGTGTGACCGGACGGACGGGTTCATGGCGAGCTGCATTTCGACAGATATCAATCTAATGTGAGTGATGCCAATGCAAAGTGGTTGTTTAATGACGTGAATTTATTTCACTATGATGTAAATATTCTACAGCTTTTTTATTCTAAGCTGGCGTTAGGAACTATTGTTACTATTGTTACGGATGACCCCTCGGAAGAATTACAAAGTAAAAGAGTTTATAGTTGGAAACCTCATTTGGATTAAAAGTAAATGCAAGTTTAAAAAAAGGAATAAATTAAAAGAATGGAACAATTCAAATTTATTTCGTGTGCAAAACGAAGACTAGATTCAGTGAGTTCAAAGCGAGTTGTCGTTGAGTCAAGACGGTTGAAGGAATGTAGGGAGATGTTCCCTGAGAGTGTGCGTGTAAGGACGATGGATCTGTAGTGGTCCCCCAGTGTGGTTGGGGTGTGTGGTCGTGAGGTGCCGAGGCAGATTAACGTCGCCGCCGTGATGGGTTCCTTCAGGCTTAGAAGCGTGAAACGACGGCGTCGCAGCGTGCTGCATCGAATCTTGCATACCTATCTATTTATTGGTTAATAAACGTCTAGTTCTCCCTGTTGTGTGGTTGTTCTTCCAATCCCCGACCCCTAGGTCGTAACACTATTTTTATACTACTAGCCTTATCGCTTAGCAGCAATATCTGCCCGGCAACCTTACCCAGGCTTAGGAAAACTATAAAATAAGAGTCTTCAAGTACAAATGTGTTTTTCATTCTTCAACCTGTAATTTAACAAAGATTTTTGCCAGCAAATATAACCAAATATAAGAAGACGGAGGAGGTGTGACAAAGAGCAAAAACAATTTACGATAGATTTTGAATTCGATTCACGCACATTGTATTTAACCGACGAAAAAAAACGGAGGAGGTTCTCAATTCGACACGTATATTTGTTTTTTTTTTTTTTTTTTTATGTATGACCACGCATAACTTTTTAACCGACGAAAAAAAACGGAGGAGGTTCTCAATTCGACACGTATATTTGTTTTTTTTTTTTTTTTTTTTTTTTTATGTATGACCACGCATAACTTTTTACAGTGTTGTCCGATTTTGATAATTCTTTTTTTATTAGAAAGGGCATACATCCAAGGTGGTCCCATTGTCCTCATGTTAGGATCTGCTGATGATATCCTGGGGAAATTGAAGGAACTCTTCAAATTTTGGAGGCACGCTTACAGCGATTTTGGTTTTTGACTCGGTATCGGTAGCTTTTTGGCTACTAGTGCCATATAATATACTATGACAGTATAGTACGAGTACGGTACGTGGCGATAAATCACTAAAAAGTAAGAAATAAAAATTTTTAACAAAAATTAGAACCGACTCAAAACGCACTAAAAAGTAAAAAATAACTGTGTCATTTAGTTGCTTTAATTTACTTCAGCATATCTAGGAGTCGGTGCCAGCCAAGGTTTCTACTTTCAAGGACGTTACCTAGAACCCACAAACTGCTTTAATACGTAAAATAAATGTTCCTTAAACTTGGCTGGCACCGAATTCATAGATATGTTTAAGTAAATTAAAGCAACTAAATGACACAGTTATTTTTTACTTTTTAGTGCGTTTTGAGTCGGTTCTAATTTTTGTTAAAAATTTTTTTTTGTCATAAATTCTTTAGTAAATTTATTCCTTGAAATCATTTTAGCGTTGGATATTATGGTAAGTTGACAGATCAAGGGGTTTGTTATACTATCCTGTTATATCGTATCGTAAGCGTATAAGCGTGTCTTTTACTTGACTTGAATTATATTAAACACTGCACCAAGCATAGTAATTGTTAAAAAAAATAAATTCAAATTCAAATTCAAAATCATTTATTTCAAGTAGGCCAATTATAAGCACTCTTGAAACGTCAAATTAGACTATTTGTAGTGACTCTACCACCGGCTCGGAAGGCAGGTCCTGTAAAACAGAATACGCTGTGAAAAAAAAAACAAACTTAGAAGTAATGCGAGTTTCCAAACCCTTACTCTTAACCATTTAGTAAAAACAAAAATCTTTAAAACCTAAAACATATCCAATGCTGTTATCACTCAACAATTGATCTAGACGTTAATAGAAATAATTCGATGGTTAGCAGACATTACGTTGCATGCATAGAATGGAATTGCTAAATTAGTGCCGTGTGGTTGTCTTGCACCTCCATAGCAAGTATTGTTCGGTTCTTTCTTCTAAGAAAGATATTTAGATATCAAATGCTTGCTATAACTAAATAGCCATCTATATGTTAATTGAAAGAAGGCAATGGATAGCAAACATTTCGTTTTATCCAATACGACATGTGTTGAATGCAGTTGCTAAAATTAGTGCCGTGTTGTTTTGCACTCCAAAGCAACCATTGTTCGGTCGATTCGATATGTCTCAAGTGCAACACTTATCTTGTTAATAAAACTAACGACTCTAATTTAACTGCAGATAATATCATTGATAAGGTAACTTTATAGTAAGCTAGTCCTAGAATCTACTAGAAAGATATCATTTAATATAGTAAGTAAACATGTTAACTACTGCCGTCTTTTGACGTTGCGCAGTGGATTTATAAGACGGAGGTCTCAGGTTCGATTCTCGGCAGGGCCGATTGAGATTTTCTTACTTGGTCCTGGTCTGGCTGATGGGAGGCTTTGGCCGTGGCTAGTTGCCACACTGCCGGCAGAGACGTAACGCTAAGCGATTAAGCGTTCCGTCGATGTCGTCCGTCGATGTTGTCCGATGATGTCGTGCAGAAACCAAAAGATGTCTGGATTTTCATCCTACTCCTATCAAGTTAGCCCGTTTCCATCTTAGACTTGGTCATCACTTACCATCAGGTGTAATTGCAGTCAAGGGCTACCAACTTGTAAGGAATGAAAAAACTTACCTATTCCAGTAAGACGATTATGTAACGAAATTCGACGACAGTGTATCATCTCATCTCTATCACTTTCGGTTTAAAATCAAAATCAAAATTCATTTATTTCAAGTACTTCAAAAACGAATGTTACAATTTGTATTTTATAATTTACAATTTTGGTGATCCTGTCTTGTGTGAACAAAGAAAAGGCGATTGCATCTCTTTTTCTTTGTCGTTCTAAGACGATGTTGTAAAGAAAGATGCCCTTTTTAATAAAAAAGAATTATCAAAATCGGACAACTCTGTAAAAAGTTATGCGTGGTCATACATAAAAAAAATATATACGTGTCGAATTGAGAACCTCCTCCGTTTTGTTTCATCGGTTAAAAATTGAGACTGGCACTGTCTAGTTCGCCTTTGCGTACTCTTCTAGCCTTGATGAAAGAAAGAAAAATTTTAAATTTTATAGCTATATGGGTGATCGACCCCTATGACCTAGAGATCCAAAACGGCATAGGCTAATTAATCATAAGACCGACAAGGCAGTTATCAATCTTAATCATCATCATCATTATCAGCCTATTAACGGCCCACTACAGGGCCAGGCCTCCCTCCCAGTAGGAGAGGGGACATGGAGCGTAGACCCACCACGCTGCTCCAATGCAGGGTGGCGGGCTTAGGGTAATAATGTGTCATTTATTAATGATCACTATCAGATGTTGATGACAGTGACCGGGACCGACGGCTTAACATGCTCTCCGAGGCACAGAGGTGTAACACCACCAACTTCTCGACTCCGAGTTTGAAATGTACTGAGAATTTCATAGAGAATGAAAAACTCAGAATAATTCCGTGACCCGACCCAGGATTTGAACTCAGGACCTCATGATCGAAGCCAAATATGCTTACTAGTAGACCAACGAGACAGTCAATCATAATAACACCTGCTGAAAGTTTGCAGCAAAATTGTTATACAAAGATATCTACTGAAGTAAACCATAAGGAGCTGTGTTGAATGTTAGCCTTGAGTAGCGCATTTAATTAGAAAAATATTACGCTTTAGCTTTAGATTTATATATTGTGTTGTGGAATTAGTTTGAAAATATTTAAAAATTTATACACTGTTTCTATTTTTAACCGACGAAAAAAACGGAGGAGGTTCTTAATTCGACGCGTATATATTTTTTTTTATGTATGACCACGCATAACTTTTTACAAAGTTGTCCGATTTTGATAATTCTTTTTTTATTAGAAAGGGCATACTTTCAAGATGGTCCCATTCTCATGTTAGGATCTGATGAAGATATCCTGGGGAAATTGAAGGAACTCTTCAAATTTTGGAGGCACGCATATAGCGTGGCAACTAAAGGACACAGTTATTTTTTACTTTTTAGTGCGTTTTGAGTCGGTTCTATTTTTTGTTAAAAAATTTTATTTTATCACAGTTTGTTTAATATTTTGTTTTTATCTAGGTTACTCTTTTTCTTACTTTTTTATTAGTATTAATTACTTAATTATTGTAGTTAAGTATCATTTAGTTATCTTATAGTTTATTAGTTAGTTACTGAAAACTAATAGGCATAGTAGCATAAGCACGTCCATGAATGTACAAGGCTCCGCCTGAAAACCAGCGTCACAGCTCGCTGAGGCTTCGTGCTGAGGCGGGGACCTTGTTTGTCCACGATGCAACTTTTTTTTAACAAGTGCTGTTATATTTTGTTTTTTTTGTGTGACAAATAAATTCCATTCTATTTTATTCTATTCTAGTTGTTGATCATCTCACCCGATGGAAAAGTGCCACCTGTGAGGACTTCCGATCATCATGCTTCTCAGTCGCCTGCAAATAGCTTTTTGATATCAAATCAAAAAATCGACAGCAATGTGAAAACCGTCTATAAAACAAAAACATATATTTATAGTGAAAACCTGGTATTTTGATCCAAAGGTATTTTTAAATGTGACCAATTGTCCTCTTTCCCTCCAATAGTCATATAGATTGTTAGGATAAGGCATAGTCCAACGATTGAGTTTTGAACCCATGATCTTTCGGTGTTTAGTCCGGCCCGTTTACCGCTGAGCTTTTGACGCTTCACATGCTTAGGAGCCGAGTAAGGGCAGAATCATTTCGTTCGTTATTACAATGAACCTCCAATGCGTGCAATGCTCAAAACGCCTTTGAGTCAAAAAACCGTCACACCGTCAAAAAACCGACAACTGGTGGAGTACAGCTGACCGCTTTACATGTGCTCGTTCGAGGCTCGTAAATCGTAGGTCCATATTACACGTATTCCGGTTCCGCTTGTTGTCGGCTCCTTAGCGTAGACGTATAGGGACACATACATAAGTATTGCAACATAATCCGAATGCCAGAGATGTACAAAATGGTTCCAAAAAAGCATTTAAATGCAAAATACTTTTCAGATTTACTATTTCAAATGCAAAATACCAAATAGTTTTGCGTTTTGTATTTCAAATGCTAAATGCAAAATAGATATTTTCAAAATACTTCTTTAAAATAAAATACCTTTTGACCAAATCGCATGATATTTTTAATTAGTTTAGGTATTTATCATAAGAAATAGAATAGAGATGACAATGCTGAGCCAAATGGCACCTTATGCATGACATTTTGATCATATTTATCAGTACGCGTATCAATAAATTCTGCTGTTATTAATAATAATAATATTCAAGAAGAAAAAATGGGTACGCATGGCTAGTAGGCCCGTCTATCGATGAAATTCGTCAATACGAGCGTCATTCGATCATTTCATTTTGTTTGACTGGTAACGTTGGTTAACACAAAGTATTTTGCATTTTGAAATAAATTAAAAATGCAAAATACATCTCGAAAAGAATTTCAAATAAAATACAAAATGTTTTTTACTAAAAGGCATTCAAATGCAAAATACAAAATAGGTATTTTGCATTATGGTTTTGCATTTTAAATAGAAGTATTTCAAATAAATCACATCTCTGCCGAATGCAGAGTCGGCATTTCGGAGCGTGAGAGCGTCGCTCGTTGGGAGTCAGTCGTACACCTCCGCGAGTACACTAGGTCGCGCTCGATGACAATTGTAACCTCTGATAATTAATAAACTATTTAGAAACATCGGATATTATTATTGGGTATTGGACTGATACCACACCCCATCAATAAATTACCCTAAAGACGCACGTCTACAATGCGCTGCCATAATTAGGAGTCATAGATGTTAAATAATTAAGCCTCTTACAAGAGTCTTAATTACTCAACTCATTGGAACGTGTCAAGCTTACTACACTATAATAATATATTCATAATATTGTGAAACAAAGTACCTACTCCGCCGTGTTTGTCTGCCTGTCTATCTATCTGTTCTCTGTTCAACTCAAAGCCTCCGGTTAACGTACTACGGATTTTCATCATTCATAAATAGTTTCACCACTAAAGTGATTTCTTTTTTCATGTTCTTAAAAAAGATTTTTCACTTTCTCTTGATACACTTTCTCTTGTAAGACAAAGTCGCGGGCTTCTGCTAGTTATTCAATGAATTATAATTTTGATCCGGTAACCAGATGGATTAAAAGATTGCTTGTTTTGGAGTACTTAAAAAATCAATCAATCAACTTAAGCCCGCCAACTCACATTAGAAAAGTGTAGTGGGCGTAAGTTATGAACTCTCCTCTCCGTTAGGAGAAGAAAGGCTCTGTTGAACAACTAAAAATAGAATGTTAAAGTCACATCCGGTAACTTCCGAAGTATCTCCTTTAAAAACAACAAGTATGATGCATTCATTACTCATTAATATAGAATTTTTATAAGAAAAAGATGCCAAAGCAAAATAAACCTTAACTACCTAAAAACAGAACTCACATTTCAGTGTGCCTCTTATACTCTACTAGTATTATCTATTACAGGTAGTACGTGATAGTACATACCACGAGTGAACTCTAAGTACTAAGAAATCGTTTTATCAAAGATACCTGTTATCATTACTGATAGGGCATAAAGAATTGAAAATGTTATATTCTATGAAAACCTTGAATGACTAAATTATAGATCCAAGTATATTTGTGTGTTTTTGTATGTAGAATTATGGTATGTCTGGATCTTCTTTTATTGTTCTTCTTTTATGAACTTTTACAGTAATAACACCTAGTCTTCCAAACACCATGGTTCTAAGCCGTTTGCATCCAATACTAGCGTTTTTTTAATTACTACAAATTAGCTCTTAACAGCAATTTCACCTAATGGTAGTTGATTACGCAATCTGAGATGGAAGCGGACTAAATTGTTAGGAGTAAGACGAAATCCACACCCCTTTCAGTTTCTACACGACAGCGAACGGTTCGGTAAATCGCTTAGCGGTACGCCTTTGTCGGTCGCCTTTTAGTCTAATGCCATGCTTCTTTCTCCCACCGAGCAGTATAAATGGGTTTCCGGTCTAATTTTGCATATGAGGTTAAACATCTACGTCTCTGACTAATGGACACTTGACGGAATTTCGTAAGTTTTGATGCTTACAAATGAAGAGTTGCTTGGTTTATAGGGGATTTCATTATGCGAAATGACATCGGGGAACAGTTAGCGTATGATACCAGACTAACCAGAAAAAGAAATACCTAGCCAATGCGGAAAATAAATGAATTAATTTTCTCCTACCAAACACATACAGACTGTGTCGCCCCCAAGCTTATTAATACTAGCCAGCCTTTGAATTTGAATAGGTATTTTAAAATACTAACTCCGATTACTTAATTAGACCTCCATAAAGTAAAACTTTTAATTAGAATTACGTCATAAATAAGTATGGGGCCCTGCATAGGGCAGGTGGATTATAACAAAGAATTTGGCACACCCAACGCTCCTATTTGATATCTTATCATATTTACTGAAGATAACAGTTAGTTATTGAGCACACAATGTACAAACACTCCAGTCTCTGACTAAAACAGTAAAGGACCTGTCGTCGATGCAAAAAACCTTATCAACGAGATAACAGGACCAGAAGTCATAAAATAATGTGATTAAAATAACAATTGTGCTACGAACTATGGGGTTCAATCTTAAATTACTTGTTCTACTTACAATAATAAGTGCCAGTGTTTGCCAAGACGTTATAGTGAATGAAAATGAAACTGTTAGTGAAAACGTAGATAAGGACGTTCCGGTAGAGGGCGTAGCTGAAGTGACGGAGAAAAGTAACGATGCAGTTGAATTAATAGAACATGTAGATACTTTAGAAGTGAAAAGCGGGAAGTATCAAGTTTTGAACGATGGTTTAGTTGGCGATACGCCTACAAATTTGGAAGCCGTCGATTTAGGGTCGAGCGACGCTCAAAACGAGCGCCAAGTTATTGCACCACCGGGAACAACTTACCCTACTCCTTCGGAATATGGTAAGATTTCTAATTAATTCCTTAGGCAGCAGGCGAGGGTAAAATGGTTTAGAAAACGTCTCTCTTTTGAGTTCTGACTCATTAATAATAATTAAATGCATCGCTTAGCTTAAAATACAAGAGAAGCTCAACTTTATTAATCTATAGTTACACCAAATAAAGAACAATTCAAATTGTATGAAATACATACATTTAAAACGAAACAATCTATAGTATAGTATCTACGTAAGCTCTTGATATCAAAAAATATGATATATCGATGAGTTATAACTTCTTATCTAGTACAAGAATGTTTTAAGTTGAAAAGTCTATAAATTTATATAAAACGACGTGCCAAGTAGTGCTCGTCTAAAACATAAGTAATTGTGACAAGTGTTTGTCTTTCTATTCGCTGTACTAGTTAAAAATGTAGAAACAGTTTTCTATCTTGTATAAATCATAGACTTACTAACCATAGAATAAATCGTATCGATAGTTTTCGCAATGTCTCGCATGAAATGAACCTACTAGGAACTTACCGTTCAATACACCTGTAGGCTGTAGCCTAAGTTAAGCTTCATGTGCCTTTGACTACGCCGGCGTACCCTCTACATTAGAATACAGCAATGCTGCCGATATAGGCAGCAAGATAGCAAACACCCCAACAAGATCTTTGATAAACCGCTTTTAATAATACTTTAACATCGCCTATGGCTATATGCAGAAATCCAAAGTACATTTTTTTATATACTGGATACGTGTCAATCCGTGACTGAAATCACACCCAATGGTAAATGATGTAGGTACTTACCTTATTAAACAGACTAACAGACCTTTATTAATCCTTAACTAACATACGCCCGTGAATTTGTTCGCATGGAAACTCACTAAGTACATGATATTCTTCACTAAACGTGGTAGGTAAGATTTCATTAAATCCAGTATCGTAATGAAATGCATACTGGCTATACAAGAGTTTAGGCCAGATTTTTGTCAAAAAAGACAAAAATAATCCAATTTTTTTGTTTGATTTGTCTCTAATAATAATCAAATGTACAAAGTTCGGTCTAAACTTCGGAGTAAGTAGGTTCCAAGTACTTCCCTCTGTAGTCATAAACTATACAGGTAATGAGTGTCAATTAAAGGTAACTCAGCTAAGTACGTTGATAACTGAGGATGACTCAAAGGATGACTCAACGATGAATAAAATCACTGTGTACACAAACGCTCTTGCATGCATTGATAAAGATTAAAGGTACATTCACTCGTAAATAATGTCATAATTACAGAATAATAGTAAGACTTACTTTATAATAATAATATTCCTTACCTCATACGACAACCTCCGAGGCGTAGTGGTATGCTCGTGGATTTATGAGACGGAGGTTCGATTCCCGGCGGGGCAGGTTGAGATTTTTCTTAATGTCTTGGTCTGGCTGGTGGGAGGCTTTCGCCACGGCTAGTTACCACCCTACCGACATAGAGGCACCGCCAAGCATTTTAGCGTTCCGGTACGATGTCGTGTAGAAACCGATAGTGGATTTCATCCTACTCCTAACAAGTTAGCCCGCTTCCATCTAGATTGCATCATCGCTTACCATTAGGTGTGTTTGCAGTCAGGGGCCAACCTGTAGTCGATAAAAAAACATATAATGTGTAACGTAAGTGTCTAAATCGAGCCTGCATCGATAGCTTAATTACATGAAGGTCCAAAATCGCATTTAGATATTCATCGTCGACTAGGAAGCGAACGATCGTTTATGATGAAAGGAATCTTGCCCCTACGGTGAACCCGATATCTCAGAGTAAATTTTATTCCTATGGGCATATGGGAATATTAAGACAAAAACTAACCAGCCTACATGCTAGGCCAGACTATTGAGGAAAATATCTGTGCCAAGTTCCATTCAAAATCAATTTCTACATTGCTAACGTAATTAAGTATCTAGCAAATATGAATGAATGAATGAATTACTCTTTATTGTACACCAAATAATAAAAATCTTATAAATAGAAATTAGCTTTAAAAAAAATAATGTACAATTGGCGGTCTTATCGCTAATGAGCGATCTCTTCCACACGACCAATATTGAAGACGAAAAGTGCATCCATTGGAGAGGTTCGGGTGTACGTACAGTCAAGTATTGGAAGTTATTGTATCAAATTATGTAATATAGAATATACTTACATAAAATACTAAATAAATAAATAAATACATACATACATACATACATACATAAATATTCTCTAGATCCATCCATCCAAATAAGTAGGTATAATCCCTACGTTCAAGTAATATGGTAAAATATTGTTTTAGTAGAGTCCAAACCATAAGAAGAAAATTTATTGAAAGTTTATTATATACCTAGCTTCTAGATATTGCTTACAATTGAATGATAACATGTAAATTATATATTACATACGAGTACATAAGTACCATCACCGTCCGAGTAGGCATAGACCACGACCGTCCACTTGCCACGATCTTTCCATATCTCCCTTGCTTCTTCCAATTTTATTAAACGTTTCATACAAGTACATCGGTTTAGGGTACTTTTGATCTGGCTTTAAATCAGAATGTCCTGGATTTGATCCAGGTACAATCGCTTAAATTAGACATCAATAGACTTAAAATACAGGTGAAAACCTTTTTTTGTTCCTAAATAAGTGTACAATAAATTTCAAAATGGCTGCATTGTTTATCTGCCCTGATAATACATGGGGGCCTTATCTCAACCTAATTACCTTCATCGGATTTGCTCTAAACCTACCGAGTGAAGTAAGAATTTTCGTTAGGACTACTTTTGTATCATTTGTGTATTATAAATTAGTTTGGTTATAATTGAAAGGTACGGTTTATAATTAAATATACTTGTGCCTTATAGTGTGATAATAAAATATGTCTTTGCACTGATCGAACTATGTTATGAAAACTTTAAAATCAATCTTAAGATTTAAAACCATTATTATCGTACCTACCACAAGCCTTTTCAATGAAATTCCTTAAAGATTGAATGTTATTTGTCCCTTTCATGCCTGCATTAGTAAGGCATGTGTGAAGCAGTATTAAACTAACATAGAGCTAATAACTATTAAATTAAAAATTAAAAAAAACCCGGACCCAAATAAAGATTAAACTTTGGTCATTCATCAGCAAAAATATAAATCAGTTTATTCGTTTTATTCCGGCATTCTAGGCTTTCATGTGCCACATCCCTTTTCCAGCATCAGGTCCTCGTCAACTAGAAACATGAAAAGAACCAGTCGAGACAAATTCAACGAGCCCAAACTCGATGGGTTTACTAAAAAGGTAGACCAGGGTTACGTCTCCTACCTTCGAGCCGTATCATCAGACCAGCTCAGTGGTTCCAGAAGTTATTAGTGTTTCAAATGTCAGTTCACACACATGCTTTAAAGCAAACTGAGCGTGTAACATTTCTATCACACCTAACAAACGACCTGATGATCTTGAAGACCTGAACCGATTTCCACCAAACTTAGCTAAAAAAACTCTCGACTGATATACCTTTAAAAAAAACCCCATTAAAATCGGATCATCCGTTTTAGAGTTACGATGCCACAGACAGATACATACACATACATTTACACAAACACGTCAAACTTATAACACCCCGTAGTTTTTGCGTCGGGAGTTAAAAAGAGCATTCCTTTTTTATCGTTTAATGATAAAGAATGCTCGTTCAGTTCAGTTCAGTACGTCGATTATTGAAAAATTTTTTAACAAAAAATAGAACCGACTCAAAACGCACTAAAAAATAAAAAATAACTGTCATTTAGTTGCTTTGATTTCCTTAAGCATATCTATGAAGTCGGTGCCAGCAAATTTAAGAAACATTTATTTAACGTAGTAAAGCAGTTTGTGGGTTCTAGGTAATGTCCTTAAAGTAGAAACCTTGGCTGGCACCAACTCCTAGATATGCTTAAGTAAATTAAAGCAACTAAATAATCAATTATTTTTTACTTTTTAGTACGTTTTGAGTCGGTTCTATTTTTTGTTAAAAATATTTATTTCTTACTTTTTAGTGATTTAACGCCACGTAACGTACACGTACTATACTGTCATAATATATTATACGGCACTTGTAGCCAAAAAGCTACCGATACTTACACAAAAACCGAAATCGCTGCAAGTATACCTATAAAATTTGAAGAGTTCCTTAAATTTTCCCAGGATATCAGCTTCAGATCCTAACATGATGACAATGGGACCACCTCGGAAATGTGCCTTTTCTAATAAAAAAAGAATTATCAAAATCGGACAACTCTGTAAAAAGTTATGCGTGGTCATATATTAAAAAAACAAAAAAAGTATACGTGTCGAATTGAGAACCTCCTTCTTTTTTCGTCGGTTAATAAAATGCAAAGTGAAATCGTTCCGGTAGGATGATGTATAGAATTCAAAAAAGGTCTCGATTTTATCCTACTCCTAACAATATACCACTTCCATATTTGATCGCATCGTACGATCTGGTGTAACTGCAGTCAAGGGCAAACAGTTGAAGTGAAAAATTTGTATATTTAGTCTATTCATTTGGTAGTACATTAAGACATTATTGCAACAAATTTCATGATATTTCCACGGATACTGAAGCGGGTGAAACCTCAGGGCAGAGCTAGTTTAGTATATAAAACATAAAAGGCTGGCTACTGACATCACCCATACTAGGAATAACTGTTGAATAGTATTAAATTGATAAGCTATCAACACTGTCAGTACTCGATGATAGCACATTAGGTTTCAGTCGGCCTCAAAATAGATATGCATAATCTCTAAATGATTATACTGAAATTACTAGGGTTAAAAATTCAAAAATTAAATTATTTTAACGGAAATTTAAACGTTATCACATAAACACTCTGCTCTCGTCGAGGCAATGATTATTTTATTTGTATTATGAAGTACCAATTACATACTTCATTTAATTCTAATATTTGCCTGTCTGACCCATGTCTACCTGTGTTGTCTGTTTACGATAAACTCAACTACTGAACGCATTTTGATGCAGCTTTCACCAACAGATAGATTGATTCCTACCAAATGATCTATCTAGTGTATAATGTAGACTAGGTATAATATGCCAAAATTGTGTGTAAATTGTTGCAAATATGACGATAACTCTTTGAATGAAGTGTGGTATATTTTATAAATTCATATACGATACAAACTTCAATTTTCAAAATTGTTGTTTGTCAGTCTGTTTGTTACGGCTAATCTCTGAAACTACGAGTATAAAAAATCTTAAAAAGTTTAAAGATTTTTGTAAAAATCGTTATATATGTAATAGTCAAGCCCACCAACCCGCATTGGAGCAACACGGTGGGTCTATGTTCCATGTCCTATAAGGAGGGAGGTCTGGCCTGTAGTGGGCCGTTAATAGGCTGATAATGTTGATGATATGATAGCCAGATTGAAATGCATGGGTTAACTTGTATTCTGATGTTACATTACAACGAAAACGGGAAATATGCAACATGCTTATTTTGGTATCATTTAAAATATTACATTCAAACATTTTATTCAGATCACATCGATGGCAGAAGGCTACCAGACACCAGCTACCAAAACAATGGCCAGCCTTACGTCATCACCCAACAAAGGCTGAACCAAATTCGATCAAACTTCATGTACTGGTTCTACGATCGCGGCGGCAATGAGGATATTGGAGACTACCAAAGAGATATCCACACTTCTACACCTCAGATTCACAAGAACTTTAATTTCCAACTACCATTCTTTGGCTTCAGATTTAACTATACCAGGGTAAGTATATACAGTTTATTAAGTTTATTTATAAAATTAAAAAAACTTTATTTATTTATATCTTTATCTGCTTTGTTCAGCTTAGCATATATAGAGTAGGCCATATAATATTAAGCTTTACTTTCTTCTAAAAATTCAATCATCAGACAAATAAATAACACAATATATTTGCTAGAACAAAAATAAAAATTTACTTACTTAAACACTCACACACACACATCACACGCGCGCACACACACACGCACACATACGCACGCACGCGCATAATCATGCGCACACACATAACCTAACCCGCATTTATGCGGACATACATGAGTTAGGTTAGACGTATATGAAATAAGTCAAAACTAAATCCCCTTGCATGTGAAAAACTAACTCTATATTAGGCCGTTAAAAAAGGCTTAGGCTGATAACGATGATGATCATGATGATATTTTCTTTTCTTTTCAGTTGTCCATGAATGGCTACTTATATTTCAGCGACCCACCCGACCATTACACCTATCCCTTGTCCTTTCCCATGAGAGACTGGCCTACTATCAACGACCCTTCCTTCATTGGTATATTCTTCAGCAAATGCCGCATCGGAAGTCAAAGACCTGAAGATCCTGATCAGAGGAGACCTGGTGTTTACTTCAGAATGGATAGAGATTTGCAGGTAAGATTTTTAATACAGTTTTGCTATCAATATAAACAATTTATGATTGTTTACCGTACATTATTGAAGACACTGCAGTTGCAAGCTATCAAATTCAAGAAAAGTTGCACGCGTAATGTCAATCATGGATTAATTTTTACCCGACTGCGTCAGAAGGAGGGTAATGTTTTTCGAGCATATGTATGTATGTATGTATGCCCATTTCTTCGGCGCGCGCTACAGCCTTAACGACTGAACGGATTTTGACATGTGAGGTGTCGTTGAATTCGGCTTAATTTTTGGAAGTGACATAGGCTATATGAATTTTCAAAATGGCGGCTGTAAATGGAGGGAAAAGGGGGGGACGTGTGGATTTTTTCTTTTATCCTAGCAATATGGGTATCAAATGAAAGGTCGTAAAAAGAACATTTCAAAAATATAAATATCATATCATGTTTATATTACTGTTTTAACAAGTAATGTAAAAAGTGTACCGTCTCATTTCTATACCACAAATTAAAACTAAAAAGTCTCAAATAAAATTATTATTATAAAAATATAAAACCCAACTGCTTAGAAGTTATGAAATGAAAAGAGAAAAACAAGGTTCACTATATATGTATATACAATTCTAAATACTTTATGGTGCTGCAGGCGGGGACAAACCTAGTTTTGGTTTTCCCAGGTAGTAAACTATTTTGTCCACACCTGCAGCACCATAAAGTATTTATAATTTTATATAGATATAGTGATCCTTGTTTTTCTCTTTTCAGTTCATAAATTCTAAGCAGTTGGTTTCTTTGTTTTTATAATAATAATTTTATTGTTTCCCTTGGAGCTATGCTATGACGAGTGAAAACCTTATCCTTAGTAAGAAGATAGAGGATAAAATTTTATCTCTTCCCCATTCAAGCGCACCAATATGTCATTAAAAAAAATTTTTATTCATCCTTCATGCAAAAATATTACCATAAGATTTAAAAATATTACCAACACTGAAAATATTTTTATTGGCAAACTCGTTTTCTAATTTTTAGACTCGCACTGATCAACTTGGTGTGGAGATGAGGGAAAGAATCACATGGGACCTTCGCGAGGGTGTCATAGGTTCTGAAGCTTTCTTCCCAAAGCACGCTATCACGATCACTTGGAAGAACATGTCCTTTGCTGGTGGTATTGATAACGCGTTGTTCACGGTAAATTTTACCTTAATTAATATTTAAAAAGCGTGAATGATTCAATAAAAGGAACCTAACTAAAACAAACAAACAAACACAGTTTAATATCACAGTCAGTTAAGATTTTGTCAACTTTGATTGCTTTGCTTGTTCACCCGGTTCCCTTTTACCGCACGACGCCTGAAGCGTTTTGATTTGGAACAATTATTATTTACTTAATAGAATAATAGCCTTGCTAACACCACAAATTTCATGCATTCAGCGGTAGACAACATAATGTACTAGTGAAAAGCCCACGATTATCTTCCAGACAAATACATTCCAAATGGTGCTAGCAACTGACGAAGTGTTCACTTACGCGATGTTCAATTATCTCGAGATAAACTGGAGCTCCCACACCGAGGCGGGTGGTGATACCACTACTGGAGAAGGTGGTGTACCAGCTTATGTAAGTAACACCTACAATTCTACTTACTTAGCAAATGCCAAATCTAGAGTTTAAAGTTGCAATCAACATCATCCTCGTCATCGTCTAAAACGCTGTCTTGTTTCATAGTGTCCTGAGAGATATGTCTGTTATGTCGTCATCAGGGTCGAAAAAGACATTTTACGTTTGCAAAATACGCTACGGGGCTGTACATTTAGGTGTTTAGGAATGTGTCCCTACATCTCTAGAGATAATAGCTAACTATAATCTCGAATCTGCTGCGTCCTTAAATTTCATGCTCATTTTCGTTTACAGATTGGATTCAATGCAGGCAACGCTACTCGCAGCTACGAATACAAGCCTTACTCCCAAGCGTCTGTGCTCAGAGACTTGACCGGGAGAGGTTGGGCTAACGGCTTCCCGGGAAGGCACATTTTCAGAATTGACGAGAATATTCTTATGGGCACTTGCAACAAAGATATAGGTAAAGAACGTTTTTCTCCTCGACTGAAATCAGTACCCAAATTAGTTTCGATACTTCAATTTTTTGTTTTTATGGTCCGTACAATTACTAAACAAACAACTTAATTCATAGAAATTAATAAAATTAATAAATACTCCCATGTTAAGAGTCTACACACCATCATATTGTGCTAAAACGAAATTAATATTTGTATTTCAGATGGAGCCAACCTCCCGCTCATGTTCGCACCTGAGAGTGGAAACATGCTTGGAGGTACCATCGTCAACATCACAGGCCCCTGCTTCAGACCAACAGATCGCATTTCATGTAGATTCGACACGGAGTCAGTAATCGGTGCAGTCGTCGATGAAAACAGAGCTATCTGCGTCCAACCACGCTTCTGGCATAATGGTTACGCCAGATTTGAAATAGCTATAAACAACGAGCCTTACAAATGGAAGGGACGATTTTTCGTAGGTAAGAAAATCAAATTTATTTACTTATATAAACATTTTTGATAAGTCATAGTGTGTCTCTACAGCTGTTGCTAAAAGCAAAGTCGAGAAAACCCTGCAAGATATCCAGTATTGTAATACATAATTATATCTAACCTGACCTAATTCTAGTGTACGATATTACCGATCTTATCTTTTTCTGTAATTTGTATATTTAGACTCTTACCAGCAAAGGTTAAAGATCACAGTAGATTACAAAATCTACACAGGTCATTTTAATAATAATCACATATAGTATTGCCATCTAGAAATTGTTGCCAAATCAATACATAATATTGATGATTCAGTATAATTAATTAATGTTATATGGGCACTTGCAACAAAGATAAAATAGGCTAGGCTATAAAATGAGGCCAGTGTCAGGCAGCAGTGACACTGGTACGAATAGTCTAGTCCTGCGGTGATCAACCCGCCTGCCCAGCGTGGTCACTATAGGGCATTTCTTTTAGGGAAGACGGTCCGAATGTTATGTTTGGAAGTCCCTAAAAAAGCCTATGTCCAACAGTGAACGTCTACCGGCTGATAATGATGATGATGATGATATGTTTCAGAAACTCCTGCAACTGCCACTGAAAAGATCTTCTTCCCTGACAACGCAGTCCATGAAAGATATCCTCCGGAAATCAGAATGACTTGGGACCGTTTCAATTTAACAACGAATTTAAACGTGCAGCTGCAAATCAGCTTGTGGGGTTACAAAGAGGTTACCATCAGGCCACAGCTGGAGTTCATTGACATGATAGAAGTGGGCGTATCCAACACTGGAGAGTATGTTATAAACCCACAAAACTTCCGGAATAGGGATAATATAATGCACAACGATATGCAGTTTGGATTTATTCAGATCAATTTGACTACCCCTGAAGTTTTCAAAGGAGTTCCGATTTCTCCGTAAGTATTTGAATAAATTTTAGTTCTGCCTTGTGCCATGATCAGAAATAATTGAGATAGATAAAGTGATCACAATTTCTTATTTAACATTATTTCATTTAAAGTATTATTTTTATTACTAAATATTAAAAAAATTAAGAATGCCATAATAACAAAAAAAAAATCCGATTCTTTGGATGCGGTGCTTGAAGACCTAAGCTGTTTGCTTGATCTTTGATCAAGGTTCAAAAGAGTGACGAACGCATTCACAGTGCGTACTGTTTTAAGGATTACTGTCTTCTGAGTTTTACCCTTGATCTAACAACCGAGCGGAACCTCCTCAATATATTAGGTGAAGTTTTTAGCAAAAAGACCATTAGAAATTTGTTAAATGAGTAATATTATAAATGTTACTGTACACCTACTCGTACTTGCATGTTAAATGTAAATATGTTTACCAGGGTGCTATGGAGTAGGCCGATTCCTCTAGGATGGTACTTCGCACCTCAATGGGAGAGATTACACGGCAGACGTTGGCCCCAAGCCATGTGCAACAACTGGCTGCGTAACGACCGTTTCCTAAAGAACTATGCAGCTCAAGTCTGGGTTTGCCCTTGTACGTTGGAGCATGCTCTGTTGGACAAAGGACGGTTTATGCCTGATCTGCATTGTGATAGAGATATCAATCCGACTTGTAGATATCATTGGGGTGCTTTACATTGTGTACGAAGTGGTGCTCCAAGGTAAATCACAAATAACATGTTTTTTTCATTCAAAACTTCAGATTTTATTATTTTATTGCTCTCATTTGATTTGAAATTTTGGATATATTAATTTGAAAAACTTACAATCTTAGAACGTCCTATGTATTAATTATAATTATTCTTTTCTTTCTATATCAACTACTGATCTACTTTCGTTCATTTGTAATTGTTGTTAAAAGACAATAATATCATTAGCTCATCGATCTACAAAGTCTCATTACACTACAAAGTTCTTTTCTTTTTATAGCGATAACGATTAGTTTATTAACTCACCTTTTTTTATTTAATAGTGCTGAAGGATCTGGACAGCAGTGCTGCTACGACAAAAATGGTTTTCTCATGCTTTCGTATGATCAAATGTGGGGCTCACAACCTCACCGGTCTCACGACTTTGGGTTCACGCCTTATAATGAGGCTAACAAGGTAATTTTATGCATCTCTTTCTGTCAACAAATCACGTTTTGATAATATCTTCACTACCTAAAATAATTACTTTTGAGTACATTTGAGCTCAAATATTATAAAGATTCAAAAATTTGTATTAAATCAGAATAACTGGATTATTTTTCTGCATTTACAGGTACCATCTCTGTCCCATTGGTTCCACGATATGATACCATTCTACCAGTGTTGCATGTGGCAGGAGGAACAAGCTGTTGGTTGTGAGACATTCAGGTTCGTTTTTTCTTTTCTTCGATTCACCATAATCAAGTCCATTTGCTTCTAAAGTAACAAATACAACCATTAAGATAAACTTTTGATAAATCGACTGAAAACTGTTTAACATACACAATCAGATTTATCGGAGACAACGTAATAGAAATTGAGCAGTCTTCTGTCGAACAAATAAATTTAACTATCACTAATAAGGTGACTCTTCCCATAATCCTAAATAGTAATATTTTTTATGTAATTGAACACTTTCCTCAGTAGGTATTAAAGCAAGGAAACATAATGTGAGTGTTATGGCTATTTTGTAATATGTTTCGTTTTATTATAGGTTTGAACGACGTCCATCCCAAGATTGCGTGGGATATCAAGCTCCGGGTGTGGCAGGAATATTTGGCGATCCCCACATTGTTACATTTGACGGCTTGCAATACACATTTAACGGCAAAGGTAAGCAAAACAATGCGATGATTTTGGGCACAAAATATGTAATAGGATGAAAATAATATTTGAACGATTTTAGTAAATGTCTCGGGTAGTTGTTTTTTTGGATAAACATGATATCTGTCTTCACAGGTGAATACGTATTGGTAAGAGTGGACCAACCTTCGTTAAGATTGGATGTCCAGGGTCGCTTCGAGCAAACGCCGAGAAATAGATTGGGTCCCGTCAATGCTACTGTACTGACATCAATTGTAGCCGCTTCGAACAACTCTATTCCGATAGAGGTAAGTCAGTTTAGTAGTAATTGTGACTATTTAAATAAAATAAAATGAACTTTCATAATACAGCAGCCGATGATAATTACTACAATACATTCGAAATTGATTTAAGAGTTTACTTATAGGTGTACATCAGTATCTAAGTTTTCTATAGGTTTACTGGATTGGGTAATAATATATCTAATTTATTTTAGAAGACGGTTTGGCTAGTATTGGCATGCGCGCGTTTATGTGTAAAACTGATTGAGGATTAGGAAAGTGCACCAATTTATTGATAAAATGGTTTAGATTGGCATGGCATGTCCTTTACAATATCCAAATCCTAGACTCTCCTAAAAATAGGCAGATATACTTAGTGTATCTATAATGACATTTTTTTTAATACCTACAAGTTGGCCCTTGACTGCTATCACACCTGATGTTAAGTGATGATGCTTTTATTGATTGATTGATGATTTAAGATGGAAGCGGGCTAACTTGTTAAGAGTACGATGAAATCCACACCCCTATCGGTTTCTACACGACATCGTACCGGAACGCTAAATCGCTTGGCGGTACGTCTTTGTCGGTAGGGTGGTAACTAGCCACGGCGAAAGCCTCCCACCAGCCAGACCAAGACAAATTAAGAAAAATCTCAATCTGCCCCGCCGGGAATCGAACCCAGGACCTCTGCCTTATAACTCCACCGCGCATACCACTGCGCCACGGAGGTCGTCAAATATACTTATTATATATTTTTTTCATAATTCAGGTAAGACTGCGTCCCCAGCATGCCCAGTGGAGATATCGACTAGATGTGTTTGCAGATAACAAGAGGATCTACTTCGATCGACCTTCGCTGAGAGTGCAATACTTCCCTGGTAAGACTTATTCAGTGCTTCAGTATTATATATAAGGCTGAAGCAATATAGGTAGAAATACAGGATGCGTTTGTTTGGTCTTTCTTCCTTACTTGCATTGTTTACTATGACGTAAGAAAGATTATAAAAACAAGTGATGTTTTGATTAGAAGTCTAGTACTTCTCCTAGGAAATCCTAAACAAGAATTTGCGGTTCTCAAAGCTTCCGCATCCGCTAGTCCCGGAGTTTCTAAATACAAATAGATTTTTTTAATTAAGAAAATTCTGGCCAAAAATGAGTCTGCTGGCCATCCACATAAAGTATTTATAGAAATCCTAACCTAAGCTAAAAACTTACAAAGTCTCCTCATCAGCACTTCCCGGGGTACTGATCGCGTCATATTGACTAAGTTCTATGTCGATTCTTGAAAAAAATACATCGTAAGAACATCTCGCTTACATCTCGTCGATCATCCCACCTTCAGCTCGACTGTCGGTCCAATATGGTAAAATATCATTCAAGAATACCGATTTCTTTTACATCCGCTTTGCAACCGTTGTACATAGGCTTCAAAACTGACGTTTTTAAGCCGGTTTAAGTGTGATTATTATTGTTCCAGGTGTGACAGTTTACCAACCTATGTATCTCCTGAATCAGTCGGAGATCGTCATCATGTTCCCTTCGGGCGCTGGTGTTGAAGTCATTGAAAACAGAGGGTTCATGAGCGCTAGAGTTTACTTACCTTGGACCTTTATGGTAGGTTATCATTTTAAAAAGCTTCTTGTATTATGGTCCTAAGAATATCCTATACTTTCCTAATTATCCTAAGAATATCCTATACCTTTAAATCTACGACTACGACTTTCTAAGGAGGTTCTATGTTGTTTTTTTTTTTAATTTTTCTTTAGGGAAATTTTAATATCATGTATTTTAGATGATAAGCTAAAATGTCACCGTTTTTCCGTAGCTGGAAACAATATTTTTATTTTGTGACTTAGTCAATCGTCTAAGAAAGTAGTTACAACTATAAATGAGAAAATGAGAATAGAAAATTACATGATAACCTGATTTTTACAGGTTAGGGTCTTCTACGCATTCAAAGTACTATACTAAAGCCAAACTCGATTGAGAATGCTTGTCAACAAACAAATTTAAAATGAAGGTAGAAAATGCAACACATTTTAAGCCTAATAAATTTAAAATTATGTTTTGTCATTTTAAAAAAATGTTATTTAAAAGATATTGAATATATTATTTAGTTTTAAGCTTACTAATCTAATTTAATCTCAAGAATTCGTCATTAACTAGTTAATTTAAAAAAAAGGTGTAAAATGACTTGTGATTTCTACCTTCATTTTTAATTTGTTTGTTGACAAGCATTCTCAATCGAGTTTGGCTGTAGTATAGGTGTCTACTTTAAACGTATAAAGTTCTATAACATAATATTCTTAATTGTTACCTTTATTTGTAGAACCAAACACGCGGACTCTTCGGCAACTGGTCATTAGACATCAACGATGACTTCGTACGACCCGATGGAACTCTCGCAGCCATTGATGTTAACAACTTCCAGTCGGCACATAGAGACTTCGCACAAATGTGTAAGTTATTATTGATACTTCCTCGTTAGTCTCAGTTTTCATATGTGGCATTGGACCATGAGATATTGAGTCCTGGGTCTTTATTTCTTGTAAGAAATTCAGCAAAAATTCTCAGCCTAGTGCTGAGAAGTTGGTGGTGTTACACCCTGTGCCTGGGTTCTAGGTGGTCGTCTTTGGTATTTACTTCTTTCAAGAAATTCTCAGTAAAAATTCTCATGCCGGTGATGAAAAGTTGGTAGAATTACCGAGGGTGGTGGGTGGTGCTTTGAAGTAACTTTAGATGGTACCGTTCAATACCATCAATATCTTATAGTGATAGTTATATCTATAATGAAACATAAGCCTAATCCCGCATTTGAGCTGCGTGGGAGATCTACATATTCCCTCTCTTATGATGACCCTGTAATGAGATTTTGTATGATGATGTTTGATCTAAATTAAAACATCTTTTCCAGGGCAACTTACTGATCGAGAGCAACAGGGTATAGGAGTAGCGATGTTCTTCAGAGAATACGGTCGGACGGCGGCGTTCTACAACGATAACAACTTTATACCAAACTTCATCAGAGAGCCAGCGGACTTCTTACCGGCGAATCGGTCTCAAGACGTTGCGCGTGCGCTGGAGATTTGTCAAGACTCGTATCAATGCCGTTACGATTACGGCATGACGCTCAATAGGGATCAAGCTGAGTTCACGAAGAACTATCTGTCTTCTATTGTGAGTACTGATTTCTTAACTTGTAGTTTTATACTTCTGCGCGACGTAACTCGGGCTCTGGAGATTTTTCAGGACTCAAGTCAATGGCGATAGATTGCGGCTAGACTCTCAATAAAAACCAAACTTGATTCTCGAATAGCTTTCACCTATGTTCTGTTGTAGTACGTACGTGTACGTAAGAGTTTATTCCTGAGCTTAAACCAGAGCTAGGTATAATTTAAACAAACCTTTATACCCGAACCGTATTCAATAAGAAAAAAAAATTTTTTTCATATGCACGGCTCAATGCAATAAAATAAATGCTCCCCCAATTTAAAACCTTAGTAGGTCCATGGGTAGTGGTCCGGATTAAAAATCTAATACACATGGGTTCGATGCTTCAACCTCATCATGGTCCACTCTTGAATCCAATTCTTCAAATTTAATTGTGTTTAAAATAAGCCTAGAATTCAAGCACTTTTGAAACGTCATGTTAGACTATTTGTAATGACTCTACCGCCCGCACGGAAAAAAGGGCCAGGCATGTAGCCCATAATGATTTTACCACTGGCTTGGAATAAAATGTTAGAGAACCCTATATAGACTCATAATGAGTGTAATTATCGCGATGTAACGTTAAGTTATGCAGAATTGCAGATTATACTGTGAAGTATTTAAACGTGGGAAAATTATGACTCATAATAATAGCAGAGAAAAACTTGTAATGGAAGGAACTATATTTAAGTACTCATTTAGTACAAGTACCTACCTAGTGCCTACATTAGTATTTAATAGCTGTTTGTCCATTAGTATATTTAAATAACAATTTATATTAACTTCGTCACTATAAAGGATTAATCTAGTTAAAATTACAACTAAGTTTTCCTATCATCTTCCTCTTCTCCTTATCCTACTTTAGCATAACATATCTCTCTCTTCCTTCAGGTATATAATAACTTCTACTCTTGCACAAACTCCAAGCTTCCTCCCTCTAATTTTTTTTTATCGACTACAAGTTGGCCCTTGACTGCTATCACACACACCTGATGTTAAGTGATGATGCAGTCTAAGATGGAAGCGGGCTAACTTGTTAGGAGCGGGACGAAAATCAACACCCCTTTCGGTTTCTACACGACATCGTACCGGAACGCTAAATCGCTTGGCGATACGTCTTTGTCGGTAGGGTGGTAACTAGCCACGGCGAAAGCCTCCCACCAGCCAGACCAAGACAAATTAAGAAAAATCTCAATCTGCCCCGCCGAGAATCGAACCCAGGACCTCCGTAGTATAAATCCACCATTCTCGTGTCTCTAGTAAGGTTGTTTTCATCCCTTCACTTCACATGCCCATATTATTCTACCTACTTGAAACTCTTATCAACGAAATATCATGTTTTAATTTTCAAACCAAACCACCATGATTTTATATGGGGGGAGGGGGAGAGGGAGGGAGAAAATAAAGAAAATATATAAAAAATATTGTTTCAATCGTGGATTTTAACAAGCTAAAGCTAGCTAACTAATGAAAGCTGCACGCGCGGCGCAACAATGGCCTTCCTTGTCATCCCGAATCAAACTCCACTCTTATCTATGGACCTCGTGAGCATTTCCAGCTTAAAGTGACCTTATTGCGCGTGGCATAGATCCACTAGATACAAATAGTTCGAAGCCATGATGTTTACAAGTTACAGGAGCTCTATACCTAGCAAAGAATGCCCAACGGTTAATAATGATGATGATGATGATGACGATTCACACATTTCCAAAACGATATTTTATTCCATAATAAACTGGTTTTATTTTAAACAGTTGTTGTAAAAAATATGTCCACCTATAAACTATGTCAGTATGTACATTCCATTGTTCGCATAATTATAGTGAGCGAAGGTTTTTATGCTATAAGGGTAATTCTATAGAAAATCTTCAGTCTTACTTTGATATTCAATCGTGTCGCTGAAATAAGCGTAAAAAGTCAGTTGCAGTGTAAGTAGATTGTAGTGTTTTTGGTGATTGGATACTTACAAGGCGTGAGAAGTATTAGGTAAAACTATAGAAAAACTATTTTAAGTTCGGACGAGTCGAGCGAGAGGACCGAAATTTTATTATTATTTTTTTATTTTTTTATCGACTACAAAACAAAAAATTGAGAGTTATTATTTTATTTTAAATATGAAATAGGATCTAGATATTTTGAATAAAAATAATTAGAAGTTATTATATTATTTATAGAGTTTCTGCAAATATCCTTATGCAATATATTTCCGTGATTGCTAAAAATGGTAGGGAAAATGCACTCGTTTACTATATATAGTCTGTAGTTTCAGCTCAGTATCATTTCTGGATTTTGGTATAGGATATTAATGAGAAACAAATATTTAATGTGCATTTAACGCACAGATTTGACATTGGGTTCGTCTAGTGCAGCAAGACTGATCATTAATGTATGATTTTACGATTATTTATTATAAAAATATATTAATATTTGTTTACAGGTTAACATACGGGAGACAAATGCACGTCGTGTGATCAGCTGCGGTATATTGGAGACCCCTCGGTTTGGACGCAAGAGTAACTTTTTTTTCACTCCGGGCACTAGAGTGAGTACCTTTTGCGGTCCTTACATCTATACTGAAGCCAAACTCGATTGAGAATGCTTGTCAACAAACAAATTAAAAATGAAGGTAGAAATCACTAGTCATTTTACACTTTATTTTTTTAGTTAACTTGTTAATGACGAATTCATGACAATAAATTAGATTAGTAAGCTTGTAATTAATTAATGTATTCAATATCCTTTAAATTAGATTTTTTTTAAAACTTAACATGATTTTAAATTTATGAGGCGTAAAATGTGTTGCATTTTCTACCTTCGTTTTAAATTTGTTTGTTGACAAGCATTCTCAATCGATTTCGGCTTTAGTATAGGTTATCTTTCTAAGTTTGTATAATTCGATGTCTAAATATTAATACCTTTAAATCAATTGCTGAATTTAAACGGATTTTGATTGATTTAGTGAATACGTACTAGAATTTGTCTGTGATGAACTACTAAAAAAATTTTTTAAAACGGAGTGTAGATTAACTTCGAAGTTTCCGAGTAGTAATTTGAAAAAGCATATAGTTGGGCGCGTAACGTTGTTTCATAGAGGAATTATCATATCAGAGAAGTATTCGAGCATTCAGCCATCTTTGATCCAAAGATTAAAAGTTCTTCTGTCAGTATATGTCTATAGTGCCTGCGCTCTAACATGGTGCCTGTGACATATGTCATTAACTTTCCGTTTCACTCTTGAAAGTTGAAGCGATTTACAAATTATGACTTAGTATTTCAGCTGTTCCAAATTCGTAATATATTAAATCGTTAATAGCTGTAGTAACTTAAATTTAAAACCGTTATACCCAGCCAGAATGTTCTAGTCTACAAATAAAATCAAATTGAAAGAAAAATTAAGCAAAGTGCTGTAACGTATAACGTAACGACATAGACGTGTCTAGTGATGGGACGTACTTCTACGATGAATAGTCGATATTTTTTTTAATAATAAATGTATATTGTAGTACAATTTTTATTTTTAAAAAGTCTATAATTTTATACAACAACAGAACGTCAGGGAAAGTTTACTCAAAAGGTTGCAAAGAAGAAATATATTTTATTCGTCTAAACTTATATCAGAATTAGGAACATTTGAGTTGTCACTAAATTCATCATCTGAATCTATGACGAATATTATTAACAACTAGCGGTCTCCCGGTATTTCACCCGCATAGTTCCTGGTCCCGTGGTAATATCTGGATACAAATTACCTTATGTCACCCCTCATGAGTAGTGCTATCATAAACAAAAGGTTTTTTTTTATAATCCGGCTGATGACTGATGTAGTTTCAGAAACAGACAGACAGACAATAATTGAAAAAAATGTTATTTTGGTGTATGTACGGTATGCATATATGCACAAACAGACACTGCAATTTTATTTATATGTATAGATGAATTAATTATGTTGTTAATATGGACGTCACGATCCCAATCAGACATAATTTTCCCTTTTTGTTTTATTCACGACCTTCGACCAGCCTTCAGGTTAATCTTTGTTGATGGCCTCTTGTAACAGCGCCAACATGTTATTTGCCGATAATGGCGGTGAAGTAGGTATTAATTTTTGCGGCGTGACTGAAAATTAAATGGGAATATGGAAAAAAGTATTTAAATTCAATCAATCAAATAATCAATTATTTCATAGGTAATGCTGCGTTCGCAACGCTGATGTTATAAATGCTGATTTTATAAAGCTTCAAAATAGGAATTGAAATTAAAAGCATACATGTTATTTGGGCCCAATAACATTATATCTAAGAACCAAGGTCAGACCTATTGTCAACTCTTCTAGAGCATAGGTAGGAGTTGGTGCCTTTTGACGCCGGACTAAGGCAATAAGCTCCAACTTTAACATTTTTATATCTACTCCGTTTTCCAGTTCATCAACTCGCTATTGCGGTTGGATTGGTTTGGGGTTTATTAATCTGTACCAAATGGTTAAGCGGGGCATGAGATTTCCTTAATTTGTCTTGGTCTGGCTGGAGAAAGGCTATCGCCGTGGCTAGTTACCACCCTACCGACAAAGACGTACCGCCAAGCGATTTAGTATTCCGGTACGATGTTGTTTCATTCTACACCTAACAATCGCCCGCATCCATCTTAGACTGCATCACACATCAGGTGTGATAGCAGTCAATTGCCAACTTTTAGTTGTTAAAAAAATTATCGCAGAGACTATAGTTAATAAAAGTTTAATCCCTAGAAACTATGCATTAGTATAACCGCGATAACAAAGTCTCCTCATAAATAACGATCAAATAATAATTTGCCTTTTAAGCTAATTTTTTTACAACATTAAAAAGAGCTAGATTTATGCTGCGAGTATCGTCAGCGATAAACATGAATTTCTAAGCGTCACATCCCTAGTCACTGACGTCAACATCATACTGACAACTGTCAACCGCACCTTCTTACAGCAATTCGAGTATAGTGGTAAAGATGACAACTATAGTGATGTGACATCACTAAGTGGATGGCTATTTTACCGAATAATGGTGACAAATACATACACAAGATATTTTAGTAAATTCATATAATAATCATTATTTTACAGGTAAACTTCGAATGCAACCAAAACTTTATCCTAATAGGCGACAAACGGCGTATCTGTGAGGACAACGGTCGATGGAATCTGCCTGACTACGGTTACACAGAATGCTTACGTAAGTACTACAAAAATATTAAAAAATCATTATTGTCATATACTCAAGGCTTTATGACTGGGAGCATAACCCAGACATAAAGCCGACTTATGGCTGGGTACTATTACCAACTCGAGCCAGATAAAATTTTATAGTACCACGCTAGCTGGTTCTCCTGGGGCTTACATGGTATCATACCAGAACATTTAAGCTCTCCCTAAACTAGAAAAGTAATCTAATAGTTAATGTGTTGTATATTAGAAAAAGCATATTCAAATGCGCTAGTAAAGTGTTGGATTCAGAACATTAAGTTCTAAATTGTAACTCACGGGAAAGTCAAACCATAGTTAAGTGACATTTTTCATGAACAGGTAACCAGGAGTACTCCCAACGCGCCCTGTTCCTGACTTGGGGCATCATAGTGGCAATTATTCTACCATTAGCGCTCCTCATTTGCCTGTTATGGTTCTGGTGTTGGCACAAGCCGAGGTCCGAGGGCAAAGACGGTTTCCGCTTCCAAGATATACCACGATCGAAATCCGCCTCTCGTCTGAATCTTAGATCAGCTTCAATGGGAAACATCACAGACACTATGAAATCCTCGACATTACGTAGCCAGGATTCTGATAAACCCAAAATACCCGATACTCCTACAGAGGAAAGTCCTTTAAAACCTAGTGCTGGCTTAATTACTAGAGCTGCCCCTCCACCACCGGGTGAAATGATGCAAGATGGTGATACCTCGGGCATAGGATACTCTGATTCCAATAAAAGCGATTCTAACAAATCTGACAAATCCAAAAAGCGTCGCGCTTATGACAAAACTTATCGCACAAATGAACCTTTACCAAACGCTCCCGAAGTAGAATTCACTGACAAACCCTGGGATTTATCTGAAGAAGATTTACTATCGTTAACAACGCCTTCTGAAACCGAATCCAATAAAGATTCAACATTAACTCGACCAGCTAAAGACATAAAATTCATAAGCAAGCCACGCCAAACCGGTAGACGAGCTCTTCCAAGCGATTCTGGTTATTCGACCAAAGAGTCAGAAGATCCTTATTCGCCTAAATACGAAGGCCAATACAGTCCTATACCTTCTCAGTATTCTCCGACTTATTCAGAGATTTATTCTCCTCCAATAAGCCCAACATCTGATAATAGTCCCAGAAGCACTTACAATAATCCAGGCTTACCAGAGCCTCCAAAAAGTGCTCCGCCAGCAGAAGTGAAAACATTTACACTTCCTCCTAAAAGAGGAAAGTCAGTAGAAACGCTAATTGACCCTCCCACTGCTGAAATGCCAACATTTAGCAGTCGATCTACTATGGTTTAAAGTTTTATCTTTCGTAACCATTAGTGCAATATCCCACTGATAAAATATTTAAGTGAAAAGATAACACTGCCCAAGATTATGACAATTTTTCAGAGTATCGGGCTATCCATTTAAATTATTTCTTATAGGTTGTAATTTTATAGGTTAAGAGTAAATTAGCATTTGCACATAATCTAATATTTTGTAGCTTATCACCGTATTTTAATAAGTTAGAATTTTCTACAGGTTTATTTTGTATTGTGTTGTTTCCCGTTGATGTTGTTGTTATAGAAAGTCTATTTATATGTTGTAAAATTAAAATTTTAAATGCGATTAAAATTATACAAATCGGAATGATATCACAGTGAGAGGAAATTTCTGTTCCGAAGCACGGTAGAATAACTTCCACTATGGCTTTAATGTTTAATTTGTGCAAATAGGAAAGCAAGGGATAAAGCTACCACATTATGTGTGGAATAGAAATTTTCTCGGTCATGTGATGCGTTTTTATTTATGCCCCGATAAGCTGTTATTACTTGCTTTCTTATCAAGGTGTACACAAAAATATCTGGGTCACAGGTTGGTAACATTTTTTATTTGTTCTCTTAGATAAAGTGTTCAAATTTGCTTGATAAACGTCCTTATCTATAATCTGCTACTCATCGTCATTTTAATGGTACACAATTAGATGTCCTTATTAATTTTTCGTATAATGTATGTAGGTACCTATTTATTTTAACTTTCAGAATTCTGATGAAAATGAATAATCACTATTTTGGCAAAATTAAATAAAGTATACACGTCATGAAAGTTAATATTAACATTTATAGGCAATCCACCTATCTTACCCGCGCGGTAAAGGGGCCCTCTGTCTTCATATCCATTAAAAGTTGTAGGCTCAGAAATGGGATTTGCCTATAAATAAATTTAAAAGCAAATAAAATCTAAGCATATCCTATATTTTTATATAATGCCGTATTCCTATATTTTTCTGAGTGGTTTAATATTTTATCATTCAACAATTTCTTTATTAATTAATTCAATTACACGCAGCATAAAGCTCTTTTCTAAGAAAGTACTTCTCATACAGGTAACCAAGAATACTCGGCGCGTACCCTGGGTACCACATGGGGCATTATCAGCGCAGTGATGTTACCAATAGTGGTGGTCCTCATCTGTATCGGATATCGAATGCTGAAGAGGAGGAAGGAAGAGGAACGGGAGGAAAACGAATTTTTACCTATCAGGTCAGTAACTTTAATTACAAACATCTATTGGCCCGCCTTGGCTGTATGGACAATGACAAGTGTCATGATAGCAAACGGCGCTGCTTTGTACATATTAATACAAAGTACAACGGATTACAAATTCAAGTGGCACTAACTATTTGGATGTACTAACTTTAAATGCTAACTATACCTAACGACATTTATGATATTTTTTTATTATGAATTTTAATCACATAGATATTTCATATCTGTAGTATGCCCCGTGACGGCCAACTTTATTCTAATAAAATTTCAAGAAAAATTACCCGAGGTTGTTAAACATTATTATTTCTTTCACAGAACGCGAACCTTTGACCCTGATGAGCAACTAAAACTGAACTCAGATGACGAATCAATTCCTTACAAGAAAGACTTGACAGAGGATAGTCCGGAACCAACAGAACCAGTCAAGGTCGATGAAAATGCGTACCCATACGGTCAAGAATACCCGCAACCATCTGAACAATACCAGTCAACGACCGACACTTTCGGACAACCACAATATTCACCGCCAACCACAGAAACGTTCGCACAACCACAGACGTTCCAGCAACCGTACGAGCAGCAACCGCAGTATCAAGAACAACAACCGCAGTATCAAACACAACAACCGCCGTATCCACCACAACAACCAACGTACCCTCCACAACAACCGCAAACAAGTAGGGCATGGACTGGGGAAACAGAAATTAACTAGCATTCATTTCGGTCTTTATGAAATGTCTTGCTGTTACTATTTTCTATTTTTGCTATGAGTAGACTATTTTCTATTTTAGATTTAAGTTATTTTTTCTATGACTATACAAACCACCAAATTCGTTATTTTATAAGTGCCGTTGTCTAATGATTAATTAAGATTGTACTTAAAGGTATCGAGATATGGTAAAGACGTCAGACAGAAATTTTTGTTTGTTTTAAGTGAAAATCATGGATACATTTGTGACAAAATGTAAAGTAGGCTAGTAATGGTATCGTATAACTTCACTATTCAATTCTGTTTCGTTCTATTTCATTTATCGACCACACATTTATTGTCACATTTGATTCGATAATAGAATAGAATACTTTGTATTAATAATCACTACTTTGTATTTTGTTTCTACATCTTGCGCTTCCAATTAAAAATAATCTATCCCACCTTTTATATATTTGAACTTTCGAATTTAAATTAAAAATGAGCAAACCTATAACAAATACAAAAAAAAATATTGTATCCTATTATAGTGAAACACTAATTTAGCATGACAAGAATATCTTGCTATAAATACTTTATAATTAATACTAGATATTTAACTACCTATGTACTTTATTTTTCTACCTTTAAAATTTTATTTTAGTATTTAGATACTTATGTCTGTAAGTATGATTGTTGCAATAACAAAAAGCTTTTCTAAAATATTAACTATGAATTTGTGTTTTATTAATTATTACACCCTATATTTTATAAGCTATTAACAACAGGTACTTAATTTCAAATTTCAAGACTGCTGATGGAAAATATTAAATAACTGTAACTTTAGTACATAATATTGTAGTAGGTTTAGTATTTATGGGAAATATCCCATCAAGGAAAATAAAGACCTCGACATCATAGAATCGAGTAACTGCTGTAATAAGTGCTAAGTATGCTGCGGAAATAAGCAGCTGCAGAAATAATTTTGTTCTGTAATTTCTTCCTTAAGTAGGCACAGCGCACAGATTGCTTGTGGCGCCCCCATCCCAGGTTATTTTGATTTTTATGTTCAAGTTGTAATCGGTATATATTTAGTGTCTGGTTGACCGAGTGTTGCATTTTTTTGGAAATTATTAGTGATGTGCCGAGTCGCTGTTTTGGTGGATCGAGTCGATTCAAGTCAGTTTATACGGTATTCGAATCGGGACTCGATTCCATGATTCGAGCCCAGTACTCGAATTCTATGTTTGGTATTCGAGATTTTCTAGACTCGAGTCTGGAAATTTTAGTCCAGTCCAGAACTACAGTCCGATTTTAGAACAAAAAGGAAAATAGAAAGGAGTTATCTTAAAACTTACACTTACAGTATTAAAATTACCTTTATCAATATTATGATGGTACACTGGCGATCGATGGGGTAGTGAATTTTACAAGTGGTGGCTCAAAGGGTTAATAACCAATTAAACAAATTCACTCAGTACTCGTAATAACTTCTAACAGACACAAAACAAAGAAATCACAACAAAAAGTTGCAGGTTCAAACTTGTTTGTACTATTAGGCCCGCGCCACTTCATTGCTTATGTTTAGAGTAGGACTCATATAAATAGAATCGAGTTAACGAGTACAAACCGATTCTCCTGACTCGAGTACCGGAATCGAGTCTGGCGTACTCGAATCAAAATAAATTGGTATTCGAGTAAGCGAGTCCAAAGCAGGAATCGAGTCTGACTCGAGTCAAACCGTACTCGGCACATCGCTAGAAATTATACATTTTCTACAGCTAGATCGATTAATCGCCCTGAAACCCTCTGCATATAAATATTCATTAAAATCGTTGGAGATTCAAATTATTAGTTTAAATGTATTAGATTAATGTATTTTTTATACACAAAAATATCTTGGATACGTTGTAGGTAGATATCTCGATTTTTTAATAGTTTGCTCATCCCTAGTAATTTACATTCTCAAACGATAATCGGTGTTGACACAACATAATCTGTAGTGTTTTGAAAGTAGACGTTTTGAATTCGGTCTGTCGGCTCACGGCTGTCGTTGTCAACTGTCAAATTTTAATTTCTAATTTCCAAGATCTCTAAGTCTAATATTTATTTAATTATTTATATTTTAGGTACAAAGAGAAGAGTATACAATCACTACAGGTATCTATTGAAAATGTTTGATGTTGTATATCAGTCCATTCAATTTTAGAAATCTTAAATCCATTTTGTGCATATATTCGGTGAATTACGGCCTTCATATCAATATTTAATTAATTTCCTATCGTTTTTCAAATTGATAATTACCTACTATTTAAACAGTACTAATACTAAATAATCGAACGTTATTTTCTGCGCAATATTATTCAGTTTACTTGTCATAATTTAATTTATTTTGAAGCTTATGCCTATTTTGTTTAAGCTTGCTTTAATTTTTAGGCTAAAACAATGCCTCTGCCATCAAAAATAAAATAAAAATTAAGATCGTAAAGTCGGCAGATTCTATATTCTCTATCATCATCATCAGCCTATTAACAGCCCACTACAGGTCCAGATCTCCCTCCTTGAGCAGAAAGGATATGGGGCTTAGACACACCATTCTGCTTCAATGCAGGTTAGCAAGCTTAGAGTGATAATATTTTAATAAATAATAATCACTATCAGATGTTGATGATAGTTATCGGGACAGTTGGCTTAACATGCTTTTTAGGGCATGGGTGAGTAATACCACCAGTTTCTCCATCTTTGGGCTGTAAGAAAAGCTTAGTACTTCATAGCCTGACCCCTGGGTCACTACAGATTCTTACAGATTTGTCTGGACAAATTATAAAATTTTTATGTTTTTAGCTTTCTATCAGCTTGTTAAAATAAAAAAGATCTGATTTAAATAATTATCTATTTTTATTGCAGATGTCAGAATATTTAAACAATAAACACAAAGAATAATGTTATTATTATTTAAAAAAAGAGTAGACAACAAAAAACAAATATCATGGCTTTAAAATGAATTTCAAATCTAGAAATGTCTTCAATTGTCTATTCTTTCGACCCTGGCTAGGAGTGCCGTTGGGGATATGGGTGGCTGTATCTGTGGTTTATTATTGGTGGTTGATATCGAGGATTGATGTGCTGGAGACTGAGAATAAGGTGATTAAAAAACGGCTGTCCCTGAACATACTGCCTCATCATGTAGGAGAAACAGAGAATACTTACTCCATTCCACAGGTAAGAATATTGCAGATTTAATGAAAGTTTGTACTGAGGCATTATTTGAGTATGGTGGCACGCAAATGTAAAGCTGTCTATGTCTAAGTCTTAATATTTTAAATCTTAAAGATTATACTATTTGATAAATTTAAATAGTTTTAATTAAGTAATTATTAGTTTTAATTTAAATTAGTTAAATTAAGTTTTAAAATATCATTTTGATATCAATCATCTACCCAATTGAACTGTTGATCTAGCCAAATCTTTGTATTGCTCATCTCTGAAGTAATCAATACATACTAATAGGGAAAATAGTCCACCCCACTGTAGGTGGTGACGTAATCTGTCAAACGTCTATAAATATGTCAGCTTCTCACATCTCGAGGCATTCTGCTGCTGTAAGCCATCGCAGGCGGTTGTGCTGTCTTATGGAATAATTACTGTATGTCTTTTAAATTGATTTCCAGTTAAGAAAGTATGTGTAAAGTGATTTGTCGATAATTGCTTTCTTATTTTTTATTAAAATCGGCTTCTGATTCCTAAAAATATGTATTACTTTCAGATACCAGATGAAACTGGCACATTGTGTGAAACGGTGCACATAGCATTAGTCTGCATGGGCAAATGCACAAGGATCATAACTCCTATGCTCAAGTCCTTGCTGCATCACCGACAGAACCCGTTGCACTTTCATTTTATAGTTGGCTCGGGCTCTGAAAGAACTATCAGTAAACTATTTGATACGTGGGACTTGCCCGATGGTAACTATTCTAATGTGTACAATTTATTGATAAGAAGTTAGTTAATTAATTTTTTGCATAGCAAACAATGATTAAGGACATAATTTTTTTTTATTTTACATAACACATTGACATTTTAAATAGTGTATTCATTACTTTAAAATTATGTGTTGGTATGTTAATTAATTTTTTTTGCCAGATATTTAAATATGAATTCTTAAGCTATACTAATTTAAATGAAATTGCTCTGTATTCGTATTAACTAGCAACTGAAAAAAATAGGGTAAAATGACTAGTGATTTCTACCCATATTTTATTTGTTTGTTGACAAATTCTCAAAAGTGTTCGATTTTGTATATAATTAATTTTTTATTAGCAAATAATGATTAAAGAAAAATTTTTTTTATTTTACATAACACATTGACATTTTAAATAGTGCATTCAAATTTATTCATTTGTGGAATTTTACTGTAACACAGGCAAGAGGTATTGTGTTTTAACATTTATTTGGAAACTATGAATGCAGGTTTGTAGCCACTAAATAATTTTTTTTTTTTTCTTTGTGTCCGCCAAATTTTGAAATCATTAAATATGTAAACAAAAATAGGTTGAGAATCACTAGTCTAGACTGATACTGTACCGAAATTGATTTAAATTGGTTCAATATTTTAGGCATAATTGAGTAAAAAACTGACAGAGTTTGTTTCACATATATAATATTAGAGTAGATGATGAAGCCCTTTTTATTCAGGAAACATTAATTAAATAATATTTTTTGTATTTATCCAACATTACAATAAACTAATTTGCCTACTTTTGCTCTTTTATTATTTATCTAAAGTTTAGTATAGTAAATGTTTTTAATTATTTTCAGTTAATTACACCTGTTACAATGTTCAAAACCGATTGTCTGAAGTACGGTGGATACCGAACAGACATTACTCTGGTATCTATGCTTTAGTGAAGCTACTGTTCCCCAGCCTACTGCCCAACTACTTGAAACAAGTGATTGTACTGGATTCCGATTTAACATTCCTGTGTGATGTCGCTGAGCTGTGGCATATGTTTAGTAATATGACTGAAGAGCAGGTAAATATACATTATTTTTATATTACTAAAAATTCATCTGATATAAAGCCAGAGTTTTATTGGTCTAGTGGTTTGTAGCTTGGGATCTTGAGGCCCTGGGTTCAACTATGAATATATTCACTGGCGTGCACAAGATTATTAACTAGGGTAGGTACTATAGGTACTACGGAAATGGAAAATTCCTTCCAATACTAGTTCGTAATGTGTCCTCAGGGTAGGCAGTGACTTTATGCATTTATGAAGTGCACGCCACTGAATTCTTTAAGTTAGGGTTTGCATGACACAGGAATAGATATGCAGATAATAGGTACAAGAATAAATCTTTTTTTTGAAATATGAATAAGCTTTAAACATAAGTGCCAACCTAATAATTATGAAATGTTTCAGTACATAGGTCTAGTAGAGAACGAAAGCAACTGGTACACAAGCACAGAGATCCGCTGGCCGGCTCTCGGCAGAGGCTTCAACACTGGAGTCATGTTGCTCGACTTGCACAAAATAAGGCAGACCACCGACTGGACGGCTGTATGGCATCAAGCCGTTAAATCCAACTTGGAGAGGCTGAAGGAGACCACGTTAGCCGATCAGGATATTATAAATGCGATTATCAAGATGAGTCCATACATTGTTTACAATATGAGTTGCAGATACAATGTACAGATGTCAATGTTAACGCTGGCTAAGAACTGTTATGGGGAGGATGTGCAAAATGTTAAGGTTAGTTTGAAATTATTACTCTTAAGCTCTGTATACCCTCTCCTATAAGAAGGCAACCCTGGCCCTATAGTAGGTCATTATAGGGAGATAATGATGAAATCCATTATTTAGGCCTGTGTGCACCAACATTTCGGTTATCATAACCAACGGTTAACGTTAACGCCGGTTAAGAACGTAAGCTCGGTTACGATAACCAACTGGTTTACACCCTTAGCCGGCGTACGGGTTGTCATAAACAGTAAATTTATAGTAAAGTTATGTTAACCGTTGGTTATGATAACCGAAATCTTGGTGCACATAGGCCTTAGATAGATAAGCTTTTTATACACAAAATCAAAGCAAGATGATAACTAGCCACGACCGAAGCTTCTAGACCAGACCTGGAACAATTAAAAATGAAAGTATATCGGCCCAGCTGGGCATAAAAACAAGGACATAGATCGGCTTCGTCGAACCCTCTATTGGAGGGTTATCTGACGGATCTGAGTAATTGATATATTGATTGACAGATTTTTCGCAAAAAATAGCAAAATAAATATAAACAGATTGACAGATTTTTCGCAAAAAAATAGCAAAATAAAGACAAACTAACTTCGTTAAAGCAGGCTCAAGTACAAATTCCACCAGCAAGCCTTATTCAATTCTGGGCTCGGCTCCTGATTGGACTATATTAATGGACACGTATGAAAAGCACTATAAAATCCCGGAAGACTTAGCTATTACGACATCTAGACCGGACATATTTCTTTTTTCCAAACAAATCAAACATATAGTACTTGTCGAGCTTACAGTGCCGTGGGAAACAAACATCCCTAAAGACCATGTATTCAAAGTGAATAAATATTATGACCTTACTAATGAACTAACCAAAAATGGCTATGTGGTTAGTTTATACGCGGTAGAAGTGGGTGCGAGGGAAATACCAGCGAAGTCTCTCTACAACCTGCTAAAAGACCTTGACCTCACTAGAAGTGCAGTAAGCTCCATATTGGAACGAGTGTCCAAAGCTGCTCTAGTAGGGTCCTTCCGAATTTGGCTGGGCAGGGAGAATAACTTAAACAGAGGAGGTGAGTGTTGACGCGCGTCACAAAGGGTACCCTTAAACCTACAGCCGTGTCACAAGTCTCGGGCTCTGTTCGGAGTTTTTCTCTCAGCCACGCGATGGACCCCCACCCGCACGGTGAATCCATGGAATGCTAAGATATTCGTCTCCCCTGAACTTCCGCAAAGTAACACCTTATTCAATTCAATAGACAAATATGACTAGAACCTTCAAACGTTCCAAACTCAACCGATGACGCGTCGAATGTACGAATAAAAAAAACGTAAAAAATGCGGGTCTTTCGAGGCGTCCCATAACTTTTGTTCACCCAAAAACAGCTCGTCGCGCCTATATACGTGTCCATTAAAGAAGTTTTCACCCCAAAATCCCAATAGATAAATAAGGGAATACTATTTCAGATAATTCACTGGAACTCACCCAGCAAGTATAGCATCCGTATACGAGATTCGGATTTCTTTAGGAACATCCACCAGTCCTACGTCAATTTTGATGGTAATCTGTTGAGGGAGAAGTTGCATAAGTGTTCGCAAACTGAAGTCGTTACATACAAGGTATGTATACACACATACATAATTTAATTTGGCTAGCTAGACTGTAATTGTCACTAAACAACAAGTGCAACTGTCATGTAAATAAGTTTATTTTTTTTTTGTGATAAACTGAAACTTATTAAAAGTTAGTGATCATGTATGTTGGGGAAACGAATTTGGCACCTACAGATACTACAAGTGGTAAGTTGCTTACTTAAAGTAAAAAGCTTAGCTGACACTGACTTAATAGATACGCTTAAGTAAATAAAAGCAACTAAATGATGTAATTTTTTTTACTTTTTAGTGCGTTTTGAAGTCAGTTCAATTTTTTTTATTAAAATGGTATACTTCCAAAATGGTCCCAAAGTCATCATGTTATAATCTGATGGTGGAATCCTGGGGAAATTAAAAGAACATTTCAAACTTTTTTGGCACAACTTTGTTGCAGCGATTTTGGTATTTTTTCAAGTGACTGGCGTATAATGTTACTCATAGTTTAATACGAGTACCTACTCGATCATACGAATAACCTTATCTAATATATAAAATTTTCCTGTCACAATGTTAGTTACCGTACTCCGAAACGGCTTTACCGATTTTTACCAAATTTTATATGCGTATTCAGGAGGTCTGAGAATCGACTACTATCTATTTTTCATACCTTAAGTGATAAGGGTTGTCCACCCCTAACATTGTATTTTAATTTTTTGGACAATTTTTTTATAATGTGGCATTAAAAAATACATACAGCCCTAAATTTTCACCCCTACACGATCAACCCCTATGTATACTAAAGTCAAACTCGATTGAGAATGCTTGTCAACAAATAAATTTAAAATGAAGGTAGAAAACGCAACACATTTCATGCCTAATAAATTTAAAATGATGTTTTGTTATTTTAAAAAATCCTATTTAAAAGATATTGAATATATTAATTAGTTTTAAGCTTACTAATCGAATTTATTGTCATGAATTTGTCATTAACTAGTTAATTAAATAAAATAAGTGTGAAATGATTAGTGATTTTTACCCTCATTTTTAATTTGTTTGTTGTCAAGCATTCTCAATCGAGTTTGGCTTTAGTATAAAAAAAAAAATTTCTAGAAATAATATACATGGCAAAACAACGTTTGCCGTTTGCCGGGTACTGTAATATTACATTATGTTATACATTAGCTGTACCCGGGGTACAGCTAATGTATAAGAATCACTAAAAAGTATAAAAAATAAAACTGACTTCAAAACGCACTAAAACGTTAAAAATAATTACATCATAGAATAGGATTTTGAAACAATTTTGATGCGTATGAATGCTTTATGACATTTTCAGATGAACCATTCAGACTTGTGCCTCACATTCCGCGCGGCGCAGCGCATCAAGCTGCGCACGCATCTCTATTACATGGACTACGACTATGTGGACATAGACAACTTCGATGTGACGCTCGTGTTGCAGTTGTCTATGGACAGATTGCAGTTCTTAGAGAGACTCGTTAAACATTGGGAAGGTAAGTTTTATTATTTGCTTTATCGACCGAGATTCGAGATCGAGAATTTCGACCAGCCGGATCTAGACCAACTTATAAATTACTAATCGAACCTAGGACCTCTTTCTTATAAATCCACTGCACATATCATTTTCCAAGTATTATAATATTTTCAATCACCATTTATCCATTCACCCACGTAATTCTAATTCCGTTAAGAATTTTGGGATAAAATGTGGCCTATGCCTTATGTTGATATGTAATCTATATTATTGTGAAGTTTCATCAAAATCCATTCAGTAGTTTTTGCGTGATTGAGTAACAAACATCCATCCATACATACAAATTTCCACCTTTATAATATTAGTAAGTAGTTTTGATTACAGTAAGGCCTTTGACTGTGTCAACTGGAATTTTCTGTGGAAGGTGTTGAGAGAGCTTGGCGTGCCAAACCATCTAATCGCTTTAATCCAATCTCTTTACTGCAACAGCCAGGGAATAGTCAGCGTCGAGGAGATGATGTCTCGCCCTTTCAAATTTGGCAAAGAAGTGCGCCAGGGCTGCATTCTCTCTCCAATTTTATTTAACGCATACGGTGAATATATCATGAGACAAACCTGCGATTAGTGGGAGGGTGGCGTACGCATCGGTGGATTAAAACTAAGTAATCTCCGTTATGCCGATGATACAACACTCCTGGCTTCAGATGAAACTGAAATGTCCACACTATTGATGATGAGAGATGGGTTTATCTATTAACAAGCAGAAGACGAAAATTATGGTCATAGATAGAACAAGTACCTTAAACTTCACTGGCGTCCTCAAATTACAAACAGTAACAGAGTTCGTTTACCTCGGATCCACCATAACTAACAATGGCTCATGTGAGCCAGACGTCCGTAGAAGAATCGGAATGGCCAAGAATGCCATGTCTCAGCTCCATAAAACATGGAAGGATAGGAGAATTTCTCTAACAACAAAGATGAGACTGGTAAGAGCTCTGATCTTCTCCATATTCTTATATGGAGCTGAAACCTGGACCTTATAATCTGCTGACCGTAAACGAATTGACGCCTTCGAGATGTGGTGCTGGAGAAAAATGCTTTGGATCCCGTGGACAGCATTTCGGACCAACGCATCTATATTGTCTAAGCTTAAAATTAAAACAAGACTGTCGACCATCTGCCTGAAGCGAATCCTGGAGTACTTCGGACACATTGCCAGGGAACATGGAGATGATCTCGAAAAACTAATAGTTACTGGCAAAGTGGAAGGAAAAAGGCCGCGTGGCCGCAGCCCCATGCGTTGGTCTGATCAGATCCGCGCCACACTCGACACCGCGGTCTACGATGCTCTTCGGACAGCAGAAGACAGAGCAAAGTGACCCTCATCAATGAGGAAATCGACGAGAGGAGGAGGAATATTAGTAAGGATTTTTGAATGTTACAGGTCCTTTAAGTGCTGCGATATACCTGTCGGACTGCGAAGTGACGAAACTGGAGAGCTTCATACGCGACTGGTCGTCGACGCTCAGCTCTAGGACGAACATCGGCTACCATTTAGTGTTCAAACATGATACCGTAAGTTACTTTCTTCAGTCTTGTATTGCTTTTCCGAGCAAATAAAACTCGGTGCCAGCTAAGATTAAGGAACATTTATTTAACATAGTAAAGCAGTTTGTGGGTTCTAGGTCCTTTAAGGAGGCACCGACTCCTAGATATGCTTAAGTAAATTAAAGCAACTAAATGACACAGTTATTTTTTACTTTTTAGTGCGTTTTGAGTCGGTTCTATTTTTTGTTAAAAATTTTTATTTCTTACTTTTTGGTGATTTATCGCCACTTAACGTACTCGTACTATACTGTCATAGTATATTATACGGCACTTGTAACCAAAAAGCTACTGATACTTACACAAAAACCGAAATAGCTGCAAGTGTGCCTATACAATTTGAATAGTTCCTTAAATTTTTCCAAGATATCTTCATCAGATCCTAACATGATGTCTATGGAGCCATTTTGAAAGTGTGCCGTTTCTAATAAAAAAAGAATTATCAAAATCGGACAACTCTGTAAAAAGTTATGCGTGGTCATACATAAAAATAAAAAAAAATATATACTTGTCGAATTGAGAGCCTCCTCCGTTTTGTTTCGTCAGTTAAAAACTATAAACGTCGCCCAATTACGGCGATATCAGAAGATTAACACTCTGTATGCCAATGGTAGAGTCACTATGTAGAGACGACGTCGACGAGAAAGGCCTATACTTGAAATAAATTAAATTTAAGTTTTTTAACTTAAAAAAATATAAAAATAGCTATATTGCATATAAACTCATAAAATGAAAATTCCAAATGTCTTATTCTGTCTTTAAGATTATTTTATGAGATACATTAATTATGAAATTTTTATATTATTCAATTACTAAAACTTAAAATTTATGGTACGAAAGTTCCTATTATTCAAATTATTTTAGCTGGTCATTTAGGAGACTGATTTACTTGTCTCTATATTTTAGCTGGTCATTTAGGAGACTGATTTACTGTACTCGAAACTAAGGCCGTATTTTAGAAAATACGGCCTTAGTTTCGAATTTTTGTCAACATGTGATGATAATATACAAAATTCAAACAAGAACTGTGTTTTTATTTCATTAATATTACGTAAAAAACATGTCCTGAGCTGGTGGATGTTTGTGTGTGTCACAGTTACACTACCCGGTGAACTACCTACGCAACGTAGCATTGGAGAACGTGAACACGCCGTACGTGTTCCTAATGGACGCAGACTTCGTGCCCATGGCGGGCCTGTACGACCATCTACGTACCGCTACGAAACTCATCAACCCGTATCCACAGAAAAAGGTAACTCGTCTTAAGATCGTAACTCATTGAAGCCATCCCGCACTCGATTCGCGTCTCGAGTAGTATTATTTCTATTGACATAGGCTTCCTTAATTTCTAGCTACATATCGCTCATTTGGAGCGACAGTGAAACATTTGCAATCAATTATTTTTGCAAATGTGTCACTGTTGCTCCAAACGAGCGATATATAGTTTGTAAATGCCGCAAAAACGGTTATTTAAATAGGTGACATTGACATTTGTGGGTATAGGTCCCAGTATTTTTGGAACGAAGATCCTTATCGCGCGTTGTGAAAGGGGGCTAGACGGAAAAAATTCTTACGAAAAGTTGTCACGACACTTTTTGATCAAAAGATCTTGCCGCCGCCCTTGATGTGTGTGCGCGTGAGCGGCGGGGGGCGCCCGCGCTGTATGCTGTCTCGCGCTCTCTTGGCGCCCTCTGGTGTTTCGGTGTACAACAACAAATATTATTATTACTTAAAAAAAATAAAATTTTATTACAATTCCTTCACTAATTAATCGAAAGGAACTTCGTTCCATCCGGGTGTCCCTTGACACCTCTCAACTTTTTTCTCATTTATGGAGCATACATACATCAGACGTCACGCGGTGCAATAAACATTTCGTTATTTCAGTGCCTCGTGGTACCAGCGTTTGAGACGCAGCGGTACCGCGCGTCCCCGCCGCGCTACAAACGCGAGCTGATCTCCAGCATACATACATCAGACGCCACGCGCTGCAATAAGCATTTCGTTATTTCAGTGCCTCGTGGTACCAGCGTTTGAAACGCAGCGGTACCGCGCGTCCCCGCCGCGCTACAAACGCGAGCTGATCTCCCGCCTGTCGCTGCACCACGCGGCGGGCGACGTGGCGCCGTTCAGAGCGCGCGAGTGGCCGCGGGGACATCGCGCCACCAACTACACCAAGTGGACCACTGCCACTGCGCCCTACGATGTACGTATATTCCAAAGACGCATTAACATGCATCTCCCGCCTGTCGCTGCACCACGCGGCGGGCGACGTGGCGCCGTTCAGAGCGCGCGAGTGGCCGCGGGGACATCGCGCCACCAACTACACCAAGTGGACCACTGCCACTGCGCCCTACGATGTACGTATATTCCAGAGATGCATTAACATGCATCTCCCGCCTGTCGCTGCACCACGCGGCGGGCGACGTGGCGCCGTTCAGAGCGCGCGAGTGGCCGCGGGGACATCGCGCCACCAACTACACCAAGTGGACCACTGCCACTGCGCCCTACGATGTACGTATATTCCAGAGACGCATTAACATGCATCTCCCGCCTGTCGCTGCACCACGCGGCGGGCGACGTGGCGCCGTTCAGAGCGCGCGAGTGGCCGCGGGGACATCGCGCCACCAACTACACCAAGTGGACCACTGCCACTGCGCCCTACGATGTACGTATATTCCAGAGACGCATACATGCATCGACGTCACCGCCTGCGCTGCAATAACATTTCGTTATGTCAGGCCTCGTGGTACCACGCGGTTCAGAGCGCGCGGTACCGCGCGGCCCGCGCCGCGACTACAAACGCGAGCTGATCTCCAGAACATTACATACATCAGACGCCACGCGCTGCAATAAGCATGTCGTTGTTTCAGTGCCTCGCCCTACGATGTACGTATATTCCAGAGACGCTTAACATGCATCTCCCGCCTGTCGCTGCACCACGCGGCGGCGCCACCAACTACACCAAGTACCGCGCGCCCCGGCGCGCTACAAACGCAGCTGATCTCCAGCATACATGCATCAGCCGCCACGCGCTGCAATAAGCATTGCGTTATTTACACCAAGTGGACCACTGCCACTGCGCCCTACGATGTACGTATATTCCAGAGACGCATTAACATGCATCTCCCGCCTGTCGCTGCACCACGCGGCGGGCGACGTGGCGCCGTTCAGAGCGCGCGAGTGGCCGCGGGGACATCGCGCCACCAACTACACCAAGTGGACCACTGCCACTGCGCCCTACGATGTACGTATATTCCAGAGACCATTAACATGCCTCCCGCCTGCGCTGCACCAGCGGCGGGCGACGTGGCGCCGTTCCGCGCGTCCCCGCCGCGCTACAAACGAGCTGATCTCCAGCATACATACATCAGACGCCACGCGCTGCAATAAGCATTTCGTTATTTCAGTGCCTCGTGGTACCACTGCCACTGCGCCCTACGATGTACGTATATTCCAAGACGCATTAACATGCATCTCCCGCCGTCGCTGCACCACGCGGCGGGCGATCGCCAGCGCGCGAGTGGCCGCGGGGACATCGCGCCACCCACTACAAAAGCCACCCTACGATGTCGTTATTTCAGTGCACTCCCGCCAGCGCTGCACCACGCAGCGGGCGCGTCCCCGCCGCGCGACAACGCGAGGTGATCGCCAGCAACTACACCAGTCGACCACGCCCTGCGCCCTACGCATGTCGTATATTTCAGAGACGCATTAACAGCATCTCCCGCCTGTCGCTGCACCACGCGGCGGGCGACGCGCTTCAAAGCGCGAGTGGCCGCGGGGACATCGCGCCACCAACTACACCAAGTGGACCACTGCCACGCGCTCTACGATGTCGTATATTTCAGAGACGCGTTAACATGCATCTCCCGCCTGTCGCTGCACCACGCGGCGGGCGACGTGGCGCCGTTCAGAGCGCGCGAGTGGCCGCGGGGACATCGCGCCACCAACTACACCAAGTGGACCACTGCCACTGCGCCCTACGATGTACGTATATTCCAGAGACGCATTAACTGCATCTCCCGCCTGTCGCTGCACCACGCGGCGGGCGACGTGGCGCCGTTCAGAGCGCGCGAGTGGCCGCGGGGACATCGCGCCACCAACTACACCAAGTGGACCACTGCCACTGCGCCCTACATACGTATATTCCAGACGCATTAACATGCATCTCCCGCCTGTCGCTGCACCACGCACGTCGCCGTTTCAGAGCCGCGATGGCCGCGGGGACATCGCGCCACCAACTACACCAAGTGGACCACGCCACTGCGCCCTACGATGACGTATATTCCAGAGACCATTAACATGCATCTCCCGCCTGTCGCTGCACCACGCGGGGACGTGCGCCGTTCAGAGCGCGCGAGTGGCCGCGGGGACATCGCGCCACCAACTACACCAAGTGGACCACTGCCACTGCGCCCTACGATGTACGTATATTCCAAGACGCATTAACTGATCTCCCGCCTGTCGCTGCACCACGCGGCGGGCGACGTGGCGCCGTTCAGAGCGCGCGAGTGGCCGCGGGGACATCGCGCCACCAACTACACCAAGTGGACCACTGCCACTGCGCCCTATGACGTACGTATGCTCAAGAAATGTATCGATACACACTTCTGACATGTTTCAAAATTCAAAATCATTTATTTCAAGCGGCCTGTTTTAGAAGCACGTCAAGTCTGTCAGTACGCAATGACTCTCCCCCCGGGTTGGAAGACAGATTCTCAGACAGAAGCCGAAAAGGAAAGAAACAGCAGTTGCTCTTTTAAAAATCAATGTTAATAAAAGCGTAATTTAATTCTTCTTAGCATACATTTTGACGACCTCCGTGGCGCAGTGGTATGCGCGGTGAATTTATAAGACGGAAGTCCTGGGTTCGATTCCCGGCGGGGCAGATTGAGATTTTTCTTAATTTGTCTTGGTCTGGCTGGTGGGAGGCTTTCGCCGTGGCTAGTTACCACCCTACCGACAAAGACGTACCGCCAAGCGATTTAGCGTTTCGGTACGATGTCGTGTAGAAACCGACAGGGGTGTGGATTTCTATTTGATTCCATCCTACAGCTAACAAGTTAGCCCGCTTCCATCTTAGATTGCATCATCACTTTACATCAGGTGTGATAGCAGTCAAGGGCCATCTTGTAGTCGATAAAAAAAAAAACATATTAAGCATGTTAAATCGTCTTATAAAATGTCGCTTCAACTAAAACACAACACAACTACAATTTTTAGAATGTCAACAAAAATTTTTACAAGTTTTTAGCTTACAAGCTCTTATTGTATAATGATGATCCTGATATGTACTATTTAAATGTTTTGTTCTGTAGGTAGAGTGGGAAGCAGATTATGAGCCATATTTGGTAGTACATCAGACAGTGCCCAAGTATGACACGCGATTTTCAGGCTTTGGATGGAATAAGGTACGTATTAAAAATACTTATAATTACATTACTATATATCACCATCAGTCTCTTTAATGGTCCAAACAGAGCACTCGTTTCTTTATGTAGGAGCTTAGGATCAAAGTTTTGATCCCAATTACATGTTGACAATGGTTCTCTAAAACGCCCCCGAACAGATTCTGTCATAAATAAAAATATCTTCTTTCGAATGTTAGGAATATTGAATAGAACAGTGATTACTATGGCCAGCAGTTGGCTAATTTGTGCAAATAACTCAATGAAAAAAATATTATAGATACTTTGGGGAACACTTGATTCAAATTTTCTAAATTGGTCTAGATCCTGCAGGTGCAAGGTTCAGGCCGAGGTTAGGTATCACCCTGCCAACAAAAACGTACAGCCAAGTGATTTACCATCTTAGATTGTAACATCACTTACCATTACACTTAGGTGTGATTGCAGTCAAAGGCTAATTTATAGTGAAAAGAAACTACAAATGTTCCCAGGTGTCCCACAGTGTAGAGCTAAAGGCGAAGGGCTATACGTTAGCAGTACTGCCCGACGCGTTCGTCGTGCACACGCCGCACGCGCCTTCTCCTGACATCACCGCCTTCCGCGCTGACCGCCATTATCGCATGTGAGTTAACTGTACAATTCTGGAGGTCATAGCTCATTAAAGCCAAACGGCACCTGCAAAACTTTGCCTCGTGTGGTTACTACTGTCCGCGAGTAGGCCATGAGACGTGCTTGTCTTGCTTTGATAACATATTGTCGATACGAATTTTGGTTTTGCGAGAAAGGATTAGACAAAGGACAATGCCAGATCCTAACCCAGAAAGAACACAAATTGTAAATATACTAAAAATATGCTATTATTATATTAATGTTTTACAATAACCCATTTTTAGTGTTGGACATCTAAATAAAATTCTGTTAAACAGTAATTAAACTATTTCCTTTTAATTTACACTCTTTACGCATTTTTAAATCTTCATTGTTGCACTGGGTTCTAACCTTTTACATCGTTTTTATTGTATTTTCATCAAAAAGGGGCTCTAAATGGCTAATATCCAGAGTCGTTAAGCCTGTTTAAAAATGTATTTCATGAAGCTTTGCGACTGTCATGTAAGTGTGACAACTATACGGTAATGTACGATGACCAACGTTAGACTCGTGTCGAATACTCCAAGTTTTAGAGCTTTTAAATGTAATTTATATTAAATAATAAAAAAAATGCAATAAAATGATGCATAATACATTGTTGTACAATATGTTTTTATTCCCGGGTTAAAGTCCTATACATTGTCAGGCATTCTCCTTTCAATAACTTGACAGCCTCTCTTTGTCAGTAGCTATCGCGTGCCTCCATCTTTATTTGGTCCCAGTTTATAGTAATTTATAATAAGGTCATAAGATTATACGAGTAATTTCATTAGTTGACTAGGCGTGGTTTGACGAATGGATACTGAACGATTAGGTTGTGAAAGTAATGACTGGGTGCCGAGTGGCTCTAATGTGCTTATAACCCTAAAGATAACAAAAATTATCTAAAATAGCTTTTAAGCTTTCTAGAATTGATTGTGATTGAATTATTTTTTCTAGATGCCTCGAACTTCTAAAGCACGAGTTTTTGAACGACCTGAAAAGAAAGTACAACGTAAGCCTCGACGAGAATCTGAAGACGTAGCATTTAAGATATATTCGCATTTTTATATAAATATTTTCAATTGATAGATTAATGTATGCATAATACGAATATGCGATATTTGCAATCCAGGCTTTAATTTTACTTTAAAACTTTATGCACTTTGAAATGAACCTAATTTGAATATTTATAAAGTTTTAATTCGTTTAAACTTCAACACAAGCCCCGAGTTTAACAACTAAATACGACTTTAAATTGAGTGACATAAAGTACATTTTACTTTTAAGCTGTTGTGTTTATGATTATTGAATAAAAACGACCAATGTTGCGATCGTATACTGTCTCCCTTATTCCAATGTCAAAGTAGTATTGATAGAAAGAAAAAACTTGTATCTGTTCCACTTTATATTAGTTTTTGTAATGAAATAAATACATTAAATCATGGAGAAATAATGTCAATGTAATTGCATAATATTTTTACATTCTGTATAATTATTTATTAAATTAAACAAGAATGAAGGGTACTTGTGCACTCGATAATCTGCTTATTCGTGAAATACTATTCTAAAGTTCACAAACGCTCTTAGGGCTAATGCTAAAACACGGGCGGGTACGGGTGCGGGCGTCGCGTGCGCCCGCCTCAGTTAGCGCTGCTAGTATAATTTTGATCTCGAGCGTGTACAGTTGTGTCGAGTAGATTACCATGGATTATTTACTAATTTATTATTTGGCAAAAAGACGTCAACGGAAACAAAGTCGACTGCATAACCCGTTTTTGACAAGCAGATTACTCTGCGGAGAATTCGATAATTCATTCACCATATCCCATAATACTGGCCGAAATTGCACCTCAATTATTACGCGCTCTGTATCGATGTTCATGATTGTACCTAGCCTCCGGCGCGTGTGACCGTGGCATCCAGCAGCGCTCGTCCGATTTGTAGCAACAAACCCGCTCCCCCCCCCCTCCTTCGCACGCGTCTGCGCTGTCCATACTATTTTTCATTATACACACGCGAGCGTGCACCCGCGCGAGTTTTAGCGTTAGCCCTTAGGTAGCATATTATAATGAGTCTTTACATATGAAATTAGCATTTTGTCAAATTGTACTTTTACCCACTTATTTAATTTAATAATATTCCATTCTCTTCGGAAAATAAGAATAAAAACGCCTACGTGCTACCTACATATTATTATGCACGGCAACAAGATTAAATTTAAAAACCTCGACAAAGTTGTAATTCGCCATTTTTTCGTAGCGGCCATCTTTAATTACTCGCCAAGGCCTTTGACATGATAATCATATAGAGTTATGAAAAAGATGTAATCCTTCATTTTGTAGCGGCGGCCATTTTGGACTGATTTTCACTAAACGCAACTAAGAACCACCGCCAGGAAACTGGCTTTCAAATTAAATAAAGAACCTAGTCAAAATCTGTCCATCCGTTTGAGCTCTACGATACCACAGACAGACACACACACACATCGACGCGAAATTTGTAACATATAGTTTAGTGTTGTCCCATATTAAACCTCAATTTCATATGTAAGGTAATGTTTATTTTAAGGAAACGTTGTATTAGGATAGGTTGTGTTTATCGATGTTTATGCCAATTCGGGAATATATTAAATAATATAAACCCCAAAAAAATAACCAAAAGCCTAACCAGAACAAACTAACATTACACTTAAAACAATTTTAAAAATTACATGAATATTTAATACATTCTTAAATAGATCTAAGCAGAGCATCTAAGTCAGAACTTCAGAATAGATGTACAAAATTAACAGTAAAATTGTTTATACCTAAACCTGTCAATTTAGTGCAAAAGTTCGAAGTAGTGTTAATCTTTGTTGAACAGGACAACACTAACTTTCGACTGCGTCTTGGAGTTGCTTACCGAATTGGCACTACTGTAAACTTTTTAGTTCCTTTACTTATTCCAAAGAATATGAATAAATACTCAAAATATGTAATATTGGTTAATAAACAAGTGTATTTGAAAAAATATAAATATTGTTTGATTAGAAAATATATAACAAACGCACAATGCAGCTACTCGTTCTGTCATAATATTGAGCATAATATTAATTTAAGTAATAATAATCAAATAAAGTCATCAAGTAAATTCCTTTCAACACCAAAGTCACTCGCCTAATATTGTATTACTGATTAAAATTATATGAAATCAATTAAATATTATTGTTATCGTTTAATAACACTATAAAAATGTATATTTTTGTAAAGAAAAGTCGGTGAAAAAGAAAGAGTACATCTTAATAATAATGAGTTTTATTTTAATGTATTGCACGCTAGCTGTATTATTATATTATTTACAAAAATAAAATGTCTTTTTTATTGCACTAACTTTTATTTATTAATTCCTTAAATAACGATCCATTCACGCCATAGTTTTGTGTGGCATTGTCTTTTTGTTGTATGGTTTGAGAATACTTAAACTGTCAAATTAGTGAAAACCTGTCATTATAATATTATGTAGATGAACCATAAACTTCATATTGCTACTTCCACCTTTTGAGGTAGCACTATTGTCATGTTTCTCTACGGCTCCATACTACATTTGAAGTTTACTGTCAAAATTTTGTTTTGTATAGAGTTGCCCAACTATCGATAGTTCGCTATCGATAGATGACCTTGAAAAATAGTAACAATATACAATATCGATAGTATTACTCCTAAACGTATATCGGTTTTCGATAGTATCGATACTATCAATAGTACTGATTCTATTGAAGCTAATACTTTGGATACTATTTTTGTATATCAATACTATTGGCCTATATCATACTATTGATATACTTTGTCCATTAAGACGCGCCCCACTATTTCTCGCGAGGGGAAACCGAAGGGTGCGGGGAGTACAGTTTGAACATCAGTCTCGAGTCGACCACGGCTCGGTGTACACGGCCTATCGTAGGTTGTATCGCTGCGTGTCATGACCGAACGGAATGACGCTCTACTTAATTTTTTTACCAATATTATATTTATAATGTTAAAAAAACGTATCGTATGATGATAAACTACATATTTAATTGTGACTTAGCCAGAAGAATCGTTCCGTTGCCCATTCCTTCAGGTTGACCGACTCGACTTTAATTTTTCTACAAAGGTCACTTGATTGGTTTGTTACTGCCAATATAGATTTTCCAAATTAGCATAGCAAAATAGCTTTGGTCATTGGTACTATCCTACTAAAAAAGACGTACCGTCAAGCGATTTAGAGTTCCGGTACGGTATCGTGTAGAAACTAAAGGAATGTAGATTTCATGCTACTCCTAACAAGTTAGCCCGCTTCCATCTTAGTTTACATAAACTAACTTGTAATGAATCAAAATAATAATAGATATCATGGGTTCACGCTCTACAAAAACACTAGGGGTTTGGTAGACAGGACAGCGTGGAGTTGAGCTCAATCATTAAACTGTTTAAACAAACGAAAAATAGATATAGTAGGTACCTATCTGAAATGATTGTGGGTATGTGTGTTTTTAAGATATTGTTATATATATGTCGAAGGAATTAGACTAGAGACTTAGAATAGATTGTTGTAATATTGTAATAGATGTCATTGTTTATGGAAATGTTACTGTCTGTGGATGTAGTTATTTTTGGTATGTCACGAGTTTTTTATGAAAGTAATCGAAATAGAACTAATTGTTAATAATTTAATGAGAGATATGAGATAGGTGCTTACTTAAAACTTTAACACAAAGTTAAATTCAATTTGATTTGATAAATGAATGAATGATTGATTTGTTTTAATACTCCAACCATAAAAAGTCGGCGCCAAAGTCCAGTATTTACACCATCTTGAGGGGAATAAAGGAGTTGGGTAGTTAGTTTGTGTCTGGAGTGCGGTGAGGATATTAGGTCGAGTTGGACCAGTGTAAAAGTGTTCTTAAGAAGTAAATTAAATTAGGGAGTAAAGTAAGATGGGTGTAAATAAACTACTGTTCTGAATCTTTATCAATACGTCAGGAATTATAAAAATCTATTTCATGTATCAAAACATTGTGAACTTACAATATATCTGTTCGTGAAGACAAAGTCTTTGTAACCCTAGAAAACGCCCAAGAGATTAAGAACGACTAAAGATGATGTCAAGGAGAATGGTGATACTCCGATATATGTATTAACCTATATCACAATATAATTTTGCTGTGCAGGACCAACACGACATATTCATTTTTAAAAAATGAGTTAAAATGAAGTAGAGCATACTGCTAGTCATACATGACATTCTTGTTGACATAATTAACTTGACACTTTGTGTGAGTGTGCACACATTGCTACTCGTTACGTAGTAATAGAACTCACATTCTTGCAGTTTTTATTGCACACTTGCACTGTAAGCGTTTGAAAAACAAAAAACTACGAGCCATCATGGATTGACCAAGCTGTAGTGTCGGTAGCATCGATACTATCGATAAGCTATCTATAAGACATCAACTATCGATTGTCTATTGATAGTTTAGCGATAGTCGACTATCGATAGGCAACACTAGTTTCGTATTCATAACCTCATGACGAATTGACAAACGTATGCAGAGAAGTGTATAATCTGTATCCATAAGGGTTTCGTCCCGTCAAAAAACTATTTACATCCGAGATGCACTTTGGAAATTATTTGAATTTTCTCTTGGTTTCGTTGAAATCATCTAAAACTTGAACTGTATACGGACCAAGTCGCGGTATCAGCTGGTGGAAGTATATTTATGAATATCACATTGACACATCATACAAATCTGTCTGGTTTATCTTCTTTACGGCACGTGACCTCAAACATTAGTTTATTTACTGTTTGTCTATGATCATGGATCTATAAAATCCATAGAAAAGTAATATTTAATAGGTTTCAGTATTTACCATTCTTGATTCAGCGCTGACCAAGTAGTTATTGCTTTTTGGGTTTTCCTTAGAAATTAGCAACCATAACAAAATAATTATCTGGAAATCCAGTTCCTGAATGTCTTTTTTAAGAGTCTCAACTCCTTTCTTAGCTGTTACTAAAGGAGAGTTGTCGTTCATTGATGAACCTTTTGACTCTGTTCTCTGTTTTATATTCTCTACTTTAGCTGTTAACTCATTGAGCATTTCTTGCCTTTCGGTCACACCTACGCTTACGTCCTTGTATTCATTTGTAACTTTATTTAGCTCGTCCAAAAGACTGCCGTATTCTCTAACCAGAGGTTCGAATTGTTCATTTAAAATATTCTCTCTGGCTGCAATTTTGTCCATTACAGAACTTATGTTATTATGAAGTTTGTTTAGCTGTGTTCCAGTTGTTTTAAATCTATCGAGCAGTTCATCGCGGAATGTCCTCATTTGGGCATGCCTTGCCCTCCAATCTCTCCCATCAGCTGCAATCTTCAACCTTAAAGCTGGAGCAACTCTCTCCAACTCCAATTTCCAAGCTTCTGAATCATGTACTCTACTGCCTAAATCATTAGGTTCCTTTTCTTCTGCACTGCCGTATGCCTCGCCTTCAGATTCTTCTGAATATATACCCATTTCTTCTTCTACCTTATCTAATATTATTTCGGTTTCATCCTCGACTTGATCTAAATCGTCGATAGATTCTTCCGTATCAGGAATGTTGACGACAGGTTTCTGCCATTCAAAATTCTCATATTTCAAAGCCTCGTCAGCTAATACGTTCAAAATGTAGCACACTTGATCGCCAAAACCCTGTTTTAGTTTATGTGAAGAAAAGTCAACTGTTATGTCTTTTTCTCTTAATATATCTAGTATTGACGCTATTATAGAGTTGGGGTCATCTTCTTCGTTCGGTTGTTCAAACTCTTTGCCAGTTTTTCGTATCAACCAAGCTGCAGTGGATGCGAACACAAAGAACTGTTCGCCTGGATTCGTCGAGGTTATGAAATAATAACGACTCATCGACTTCATCTTGATTTGCGGCCGCAGCTCTGTATCTATTTTTAGAATGCGTAGTTTATCCATGACATTGAGATCCATGTCTTACTACAACAGAACTTCTATTCACTTACGGAGGTAATAATATGCAATTGGAACTTACGCATTCACTTAATGTGCAGTAATCAGGTAATAATTATTGGTTTATGTAAAAACTCATAAATCTCAACAAGTTATTTACATTTCTGTGTGAGAACGAAAACAATCCGAGGATTTTTTTTCTTCAAACCTTTGTTTATTTTAATGGTCACCATGGAAACGGAAATCAACAACATTTCCAATACACGCATTGTGTCAACTGTCAACTGGAAAATGCTTTGAATTATAAAAAAATACCATGAAAATACCTAACCAGTAGAATAGTTCTAATGTTTTAAATAATAATTGGATAGAAGCAGGCGTTACTTTGCGGAATCTCATTAGAAATAGTTATTTTATTTACTAATCGCTATTTTCCACAAAAGTCTCAAAATAGGTAAATAAATGATTAATTATTTACTTCTAATGATTTAAGTTTAGGTCTCAATCGTCCCCGTCGGTCTTTTGTTTATTTTACTCTTAGTTGAAAAGTGAAATATTGCAGCTTTTGCTTAAAACATGCAAAAATGAAAATCGAACACACAAATAATTTCACCAAAATCGAGCCTACTGTTCTAAAGTGACTTGCGTAAGGTATATTTGGCAATTAGTTTTATTTGTATTGCATATACATATAGATAATAATAAATTAATTATCTAGTGTTTTTTACCTACCTACTCGTACATCTATACTAAAGCCAAACTCGATTGAGAATGCTTGTCAGTAAACAAATTTAAAATGAAGGTAGAAATCACTAGTCATTTCACACCTATTTTTTTAATTAACTAGTTAATGACGAATTCATGACAGTAAATTAGATTAGTAAGCTTAAAACCAATTAATATTTTCAATATCTTTTAAATAAGATTTAAAAAAGAAAACAAAACAATTTTAAATTTATTAGGCATAAAACGTGTTGCATTTTTACCATCGTTTTAAAGGAGACGGTCCATTTCAGCTTCACTTTTGTACCACATACCATTAAAATGGAAAAAATGCAAGGATTTTATCAAAAATAAAATAAGTGAACGAAACGAACTGAGTAAAACGTTGGTTAAAAATGAAATTCCTAGTTTTTGAGGTATTAAAAGATGGCGTCTTTCTAATATTAGTCTGTAGATGATAAAGATGCGGTGACATTGATTTGTCAAACTCAAAATATGTCATTTTTGACATGCCTTTTCTTCCGTGTTCCGGGCTTTGTTTTAGCTATAATACATTTTAGACACACATCTTAGCTATTATTCAGTAATCCGTTAGGTACCTATACCTAACCAATAACCATCAAATCAAATGGACCATACGTCAATAAACAATGACAGCAAAAGTCAAAACAACATCAACCCGCCACCAGGAGAATGTCTACCATGATAGATAATATAACTTATCTAAGATCCGCCATGATTATACGTAAAGTGTTGCATTGTTTTAGAGAGAATAAATATTAATAATAAATATTTCGCCCAAATAAAAGTGAATTCGCAGATTTGGCTAATCAAAACTAGATTATTAATACATGTAGTTTTTTTCAACTCATGTACAGAAAGTGAGTCTGTGCTCCATACAATTTTGGACCATCTTCTTTGTTTGTTGACAAACACTCTCAATCTAGTTTGGCTTTAGTATAGTGTTTTATTTCGATGGTTATGTACCTATAAAGTACTACAGCAAAGGAATTTAAATGAAAGCAACTCTGTTTGGGAACAATAGAACACTGCTCGTATGAATATTTGGCAGCTCTGCGTTATTTTATTACGACACTCTCTCAGTACAAAGGCAATAAGATTTTTTTAAGCTCCGGCACGAATCCAACGCGTGGCTTAGATTGCATTGCCAATCAAATTATGTTAATGAATCTTGATACAACTACTAATAACTAACCAATATCCCCCTCTGGTTTTCTAACCAGCCGAGTTCGCTGCAGAAGCTTAGCAGGCCTCCGATCGCCTCTTGGAGTGTCGCCGAGGAACCAATGTAGGCCGCTCGTTGCTCCGACACACTGCTGCAAACTAAACAATATTAACCAATTAATTAGCCCACTTCAGACCTCCCTCTTTATAGTAGAGGGGATATAGTGATTAGACCCACCACGCTGCTTTAATGCGGGTTGGCGAACTTAGGGTAAATAAGGTATGTTTGCTGCATTAGCGATCACTATACGATGTTGATGTTTGTGACCGGGAGCGTCGGTTTAACTTGCTAATATATTTTATCATCATCATCATCATCATTATCAGCCAATTTAGCAGCCCACTACAGGGCCAGGCATCCCTCCTTATAGGAGAGGGGATATGGAGCGTACACCCACCACGCTGCTCCAATGCGGGTTGGCGGGTTTAGGGTGATAATGGCCAATTTAGCGGCCCACTACAGGGCCAGGCATCACTCCTTATACTACACCCACCACGCTGCTCCAATGGCCAATTTAGCGGCCCACTACAGGGCCAGGCATCACTCCTTATACGAGAGGGGATATGGAGCGTACACCCACCACGCTGCTCCAATGCGGGTTGGCGGGTTTAGGGTGATAATGGCCAATTTAGCGGCCCACTACAGGGCCAGGCATCACTCCTTATACGAGAGGGGATAAGGAGCGTACACCCACCACGCTGCTCCAATGCGGGTTGGCGGGTTTAGGGTGATAATGGCCAATTTAGCAGCCCACTACAGGGCCAGGCATCCCTCCTTATAGGAGAGGGGATATGGAGCGTAGACCCACCACGCTGCTCCAATGCGGGTTGGCGGGTTTAGGGTGATAATGTTTCATTTATTAACACTATCAGATGTTGATGACAGTGACCGGGACCGACGGCTTAACGTGCTCTCCGAGGCACGGGGGTGTAACACCACCAACTTCCAAACTCCGGGCTTGAAATGTACTGAACATTTCATTGAAGAATGAAAAAGCTTAGAATTATTCCGTGACCTGACCCAGGAATCGAACCCAGAACCTCGTGATCGAAGCCACATAGGCTCGACCAACGAGTCAGTCTTTTATATACGAAGCTGTATTTTATATACCTACTAAAAAAGTACGAAATCAATTCGATTCTTAGGGAGAGCGCGTTCAACCAACGATCAAATTCAGCTTTATAAAATTAGTTCATATTCTGAATGCATAGTAGGTATACCTTCTCGTAGGTAAAAATCGAAATACTAAAATACGACTACGTATTATCGTCTATAGGTAACTAGGTTTAGCCCTTGCGTGGCGGTAAAGTGCGCCGGCGCCTGTCTTGTCTAGACACTCGGATACCTAAAGACGTCGTTTAATTTCGATGTTTTATACGTAATGCAATAACTGATCAATCCTGTGACTCATTCAGTTAAGTTAAATCAATCTATACATACCTAAATAAAGACTTAATTGTGAACGAATAATAAGATAGCCAACAAATCTTTTTTTTATTCGTGATTGCCCGTGACTGTTATCTTTTTTTTATTTTTTTATTTTTTATAGTGTATAGGCTAGCGCTTGGCTACGATCACGCCTGATGGTAAGCGAAGATGCAGCCTACGGTGGAACGCGCTTGACTTGAAGATACCCATATTGTAGGTGGTAGGGAAAACGTGAGCTGGAAGGGCATTCCATATTTTCGCAGTTCGAATCAGAACTTACGAAAAATTTTGTACTGTTCACAATATCGACCGTATGGGTGCAGATTACTACGATGCCGAGCAGTTCTATGGTAAAAGGGCGAGGGGGGACGATCAAAAAGTTCCTGTGTACGCCTCCGAAATATGTTGTGAACAGTAAATTGTAACGTTTCGGTGATGTTCAAGGTTGGTTTTGATAACAGAAAGCCTCGTTACCAATAATTCTTGAACAAGTGATAAGACAGCCAACAAAGCTTTCTATATTTAGCTGATCTCCCCTGATTGTTAGCGATGATGATAAAGATGGAAGCCGGCTAACTTCTTAGGATAAGGATGAAATTCGCGTTTCGGTTTCGTACCGGAAGGCCATTTTGTTTGGCGGTACGTCTTTGTCGGTAGGGTACTACGGCCAAAATCTCCTACCAGCCAAACCTGGACTAATTTTGAAAATTTTAATTTTCCCAGCAGGAAATTGAACTAAATAATGAATAAATCCACTGAAGGTATATACCACTGCGCCACGGAGGCGTCAAAAAGAAATAAAAGTTGACATAGGTACCTAGGTCTAAGGTCTATTAAGGTATATGCATGGTGTAGTGTCAGGCTATTGTTACTTTCTACGGGAAGATGTTGTTTTTATGAGAGCCGCGGTTTCCGTTGAGGAATAACACGAATCGAAACAATGGTGCTTCCTTTAGAAAGTTTCCTTTACACTATTTTATTGTATGAACTATGAATCGTATGGGCTATTATGTGTTCTGTGGTATAGCATTAACTACCATTAACACGCATGTTTGCACGCGTTGATTTCGATACATTTGAATTTCTTATAATTATGTGAGGTTTCGAGAAGTGCCGACTAGCCGGTAAAGCCGACTATCTGGCCACTATTGTAGTTGGCGATTATGCCGACTCGTCCGCTTCCTCTTAAAATCAAGTTTAAGTACGTCTCGACTTCTGAACTTGACTTGAGTAGACTTATTTTGCAAAGATTTCAGTTGCAAAGTGTCACACTAAGCCAATTTAAGTTACTCGTTATTTGATTCACGTTTGTGTATTTGAGCGAAAGTCACGGATGGCACGTTTTGAGATAAGTTCCACCACTTTATTCTTCTACCACGATCGACTTGGTCGACTCGTCGGCTGATGATAAGTCGGCCTATTTTCAAACGACTAGTCGGCTAGTCGCCCAAACACGTAGAGTACAATTTTTACTAAGCCAAAAATGATTCTTAGTGGAGTCTATATGTAAATCAATTTATCACTGGACGAGCTTCGTTAATAAAAGCTGAAAAAGAAGAGGTGGCTCTAGTTAATTTTAATATAAGTGATGTAATTTTAAAAAATATCAATAAGCATTTTAATATTAAGCGTCAATTAAATAAATGTTTGTATTGTAAAAGACACAGACTGATACGTGTTCTATCAAACCTATGTGGTTATTTACATGTATCCTTATTTGTTATTTGATAAATAAATAAAAAAAGTAAATAAAATGAGTAAAATTGAGGTACTTGCCTTTTTGAATTCGGTCATAAAATTACCATAAACCGTGCGCAAGATTTCAGGATCAGGATTCACAAACAAATCATTCATATTTTACCATAGTACCCACTTACGGTTACGCCTTAAAGTTAGCTTTAACAAATGCTAAAGTTCAAGCAAGCAAAACTTTCAACAACAAGGCCAGTTATTAAGCAACTTGCGCCCGACGCCCGCTGGAGAGGTTGTTCGCTCGATTTCACATGTAAAATATATAAAAAATGCACTTAACCCTACAATGCATTTTTTATTAAACAAGTAAAAAATGTTAAAAACGATGGTTGGAAGTTTGTAACGCAAAAACTGTTGAATAGATTTTGATGAAACTTTGCAATAATATAGCTCACAGATCAGACTAACACATAGGCCACATTTTAACCTGAAATTCCCACGGGAACTACCCGGGTGGAGCCGCGGACTTCCTCGAGTTTTGCATAAAGTTATGAACTATGTAATTACTTCGTCAGACGATATAAGTTATCGTATCGACATTCAAGTAGATATACTCGTAAATGCTCGTATGCAAAATGGTACTAAATATTTGGTAGGTTTACAGGAATTTCTCTAACAGGTTATAAACTTTTTGCCTTGTTGGTCCACTGGTTACTCTGTGAGGTTATGGGCCAGGTTCCAGGTTCAAGCCTTACTCGGACTAAGAAAATGTTTTCTTCTTTTCAATAAATGCTATATTCGGTAAACCATCTTGACGTTAACATCTGACAGGGTGATGATGATTTAAATGGGATGTGCCAGATATGGTACTGTTTGCAATGTAGGGTTAAGAATAAAAAGTTTCCAATAAAGAACGGCTTTATAAGTTTATCTCGTATTACTGACGCGATAAAATTAGATCCGCCGGCGGCCGCTTGCGCAGCGCCAGTCGCCACCCAGCGCTCGCGACGCGACGGCGGAGTGCGCTTCCAAATTCAAAAAACATCATCGACAAATTGTTTTTTTTTAATCATCGCGTTCAGTGTTACGAAACTTATCGGTTTTGTGCCAGTGCGTCATCGTGTGTGTGCTTCTTTATTGTGTTTTTTTTTCAAATACGATTCTTATTTACTTGTGTCTGCCTTAATGAGTTTGAGCTAAAGTTGCAGAAGGTGAGTGTACTTATAAGGTTCGAAAGTCGACTTTTCCCGGGCTGCATGTGTAGATTTACTAGGAATTCAGTCTTAGCGGTCACATGTGATGTTGACTGCTGTGTTACCGGGTCACACCTTTCATCTTAATGCAGAAACAATATCTAAGAGGATAGTGTTATTTTGCACACATTCCACTATAAAGAGTATTAATTTAGGCGGCAGCAATTTACCTACTTAGCAATAATTTACAAAAACAGGTATTTATTTTGTTTAAAAGACTACGAATAAATTAAAAAAAAATATTGATTTCAGCTCATAATAATTATTATACAATTGATATTTTTTGTAAGGCTCTACACCTAAATTTTTTCGATAAATGCAGATATTTAGGAGTTAAGTAAAAGTTGCAAAATTGTTTTGAAGCAACGCTTTACAATCTAAGGTCACTTACGAATCCAGGCCAAACAGATCAAGGACCTCGTAACTTTAAAAAACAACAGGTGGTGATTATTATGCACGGCGTTACCTTCTCATACGTAGGTACTTATTCAATGGAAGGATAACTTTGAAAGGATGTTCTACGTCATGGAACAAACTTACCTAATACATAATAATGATTCTCGTAAATAGGGTTCTATTTTCCAGTGGGCACTAAAAGCAAGTACGATCGATGGGACCTAGCTCTTGCTAGATTACCGACAGAATATAGATGTTCATATCTGTATTATTAAAAAAAAACGGCTCACGTCACTGTTGTCGGAGCATGCCCGACAAGTTTCGAACCCATACGGAGCTAGTTAATCATTAGCTCGCGTGTTCATCCAACGTGGCGTGAAAACTGACTGGTTCAAAACTTGTCGTACTTCGATATCAATGATATGAGTTTCAGTCGTTAATATTTTAATAATATTAAAAATACTCGCGATAGCTTAAATTTTATATGTTCATCTGCTTCAAGATAATAGTCGTTTTTCCAAGTAATAGTCCCATTATTCGGATGGGCCCAGCGCTTGCAATATGTTAATGGAAGAAAATTAATAATTAAACATTTAATAACATAAATGAATATAATACGTACCATCACGCCTCATTCCCATAGGGGTAGGCAGAGACCAGTCCTTCCACTAGCCAGGACCCTTGCATAATTTCTTTCAACCTTCTTCCAACTTTTTTTCAATCTTTTATAAAAGTAGGTACTTCGGTTTAGGATACTTTTGAATCAGAATGTCCTTGATTTGATCCATGAACGTTCGCCTTAGTCTGTTCTTTGCAACCTTTTTATTCACATTCGCTTTATTTATTTATAAATTCCTTTCGTAACTCTTCTTTCAGTTTAGTTATATCAAGTTTTAGACAAAATTCACTTGATTTTTTAATTTAGTTCATTTTAAGCAAATAACTACCACCTACATAGGTACAACTACATGACACAATATATTGTTTTGTAATAAAAAATATCTATATGTTATAGTTATGTTGCTAAATCATCATTTTGCATAATAAATAATTCCAAAGGCGGAAAATAACCAATAACTAAAAGAGCTATGAATTTTCAATAATACGTATACGTATAGATAGGTATTAATTTGGTGTCAAAGCGTGATTATAATATTTCCACTTGATAGTATTTTGCTCTTATCTATATTATAGTGCAAAACAAGTATATAAACAACAACAATTTACGAGAAAGTACATTGATATTTTAAAACGACTATTAAAATTGGCTTGAATTATAATAGTCGTTTTAACGACGACCTCCGTGGCCAAGTGGTATGCGCGGTGGATTTATAAGACGGAGGTCCTGGGTTCGATTCCCGGCGGGGCAGATTGAGATTTTTCTTAATTTGTCTTGGTCTGGCTGGTGGGAGGATTTCGCCGTGTCTAGTTACCACCCTACCGACAAAGACATACCGCCAAGCGATTTAGCGTTCCGGTACGATGTCGTGTAGAAACCGATAGGAGTGTGGATTTTCATCCTACTCCTAACAAGTTAGCCCGCTTCCATCTTAGATTGCATGATCACTTAACATCAGGTGTGATAGCAGTCAAGGGCCAACTTGTAGTCATTAAAAAAAACTATTATAATTTTGATAGGATCAACAAGCAGTTAGAGGTAGGTTCCTTTGATATTAGTTAAGGAAATAGATTGCCTGTTTGTTATTCTTACACCCTAACTTCTCAACTGATCATCCTAAAATCTTTACTAATATTATAAAGCGAAAGTATCTATGGATGGATGTTTGTTACTCTGTCACGCAAAAAATAATAAATGGATTTTGATGACACTTCATAATAATATAGCTTACATATCAGAGTAACACGTAGGCCACTTTTTATCCCAAAATTCCCACGGGAACTAGAACTACGCGGGTGAAACCACGGGCGTCCTATAGTTTTAGTCAGAGGCAATAAAGAACCTTTTCTTCAATATAACTTGATACATAGAAAAAGAACGAATTCGCGATTTAATTATTAAACATTAAATAGTTAATTTCTAAATGAAGCAATAAAAAAAACTACTCCACTCAGTATTGATGTGCCACTTATGGATCACATAATTCATCGACAATTTTTAACTAGATATCAGTTAATCTAGATATAATTTGCATATATATCGATAATTTTGGCAGCCGGCATTAATTAGACAACTTTCTCGTTTATTAGCGATGGTCCAATGAGGTCAAGACTCAAGTGAATCATGTCGTGATATTAGAGAGGCACAGAGGACAGATCTGGTACAGTTATTTATGGGTTGCTTTTAGTCGGGAGTTTCGATAACTAAATAGAATCGTGAAGTCACAAACTCAGAACTCTTAATATTATGATGATTAGTGGTATTTGACGGCCTCCGAGGCGCAGTGGTATGCGCGGTGCGTTTATAAGACGAAGGGCCCGGGGGGCAGATTGGATTTTCTTGATTTGTCTTGGTCTGGCTGGTGGGAGGCTTTCGTTGTGGCTACCCTTCCACCGACAAAGACGTACCGCCAAGCGATTTAGCGTTCCGGTACGATGTCGTGTAGAAACCGAAGGGGTGTGGATTTCATCCTACTCCTATAAAGTTAGCCCGCTTCCAGCTTAGATTGCATCATCACTCAACATCAGGTGTGATGGCAGTTAAGGGCTAGCTTGTAGTAGATAAAAAAGTGGTGGGACTCTAAGCTCCATTGCCCCTTTTGTGGCCTGCAATGGTCCATTTTAATTAAACTGACGACAAAGGAGTTATAAGAATCGAACCACTCTGTTAAGCATAGCATTTTCCGAGACAACTGTGTCAAAATATTTACATTCTAAATCTCGTACCGTACGGTTTGTTTCAAATGTCAATCGTAGACTGCGAAGCTAATTCTGAGTAAACGCGAAATTGCAGACGCGAATAAAAAGCTGATCCCAACTTAAAATACAACTATCAAATACAAAAGAAGATACGACCGATCATGATAAAGCTTCTGTAGACACACCAACAACCGAGTTCTGTATTCAATTCTCAGTTTGGTTCAATGTAGTATCGTATGTTGTGCGTGTGTTCCCGATAACTGTCATAATAAAGATAAATTAAAATAAGCTTGGGTGGGAGAACGGCTGGAAGTTCCCGCATTTTAGCTACGCTCGATATTGAACCCAATGTTTAATTTTACTTGGTTTTTTCTTCTTTCGGTTTGAAGATTTGAACCGGAAGTACATGTTATAAACAATTTTATTTTTATTTTATTTATTATAAGAAAAATATACATTTTAATAAAACATTAGAAAATCGTAAAACGGTGCAACAAAAACACACCTGAGTTTGTCCGTACACTGGCACTCATCGTTCAGCGCTCGGAATTCCTAATTATACTTTTAGATAAGTAAGTACGAGTATATGCTTAGATGTATAATTAATAAGAACGTGAACTACCCTCACATATTTTATGTGAGGGTAGTTACAAAGTAATACCAAATACTTGTGCCTCGCTTCACTGATGTGATGCATTAGACCAGTTTAAATAAAACATATAAACAGGTGTTCCAATAAAATTTCATTCCAAAAATATTTGTTATGTTTAAAAACATTTCCGTTTCGATAATACTATCAAAAATATGTATTGTCAGGCTGTTTTGCGCAATTTACACCCACTTCACAGTAGCTAAGAACTCTATTCAAAGTTCTATAATAATATGTCATCATATCGGGGATCGGCCAAGCCGTTTGGGAGGCGTAAGGGAACATATAAAGTGCGGACAGACGCACAGACAGACAAACAACAAGAATTTAAAGCATTCCGCAGAAATTAATATTATATCCAATCACCTCAAAGACATTGGGTTGTGTAAATAAGGCACATGATAGCCGAGGTAATTTGGAAGTTGGTACGTCTATAAATGCTAATGATGACTATATTCTAAAACAGCTTTTTGACTCACAATATTTTATTTTAGTGGATTCTTTTTTCAGTCTATCTAAAATTACCAGTGACCTGCTTGAGGATTTGTCATAATTAGCGACACAAAAAACTATTGAATAGTGAATGATTTTTGTAGTCAATGAAGTAAGTAAACAGTAAACGTAAGCGAAAAAATTATCGGAAAAATATTAGTTTAAAATAAGTCATGTAATAAATTTTTTAACAAAAAATAGAACCGACTCAAAACGCACTAAAAAAGTAAAAAATAACTGTGTCATTTAGTTGCTTTAATTTACTTAAGCATATCTATGAAGTCGGTGCCAACAAGTTTAAGGAACATTTATTTAACGTAGTAATGCAGTTTGTGTGTTCTAGGTAATGTCCTTAATGTAGAAATCTTTGCTGGCACCGACTCCTAGATATGCTTAAGAAAATTAAAGCAACTAAATGATACAGTTATTTTTAACTTTTTAAAATATATATATATATATACGTGTCGAATTGAAAACCTCCTCCGTGTTTTTTTCAAAAAAAGAGCTGTCCCACAATGACAGAGAGAGATAATTCGAATGTTTTTAGTTTGAATAAAATTACCCACATAGGTATCGCATTTGGGAGACAGACATATATATTGTAGAAGCAGATTACAGTGTATAGTGGGGTGCATCCCAGTAGTACCCCATACCGTAGTTCTATAGAACTGTTGGGATATTTTCCGTGCTGTCAAATTATATCCCAATAGTTCTATATAGTACTGTAGTATAGTTTTTGCTCTTGACTTTACTTATACCATATAAGTTATAAACTTTATATTATTTTGACTGATATTTCATTTTGTTTTTAACAAAAAAATGTCCCTTGCGAAAAAGCTAAGTTGTTAAAACCAAGTAGTACTTAGTTGTGTCTAAAAAAATATTCTCTTATTTTAGAAGTTACAAGGGAACACACACTTTACCACTTTGGAAGTATCTGTCGCGCAAACTATTCAGTTTAGAAAAAAATTATATTAAAAACCTCAATACCATTTTAAAGACGTTTTGTGCAATTTAAGCAAAGCTGTAATCGATATAGTATGTTTATAGATACACTCAAATTTAAGTGGACATTTATTATTGCAATCAAAAGAGATACCATATTATACTTATAAAAACTATAGATATTTTATATGTAACGTACAAACAAGATGTTGATATCGACATTTCTTTAAGTTCTATATAGAACTAATGGGACACTAAGCGCTGATATGGTGTATCAACAGTTCTATAGAACTAAAATTAGGGGGTACTACTGGGATGCACCCGTATAGTGAATCCGCACAGTATTCTGGGTTGGGATATGGGTTACAAATATATTAATATTAAACTTTTTTCGCGACAGCATATATCTATTTTTTATATTTTAACAGATATAGAACTTTTTGTGTTTTAATAAATCATTTAATTTATCACGGGACGGAGGATGATGATTGACGGGAAACTATACAAAAAATTTAATTCAGAGGGGGAGCGGGGAGCGAGCACACTTTATATGAAAGACGAAGTTTCCGTTTTTTCCACATTTTCCACTAATTCTTCGCTCCTATAAGCTATAAAATCACCATATTATATAGCCTTCCTCGATAAAGTCTTCCTCGATAAATGAACTATCCAACACAAAAATAATATTTCAATTCGAACCAGTAGTTTCTGAGATTAGTGCGTTCAAACAAACGAACAAACTCTTCAACTTATAATATTAGTACAGGTAGATTTGCTTATTTTTACGGTCAAGGCAAATCTCTCTTGCATTCTGCTATACATGTGAACGGAATTTGATAATAGAGTTATACTGTCTGAAGTAGGTATACCTCTTTCTATTTTTAACCGACGAAAAAAAGCGGAGGAGGTTCTCAATTCAACGTGTAGATATATTTTTTTTATGTATGACCACGCATAACTTTTTATAATTCTTTTTAAATTATCAATAACCTAACAGCAATGATCCACCTCAGAATTATTCCATGACCCGACCAAGGGATCGAACCCAGGACCTCGTGATCCAAGCCACATAGGCTAACCACTAGACCAACGAGGCAGTCATGGAATAATTCTGAGCTTTTTCATTCTTCTATGAAATGTTCAGTACATTCCAAGCCCGGAGTCTGGAAGTTGGTGGTGTTACACCCCCGTGCCTCGGAGAGCGTCCGGTTACTATCATCAACATCTGATAGTGATTTAATATGATCATATCAACCACCCTTGGACAGCGTGGTGGGTGTACGCTCCATATCCCCTCTCCTATAAGTAGGCTGATAATGATGATGAATAATCCACCAGAAGTTAGGGAGTTGGTGGCGCTGACCCTGTAGGTACATCGGAAAGCAAGTTAATCCTTAGGACCTGGGCGGCTATTCTTTAAATCTGTAACGAAACTAAACACTTGCGTCTAACATCTCTATTTCTCTCATCTACAACAATCGGTACTAAAGATAGAGCAAGACAGAGCGAGTTTGTAACGCACACTGTCGAGTGTTTTTACAGTATAGCACTAAATCCTATACCTCTTCGCAATTGGGAAAGCGCCTACTGAATACTGCTACTTTTGCAGAGAGGAGGACACTCCGCGACACGCTATTTTTGAGTGTCCGGCCTTTAATGACCTGAGATCAGCGGCACAAGGAACCAATAGCAAAGTGGACCCAGACAACCTAATTGAGCGTATGCTCTTCGGGGAAGTCGAGTGCCGAGCCGAGTCGGCAAGATGTTCCGGAAAATAATGATTAGGAAAGAGGAAAGAGGAAAGGGAAAAGGAAGAGAAAAATAATAATAATAACTTGAAGGCACCCCGCACGATGAAATGCCACGTGTACCGTACTGACGATAGTTGAACGTGACAACGTCTGAAGAAAATACTGATGGAATGGTAGCATTTAATTGGTTATTAAAATTTTTAATTTAAGTACCTATATTTTTATAAATATTAATTTAAATTAATAAAATAATTGATTTTGATTTTATAAATTTATAATAAATATATTAATATATAAATATATTAATTTAAAATTAATATATTTAATAATTATATTTAATAGACGCATGTCGAACGCTGCCGAACGCAAAGGCCATCTTTGTCAAGCCTTACATGGAACGCCTCAGCAGTTAAGAGATTTGTCTGCAGCCGTTATCGAATTATAAGAAAAACAAGCACTACATCCTAATAATTCTTGCATTGGAGCAAGGTGATGTCTCCAAGCTCCTACAAAGACCACTGCAAGGTCATGTTTCCTCTCCTATAAATCAGATCCCGAGCGGCAGCCGGCTGACCTTTACAGTTCTACATCACCCAGCTGTCGATAGGGTCGGCGACGACGACTTGGTCCAGTATCCTGTTAAAATAGGGTGCTGCGGATCAATACCCCAAGTTATAAGCATGATAGGTACGTATAAAGAGCAACATACATTTATGAAATGGAAACATACAAGCTATGTGTCTTATTGTCGCGTACTGGTAATGTGTGGCGGTTATCAAAACAGGTTTGGAAAGCGGTGTCGTCGACCCAGTCTATCGGAGCCGGTTCACTCACATCGCGGTTTTGGAAACGAACTTACTCGTATTCGTACCGACGCTCTACGTGTACGAATTAACTAAAGCAAAAATAAAATACTGAGCTTTTCTTTGTTTAAATTCTAATAAATAAATTTGGTGGTGTTACACTTCCGTGCCTCCGAAAGCATGTTATGCGGTAGGTTCTGGTAATCATCCGATAATAACATCGTCATAGAATCAAACAAGCTCGCCCACAGTTGGAGCAACGTCTAAGCTCTATATTCGCTATATTATAGTGAAGGAAGTCGGGCCCTTTAATGAGCCGTTAAAATAGATAGTTTAATAATGGTAATCTAGCCCAGAAAAATAACCTCTTACATTTACCAAATAACATCTACTACTGCTTAAGGTTCAATTGCGAAACCAATTTCTTAGTTACAATCGGAAATTAATTAAAAGTTTTTAAAAGCATTTGTAACATATAAGTTATTAGTTTAGTGGTAGTTTTCCTTCGTTCAAGTGTGCGGAATTTTAGTTTTCTTTATAAAGCGAATGGAATGTAGGATAAAGTAAAACTTAGTGTCAAGTTTCAAGATGTAAGTGAGCCGCTGACTCTCTCTGACTGTATAGTACTAAAAATCATATGATATGGAACAGTTACTGCCTGTTCGCTTTCTACAACGAATACTTGTAAAGAAGTTCGTAAATAATTCTAGAATCTATAATTATTAATTAATTAGTTAATGACATAAACAAAGGCGATTTTAAGAAAATTTCTGTATGCTTACTAAGGGTACTTATTTTTACTGTGTCTACCTGTGTTATCATCATCATCATTACCAGCCGGTGGACGTCCCCTACTGGCCTTTTTTAGGGACTTCCAAACACAACGATGCCGAGCCGCCTGTTGCCAGCTCCCTGCGACACGTTTGATGTCGACAGTCCACCTGGTTGGATGTCGACCAACACTACGCTTTCCCGTGCAGGGTCGCCAATCTAGCACCTTGGGCCCCCAACGTCCATCAGCTGTTAAAACTACGTGCCCCGCCCATTGCCACTTCCGTTCTGCGGCTCGATGAGCTATGTCGGTTACTGTGTTATAGTTTACAAAAAATAATGCATTCCAATTATTATCCATTTATAAATTAAACATAATAATAAATGATTATGCCTTAACAACATCTAGATTCAGATACACGCAGATGTCATAGATGGTTTTGTTAGGCAGCGGATAGTGCCGCTTTTTAACAAGATTGAGAAATGAATCAATAAGTCGCTGTTCCTAATATACCTGCTTCTATTCTCTGTTCATAATACATAATTTAAATTTTTTATTAATTATAAATGGTAGACCAAGCCCACGTGATGGTAGCTGAGAAACCATTTATTATAAACAGAGCAACACTTTGCTGGGCATGCAAAGAACATATCCTAAAAAGTGCTAACCTAAAACTGTTAAGCCTCAAATGTTTATAATACCGTCAGAAACGGGGCCTCTTCAGGCAGGAACAACAATATACAGCTTGGTTGTTGTTTAGCTAGCGAAGCTAAACTTTAAAAGATCTTGACGCAAAACGGCAACGACGCCCTCTTCAGGAACAACAATATACATCTTGGTTGTTGTTTAGCTAGCGAAGCTAAACGTTTAAAAGTTCTTGAAGCAAAACGGCACAAAAAACCAGGCCAAAGTGTTCTTATGCCTATCAGTACAACAGTACTGGCCAGTTGTTCTGCGAGTCATGCAACCGGATTTTCAAAAGTAAGTTTGGATTCGCCGGTCACATCCGGGCGCACTCCAGACTTTAGAACCAAAGAGACGCCGTTCGCGGACCCGTCAAGGAGGACATCATTATCATATCTCCGGACGAGTTCTGTATCAGAAGCTTTACTTCTATTTATCTTCTTAATGAAGCATCCTCTTGTCTTATTTGAACACTGAGACTATTAGTTAACATCAGTGTATCATACAGATGTAGCACTCTGAAAAAATCCTTGCGGCGCCAATGACATCGTATTGTTTTGGCACTGTTTACTACAATATAATATATAAATATAAATACTACCATAGATCATAGATAGAATACATTGATCGAGTAGTAGTATAATACATAATAATGAATATAAATCAATAATTCAGTCACCATCGTTCGTCACGCCAGCATATAACACCCACGACAGGAATTTCACCTTGACTCGAGAAAGCTTCCACTGCCGAATCGATCCGCAATATTATTAACTCATTAAATATACGGCCGCTATATTATATACAATGAGTTTCGAGATAGTTATTACGCGATAACTACTGCAATATTGTTTATCATAACATAGTACCTATAAAATAATATCGCTTCCCGTAATCTGTACGCTTAGATGGATTTTTATGCAATAGATAGTGATTGCAGAGAAAGTTTTATACGCTTTTAATAAAGAATGGTGGCGTCAAGTCCAAACTCCAACTCTGCCCATCGTTTTTCCCAGACCTGAAATATTTATTTCAGGCCTCGGAAAAACAATTGCTTTACTTATTTAATTACTTAAAACTTAACTTAACTTTAACTACATAAAGAACTACATGTGTTTTGACAATCGTTTTAGCATATGTGCTATGCATTAGGTATCTTTTTTTTATCGACTACAAGTTGGCCCTTGACTGCTATCACACCTGATGTTAAGTGATGATGCAATCTAAGATGAAAGCGGGGTAACTTGTTAGGAGTAGGATGAAATCCACACACCTTTCTTACGTCTTTGTTTTCTTTTCGTACGTCTTTGTCGGTAGGGTGGTAACTAGCTAGCTACGGCGAAAGCCTCCCACCAGGCAGACCAAGACAAATTAAGAAAGGCCTCAATCTGCCCCGCCGGGAATCGAACCCAGGACCTCCGTCTTATAAATCCACCGCGCATACCACTGCGCCACGGAGGTCTATTTGTCACGGTTCTTGCATACTGCCTTAGCTTCTGGCACTCTCATAAACCTATCATACATAATCACCGGTTTAGGGTACCTACGCTTGACCAGGCCATAATTAAAATGGTCCAGGAACATTCGCCTAGGCCTTCACATTCGCTTCATAAATCTCTTTTGTTAAACTTCTTACATTCTTTCTCTTTACGTGCCCAAGCCATCTAAGCATCCCTTTCTCAATTTTAGTCACTACATCTTTTAAACGGGGTGTAAGGGGGATGATAGTTCCAGTCGGCCTCCCCAAATGTCAACCTCACCTGCTCGCGGTGCACCCTGCAGATGGACCGACGAGGCTCTGGCGACCGATGAATGGCGGTATAACCATTCCAAATAGGCTGGACTACAAAATGAGGCCAGTGTCAGGCAGCAGTGACACTGGTTCGAATAGTCCAGCTCTGCGGTGACCAACCCGCCTGCCCAGCGTGGTCACTATAGGGCATTTCTTTTATGGGAGACGGACCAAGAAAACAGCCCCTAGTCCCCGGCAGCCCCGCTATTCCTGGCTCTGGCAGCGGTCATGGTAACGGCGGGGCAAGGGGTGTCAAGAATCTCCGGCAGAGATTCCGCTGCCAACCCCGACGACTGGACCTGGCAACATTCAACGCACGCACTTTGAGGACTGACGAAAAGGTGATCGAACTGGAAGAAGTATTAAGTAAGTTGCGCTGGAGCATTATAGGATTGTCTGAAGTCCGAAGAGAGGGCGAGGACTCGATAATCCTGAATTCCGGCAATTTACTATACTACCGGGAGGGCGAACATCTGTCCCAAGGTGGTGTTGGGTTTATCGTTCACAAGTCCCTCGTTAACAATGTTGTACGAGTCGAGAGTGTGTCGAGCAGGGTAGCGTTCCTTGTCCTCCGAATTACCAAACGGTATTCGTTGAAGGTTATACAGGTTTACGCACCGACCTCGGCACAACCCGACGAGGAGGTAGAGGTATTGTATGAGGATATTTCAAGAGCCCTGCATGCTTCGAACTCCTACTACAATGTTGTTATGGGGGATTTCAATGCAAAGCTGGGCGAGAGGAGTGGTTCAGAGTTGAGAGTGGGGCAATTTGGCTATGGGCAACGGAACCACAGGTGCCAAATGTTGGCTGACTTCATGGAGAAGGAGGGCCTCTTTATGATGAACTCCTTCTTCAAGAAGCCACCACATAGGAAATGGACCTGGTTGAGCCCCGATGGTTCCACGAGAAATGAGATTGACTTCATCTTGTCGACCAGACGGCATATATTCAACGATGTCTCTGTGATCAATAGGGTCAAAACCGGCAGTGATCACCGACTGGTAAGAGGCACGTTGAATATCAATGTACAGCTTGAACGGTACCGACTGGTGAAGTCAACGCTCCGACCTACTCGTGCCCACATCCAAAACCCCGAAAGCTTTCAACTGGAACTCTAGAACCGCTTCGATTGCCTAGCACATTGTGTTGATGTGGACGATCTGAACAACAGGCTAGTGGAAACTGTCCATTCGGTTGGGTCTAAGTTCTATAAGACCCACCGCCCAAAAACCAACAAGAAATTCTCTGACCAAACACTCAAGCTCATGGAGGAAAGACAAGGAATGCGATTACAGTCTTCAGGGGACGCTCTGAACTACCGACGTATCAATAGACAGATCTCTAAGTCGCAGAAATGTGACTTACGCCGCTACAACACCGAGCGTATCATAGATACAATAAAACACAACCGTGGCTCGAAAGTGTTCGCGAAAGATCTGTCTATTGGCCGCAGTCAGTTGACGCGTCTGAAGACCGATGACGGTAATCTCATTTCTTCCAAGCCCGAGATCTTGGGTGAGGTCGAGAAGTTCTATGGACAGTTATACACGTCAACTCAAAAGCCTGTTGACAATTTGGCTGAAGACCCCAGAGCCAAATTGACCCGACACTATACTGAAGACATCCCGGACGTCAGCCTAGACGAGATTAGTATGGCTCTCGAACACCTAAAGAACAACAAGGCGCCAGGTGATGACGGAATCACAGCAGAACTCCTGAAAGCGGGTGGTAAACCGATACTTGAAGTCCTTCAGCGATTGTTCAATTCCGTCATTCACGAGGGCAAGACGCCTCAGGCGTGGCACAGGAGCGTGGTTGTTCTGTTCTTCAAAAAGGGTGACAATACCTTGCTGAAGAATTACAGACCAATCTCGCTGCTGAGTCATGTCTACAAGTTGTTCTCCAGAGTCATCACGAATCGTCTCGCTCGTAGGTTTGATGACTTCCAGCCTCCCGAACAAGCCGGTTTCCGACAAGGCTTTAGTACCATAGATCACATCCATACGCTGCGGCAGGTTATACAAAAGACCGAAGAGTATAACCGGCCACTTTGCTTGGCGTTTGTGGACTATGAGAAAGCCTTTGATTCGGTGGAAACCTGGGCTGTGTTAAGGTCATTGCAGAGGTGCCGAATCGACTACCGGTACATCCAAGCGTTGCAGTGCCTGTACGAAAACGCCACCATGTCAGTCCGTATACAGGATGAGACTACGAGGCCAATCCAATTGCAGCGAGGAGTGCGACAGGGAGATGTTATCTCCCCGAAGCTATTTACCGCCGCATTGGAAGACGTCTTTAAGCTCTTGGACTGGAACGGACTTGGCATCAACATCAATGGCGAGTACCTCACTCAACTACGGTTTGCCGACGATGTAGTGATAATGGCAGAATCTCTAGATGACCTTAATAATATGCTCAATGACCTCAGCAGAGTTTCTCAACAGGTGGGCCTTAAAATGAACATGAGCAAGACAAAGATCATGTGTAATGCTCATGTTTCGCTCCACCCAGTTATTGTTGAAAATTCTGCACTCGAAATTGTAGACGAGTATATATACCTAGGGCATATGGTCCAGTTAGGTAGGTGCAATTTCGAGAAAGAGGTGAACCGCCGAATCCAACTCGGTTGGGTCGCGTTCGGGAAACTGCGTGGCATCTTTTCGTCCAAAATTCCTCAGTGCCTGAAGACGAAGGTCTTCGAACAGTGCGTGTTGCCAGTGATGACATACGGATCCGAGACTTGGTCGCTAACTGCGGGCTTCATAAGAAGGCTCAGAGTCACTCAGCGGGCGATGGAAAGAGCAATGCTCGGAGTATCTCTGCGTGATCGAATCAGAAATGAGGAGATCCGCAGAAGAACCAAAATAACCGACATAGCTCAGCGAGTCGCAGAACTGAAGTGGCAATGGGCGGGGCACGTGGTTCGAACAGCTGATGGACGTTGGGGGCCGAAGGTGCTAGAATGGCGACCCCGCACCGGAAAGCGCAGTGTTGGTCGACCCCCCACCAGGTGGACTGATGACATCAAACGGGTCGCAGGGAGCCGCTGGGCACATGCGGCTCAGGATCGTTGTGTTTGGAAGTCCCTAAAAAAGGCCTATGTCCAGCAGTGGACGTCTATTGGCTGATAATGATGATGATGATGATGATCTTTTAAACCACACCGTTCAAGTTCTACCACTTGTAATGACATGGCAGAAAGAGCTTTATCAAAACAGTCACAGTATTAAAACAATCGCAGAGACACTTGACCTGGAACAGACAACACCTGACGCGTTTCACTAAGCCGAGATATTTCAATTATTTTATTATATGCAAACCAAACTGGCCTTGTCCCGTATTTCTGCTCTGTTTCAACCTCAAAGCGTAAACTGCCGGAACTGTGCATCTAAACATTAATCTCCATCACGTCTTAACACATTTTTAAATACTTCATATTATTTATCGGAACACCAAACTGTACGACATACTTAAATATATTTTTGATGTCATTATTATATTTTTTAACGATTTTAGTTAATATTCGCAGATACCTGGGATATCCAATTCAAATACTATAAGAAATAACTAGATTTGAAACAGTGAGAGGACTTTATTTATAAAAAAAAAACACATCACTGCATCCGAATAAATTTACGGCACAACTTTATATATTATTTATGTAGAAATTATTTTTATATTGTACATAATATAAACAAAAATAAATCGCCAAATCCCTAAGTGTTAACTCTGAGAACGGTTTGAACAATTAAGTTATTTTTCATATTTTCGTTAAGGCGTAGGTAGGTACGGGAGCTATTTACAGTACGAAAAAGTAGCCAAATTGAAAATATTCTGTAAAATTATGAGTATTTTATAAATATTCACCAAATCACTGTTCAAAGTCAAAATGAGTAGGAATAAAATTCGACACTGAGATAGATTATAATTTGGCATAGCATATAGGGTAATTTATATCCCCATGTTCCCACAGGAATACAAAGGTGAAGCTGCGGGGCATAGCTTAGTGTATAATGAAACCATAAGAAAATCTACCTCACAAACTAAACAAGATGCCTCTAATAATATATATGCAACAGCCGTCGGCGTCGCCAGAGAATCATAACAGCACCAAGCTCGAATAGCTGACCCAAATACGTAGACTAATTATACTGTAAACTTGGAAACACGTCCGAAATGTATAAACAAAGCGATCCTGTCCTTGAATTGTGAACAGCTTTACGACCAAACAAAAATAATCCAAATAGGTATGGTGCCAATTAGCACCACAATGACCCAAACATCACACTCAAAATTAGTATTCCGCATCATTATTTAAGAAAGAAAACTATAATCGGCCATTTACTCAAAAAATACTTAAAAAATAGCATGATGATAATGATGATGATGAGAGCGTTATCTTTTTTGGTCAGGATCAGCGGTTTTGGACCTGTTGATGTTACTAAGTAATACGTATTAACATAAGCAATCTGTTAAGGAACTTTACTAGGTCGAGTTTACTATTAAATTGTTGAATGCTTAGAGGTCATCGGATCATCTTTCCACCTTTATATAGGAAGTAAAAATTATTGTAAACGTAAAAAATCATAATAAACTATGTTAATTTACAATGTGAAATTTAAATAAGACCGTTGATTTTTTGCCGGTAGTAGAGACATTACAAACATTAGAACTTGACGATTAAAAGTAAAGCTTTTAAACTTACTCAGTTGAAACATGAATTTTAAAACAAGAAAACGTATTGAAGCTTTTTCCAAATGCCCATTACGAGGTTCTACCAACAAGAGATGATGAGAAATTACAATAAATAAATATCCACTAATAGTTTAAACTGTATATAATCACCCAACAATATACTTAATGCAATATATATCAACAAAATGAACCGTTAAAAATTTATCTTTAGCGATCCATTTAGTAGTTATTTAGAATAACCTTGAAACTTTATAAAATTGTTCCATTAACATTCCGTTGACTATCTAACAGGATACGTTTTGAATACTATATAAATTTTTAAGTACACAACAATGCAAAACAGAATTAGGTATAACAATATTAAATTAGTTTCACTTGGTTCTCTCTTATGTATTTTGTTAATTATCTAAATGTTAATTAAAATTAATTTGACAAATACGACTAAGTTTATCTAAATCATACGAGACGAGTATAAAGTTATATTATAAAATTATATCATAATTTCTTTTAAGTGAACCATTAACAAATGATTATAATATATTTTATTCTCAATAGATATAAGTTCTGCAAACGAAATTTCCCTTTCACGATAATTTCTTCAAAAATAAAAAGCATAAAGAGAAACTATCTAATGACAACCAAAGTAGGTACAAAGTGCAATAGGTCTGTGAGGATATTTAGCAAGCTTAAACAAAACAATCAATCACACTAGATATCATTATAAAGACTATAATAATTATAAATAGCTACGAAGACGATCAAATTAATAATATCACTCACGATTTCAGATAAAAAAGAAAGCGAAAACTGACGTTTGACAAATATTACTTCCGTACTTTTATAAATTGATCAAGTTGACGAAAATATATCATATTTTATTCATAACGGCCTGGGAACTTGATACAGGCGGAATTTTACACGATTTCGATTTCGGTCGTATAGAATGAGTCACGGAATGTTTTTGATAGATTTACTGCCCAATATTGCTACTAATTAATGCTGTAATACACTGATCAATCATTGTTTGTTTCAGATCATGATTCACGTCGATGAAACGGATCCAGTTGGAGGTATTTTTTAATTTTTGAGTACTTTAATTAAGTAATAATTACTTTTGCTGGCATAAAGGCACGGCAGCATTTGGGGCTCGTGGGGAGTTATCAAAACTTTTCGAAGTTATGGATATTTTAAGTAATCAAATATCAGATCCTGTAACACTGAAGCAAAAAAATTGCGAAACTTGCATGCGGTCCATAATGTTCTCTAAGACATGGGAAGTCTACCAATTCATACTAGGTCAATATTATGGACTACGGCCTGAACTCATCCTGAGCTATGGTCTGTAGGAAGTCAATAATAAATGTTTGATAATGATCATGATGATGTTGAGTCGACTGTTATTGTTATAATAGTCGTTTCAGTCAATGGTCTTATTGCGAAAAGCTTCGACCAACACCTTAAGAAGCTTTCGCTTGACTGTTGGATCAAGGGTCGGATACAGAAATCTAATTAAATTAAAATTATTTAAAAAAAAAATGAAAATAAATAAATGATTTAATTATATAAATGAGTTAGTCACCACATTTTTTAACGAAGAACTTAAGACAAGGATTCACTCTTAAGCTTGTAGAGTTACTTAGAAAATTACTTTTGTACAGTGCAAGCTATAAGCATTCGTTTTGGCAATTGCGAATTTACTTTGCATGAAAATATTTTACGAGAGATTAAAATTTTCCTTGTACAATATTTGTAATATTATTAAATGCAATTTAATAATATTCTTTATGCAAGAAAATCTCTTTCTTGCATTTCTTTTTATAAAGAAGTTAGGCCAAAACGTATAATTGCAAATCACTAATTCTGGTGTGTTAATATTTTTACTAACTCGTAAGAAAACAAAACACAAATCATTGCAAAAACGTTACTCTCTTGCGTGTTCTCTTACGCTCGTAAGTCAAAAAGGCGTGCGATCGCGTGCCGAAAGTAATTGGCTCGAATAAAATAAACAAAAACATTCGATTTTTGGCAGAAGATCGGAATTTGTCTTTATTTTAGACCGGCTGGTTAACGGTTGCAGACGCCTCTCGGGCGGTAGCTCTTACTGATGACATGTGACTCTGATTTGTGAACGATCATTTGTCTGGCCGTACCGAAAAAGAATTTGAAGACTAATACACTTGTGATAAGCGAAGCTAAATGTCATACATACGTACATAGTTTCCTTTTGTTTGTATTGTACAAAAGTGCTTTTATATGTTTCATATATGTTTTTTTGTCTAATTGGATCATTAAGGTTTTTCTAGAAAAACTAGTTAAACTCGTACCCAAAAATTATTGTAGCGGACGCTTTATTGTAGTGCAATGTGAAAAAAAAAAATATTTTGAAACATTTAAAATACAAACTAAAATAAAAAAATTGTAGCAGCCGATTAGTGTGAAAAAGTTAGAGACGAAAAAGGAACCCAATTTAATATTTAATACGTTAAACAAATAATAAAACTTATAATAGTTTCAAACATAGCCATATAGGTAAAACAAAATGAATATTCCGAATTTATTTAATTTAAGTAACGTCAAATTTGACTGTCCGCATTGACTTTACCACCGACTCGGAAGGCAGATATTAAAACTATTTGCAAAATTCAAATTTTTAATTTGTAAGGTAGCATATTCAACTAACTAGTATATTAGGTAGCCCGATACCGATTACTGACATATTTCTAAAAAGATATGCCTTAAAATGGTGAATAAGAACTAACCGTAAACGATAACTTAATGGTAAAAGCAATTATATCAGAAAAACCGATGACGAATGGTATGACATTACTAAATCACTTGGTTGCCCAACTTTACGTAATGATCGACAGAATTGGCCCAGTAAGATAAATGGATAAGACTTAATAGGTCATGTCTTATCCCAATCTTATCATAACCAATCAGTTACAGTAATAGTTTTTGTTAGATAAATTGATATGACTCAATACCTAAGTAAAATACTCGAGTACCTTCAGAGTAAACTAAAAAGGCTTTTAGGCAAGCGCAAGAATATAGTTTTCCATCAGTCATTTAAGTAACTAATAGTATTTAGGAGGGTACGTCACGGACGTAGCTAAGCATACATAGTTGTCTCCGTATTTTTGTGTTTTAAAAATAGTTAAACGCTGTGTTTAGTCAATAAAAGTTTTGTATAGTGTAAAACTGTGGTTGTTAAAAGTGCACTAACGTTTGTAACGAAATCGTAACAGTACTTTTACTGCAATCGACAATAATTAATCAGCTGACTGTGGCAGAACATCTGTATGTTTTTTGTTCGCATACCTTCGAAGTTGTGTTTTTGGTTTTTGTGGACAACTAACACTATAAACCATTTTATACCGTAAGTCGCTTGTAACCAGTGCTTTGTGTAACCAGTGACTCATTTTTGGTTGGATTTTATTCGTTTTAAAAGTAAATCTCAAACAAATCGATATTTGTTTATTTAATAACGCCATCTAGTTGATAAACGTTGTGCTCTTTGGTTTCTCATCTAAGTCAGCATGGCTAAGAACTGTTTACAATGCGGCCGCTTCGTGGGGTTAACAGAGGGCGCTAAGTGTCAAAAATGCACCTCGTTCTATCATAAGGAGTGTGCTAAGCTCAGTCCTACAGGCCCTATTCCCAAGAAGTGGGTCTGCTTGCCATGTAATAAGCAAAAGCCTAAGCCCAATGTTGGTTCCAGTACATCGCCAATTGCACCAAATCCTCAAGAACATGACCAGCCACTATCAGCTTCTACAGTGAGCCACACAGTTATTAATGCTAGTACGTCAGTGGACTCGGAGATCGTAGTGGAGCTCAGGCTTCTGCGATCTGAAATGGCTAGTTTCAGGAATGAGATGGCGAAACTTAATAGTACCTTATTGGAATACAAAAGTCGATTGGACAACGTTGAGGACAGGATATCGCACCTTGAAGACCAGTCAATGTCTCGTAAAACTGACGGTAGCGACTTTAATACTGTTATATCTCAACTTCAAGCTCAGCTCAATGACAGGGATCAGGAGCTTCTTCTGAACGATGTTGAGATATCAGGACTGCAAGAGCTTCCTAATGAAAATTTGATAAGCATAGCAAGTCTGTTGTCAAAAAAGCTAGGAGTTGAAATCGATGATCGCGATATAGTTTCTGCTCAGCGCTCGGGACCACGGCGCGCGGCAGTTGATGGAGCCGGCGGGGAGGTGCAACGACGGCCGCGGCCGGTGGTCGTACGTCTCGCTCGGCGCGCGGTGCGTGATCACCTGCTAAGCGCTGCGCGCGTACGCCGCGGCGTGGATTCTTCCGGAATAATATCTGCAGAGGCGCGTCGTTTTTATGTTAATGAGCATTTGACACGGATGAACAGATTACTATTTTATAAGGTACGCGAGGAAGGCCGTACTAAAAATTGGAAATTTGTTTGGACAAAGGGTGGACGGATTTATATACGAAAGTCTGATACTGCGAATGTGCATCGCATACGTTCGGAAGCCGATATTACGAGATTTTTTACACAAGCCTAATTTTGAATATTATAAGAAATAGAATATGCTTAATTTGTTATAAATATTATGTGTGCGAGAGTTTTCTGTTATATGCCTGCCGTCAACTTTTATTGTTCATATTTATTTCTTACTTTTTTTGTTCAAACGTTGTTTTTATGACTTATATTATTCTTACATATTGTTGGTATTTGTGTATTTATATAATTTATTTGATTGTTCATAGACACATTTTTACAACACGGATTTTAATTTATTTATTTATTTTCCATATGCTTGTTTATACATACTATATTTTTAATTATAACATTCGATAGTAATAAAAATTTAAAAATTGGTTTTCTTAACGCTGGGTCGTTAGGTTCAAGACATGATGAGTTCCTGGTCGCTATGGACCGATTTAAAGTTGATATCATGGCTATTAACGAAACCTGGTTGCGCGCTGGTGAAGAAGGTCGTGCTCCGTCAGTTCCCGGGTACAGGCTGCTACATATTCCACGTCCAGACACTGTGCGAGGTGGTCGCGGGGGAGGTGTAGCCTTTTTTATAAAACGAGGTTTTAATTGTAGAGCTTGTCCGTTTCCCCGGCATGATACAGTCGAACAAATTTGGATTAGTCTAAGCGTGAAATCTATTAGAATAGCAATAGGTACAGCATATAGACCCCCGTGGTTAAACATTGACGTATTTTTAGATGTTCTAACTGATAGTGTTCAGTCGATGTCGGCACACGACCACATTATTCTATTAGGTGACTTCAATACAAATTTATTAGACAGCAATGATTCCAAGACAATCAAACTCAACACTTTCTTTAACTACTTAAATTTAAAACAAATAATAACTTCTCCTACACATTTTACTGAGACTAATGAAACTTTAATTGATATTTTGGCAACAGATCTTACATGCCGGGATGTTAACGTAACTCATATTCCTTCCTTAGGCAGTCATGCGTTTCTTGATTGTGTATTGTGCGTTAAAAAAGATAAAATCCCACCTAAATTAATTGAGTTTAGATCACTTAAAAGTATATGTCAGGATAGTTTCAATAGAGATCTAAATGCAATGCCCTGGGATGACATCTCTTCTTTTAGCTGTGTCAATCAAATGGTATCATCATTCAACAGTTGTATAACGGAACTGTTTGATGAACATGCTCCTCGACAAACAAAGTTAGTGAAGGAGCGTTACAGCCCCTGGATTACGCATAATTTAAAAATTATGATGAGATTAAGAGATGAAGCTCACAAGAAATGGCGTAACAATAAATCAGCGTCAAACAAACTTACCTACATTCAGTATAAACATTTAGTTATTAGTTCTATACATAAAGAAAAATGTGCATATTTTAAGCATGATATTAACAATAAAATTAAATATCCTAAAGTTATGTGGCGTAATTTAAAAACTTCTGTGTTGCCTAAGAAATCTGAACACTTGCCCACTCATTTTGTTGATGCCGAGGCCTTAAATGCACACTTTCTTGACGTCCCTGGTACTAACAGCGTTTCTTTTTCTCTACTTACATATTTTGAGTTTAATCATTTACACACCAACACTTTTTCTTTTAGGACTATTAATGACATTGATTTATTAAAAATACTCAAAAACCTGCATTCGAATGCAGAAGGAGCTGACAACATCAGTCTAGATATGCTTCTTATGACTCTGCCACAAAGTATAGATACTCTTAAATGTATTATAAACACCTCTATTTCTACTTCAGTCTTTCCGGATAGCTGGAAAACTGCTTTGGTTCGGCCGATACCTAAAATTCCAGACCCTGTTTTACCTAAAGATCTCCGTCCTATCAGCATCTTACCTTGCTTCTCAAAAGTATTGGAAAAGTTTGTTCATATGCAAGTTATGACATATTTTGAGGAGCAGCAGATCCTGCCTGAATATCAATCTGGTTTCAGGCCTAATCGTGGTACCGTAACAGCTCTACTAGACGTGACTGACAATATACTAAGGGCACAGGATGCTGGAATGTGCACTGTTTTGGTGCTTCTGGACTTTTCTCGAGCTTTTGACAGTATCAGTATTGCCCTCTTATTATCAAAGTTATCCTATTACGGGTTTGATATTGATGCTGTCAAGTGGTTTGATAGCTACCTTAATCATCGCAGACAGACTGTAGAAATAGTGCATGAAAATGGTAGTAAATATAAGTCATCATCAGTTCTTGTTACTAGAGGTGTGCCGCAGGGGTCTGTGTTGGGTCCTTTACTTTTTATTATTTATTGCACAGATATTATTCATCAGATTAAACACTGTAGGTATCATTTGTATGCTGATGACCTACAGTTGTATTTTTCATGTAAACCGGAAGAAGTTGGTGTGGCCGTTAGTTTAATCAATGCTGACCTTGATCGAATAGCAAATTGGTCTGATCGGAATTCACTTGTAATCAACCCTTCGAAGTCAAAATATATTTTGTTTGGTACGGACAAGCAGTTAAAGAAAGTAAATCCAGAGCTGTTGAACTTAAAAGTTAAAGGTGACAGGTTAGAGCGCACATTTAAAGCACGAAATTTAGGTCTGATAATGGATTCAGGGCTTAAATTCGAGGATCATGTAGCAGAGGTAGTTAAGAATTGTTTCTACAGGCTAAAAATAATTTATAAAATTCGAGATTATATCTCGCAGGACATTCGTATTCAGCTTGTAGAAACATTAGTTCTTTCTAAACTGAATTATGCTGATGTTGTTTATGGTCCCCGATTATTATGCAGAACAAAGCGTCTTATCCAACGTGTTCAAAATGCTTGTGCACGGTTCTGCTTCAATGTCCCTCCGAGAGCGCATGTTACTCCATTTTTAAATAATTTTCGTTTATTGAAAATGAGATCTAGACGAAAGTTACACCTTGCTGGATTGCTTTTTGGAGTCTTGAAACAAGGAAAGCCGCTATATCTCCTTAATAAACTCAATTGGGTGAGTGAGGGTGATATAGGTCATCGAAAATGCCGCAGCCAGTTACGAATACCTCTGCACCGTACTGCTGCTTTTAGAGGGTCATTCACATACTCTGCCACTAAATGTTGGAATAATATTCCTCCCCCATTAAAACAAGCTAAATCTAAATTTATATTCAAGAAGCTTTTGAAAAGATTTCTTCTTGATAAGCAACTCGAATTCCAGCATCACGTGGCGGAGTTTTCTTTTTTATAGATATAGATATATATATAATATTATATTTATTTATTAATTTGTTTAGGCATTGTTAAGAAAAATCAATCAGCGTTACCAATAAATTATAATTATCTAGATGTATTGCGTATAAATCAAATATAAATTTTTTTTATATTTAATGCATAAGACAATATGTAGTATAAACAGTAATAATTTAAAAGTCAGTTATGTTAAATTTATTTTAGTTTTAGGTCTCAAAGTGCACATAGTTTAAATTATCTTTAGTTATAGTTATTCAGTTTTAGTTTAGATAGACTTATTCTGTTTCTTGTTTTTAATTTTTCTCTTGTAAGTTTGTTGTTTAGCTTTTCATAGCAGAACTTTAACTTATGTATGCTAATTTTTATTATGTTGATGTGTAGTTGTTTCTTTAGTTTTGCTGCGTTTGTGGCGGTACCTGAGCATGGATCCAGCTGAAAATCAGCGCTACATGGTCTTTTGGATTATGTAGCAAATGCTGAGCTGGATCCATTTTCTAGGTTATGCTACACATCGCAGGGGTATACCGGTAAAATTGTGATGTGTGGCATAATTTATAAATAAAGATATTTTTCTTTCTTTCTTTCTTTTCTTTCTATTTTATATAAGGTTAACTGAACGACTCACTGACCGTCACAAAAGGACATTGCCAAAACAAGCCTACTAATCGATAAATTAATTAGAATAGCACTGTTATTAACTGGATACTCCAAAATATTTGTAAAATAAACAAGTTCTCAAAAACGTCCGCTGTTTTCGTATGCTTTTAGTGTACATACTTGGGCTTTATTTATAAATATTCATTCGATAGGCAAACTTTATAATTATGTACGTGCGTAGTTCTTTGCATAGACATTCTTTTCATCATTGTTATCAGTCCAATATTATTAGACTATACGGTTCTAAATCAGGATCTTCTTGCAAGAGCTTGCAACGATCTCGTCCTTGATTTTAACCCTAGGAAATGCATCGCCCCGTAAACAGGGCGGCTAAAGCTGCGCCGTTTTCGAGTGGGTATTTGGGACTTCCGGCTAAGAAGCCGGAATACCCATTAAAACCCAACAAAGTTCCTTCGCATTGCATCGTGAACCTTCCGTGAGATCAAAATGGATTAAAGTTAAAGTTGCACAGCCCCGAGGGGTCCCCTGGCAACCGTCAGGCAAATAATGACAGCTGTCATTATAGCTCCGTCGCTACCCGGGTAGCCGCGGGCCTCAAAGAAGGTTTGAATGTCAGGCCCACAGGGGTTAAATCACAAGAAGCTACGCAGTTTTGTAAAACAGATCACTGCAAAGGTCACTGAACTCATTACTTTGTTATTAATAAGGTACTAAAAACGGACAAAGAAAATCATTTAACACCTGATGCACTGACGTATTTTTCGTTTATTCTAATTTTACACTGATACTGGTCAGGTGTTTAAAGATTTGGGTATCACAGTGCATCAATGCAAGGTTATATAAATACATTTTCATCAGCATGATCATCAATATCAGGCATTTCTTTTTATTAATTACAAGTTACCCCTTGACTGCAATCACGTCATACGTACGAATCATATACGTACAATATACGTGATGATGCTATCTAAGATGGAAGCGGGCTAACATTTCCGAAGTAGGCTGGAATCCGCACCCCTTTTTAACCGACGAAAAAAAAACAGAGGAGGTTCTCAATTCGACACGTATATTTTTATATTTTTTAGTGTATGACCACGCATAACTTTTTACAGAGTGGTCCGATTTTGATATTTCTTTTTTGTTAGAAAGGACACACTTCCAAGATGGTCCCATTGTCAACATGTTAGGATCTGATCATGATATCCTGGGAAAATTGAATAACCTTTAAAATTTTATAGGCACACTTGCAGCGATTTCGGTTTTTGTGTAAGTAAGTATCAGTAGGTTTTTGGCTACACATGCCGTATAATATACTATGAGAATATAATACGAGTGCGTTACGTAGCGATAAATCACTAAAAAGTAAGAAATAAAAATTTTTAACAAAAAGTAGAACCGATTCAAAATGCACTAAAAGTAAAAAATAACTGTGTCATTTAGTTGCTTTAATTTACTTATGCATATCTAGGAGTCGGTGCTGGCCAAGGTTTTTACTTTAAGGACGTTACCTAGAACCCACAAACTGCTACGTAAAATAAATGTTCCTTAAACTTGACTGGTACCGACTCCTTAAGGAAATTAAAGCAACTAAATGACACAGTTATTTTTTACTTTTTAGTGCGTTTTGAGTCAGTTCTATTTTTTTGGTTAACGCTTAATAGCTTGGTGGTCTTTGTCGGTAGGGTAGGTATCACCAATAGTGTGGCCTGGCACTGCTTAATGGAGGCATATGCCCAACAATTTATGGATAATGGCTGATAATGATGATAATGACTCCATAGTAATGATGATAATGACACCATCAATATAATCACGCCAAGCTACATTGAAGTGAGCCATTGATCCAGCTCCAAAACCATTAAAAATAGTCTAATCAACACTTCCGATTACGAAAAAGTGCGAACAATGTAACGTTAACAGCATCACATTCAAGTAAAACATTTGGAGTAAGTCCAACGCGGCTACTGTTAAAGAGTCATTTATTTTCCTAATGACAGCATCACATCCGCCACCGCTACGTGCTATCACTATGTATGTGTGTCTGTGTGTGCTGCCATTCATCTTAAACGAATAGATCACTGGTGACGCATTTCACAGCATTTGCGGATTACAAAACAAATGAGTTGGAATTCTTAGTGTGTTGCCACTTTACACGTGTTTGTTGCTTGCTGGTTTTAACGGCTTATACACTTGAAGGCTGTTATTAAAGACATTAATTGATTGAGGATTGTCAAGCCTATGGATATTGGGTTGCCAATGTGACATGGCAACGGAAATTGCAGTGTTGCTCAAACAGCTAATATGCGCACGAAAAAATTATTATTATAAAAACAAAAACCCGAATGCTTAGAAGTTATGAACTGAAAAGAGAAAAACAAGGATCTGTATAAAATTCTAAATACTTTATGGTGCTTGAAAATTTATATAGCCAATGTCACTACCACAATTTTGAAAAATTCAACGACACCTCACATGTCAATGAACATCCGTTCAGCCGTTTAGGCTGTAGCGCGTGCCGAAGAAATGGACATACATACATACGCTCGAAAAACATAACCCTCCTTCTGACGCAGTCGGGTAAAAAATACTTATATCGTCTTGAAAAAAATATTTTCTTTTTCATTTCAAGTTTCTTTGCCCTTGATTGCAATTACACCTGGTGGTAAGTGGTGACGCAATTTAAGATATAAGTGGGCTAACTTGTTAGGAGTAGGATATTATCCACACTGTTTAGGTTTCTACACAACATCGTACCGGAACGCTAAATCTCCTGGCGGAAGGTACGTCTTTGTCGGTATCCAACATCCTCGCGGAACAGCGCGCGCGTTTTTCTTTTTTAACTGACAAAAAAATACGGAGGGGGTTCTCAATTCGACACGTATATATTTTTTTATGTATGACTACGCATAACTTTTTACAGAGTTGTCCGATTTTGATAATTCTTTTTTTATTAATAAAAAGGGCATACATACATCCAAGGTGGTCCCATTGTCATCTGTGCACCAACCACCTTTGTATTCGTTAATCTCTATACGTATGACTGTTGCCTGGAAGAGATTGCTTTCAGCAATAAGGCCGCCGTTACACTAAAATAATATTTTTAAGTGATTTCTGTAATTTACTAATTACATTTTAGTGTAATAAAATGTAATTAGTAAATTAGAATGAATGTAATTAGTAAAGTAGAGTTTTATTATTATTATATACATAAATTATACGCTCACGCCCGGACACACAATAAATACATAAAGACAAAAACCGAAACTGTTATGATAAACGTACTTAGATACTTGATATAAATAAACTTAAATATAGGCTACATAAATACATATATTCTCCGAGTAATTTGGCAGGGAGACCAAAACCGGGGGTAGCGACAGGTGAAGAAACCGGCGGACTATCCTAGCGAGCAAGACCGCTTTTTGCATAGCGACCGCCACGGAACCCCAGCCGCCTCAGATGGTGAGCGAGGCTGACTGGGACTAACCCATTGGCAGATATAACGATCGGGATGATTTCAGTGGACTCCACATGCCACATGGCGGTAACCTCGTGAGCCAGATCAAGAACTTACTTTTTCTCCGTCTCAGCTCTCACAAGGTTCTCGTCATATGGAATTGTGATGTCCACCAAAAACCTCGATTGCCGAACACCACGATATCAGGCTTATTCGCTAGAATAGTCCTGTCCGTGATGATAGACCGGTCCCAATAGAGCGGATTCCGTCGCGTTCTAGCACTGGCACCGGTGTATACTGGTAATAAGGCAGCCGCTGATCCAAGAGACCGTACATCAGAGCAAGCTCTTGGTGAAGGATTTTGGCTGCTTGGTTGTGTCTGTGCAAATACTCAGTGTTGGCAAGAGCCAAACAGGCTCGACAAATGTCGTGAGTGCCATCCTTCAGAATGTACTTTCGGTAGTTCCGCGTCTTAACCACCTGATCTTGTATCGCACAGACAAACCCTTCGGTTTCCCCAAAGAGGTCTCCGAAAACCCTGCACGGACGCTTTTCTATCAATATGGGGCTCATGAAGAAAAAGGTTTCCGTGCCGCTCCTTCCCCTTCCATACGGTCTCTCGGTCAGAGGTGCTAAGTACCACCGGTTTCTGCCAATCGCTCTTGGCCAAGGATAGGGGGGTGAGTCCTTTATCACATTCTATGACCTCCACATGCATTTTAGAAAAAATAGAACTATTCTTTTCTATTGACATACTTAGTAGAGTATTGCTAAGAAAAAAATATGATTATTATTATTATTATTATTATTATAATTACGTATATACCCGATGAGCATAAGCGCGTAAAACCGTCGATCAGTCGATCATTGTCACCAATAACTGAAATACTTACCTAACTTTTTACATTTAAAAGTAATTTGTTAATTATATCAAAACTAGCAAGCATGAAGCGTGACTAACTAAATCTTATATACACATAGTAGGTACGTTATGTAACAATCCTAAACATAAGCATTTTATTATGCAAAACTTATTACCGAGAATATTATAACAAGAACATTAATTCATAAAACGGTCAACGCGTGAACACACGAATGGTGAAATATTTATACCGCCATACGGTCATGCCTATAAAGACGGAAGTTGCTTACTCAGGCCAAAACGTATTAAAAATCACCCAAATAAACTTGCAAGAACTTTATGATAATAAACCTGGTACAACCTTTAAAGGCTCAAAAAAAGACCACAGATGTGTTTATAGACAGTATATAATATAATTGGGCAAGTCAATATCTTCTTTTGCTTTTGACTGGTGGAGGCTACTTAGTAGAGACGTACCGCCAAGCGACTTGCGTTCCGGTACATGAAAAAAATATGATTTTAGTGTCTCCTAATAAGTTAGCCGCTTATTTTCTGCATCATCACTTACTGAAGTGAGATAGCAGTATGTAATCGATTAAAAAAAACACGCCTTAAAAAAATACATACATCCAGCTGAATGTATGAACACAATTAATCGTCACTATCGTCCTATAACATATCCTATCCTATCCGACTGGCAGTTCAATACGACAAAATGTCATTGAAGATTTCAGATTTCCGTTACATCCACTTTGCAACCGTTGCACATCCACTTCAATACTGACGTTTCTTTTTGAAGAATCATCATACGGATTTTAAAAATGAATACCTAAATAGGTGAAGTGTTAAGTTACAATTTCATGTATATAAGACGAATATCGGATAAATAGACGCACTTATAAGTAAAAGAATATTTTTTTTTATTTTTATCGACCACAAGTTGCCCTTAACTGCTATCACACCATATGTTGAGTGATGATGCAGTCTAAGATGGAAGCGGGCTAACTTGTTAGGAGTAGGATGAAATCCACACCCCTTTCTGTTTCTACACGACATCGTACCGGAACGCTAAATCGTTTGGCGGAACGGCGGAAGCCTCCCACCAGCCGCAAATCGGTCGATCTATAAATATATCCAATAATCTCAACAGAATAGTAAATTATTTATTTATTTAGTATTTCCCGCGAAAAATCTACAAATTATTTATAGAATCAACAACTGAAGATGCTCCGATATCTGAGTGACACGGCGACTTTGACACACGGGTTAGTAGATTTTTCGCGGAAAATAGCAAAATAAATAAAGTATTAACTATTTATCCAAATCTATTTTTACATCCATCTTAACCTCAACTGTATTTCTTTCAACATTTATACAATTGAAGTATTTTTAATATGGTCACCCTGCACACAAATTATACAATATTACAGAATATATTTTTAGAAGTTGATGACGTTTGTTCCTTAATGAACATGCCGTAGATTTGGCGCATTAGATAATATTCTGGATATATCTGGATTTCGTAGGGAGATTTATGAAATTATACCAAGACTAACAGGTTAATGACTTGTTTATGATCATATGCCCGAAACCATTTACAGTCATGGGCGTTGATTTACAGTCATTGACATTGATCTTGAATAATTGCTCTAACACAAAAAGCTTTTCAACTCCTGGCTGAAACTTGGAAGACAGGAAAGCTTCCATGGCCCGCCCCAAAATTGAATCCAGGATCTCGTCAGTTTCTAGACTAATCAGTGGACTAACGAGGTAATTACTTCCATATAGGTTATTTAGGTACAATATGTTTTTGCTCTTTACACAGTAGGTAGATACGTACGTACGTAGGTAAGTACCTACTTCGCCCGCATATGGTAAAACTGGTAGAAAATGCCTCAAGCTAATAGTCACACTTGGGAACATTTTTCCTTTTGTTCAATATAAGGATGTAACGGAGCTTCGACTCCGACGCCGTTAAGTCGGAACTTCCAATTATTATCACACCTTCGGTTCCGACTTCGGCTCCGAGACTTTTAAATCGGAGGCTAGAAGCATAACATAGCGGCGGCGCGGATGGTCGACTGTTATGAACAGGTTCATACATGTCGCGCGGGGAATCCTCCTGATTCCCGCCAGATGTCGTCAATTATTTTTTCACTAATGCCTAGATTGTTAGTGTTACGCACACAACACGATCATAGGTTATAGAGAATTGTTTTGATTTTTGCGGCTTAGTAGCGATATAAGTGATCTGTTTTTGTGTTGGACAATGAAACCAAAATCAAGTTGTATTTGGAACTACTTCATTGAAGTTAATTCAGATTCGGCAAAGTGTAATCTGTGTATGAAGACGTATTCAAGGAAGGGGGGTACGACAACATCTTTAAAAGGTCATTTAAAGTCTGTCCATGCCACAGAATATGAACAATTTTATAATTAAAAAATGAAAATGAAAAAAAAATTACTAAATAATGTTTTTATTTGCCCTTAAATACAAAATCTCTCGACTGCCAACACTTCTGAACCTGCCTCCGCCTCCGATTCCGAGTCCGATAAATTAAATTTAAAAACACCGACTCCGCCTTCGGTTCCGATATAATTACCTCCGTTACATCCCTAATTCAATACAATGATTTAAACAAACCAACAACAAACAAACAGTTTGAAAATTAAATTTACCTTATTTTTTTTTGTTTAATTAAAAAAACGAACCGAACTTATTCCTGTTTTACTACCTAAAAAGTGAAATTCAGAAGACCACAAACAAACAATGTCTGTTACAAGTTTTTCAAAATAAAGAACCACTGTTACTCATTTTCTTCCTCTATAAAGCGAAATCCATATTTTCAGGAAGGAGTACGACAAAAGTTCAACTTAAAAAGAGTCACCTACTCTCGACACATACCGAATCAAACCGAAGTCCTCTTCCTTTTAATTCTGATCCCTGTGATGCTAAAGTCGCTTCCTCGAAGAGATTAAAATCACTTAATCTTGATTTTAATCTCTATTTGGACAATTACGGAAAAACAAGGAAAACAGAAAAATAAGTAAGAAGAATGAACAAAACGCAGCATTATCGTATAATTATATCTAAGAGATAAAAAACAGGAAAACATCTCTACGCAAAATTAATAGGGCTTAAAACATGAAATTGCCGTTTTATTGTAATAGGTACTTCGAATTGAACAGACAACATTTGACATAGAACCTTCATGGTTTAAGATTTTAAAGTGAAACTTTTTTCATACGGTACCTTTGTAGTTCTTCTTTTAAAAAATGTGCTACATTCGGTTATCAAATTTCAGTTGTTTTTTTTAATTTAACTTAGACAATAAAGATGGATACTCCGAAAATTCGTGCGATTTTTGAATACGAATTCCGACGCGGAACTAACATGACAGAAACAGCTCGCAATATTAATGTTTCGTTTGGAGAGGGGACTGCTAATGAACGCACTGTGCGATTTTGGTTTAAACGCTTTCATGATGGAAACTTCGATTTGAAGAACGAACCACGTGGAAGACCGCCCAAACAGGTGAATAACAATGATTTGAAAGAGATGGTGGAAGCCGATCCGAGGCGAACTACCCAGGAATTAGCGGCATGGTTTAACGTTCCTTTATCAACAATATTGACTCATTTGACTCACCTATCGATCGATCGCGCCAGCAATAAACAATTCTACTTTGCAGCGAAACGAATCTTCTAGAAAACAATACATAATAAAACGAGCAACCTTCATTTATTTGCGTTAACATCTACCTATGAGTAAAATATTAATACGTCCAAGCCACTTGTTCAATTAATGAGCATTAAGCAAATTAATTCGATATCATTTTCAAGAGTGCCAACTGAACAAAAAATTTATATTTCTGATACCTATCTATCATAATACCTAATTACCTAGGTCACAGAATACACACAAATAACAAAGTAATCAAGTAGGTATGTGAAGTGTAAAAATCTGTAGTAATTCGATTAATGATTTAATGATTTCTAAGATATATTTTTTGAATATGATTAAAGTAGGTATCCTCATCATCATCGCATCGAAAAAATAAACGTAAACAAATAACCGACATGTGAAAGTGGGCGAGTATTATCTCTGTCCTCATCACTCGTAACCAAAAATTTAGTCAGTTTTCAAGAATTTCAATTGTTTTGTTTCGTTTCGACGGCTTAACTATAGTATATTTCCATTTGATCCACAAGTAGGGATTCCATTCGCACTGAACAAGAGAAAGACTTAATTGATGAGCGACTGACTCCCGTTCCCATACAAATTAAGGGACATAGGAATACATTAAATACACAATTAATAAATAGTACAACACAAAGTAATTGTACATCATGACTAATACATTTTTGCTTCTGAACAATGACATTCGTCGTCTATTTTCATAGAGTCAAACGCACGCATATGCATGCATCATAGATCCCGAATTACATTCGACGCTTAACATTTAACAGGCCGCCATGACACCGATGTGCAACAGACAATAATGCAAGGCAATAAATTCATTGTGACCCTTGACCTTTTGACGATGATATGACCTCTTTAATGTAGTCGTAACGTGTGGTAAGCCAAACCAGGTTTGTGCTGAGTTTCTTGCCGGCTCTTCTCGGCAGGATCTGCTTTCCGGACCTCTGGTACATTCACTACGAACTGACAGATTTGACGTTTTAAAAGTGCTTGTAAAACAGTTGAAATAAATGATTTTGAATTTTGGAAAGAAAGAGTGTTGTGTTTCAGTCTCACTAGGAGAACTTTACTCTTCTGGTGTACTTAGAGGCACTTGAGGTTTAACACCTGTGCCTTATAGTAGGGGAGCCAAAGACGCGAATTTTGCAGTTACGTAAGCGACAGATGCACATACTGGTATACTTTGCATGTTTTTAAGTACCTCCACCAAGTATATTATTTCATTTAGTTGCCTAAACAAGTAGGGTCGCTTGCGATACGAAAATGCTTCTTATACTAAAATTATTGCTTTCGATAAATGTCGCTTATGTCGGCGGTTATGAGTCAAATGTCGATCGATCATCAGAAGTACTCCTAACATTATCTCAAATAAACATAGTTTATAAAAACTATGTATTAAAATGTTGTCAATGAGTACCGGTTCGGTATTCATTGTGTACGTCCACACTGCGAGCCTAGCGCGGTTGCAACTGCGGGCGCGAAATATCAAACATAAGAAACGCGCCTTTGTGTCCATATTGTAGTGACTAAGGCGGCAGCCTAGCGCGACGGGACTGAGCGAGATAGTGCGCGTCAATTTCAATCGTTCCTATCCGCGCGTCCTGTCCGCACTGGGAGCCTAGGCAGCAAGCGAGTTAATGCGCGGGCGGCGGGGATAACAAACCAGTTGTGTCTAGTCGCTCGGCGTTTGCGCGTCTCGTATTTTGTTTCTCGAAAAATGGCGGTAAATTCTGAATTGTTTATTAGTGAAATACAATGTAGACCAGCAATATGGCAGAGCAAACATCCACATCATACTAATCGTACAATTATAAGGAAGTTATGGAGTGAAATAAAAGAACAATTTCCTGGAAGCGAAGGTAAGTTTTATTATAATTGTTATAACATTCTTCGATACTGTTCCCAGAAGTAGTTTGTATATTTAATACGAACATTTTTTGCTATTCGTGATGGGTTATTATTAACTCCAAGGTTTCTGTGACAATTTTCATATAATGGCGGATTGGATAACACACGCTGGACATCCATGTCAAGCTCACCGTTTAAATCCATAACGACATTGTGCAATATACATGCAGCTTTTATTATAGACACGGCATTTTTTCTATTTGTCTCAATTGGTTTTAGAAGTATTCTCCATTTACTTGATAAAATGCCAAATGCACATTCGATTGTTTGCCTGGCAGTAGACAATCTAATATTAAAACATTTTTTTTCCGCATTAAGTACTCGCTCGGGATAGGGACGCATTAAGTAATATTTTAGCGGGTATGCTTCGTCACCCACTAGTACGTAAGAAGCAATGACCTCAGAATTTGGGAGATGCTTGGGCACAGGAATTTTGTATTTATTTTTTTCGATAAGCTTATACAGTGTTGATGCCATAAAGGTACCACCATCACTTTGCTTGCCTCGCCCGCCTACTTCGACGGTTATAAATCTCCTTTTTGCATCAGCCACAGCTTGCATGACAATGCTGTTTCTTTTTTTATAGCAACAATGTGCCGAACCAGATCTAGGTGGTTTTTTTATTTCGCAATGTTTTCCGTCAATCGCTCCGATGCAGTGTGGGAAATTCCAGGTAGCTTCAAAGTCTTCTGCAATAGCTTTCAAACGTTGTTCTGTTGGTATTGGCATGTGAATTGGAACTAACTCTGTCCATAACGCACGGCATGTTTCGTGAACTATAGACGCAATTGTGCTTTTGCCCATACTAAAACTTTGTGCTAGTGATCTAAACACAGTCCCGGTTGACAGGAACCTGAAATAAACATAATATAATTATTATTGTTATAGAGAAACAACTGCGTAAGAAGTGGAAGAATCTGCGGGATCAGTATCGAAAAGAAAAAAAGAAATTTCCTACTCCACGCTCTGGTGACGGCGGCGAAGAAATAGAGAGCACATGGCCGCACTTTACACTAATGAAATTTATAAATGACGATATCACACCGGAACCAATGTCGGGAAATTTGCATGACAGTGATTCAGAATCCCTCAATGAGTCCTGTCACGTTGAGCAAAACATCCCTGACGTGATGAGTCCAAGTTCAACCTGCAGCACCAGCACAAACTCGTTAAAGCGCAAAAAAACGGCCGCAGACTATAGAGAAGAGCTCATAGAATGCGAAAGAAAAAAAATTTTACTAATAGAACAGAAAATGGTGTCTAATAGTGATCAGTCAGAGAAATGTGACGATTATCATTTTTTCATGAGTCTCCTGCCACAAATGAAACAATTTGGTGAATTGCAAAAGCTGCGTATTCGAAATAAAATAACACAAATTATAATAGATGAAGCAAAGGTTGCAGTTTTCTTCTCAAAGTTATGGAGGATACTGGCAACTACACTAGTTATTAATATTTTTCTTAACTATTTATATGATTATTATATAATAAATACTTACTACATTTCTATATATTTTTGTTTCATTCTTACCTCAGAGTTATGAACAATTTTTCTTCAGGACTAATACTCTTGCGAAAGTTTGTGTCCTCTTTGGTGATTTTAGGTGCTATATAACCAAGGATGTAGTCAAATGTTGACACGGTCATCCGAGTGTACTCAAAAAATCTAATAGGAAATAATCTCAATTTTTCATACAAATTATAATATTCACCACATATTTCTCGGTTTTTATTTAGTTCGTGTACACCATCTCTTGTATTTAACACCTCCCATCTCAAGATTGGGCTGTCAAGTAAAATTAAGAAATCTTCGTCCATGGTTTACAACCCCTGATATACGTCGAACCGCTACAAGTGCCCGCGCGTCACTGTGGCCATCGCACGCCTCCGTTTGCCGCGCCCGCCTCAGGCCTCAGCCCCCGCGCTTTCAGTGTGGACAAGCGCATTGACATGTACGTAAATATAACTAAGTACATAGAAGAGTCACTGACATGCTTGACAAAAGTAGCTACCTGCTTGTATACCAGTGAAATTGAAATAAATGAATGTGAATAACAATCGAACGTCCGGAAGTGGTTTTAATTTAACTTCCAATATGACCCACATACAGTCAGCAACTGAACAAGTCTCAAGTCAATTAAAAGCATGTAAAAACGGATAAACAAGCAATCGCGTACTCAATATGCCAATTGTAAAGTTCAAAGCACATCATACCCGTATCAGCGACACATCACGGTCTCGCAGGCGCCGCTGCAGCAGACTAAACATTCAACAACAGGCCGAACTTGTAAATGTGGCTCATTGCACCCGAGTTTTCCGATTACTAAATATTTGATTAATTTCCATAATTTTGTATTGATAATGATTTTTTCCTAATTATTTGTAACTTTTTTTTAATTTTAAAAATTACTTACTACGCTCACAAAAATTAATTTAGTATTTACACTATTAAAAAAGTATAAAAAAAATCCAGTCCACCTTCTGCAGATCTTGGGGACCAGACAAACGTTGGTCAGAGCTCCGGAGTGAGGAACCTTTTCCGTTTTGAGAATTACCGCTTCTGTATCCGACCCTTGATCTAGCAACCAAGCGAAAGTTTCTTAAGGTGTTGTTCGAGACTTTTCGCAATACGACCACTGAAACGACTATAGGAACAATAATCGTCGACTCAACATTTCACATGACAGTAATCTAATGAGCAAGGTCCAAGTATTTTGATACTTTTTCCTTTTTGCCTTTCACCAGATTATCTTCATGTAGAAAAGTAAAATTAATAATAATCATTGCAAGAAATAATGAAATAATAATCATTGTTAAAATAATGAAATAGTGATATTTCTTAGCTTATAATAGATTAATGTTTTAAATGAAACGTAGCCGTAGTCAAAGCAATCTGAAGTATTCTGTAACTAGGTTTTTATTAATTGAAGTCTTGAGCCTCACCAGTTATCACGATAGATGGAGAGACAGAGAATTCTTCAATTAAAACATTCGCACACAATAGCACTACTTACATATTTGTGGTCACAAATCCCGATCGAGGGCAAATACTGCTACAAGCAAAATGGCATTCAACAAACAGCCATTTACATGCGTGTTCCCGTGTTTATGATCATGGATTGTGGCGTTGCTTGCCAGCGTGTAAACGTAGCATTTGCATCGTAGTCTTCGAGCCATAACTGCCGCTTCCATCTTAGATGCATCAAAACTTACCATCCTATGTGATTGCAGTCAAGGGCTAACTTATAATGAATAAAAAAAGTTCACATAATTGTATCAAAGTTCGACACATGACGGTCTCACAGGCGCCATTGCACCAGACTAAACAACAGCTCGAACTTGTGGCTCATTGCACCCGAGTTTTACGAATACTTGGATGATCGCCAGACGATCACGCAGCTGTCAAACTCATCATTTAGTAGTAGGAGAACTCTGTGACAGAGCCTATCAGAAGGAGTATTAGCATCACACAGTATGTTGGCCTGAATGGTATGCTTGCCGGTGTTATTACAGGGCTTAACACGAGGCGGTTTCAAGTCGCAAATTGGCGCTGTCATCCTGGGCATTAAGAAAGGAGAATGCCAGATCCTAACCCAGAAAGAACACAAATTATAAATATACTAAAAATATCCTATTATTATATAAATGTTTTACAATAAGCCATTTTTACTGTGGACTTCGGAATAAAGTTATGTTAAAAAAAGTAATTTTTTAATTTACACTTTTTATGTATGTTTAAATCTTTATTATTGCACTGGGTTCTAGCCTTTTAAATCGTTTTTATTGTATTTTCATCCAAAGTGGGCTCCAAAAGTCTAGTTAGTATCCAGAGTCGGTAAGTCTGTTTAAAAATGTATTTGATGAAGCTTTGCGTCTGTCATGTGTCATGCCACTGCGTAGTTAGATTTCAGTTTACTCGTTATAGTGCTTTTTTGATACAAACACCCCAAGTCCTACAGCTTTTAAATGTAATTTATTTTATTTAGTAAAAAAAATGCAATAAAATGATGCATAATACATTGTTGTACAATATGATTTAATTTGTGGGTTAAAGTTCCATACATTGTCTGGCATTCTCTTTTAAGGTGTCCTAAACCGACGAACTTCTATGAAAGAATTAATGACAGTGGAAAAAGTTAAATAAATGTGCAAGGACCGTGGTAAACGGAAGAATGTCTCTGCCTAGTATGTATGTATGTATGAAATAATTTTGTTTGGATTAAAAAATAAATTGATTTATGACAATTTGAACTATTGTACAATATACTGAGTAAGTTAGTAATGCTCTCATCAGTAACTTCCCAATTTTTTTTTCTGATGACATCTTTGAAGGAATTTTTTTTATTTACAAGAAGAAGAGAAGCTTTCTTCTTAAGGGCCTGATTCAGCACTCGAACCCAGACACTCCGTAGCACAGACAGGTTAACCACTAAATCAATGAGGGTAGCTGAAAACCACTTTCTAAAACTCAATCATCTAATTTTTTTATCATCGAGAATGTTGGATTATGAAACATGGATATAAAAAATTACATACATAGGATAATAAGTGCATTGGCATGTTCGAGAAAAGCCCTAAACTAGGCATGACCTACCTACTCGTATACCTTCTACATTATTTAACATCAGGCTACATGATGGAAATAAAAAAATCGTGTCCATTAGTATAATATTTAATTCATTTTCAGTGTTATGGAGGTAACGATATTTGTATTTCTTAGCTTACAACAAAGTCCAACTACGAAGAAGGAATCTTTCAATTACTTATCTAAAATTTAATACATCAACATTCTTAATTAACTTTTAAAATGTCAATTGCGTTAAAAAGAACGCCGGAAGTGGAGCTATCAGCCATCTTTACTTTCATCTCTCACATCGTGCCGCGATGCTTTCTGTTATTTAACTTGTGTCGGTAACAGGAACTATCGCGTTTCCGTTTTTAAAAGGAAGAGATAAGGATCTTTGTTTAAGAAAATATAAAAAAAATGTTCCAAATGTGTATTCTTTAAAAAGTTTTAAATGTTTACGTGAGAAACATTTTAGTTGAAAACTTCCTAGGCCATGTTATAGGTACACATACCTAGTACATTTTTATGAAAATCTCTATGGCGCAGTGGTAATGCCACGAATCGCAAAATAAAAGTCCATTTTTGTCATTGAGAAACGCCGGTCTTGATAGCCAAGTCATTGTCTGTGACCCAAAAAACTCAGCTCAACCTCTTACAGGTTAGTTTGATGTCAAAAGATCGCAGAAACATGCACTGTACCATTCCGACGATCATTGCACTCAGTGGTGCCAATTTAATATTTGTAGAGTGTTAACACCTGCGTTTTTAACCGCAATTTTAATTTATCGGGTTTAATTAATATGCAAATCATAGTTAATTGCTATGCCCTTGAGCGGACGACGTTCAATTGACATACGCGCACGAGGAGGTTGTCCAAATTTATTCAAACAATCATTGTAACAACTAAAACTAGTGCAATAAACCTTTTCAACCTTCTCCAAGTCTTTTTTTTGACATAGAGGAAATGCAGGAACTTATACCATTAATTCTTCTTTTCCAAAAGGTTCCCGTAAGATGTCGATACGAATCCAGAAAGAATTTGTTGTAATTAGTGTAATTTCCATAAATTCAGTGCATTTAACTGAAACGGCCTTGAGTAACCTTTATTTCACAGTCGCATACAATAATCAGCAATTACGTTATCAGTCGATAGGATGCTTGCAACGCTGTTATTAATCAAAATTTGCCGTCAATAATAGATAGTAGAACATAAACAATAAATTGTTGTAATTTATAATTAATTAATGTTTTAAATTACCTTTATTTAAAAGAGTAAGATTACTGAGTTTCTTATATTCTCAGATGTATCTGCCTTCCGGCTCGCAAAATTAGTAGTCATTACAAAGAGACAAACTTCACGTTTTAAAAAACTACTTGTCAGTTATGCGCTTATGTGTAATCAAAATAATCTGCCTATTGAAGCAACTGTAATATACAACATTGAATAAGAAGCAGGCGTTACTTTGCAGAACGTAAAGACGATAGCTTAGCATTCTTTGGATACACCGTGCGGGTGCCGATTCCATCATGTGGTGGAAAAAAACGCCGAACAGAGTCCGAAACTTGCGGCACGGGTGTAGGCTTAATGGTACCCATTCAGGGTGTAAATAGCAAATAATTTACGAATTTCGCTATATAAACCGACGCCAAAAAAACGACGTTAAGCGAAACAGTCACCCTGATCCTACAAACAAAACGCACATTTCACTCTGAAAGTGAAGTATCCTCAATAGGTGTTGACTCTACAATATTCAGTTGCAAAGAATCGAAAATAGTCAAATAAATAAATTATTAACTACTCAATACAACCATTGAGACTAAAAAGCAACAAGAAGCATTAACATGTACAGTTAGAACGGTTTTAAATATCATACCGACGAACTTTTTAGGCAACACCATTTTTTAACGAGTCTGGCCAAGTTGCCTAAAAAGTATGAAGACATATTAGGCTCGTACGTTACTCATTACATGGCAACCACTTAAAATACCCATTTTTTGTTGCAGAGATCGAGCCACCATTCTCTTACCGCGATGTCACAGTCAAAAGAAATACAGATGTTAACGACTTCTACGATATGCTATCGGAGATCGGCCGGTGAGTCACCTATTGTATTGTTTTGTACTCACACGTCTGTATCTATTCGTTATTACTTGTATTATCTACAAGTCTCTGGCACTTTGGTAACGCATTCCATTCTGTTATTCATGTTGGGGGTTTCTCAACCTTATCTGATTAGAATACAGATCAATAGCATTGCTTCGATACATTTTTTAATTCATATTTAGGGGGCATATTAGCTTTCTTGTTGTTCATTGAATTTACTGCCCATTTAGAGACTTGTCTAGGCTTGTTGCTTGTGTACTGCTATGAAAAATTTTGATTTTTTCTGTCAATTACTAAAGAGTAAGAAATACAATTTCAAGGCGAAAATTTCTGGTTAATGCTGCCAAATGTGATCTAATCTACCTAAAAAATCGTAATATTGCATTTAATTCTTATATTTTTCAGCAATTTTCAGACTGTGCCTAGTAAAGTTTTCTAAACATGTTGAAATCTCGGGCAAGAACCCTTTTTTAAGTCTATGCTGAACGACTGCTTACAAACACATCCTACGATTCTGATCATATTTCAGTTTAAAATCAGTAGGTACTTGGTTACTTTGACTTTCGACTTGACTATGACCTTCATTGAGTACGTACAAAGTTCTATTGGAGAAAGTAAATCAGTATCAATTGCTATTAAGGCCTTGGCAATGTATGCAAGTGACTTTTTACCTACTATTTACTTACAATTTTGGCATGAAAATATGTACTTATATTTTAATGGTTCCATATACTTACACTCGAAATAAACTCCAATCAGTATCGGTTTGATTTGAGCCAACAATGTCAGTTGACTTATGCTGATATTGGCTCCAACGTAAAAGACAGTTTTGCCAACACAATATTTAAATTGATTAGGCTATGAAGAAAATTGTTAATAGGTATGTAACACCAATTTTCTTCATCAATCAATTAGCTTTATTCTTTAGTTATAAATTTTTTTACGAGCTTGTATTTAATTTGTCATGTCATGACATGTTTGTATGAGGGTGAACTCTTGAATAGACTTTTAGAGTCACTTCTCGACATTTGATTGCGCTCCATTTGGGTGCACGTATCTATCTTCATAAACAATGCAACAATATGGCACCACGGAGCTGGGCTAAATGGAATCTAAAGCCAAAGGAACTCCTAAAGGCTAAACTAGACAAGAAAAACCTTTTGATTCTGGCCTCATTTAACTTGGATTACCACTATGTCATGTAAGAGTATTTATAAGCATGTTTATATTATTTTCTCAGGGGCAAATTCGGCACAGTATACCTCTGTCGCGAGAAGTCAACCGGCTTGGAGCTAGCAGCAAAGCTGGTCTCCGTAAACCGGAGGGATGAAAGGCGAAATGTGGAACGAGAAGTCGACGTGATGAGACGGCTGCGGCATCCGAGGCTCATCCAGTTGTACGATGCTTACGATTGGGGGAAATATATGTGCGTCGTCCTAGAACTGTGAGTAGTAATCATTTATTACCTTCATTACAGCGAGATATACATAAGAAACATACTTAAAACCAAACTCTTGCATAACCTTGAATTCATTATTACTTATTGCAAATTCAGACCATTTAGCCGTCCTTATAAATGTAATAAATTCGTATTACATTTTGATTTTTCTATGCTTCCGTATTTTGTATCATCATTCTTTCAACCAATATCCGTTCAAAAAAAAGTTGAGAGGTGTCAAGGGACACCCGGATGGAACGAAGTTCCTTTCGATTAATTAGTGAAGGAATTGTAATAAAATTTTATTTTTTTTAAGTAATAATAATATTTTTTTTATTATTAAAAAATATAATCTATACTAATATTATAAAGAGGAAAACTTTGTTTGTTTGTTTGTTTGTTTGTTTGTTTGTTTGGTTGTAATGAATAGGCTCAAAAACTACTGGACCGTTTTTAAAAATTCTTTCACCATTCGAAAGCTACATTATCCACGCGTAACATAGGCTAAATTTTATTTTGGAAAAAATTAGGGTTCCGTAAAATATTTGGGTTTTTCGGACACAAGGTGTAAAAAATCAACCAGAAAAGTTACTTATTTTGCGTACGCTGCGTAAACTATAAAAGATAGAACCATAAAATGTTCTAATTAATTGGAGATCTTATAAATATCTACAAAAAAGTCCGCGACACACTATATCTATCTATGTCGAGTGAGGCACAACAACCATTTTTTTATTTAAAAATCTTGATTTTTTTTTGCTATATTTAAACGCATTTATTTTACTCATGCTATTAATCCTTATCAAAATAAATAATTTCATCACTAAGTACAGTTTATGTAGATAATATTTGGTATTTAAAAGATTAAAATTGGACGTTTGGTTTAGAAGTTATGGCAAAATTAAAATATTACTATTTCTGCGTTGCGAAGTGAGCGTCACCAAGGCGGGGGTGCGCGTGCGGGAGGGGAGTTTAGATCTATGTTATATATACGATGATGAATTAAGAATTCGATCTTTGTTCAAATATCTATTTAGTACACGGAAGAGTTTGTTCGTTTGTTTAAACGGGCTAATCTCTATCTGCGTGTCGGATTGTAAAATTATTTTTGTTTATTCTGAAGGCTAGACTCAAGAGTGAAATATACTATTTAATATCAATTTATACCCATCAGCTTGCCATAAATATATATTTTTAATGTTAATGTACTGAAATGTCATACAATGTTTAACAAAAATCACGGGAAACTATAAAAAAATTAAATTGAGAGGGGGAGCGGGGAATGAGCATACTATATGTGCCTTTACACATTTTGTATGAAAGTCTGTCTTTAAAATTAGAAGGATACCTAAGAGGTTTTCACGCGGACGAAGTCGCGGGCGACTGCTAGTGTTATATAAACTTAAACGCGTACCACACACGCGTTTGTTTTTGTACACCGAAACACCAGAGGGCGCCACGAGAGCGCGAGACAGCATACAGCGCGGGCGCCCCCCGCCGCTCACGCGCACACACATCAAAGGCGGCGGCAAGATCCTTTAATCAAAAAGTGTCGTGACAACTTTTCGTACCATTTTTGTCCGTCTAGCCCCCTTTCACAACGCGCGATAAGGAACTTCGTTCCAATATAAAGATAAGATAGCTTACTAGGATACAGTCTCATCCCTCAACTTTAAAACAGCTTTTTTCACTATGGATACACTTACAATCATTATTACAGAGCTGGACTATTTTTGAAAATCTTAATCGGACCATCCGGGTATCGAACTCAGGACCTCCGTCTTATAAATCAACTGCGCATACCACTGCGCCAAGAGGGCGTCATATAATTAAATACCTTTTACAAACACATCCGAAACCCATCTGCAAATAATTGAAATTGAGTTTTGAAAAAATAATTCTAGACGTTCTTGTACAATAAATATTTTGAAATGGTTGTAGGTGAATGGGCTAGGCGGCTTGACTCTACAAAGAACAATTTATGCGTCTAGCCAGCCAATCGCAATTAAGAATATTCCATACACCAGACCATTGAGATTAGGAATAAAAACATTCGGTTCGACCATTTAAATGTCAGGAGAATACCGAGATTGTGGGACAAAGTGGCATACACTTAGCCCTTTGGCGGTAGATTCTTCAGAGAATACGTGTACCTACGTTTAGTCTCACAATAAGGAATATTATGCATGAGATACTTAGCATTAACATAATATATCACGTACATGACGTAAATAAACTTTCGTGGGTTTCCATTTAAAGTTCAATTGTAACTACTGCTATATAATTTTTATTTGTAATAAAAAGAAGAATTTACTTATTAACGGACGCCCAGGAATCCGTTCGCGAAAAATTTTAGTTTTGTGATAGTTCGACTAAAAGTAACCTATGTTCCTTCTCAGGGTCTATACTATCTCTGTGGCAAATTTAATTTAAATCGGTTCAGTAGTTTAGACGTGATTGAGTCACAAACAAACAGAATTACTATATTATTAGTATAGTATTTGTAATCAGCCGAAATAGCTCATTACGGAACTAATTCTAAGAGACCTTACGCCAAAGAGTTAATTTTTTTTAATACATTTATAATATAAAATTCATTATCAAAAATTAATAGACTCTTCTTTCTACTACTGCTAAAAATTAATTTAAACAGTTCAACAGCTGTGTTTCTAGCTTGAGCTGTTCTCTTTGCTCTTCTAGGTAAAGCCCGCAAGCCTGAAAAAACGCCAGTTTTCAAGTCGATTTACAACGGCTGTAAAGCGGTTGTAACAGAAATCGGTATTCTCTAATAACAGTTTGACATATTGAGATGTTTTGTACAAATAATTTTTTAACCCCCGACGCAAAAACGACGGGCTGTCATAAGTTTCACGTGTCTGTGTAAATGTATGTGTATGTGTCTGTCTGTGGCATCGTAACTCCCAAACGGATGATCCGATTTTAATGCGGGTTTTTTTGTTTGAAAGGTATATCAGTCGAGTGTTCTTAGCTATGTTTGGTGGAAATCGGTACAGGTTTTCAAGGTCATCAGGTCGTTTGTTAGGTGTGATAGAAATGTTACACGCTCAGTTTGCTTGAAAGAATGTGTGTGATCTGACATTTGAAACACTAATGTCTTCTGGAACCACTGAGCTGGTCTGATGATAAGGCTCGAAGGTAGGAGACGTAACCCTGGTCTACCTTTTTAGTAAACCCATCGAGTTTGGGCTCGTTGAATTTGTCTTGACTGGTTCTTTTCATGTCTCATCTCTCATTTCCCCTACCCCAATTAGAAATTGGGGTAGGGGATTTTAAAATTTTTAATTTTTCAAGAATCGACATACTACGCTTTCCGATTGATAGAGTAACGCACTTACAGACTTGACTTTAAAATAAATGAATTTAAATAATGTGCAGTTACGAAAATTAATGTATTTTAACACATTTATTAGTACTGTTGCGTATTATCTTGTGTTACTGCCAGTTAGTACAAAAGCCAACTCGTGATCTGAAATCCGGTAGCTGATAAATAATAATAGTTAGTCACGTACATACCAACGGTCACACGGTGTGACAAATAATTAACTTGTTCCTGAAAATAATATATCCAGTACTAAATATAAATCTTTAATAGATGATTGTTGCGCCGGCCAAGAATCCGCTGCTGCGTTTCCGTCATCTATTATTGTAGCGTGGACATTTTTGGGAAACCTCATCGTTATTTGTCAAGCTTTATTATTAGAGATGCAGATTCTTGGAAATAAAGGATTACCTATCTATATACGGCCCACAAAGAGCCCTGGCTTTGCTAATTTTGCTAAAACAGCCTTTGCTGGCAAAGCCAGGGCTCTTTGCTCAGCGCGTTGCTTCAATGCGGGTTGGCGGGCTTCGGGTGATAATGTATGACACCTATCTATCTTTATCACGTGTTATTGATAATGACGATCCGAAAGCTTTACGTGCTCTCCGAGGTATGGGGGCGTAACACCGCAAACTTTTCAACTCCGGGCTTAGAATTTTTACTGAGAATTTATTCAAAAATAAACTTTCACTTTCCCTTAACCCGATTTGAGATTTAAACCCAGGACCTCACGTGCTCTGATACCCTAAAAGCTAATAAATACTAAACCTATGAGGTGGTAAAAGAATATATCCAAGCAAACACAGTCTCAATTGCGGTGTTAGAAATCAGTTTTTCAAAAACTCGATTAACAAATTACAATTCATTGTCATCGTAAATTGACTAACGGGCATCGAACCTAGACCTCTCTTATCTAATTCGGCCCTCTAACCATGGAGCTGTTGAGGCAGTTATGGCATACAGTGTAGGAACAGCGAATGTAGGAATTAATTAAACATTCTATTTGCGGCACAATTAAATAAAATAATAAATGCGCATTCATGCCAATGTCATGTGAATTATGTTTGTAGTAATTATTCTGAAACGTGGGCGCATGTTAGGGCTGCCAACTGCACCGTGAAGGTGCCAGGCTTAGTGCGGGTAGAGGGACAAACTCCGAACAGAGCCCAGTGTTGTGGCACGGTTTAATATTTCGTAAATGCGTACTGTATTCTGTTAAAGAAATATTTGCTATTTTTAACAATATACTTTTAAAAGCATTTGTTTACTTTAAAAAAAAGTTGAGAGGTGTCAAGGGACACCCGGAAGGAACGAAGTTGTTATATATTTTGGTCGTGTTCGGGGAGACGTATATGTTTGTTGTTTGTCTTCCTGCGGTGTATGTTTTGGAGAGCTGTCGAAACGACGACAGCACAGAGCAGCAGCGCAACGCAGGTGGCTTTTCTACTTATCTACTACTACTATAACTTACTATCGCAAAAAGTGTCGTTACAACTATTCGTGAGAATTTTTTCCGTCTAGCCCCCTTTCACAACGCGCGATAAGGAACTTCGTTCCAAAAAATATAAATGCACCTGTACCTTTGCGAATGCAATACGTACTCTTACATTTTGACGAAAATTTGTTAGACTAATCTTATCCCGAATAGCAGAAATACAATTAAAATATCGGAAAATTCAACGAAAAAAGTTATGCAGAAAAATCATTTGTTTTTTGTGGCGCTGTGCCTATTTGTTATCACGGACAACAGTTCCAAATTAACTTTGGCAAAGAGTTCCAATATTCCACGGGTTCAAGATTTTCGCGAGTGGAAAGTACTGTATATTTTATAGTTAATTTTTAAAAATACTATATTTTGTCGATATATTGTTGGCAGCCCTATATGTACCTGCAGCGTGCGGTGCATCGCAAATTCGTAGTCATTCTAAATTGGTCCGTCCATTCAAACTACGGTCCAATCGCGTTCTTCAGCCGTGACTCATCGCCGGGCTTAGGGATGGGACGCCCATTTATCTTATCCAAATAGAATTGTCTATGCCTCGTTATAACTCAAAAGAATTTACATAAATAAAAAGAACGACTATTGTTGTTAGAAAGAGCATAATTCAAAAATTACTCAGAGCAATTTTGTTTTTAAAGTGAATAAGTAGACATTATCGTTAATAACTAGACTCAAGACTGTATTTGTAGCCTATGATGAATAACAATCTAAGGTAACGCCATTGTATGAAATAGATATTATCATATGGTCGTAGTCTATACGGTTCTGTTATTTTAGTCACTACAAGTTAACCCTTGCTTGCAATCACATCTGGAAGTAAGTGATATTGCAATCTAAAAGTAAAAGCGGGCGCTCTTGTTAGAGAAGGATGAAATCCACACTCCTTTCGGTTTCTACACAACATCGTACCGAAACACTAAATCACTTGACGGTAGGTATGTCTTGGACGACAGAGCAGTAACTAGCCGCGATTGAAGCCTGCCACCAGCTGACCAGCCCGACCTGGACTAATTGGCTCAGCCGGGAATCAAACCCAAGACCTCCGTTTATAAATCCACTGCGCATACCACTACGTCACAGAGGCTGTCGAAATAAACACAAAGTCTAACTAAGGCCTGTGTGCACCAAGATTTTGGTTATCATAACCAACGGTTAACATTACTTTACTATAATTTTACTGTTCACGACAACCCGTTCGCCGGTTAAGAACGTAAGCTCGGTTAAGATAACCGCCCGGTTTACGTCCTTAACCGGCGTACGAGTTGTCATGAACAGTAAATTTATAGTTAGCTTATGTTAACCGTTGGTTATGATAACCGAAATCTTGGTGCACACAGGCCTAAGTATACACATGGCTACACTATACATTCAGCTAGTAACATTTTAAACCTACCTACCTACTTAAGTCAATTGTTTTAACTTTCAACAAAATCGTTACTTTTAACTGCTGCTCCTATTCTTTACAAAGCACAAATTACTAAAATATGAAGAGTAATAATATGACAAAACAAATCCAAGGTTTTCAACATGCTTACAAATATATTTTGTATTCCTAAAATACTTATTTAGCATTTATAAATAAGTTCCTTAATAATCGACTTTAAAAGAGCATTACCAAAATAAGGTCACTTGTTTGGACGCGTACCGTTTTATGCTAATTACCTTGATTTTTAGACGGAAACTTATTATGTTTATAAATATTAGCGATTGAGGTCGAATTCTGAATAATATAACTGCAATTGCTTCGGTTAAATTAGTACTAGTGTCTATATCAACACTGAAAATTAGATGAGACAAATGGAGATCGGCAAGGCACACGATGATTTCATGATAAGTGACAAAATTCTAGGAAAGGTAAAAGTAAAAGCGGTATACTATAGAAAATATGGAATGACACTATAAGAGAAGTAACAGGATTGACCTGGGACAGTACGACTCAAGAAGATCAAAATAGACAATAAGATCAGAGATCAGAATCCACAACCTCCAGATTTTTCAAAACGCTTCTGCCGCGCACATGTAAACTATAGAAACAACTTCCTACTGCGGTATATCCTGCCAATTCATTTATGGCACTAGTAAACCAATTCCTCGATCAGTCCCATTGAAGCAAAGTGGTTGATCTACGCTCCTTATCCCCTCACCTACACGATGATAAAAATAAATAAATAAATATTATAGTACAATTACACACATCGCTATATAGCCCCAAAGTAAGCGTGCTCGTAAGTATTTTTATATATATTATACATAAATACTTATATAGAAAAACACCCAGACACTGGAAAACATCCATGCTCATCACACAAACATTTTCCAGGATGTGGGAATCGAACACACAGCCTAGGACGCAGAAGCAGGGTCACTACCCACTGCGCCGCTCGGCCGTCGAATAATGAAAACATATTGTATGATAATGTTATTTTAAAATAATAGCCGAAGCCGACGGCTTAACGAGCTCTCCAAGACACTGGTATAACACAACCTCAATGTTACTACTCTGACTTTACCGACTGATATCTACCTATTACTAATAGATAAGTAGATATATTATTCATAACATGACTAAAAGAAAGCCCTTAATAATCACTTAACTGAAGGACAAAATGAATCAGACATCAGTACAGAACTCTATTAGATATTATTTGTATGCAACGAACACATCACTACTGAAATGCGCATCAAGATGCCGATGTATTGTGTTTAGTAATCGGGCACAGACTCAGGCTGCCATTATATTACGGGATACTGTATGAAGATTTCTGAACTATTTAAAAGTCCAATAATGGCGCACACAATATTTTTCAAGGGCTAACATTAAACTTATTATCAGTCTTTCCTCGGCGCACTACAGGGCCAGGCCTTTCTCCTTATAGGAAAGGGGATATGGAGCGTTAACTCACCTGCTGAGCTAACTTGACGATAATTTTTAATCCATTAACGATCACTATCAATTACTAATGATAGTTACCGGGATCAATGGTTTAACGTGCTCTCCGAGGCACAGAGGTGTACAACTAATTTCCTAACTTCTGGCCTCTAATGAGAATTTCAGGGAAGAAAGGTCCCCAATGTTTTACAGTACAACCTAGGTAGGTTATACTGTACCAACTATCTCGGAAGCGGATTTTCGTTCCCGTGGTCCAATTTCCACGCGACGAGAGTCTGACATAAACTCCTCGCCTTCCCCTAGCGAGAGGGTATCCATGAAGTAGTAGGTATTCAATAAGTACTGGTTGCAGTATTCTAAAATTACAGCAGCAGCAGGCTACAACTTACATTGGAGCAATATAATATGTAAATCATAGTCTCTTATACGATAGAGAAAGCCTGAGAAAGCCTTGCCTTGGACCATTAAAAATAGGACGATAATAACGAGGACGATCCACAATCTTTATAACAAACAGTGTATTCCTCAAGCCGCTAACAGGTGCAAAATAACAAACATTTCGTAGAACAACCACTCTAATTGTAATGCCAACATTGTAGCCAGCAACACAACATAATTACATAGTATACGAACACACGTACAATCGTCCCTAGAGAATGCAATAGACGTCAGTCAAACCAGCTGTGACTGCTGAGCTTACGTGGGCGGATGACGTAGAGTCATTGAAGATTTAACACGTAAGAAGAATGGTAATAGCTAGGTACACAAAGATCAAATGTTTTCCGATCATGTACTCGTAGAGTCCTTTTGGAAAGAATTCATCATCCTGATGTCTGAAAACTCCATATAATTATGTATAGAAGGATGACGAAGTTGGTAAAAGAGGAACTTAGCGTGCAAGTCAGTTCTTTGCTGCCTGCGTAATAATTGAATCAGTAAGTTTACTTAGAGCATTATATCATCATACTCGCGCGAAGATGACTATTGAAGTTCCAAATATATTATCCGCTATGAAATTACAACACGCCGAATTTTGGTGATATTTCGAAATTTTCATACCATACCTATAACCTACTTTACGAAAAGCGCTAATTCTACTGGTAAAAATGGAAGGTTTGGATGCATTCTGCTTCTTATTTCGAAAGTTATGGTCATTTTTATCGAACCACGTACAACCCCTAGAGGTTTTTTTATGGAACCACAACGGAATGAAAATCATCTGAATCGAGAAAGTCGGCCTTCGATCATATTAGCAATGGTAATGCCTTCTGCGAAGAATCCTTGAACAGATAAAAAATAATCCGAATCTAGAAGGAACCTCATCCTCTTTTTAAAGTCTGTTAAGAAAGTGAAATACCTAAGACAGTAATTAATTTGTCGAAAACCGCCACCTGTCGTCGGCCGTCGCCGCGTCCTAATTACGACACCTGCGTTATCTCAACTCATCTATTTTTGGCACTTTTCAACAAGTCCCTCTATCACAGAGTTTATAGCCAATTTGTGTACGCTGAGATAAGGGACCGGTTATTAAAATACATTGTAATTTGTAGCGGTTTCTAAAGAGCGAAAGTGCCTTTGAATAGCCTTATTAGTCTATTTAATTGCATTATTAGTCTATTTTTTAGTACATTGCAGGGCCAATCTACACGTCTTATGCTATGCGGGGATTTGAAGAGAAAATCCACCACACATGCGGTTTCGTAGGTACCGTGCGACTCAGTGACAATTACAGGGACCAAACTTACCGTGCTCTCCATACTTCCGTGCTTCGCTAAGATGTAACGCCACCTTTACCCTTTTCTCCTTTCACCTCTTCTTCCTCTGGAACCAATCTATCTATTGGTGAAAACTGCATAACGGTCCATTCAGTAGTTTTATATGTATTTATATTGTATCGCGTATCATTGTACAGACAGAGATGTACAAAATGGTTCCATAAAAGCATTTAAATACAAAATGCAAAATACTTTTCAGAATTACTATTTCAAATGCAAAATACCAAATACTTTTGCGTTTTGTATTTCAAATGCAAAATGCAAAATAGGTATTTTCAAAATAAAATACCTTTTACTTACGTCACTTATAACATTACTAAAATAAGATTACCCTAAGTTACTTATAACACTAGTAAATAGGTGTCGAAAGACTCGTCTAAATAGGTCCAGCTATTTCAGAGATTAGCCGGAACAAACAGATTGACAAAAATTGATATATACCCCTACTATATAATCCTACTAGCGGACGCCCGCGACTTCGTCCGCGTGAAACTTGGTGTAGACTTGAACTCCCGTTTGACCCCTTGAGGAGGTGAGCATTAGAAAAAACGTTTCTTAGCGCTCGCCTACGTCATTATAGCTATATAGCAGTCGCCCGCGACTTCGTCCGCGTGAAAACCCCCTAGGTACCCTTTTAATTTTAAAGACAGACTTTCATATACTACCGCTACCCCTCTCAAATTAATTTTTTTATAGTTTCTCGTCAAGTATTGAGAAACATTATGTAAATTTTATTAAGAAATAGCAACATTGTATTAACATTGTTTAGAGTTGTAGACAATCTATGCTAAACTGTTTTTATGATCTATGGTTGTCTACACTTCCTTCTTGTAATGGCCGTTCAATGTAAAAGTTAAGTACAATAAACTAAATATCGAATTCTCGTTTGATTTTAACAATAAGCAGCCCAGCCACTGCGCACTTATAATTTAACAGGTTATGCGCCCAGAACGCTAATAAAAAAAAAGAAAACGAAGAGCAATAATTATATTTAGTTATTTTGTGACGTGGAATCGGCAAATCTAATAACCTAGAAAATGAACGAGAAAAGCATGAGTGTTGAAAAATTCAACGGTGAGAATTTTCGGCAGTGGAAGTTTCAAATTAAATGTGCATTAAAAGCGAAAGGCATCGATTTAAAGAAAATCACTACAAGTGATACTAAAGAAGATGGCATGGCCATGTATATAATTACATCATCTATGGAATTAAGTCAAATTACACTCATAGAAAATTGCGAAAATGCATCAGAAATTATGGAAAAGTTGGAAGCCATTTTTGATCAAAAGTCTGAACTGAATAAAATGATTTGTCATGAGCGTTTTTATCAATACAACATGGCGCCGACGGACTCTATTGCTCAACATATTTCTAAAGTTGAAAACTTAGCAAAGCAATTAAAGGAAAGTGGTGAAAAAATAAGTGACACTGCCATCATGACTAAAATCTTAAGTAATTTGCCACCTAAATATCGTTCAGTGAGACAGGCGTGGTTGTCATTAGACCCTAAATATCAAACAATAATTAATCTAACGTCAAGGTTATTAGATGAAGAAGCAAGTTTAACTAAAGAAGAAGAAATTGAGACTGCTTTGATGGCTGGTAAGAAGTGTTCTAACAAATTTTCAAATGTTAAGAAAACCAGTGTTTCAAATCAGAAAAATTCATCGGCTACTACAGAGAATAATACAAAGCATAGGTTTATTTGTTACAACTGTAATCGGAGGGGACATTTTTCGCGAGAATGTAAGTTTCCTAAGAAATCTGGGAAGAAAACCCAAGAGCAGAATATGTTGGCATTCAATGCTGAATGTTTACAGATAGAAAAAGATGCAAATGTATGGATTCTTGACAGTGGAGCATCTGTGCACATGTCATACAGACGTGAGTTGTTCTGCGAGCTACAAGAATACAAGAATGACAGTAGCAGAGATAGAATTGTGAAGCTGGGAAATAAAAAAGAAATAGAAGCCCATGGCGAAGGCACAGTGCTTATAAATAGATATGTCAACGGACAGTGGGAGCAAAGTATTTTAACTGAAGTGCTTTATGTACCTGACCTACGTCGAAATCTTTTCTCAGAAGGGGCAGCTACTAGAAAAGGCTATGTTATTATTAAACGGGACTGTCAAGCCTTAATTTTGAAAGAAAATACTCTGGTAATGACAGCGACACTAACAGAAAATAATTTATATGAACTTAACATAAAATCAGTTATAAATGAAAACTGCAACACTGTAGAATCAAATTTAAAAATATGGCATGAACGTTTGGGACATTTAAATGTTAAAGAAGTGCAAAACATGTGCAGAAATGGTGCATTACCAGTGACATTGACAGAAGAAAATATAAATTTTATCTGCGAAGCCTGTCAATATGGTAAACAAAGTCGCTTGCCTTTTCATAAATCTATTCGAGGCCAAACCCAGTCTGGTGACATTGTCTATAGTGATGTATGTGGACCCATTGAACCCGCTTCAGTATCTGGTGCGCGCTACTTTGTGTTATTCAAGGATGGTGCAACTAATTACAAGTATGTATACTTTATTAAACACAAAAGTGATGTCCTGAGTTGTTTTAAGAAGTATGTGGAAATTGTCAAAAATAATTTTCAACATAATGTCAGAATATTGCACACAGACAATGGAAGGGAATATGTGAATAAAGAGTTCAAAGCCTATCTTGACCGGGAAGGAATAACTCATGAGTGTACAGCCCCTTACACGCCTGAACAAAATGGCAGGGCAGAACGTGAGCTACATACCATCATGGAAAGTGCAAGATCTATGTTATATGCACGTGATATCCCTTTAAAATTGTGGGCAGAAGCTGTGAATTGTTCCGTTTATTTGTTGAATAGAAGTTCATCCAGTCAAACTAAAGATATATCTCCTTATGAGCTATGGACTGGCAACAAACCATGTTTACAACATATAAGAGTGTTTGGGTCCATAGGATATGTTCATGTACCCAATGAAAAAAGAAAGAAATTAGACAAGAAAAGTAACAGTATGATTCTAGTGGGATATGATAACCTGAACTACAAGATGTATGATCCTCAAACAAATAAAATAACTATTTCAAGGAATATTTGTTTTGATGAGAATAATGTTCCATCAATAAGGAAAAATATTACTCAGATATATGTAAATCAAGAAGAAGAAGTTACTTCTGAACCTTGTGTGAATGTCTCCCCACAAAGAACAACAAAAGACTCTGATATTGAGGAGTATTTTAGTGATGAGAGCCCCAAGAGCTTTAAAGAAGATGATGAGTCATACAGGCCTTCTAGAACTCTATCAAGTGATGATGAACCTTATATTAACTTAAGGCCGAGGCGAGGCAGGAATGAGGTGAATCTGACAGAGTTTAGTTTACCACTCACTTATGAGGAAGCTATCACAAGTAAAAATAGTCAGAAATGGAAAGAAGCCATATTGGAAGAATTGGAGTCACATTCAGAAAACAAGACATGGGATATTGTACCAAGTAATGACAAAAAGACCATTACTTCCAAGTGGGTGTTTAGTATCAAGAGAAATAACATTGGTCAAATTGAAAGATACAAAGCTCGTCTTTGTGCCCGGGGATTCACTCAAGTGCGGGACATTGACTATAAAGAAACATTCTCACCTACTGTAAGGTATGATTCTATTAGGTTTTTGTTTAGCATTGCAGCCAAGGAGAAGTATGAGATACAACAGTTTGATGTCAAAACGGCTTTCCTCTATGGTGAGCTTGAGGAGGTAATATACATGGAGCTACCTGAAGGGGTCCAAGCTGAGCCTGGAATGATATGTAAGTTAAATAAATCTTTGTATGGTCTTAAACAGGCATCTCGCTGTTGGAATAAGAAGTTTACTTCATTTTTGTTGACATATGGTTTTAAAAATTGTATATTTGTAGGTTATTTCAAGAATTATAAAGTTATACTTTTGCTCTATGTAGATGATGCATTATTATTTTCAAAATGTAAAGAAGTTTTGTTAGTAGTAATTAAGGATCTTATGTTGAATTTTAAGATAAAAGTATTAAATTTAAACTCTTTTGTTGGTATGGAAATTGTTAAGTCCAGTGATTCAATTATTATTCATCAGAAGCAGTATACAGAACAGTTGATTAATAAATTTTGTATGTCAGATGCTAATCCATGTAGTACACCTGCTGATAATAATGTGGTCTTAACTAAAAGTTCTAATATTTGTCAAATTGATTTTCCATACAGAGAAGCTGTTGGAGCATTGTTGTTCTTAGCATCAGTTTCTAGACCTGATATAGCATTTGCTGTGAATATTGTTAGTAGATACATAAATAACCCGAATCAAAGCCATGTAAATGCTGTAAAAAGAATAATTAGGTATCTGATTAATACTAAAAATGTGTGTATTAAATATTATTGTAATAGTAAGTTAATTGGATTTTCTGATGCTGACTATGCTTCAGACCTAGACTCTAGAAAATCAAATACAGGATATATTTTTATGATGAATGGAGGTCCGGTAACTTGGTCTAGTAGAAAGCAAAATACAGTGGCTTTATCCACCACTGAGTCTGAGTTTATGGCGGCAGCAGAGGCAGCAAAAGAATTATTGTGGCTTAGGCAACTTTCTTTAGACATAGGAGAGTCACAAGGTTTAATATCTTTATGTATAGATAACCAAAGTGCAATTAAGTTAATTCATAATCCTGTCTTTCATAAAAGGTCTAAGCACATTGATATACGTTATAATTTTATTAGAGAAAAAGTTGAAGAATCTCAAATAATGAATATTAAATATGTAAGGAGTGCAAACCAGTTAGCAGATTTTTTAACAAAAGCGTTGCCTCCAAGTAAGTTTATGATAAATAGAAACCAAATATTATGTTATCTACATTCTATAGTGTGATGATAAAATTTAAGTGGGAGTATTGAGAAACATTATGTAAATTTTATTAAGAAATAGCAACATTGTATTAACATTGTTTAGAGTTGTAGACAATCTATGCTAAACTGTTTTTATGATCTATGGTTGTCTACACTTCCTTCTTGTAATGGCCGTTCAATGTAAAAGTTAAGTACAATAAACTAAATATCGAATTCTCGTTTGATTTTAACAATAAGCAGCCCAGCCACTGCGCACTTATAATTTAACATCAAGCAATATCCTCCATCCTGTCCCATGTACTAAAGATCTACATTTTTGTTAAACATTGTACGATATTACAGTTCATTAACATTAAAAATACATATTTGTGGTAAGCTGATGTAGACCATATTTATACAATATGTCATGCCAAATAAATTGAAAGAAAAGATCAAAGATCGAATTCTCGAAGAATATCAAAATGTTGACCCCTATTGAGTACGTATAACATAACACGGAGGAGGTCAACTTAATTTGGAAGATATAGCGGCAGAGTTGTATTTTAGAAATTTTGTAATATCTCCGAAACTATATAACTAATTAACATACTGTAAAAGGCAAATCTTATCTCTATAATATCCTTGTGATTATTAAATACTTTATTTTGATAAGGATTTAAGTTTAGTTGTATAAATAATGACGTAAACGTAAGCATATGAATTAAATGATTTTTTAAAACACAAAAAGTTATATATCTGCCAAAATATAAAAGATAGATATATGCTAGTGCGGATTTTTTTGTAGAACTTTTTAAGCAGCGTATGCGTAAAAAGAAGATTTAACAGATTTTTGCGATCCGACTTGCGCTACAAAAACTGTGCTAACTCGTTTAATATATACAATACACATATAAAATAAAGCCTATAACACTACCGATAACGTAGCATTCTACTGGTGAAAGAATTTTTAAAATCGGGTCAGTAGTTCCGAAGATTAGCCCCGACAGAACTTTGTTTACAAACTTACAAACTTTATCTCTTTATAATATTAGTATAGATAGGGACGAAATTTTGAAAAATCGTTGAATAACATATTTATTCAGTAGTTCGTATACAAATTTTCATTAACATTACTTTAAAAATTAAAGACTTTCCATAGAAACTTTCAACCCCTTCTACTTTAATTTTCGCGACAATAACTATCCAATGCAATACCTCAAAATATGAACTACAAACATACCAAGTTTAATTTTAATACATTCAGTGTTTTAGCGTGAATCGCGGTCGACAAAAATCCATTATCGGCCAAATTCGGCAATACGTCATTAAGCGTCATTTGTTCATTTCATTTCGTTTGACTGGTAATGTTGGCTAAACTTAATCACAAAGTATTTTGCATTTTGAAATGACTTTTAAAAATGCAAAATACATCTCAAAAGGTATTTCAAATAAAATACAAAATGTTTTTGTTAAAAAGTCGACAGCCGAGTGGCGCAGTGGGTAGTGACCCTGCTTCTGCGTCCTAGGCTGTGGGTTCGATTCCCACATCTGGAAAATGTTTGTGTGATGAGCATGCATGTTTTCCAGTGTCTGGGTGTTTATCTATATATTTTAAGTATTTATGTATAATATATATAAAATATTCATCAGTTATCATAGTACCCATAACACAAGCTACTTACGAGTACGCTTACTTTGGGGCTATATAGCGATGTGTGTAATTGTCCTATAATATTTATTTATTTATTTAAAAGTATTTAAATGCAAAATACAAAATAGGTATTTTGCATTTTATATTTGCATTTTAAATAGAAGTATTTCAAATAAATCACATCTCTGTGTACAGTCCACATATGCCCAAGATGATTCGATTTGAAATAAAAATGTATGTAAAAGGATTGGTTTCTTTGGTTTTTTTGCGGAAAATAGAAAAATAATATATTATTAACTATTTAAGTGCGCATTATAATTATTTTATCTATAAGTGTTTATCTTACGCTACGGTTCAATTAGACATGGAGAGATTAAATGAATAGTTAGTAGAGTGCAGTCGACCTCTCTGGCACTGAGACGAGAACATTCTAGACTGAGGTCTCGGTTTAGCATTGTTTAGATACAAATGAAAGGCGTCGAAGTACTTATACATGTTTATTGTACAAGATACTCGTAAATAGATTTCATTTTAGGAGTAGATAGTAGTATGGCAGTGTTTGCCCGTGAAAGAACTACCGCAAGGCTATGTTTATTTATATTTTTGACGACCTCCGTGACGCAGTATGCGCAGTGGATTTATAAAACGGAGATCCTGAGTTCGACTCCCAGTTGGATCAAATATTTGTTTTTAAATGGTCTAGGTCTGACTGGCTTCGGCCGTGGCTAGTTACCATCCTATGGACAAGGACCTACCGCTAAGTGATTTAACGTTCCGGTACGATGTCGTGTAGAAACCGGAAGGGTGTGGATTTCTTGCTACTCCTAACAAGTCAGCCCGCTTCCATCTTAGGTTGCATCATCACTTACCATCGGGTGTGATTGCAGTCACTAACTTGCATTTAGCAATTCTAAACTGCATCAACACTCAACATCAGGACACAACTGCAATCACGAAACCGAAAGACATTACAAATCAAGGTTACTGTATTGGAATGTCTCAAAGTTTTCACATTCCACATGCATTTTTAGCATGAGTCATGCATCTGACGAAAGTAATACAAGAGTGGTACAGTTAGACCAACAGTATGCTAATTCTACGAGTAAAATTCCTTTTGTGAAGAATGTTTTAACAACTGGTGAGTAATTGTTGAAAACTTTTTCTTAAGTACTACAGGATCAGGTCTTTTTACCCGACTGCGTCAGAAGGAGGGTTATGTTTTTCGAGCGTATGTATGTATGTATGTATGTCCATTTCTTCGGCACGCGCTACAGCCTAAACGACTGAACAGATTTTGACATGTAAGGTGTCGTTGAATTTGTAAAAATTGTGGTAGTGACATAGGCTATATAAATTTTCAAAATGGCGGCTGTATCTTAGCAATATGGGTATCAAATGAAAGGTTGTAAAAAGACCATTTCAAAAATATAAATATCATATCATGTTTATATTGCCGTTTTAACAAAAAAATGGCATAAAGTGTACCAAGTCATTTCTATATAATAAACTAAAACAAAAAAGTCTCAAATAAAATTATTATTATAAAAACAAAAACCCGACTGCATAGAAGTTATGAACTGAAAATAGAAAAACAAGGATTACTATATCTATATAAAGTTCTAAATACTTTATGGAGATGCAAGCGGTTTTTTGTTTTTATAATAATAATTTTTTCCTCAGATGAGAAAGTTTAGACCAACCACGACGGCCTCCGTAACGCACTATGCGCAGTAGTATATTTATAAGACAGAGCCCCTGGTTTCGATTCACGTTTAAGCCGATTGAGATTTTCTTACTTGGTCCAGGTCTGGCCCTTGGGAGGCTTCAACTGAGTTACTATCGGCAAAGTCGTACCACCAAGTGATTTAGCGTCCCAGTACGATCTGATCAAGTTAGCTCGCTTCCATCTTAGATTGCATCTTCATTGATCATGACTTATTATTGCTGTTAAAGGCAAACTTGTTAAGACTTAAAAAAACACCTCTAACCTACCCAGAAATCAATGGGTAAATCAAACAAACCCAGACTTGATGCCAGAAAACAACAAGGCGGTAGTAATTTCCCGTACAAACCATCATCAAAGCTATAAAATAGATGACCCAGTCAGCGGTTCTTCTTACGTATAACCTCCAAAGTAGATCGCGTGTCGGTTATACACCAACAACCACAAAAGTCAACAATTACAAACCGATATCGTGTGTAAGTATATTGATAGTAATCTGAATACTTTGTATCAGGATTAACAAGGTAACCTTTATGTAATATCATTTGACATTGGTCATAACAGCGTATCGTGGTCAACCGCAGGCTTGCGCGACCTATCTATAGTTAGAAATACTCGTAACTATGAGTTGGTATAGTATTTTTTAATCATTAGTCCACTACTGGACATAGGACTTTTTTAGGTATTTCCAAACACAACAATCCTGATCCTGTAGGATCCTGTAGGATGTCCTCAATCTATGTCAATGTCAAATCTATGTCATTGAGCTTTTCGGTGCGGGGTCGCCCAACGTCCATGAGCCTTTCGAACCACGTGCCCTGCCCATTGCTACTCAAGTTCTGCAACTCACTGAGCTATATCGGTTACTTTGGTTCTTCTAAGGATCTCCTCATTTCTGATTCGATCACGCGGAGATACTTCGGTTCAATTTTGACAGTCGAGTGGCGCAGTGGGTAGTGACCCTGCTTCTGCATCCTCGGCTGTGGGTTCGATTCCCACATCTGGAAAATGTTTGTGTGATGAGCATGGATGTTTTCCAGTGTCTGGGTGTTTATCTATATATTATAAGTATTTATGTATAATATATATAAAAATATTCATCAGTTATCATAGTACCCATAACACAAGCTACTTACGAGTACGCTTACTTTGGGGCTATATAGCGATGTGTGTAATTGTCTTATAATATTTATTATTATTTATTTATTAAATTGCTCTCTTCATCGCCCGCTAAATGATAAGCCTTTTATAGAAGATTCATCATTTACATGAATTATATTTATGTTCTGGTTTTGTTGGAAAGTGACAATGCGATTTTAGTTGCAGCCTTCCGCTACTTGAGCAAATCAAACTGACTTAGATGTTTTTATATTCACTACAAGTTAGCCTTTGACTGCAATCACATCTGAAAATACGTGATAATGCAATTTAAGATAGAAGGTGTCGTTAGGAGTAAGATGATATCCACATCAATTTTGAGTTTTACACGAATGTATCGGAATGGTAAATTTTGGCGGCCGATCTGCGCATCGAACAAATGACCTTCGTCTTAAACTCGTGTTAACACTTAGTCTATTTAAAAATAATAATTATTAACGTCAACAGCAGCTATAAATTGAATTGCTTTATAAATATTATTATGGTAATACGGGATGGCTGCTGATTGAATATGTTAAGCCTGATTTACAATAACGTCTATTGTGAGGCGCTGGCAACATGCGCGGCTTTAGGGGTGCCACTAACATGGAATTTACGTTTTTAAAACAAAAGAAAATATATGTTATAAAATATCGTCGTGAAAATATATCATCATCATCATCATCATCATCATCATCATCATCATCATCATCATCATCATCATTAACAGCCGGTAGATGTCTACTGCTGGACATAGGCCTTTTAAGGGACTTCCAAACACAACGATCCTGAGCCGCATGTGGCTGAAGATATATGCATAGGACAAAAGATTTATTTTAGTCATCCTTCTCCTCTAGTCGATTTCCTCATTGAAAAGGGTCGTGACCTTCATCTTTGATCCTATTCGATATGTGATGCCACTTTATTCTATCTTCTGCTACCCGGAGAGCATCGTAGACCGTGGAGACGAGTGTGATGCAGATCTGATCAGACCAACTCATGGGGCTGCGATCGCCGTTTTCCTTCCACTTTGCCAGTAACTATTAGTTTTTCGAGATAATATCCATGTTTCCTGGCAATGTGTCCAAAGTACTCCAGGACTCGCTTCAAGCAGATGGTAGAAAGTCTTTTTTGATTTTGAGTTTATTCAGAATAGATGCGTTGGTCCGAATTGCTGTCCATGGGATCCGGAGCATTTTTCTTCAGCACCACATGTCGACAATCCGTTTACGGTTTGCAGATTTTAAAGTCCACGTTTCAGCTAATATAAGAATATGGAGAAGACCAGTGCTCTTACTAGTCTCATCTTTGTTTTTACCCGAAGGAGGATAGCGTTTTTCGAGCGTATGTATATATGTACCTATGTCCATTTCTTTGGCACGCGCTATAGCCTAAACGGCTAAACGGTTTTTGACATTTGTGTCGTTGAATGCGCCTGAATTGTGGTAGGCTATATAAATATTCAAAATAGCGGCTGTAAATGGAGAGAAAAGGGGGGAATGTGTATATTTTTTTCTTATCTTAGCAATATGGGTATCAAATGAAAGGTAAACGTAAAAATACCATTTCAGTATACTCATATATATATTTATGATTGTTTTTTTTTTTTTATTTCATTACTTCTAAGTAGTCGGGTTTTTTTTTCATAGTAATAATTTTTTAGAGAAATTCTCCTGTCTTCACACAGGAACACACAGGAAGCAAAATAAATAACTTTATGTAACAACACACTTAATATTGTAAAATTGATAATATTATAAAAAGAGCAACTGTTGAGTTTCTTGCCGGCTCTTCTCAACAGTGCCTGCCTTCCGAGCCGGTTGTAGAGTCACTACAAATAGTCCAATTGTTGAAATGACGTTTCAAAAGTGTTTGTAATAAGCCTACTTGAAATAAACGATTTTGAATTTGAATCTTTCCATGTCTTATGTCAGAGAATACGTACGAATCGAGACGGTGGTAAGTACTTCAGTCGCCAGCCCTGAGTGGCGTGTCGCTGGGATATGGCAGGATGGCGTCGCGCCAACTATGTGCGCCGCAATATCTGACGAGACTTGACGCCACGCATACATACGGCGCGTACACACACCACTGCACTCAGCATTGAACTTTTATGTTTTGAACCTGCGACGCAAAAGTTTAACTGTCAAGTTAAGTCAAGAGGCAATCGGATTTTAAAGCGTCAGCTTGTTAATGTAATAAAAAGAGCGCTAGCTTATGTAATTAAAAGAGTACAAATAAAAGTGTGATTTTATTATCTCGTATATTTACGTATTTATCACTTAGCATATTTTTTAATAAAAAATATATATTTAAAATCAAGATTTGCTTATATCAAGTAGTTATTTTGACAAGCACTTTTGAAACGACAAGTTAGACTATTTCAAGTGATGGTAGTAGAGACCACTAGTTCGGAAATCGGAATGCAGATTCCTACTGAGAAGAACCGACAAGAAAATAGCAGTTGCTCTTTTATTTAAACCACTTTTCTTTCTTTTCTTCTTCTTCTATTTATAAGATTTATATTCTATTTAAAAGGTTTTTATCATTTGTAATATTAATTAATTTTTATACTTACCTTATAATACATGTGAAAAATGTAAGCAATTCGTTTTCATGCTCCATTTCAAAATTTGATTTTGCAAATTTGATTTTGGAAATTGCCATTTGAAAACTATAGATTCTGCCCACCATTCAATTTTAGTTTTGCCTCTCCACTTGGTATAATGTGCACCATTCTTTATAACAGCGATCAACGTCGCCTAGTATGGAAGCACTCGAGTTCGTTTAACATCGGATTATCGTGATTAATTGAGATGTAAACAAGAATGTACCACTACATCCAGTTCAATATGTTAACAGAAACGGAACTAATGTATTAAATACCTAGTGCACCTATTTACGGATTTGTTAATCAATGCGACATGTATTAAATCGTTATGTAAGTACCTGCTTATATTAGTTACATAAGTGTTTATATCAAAAGCCTCCGTGACGCGGTGCATTTATAAGACGGAGGTCCTGTGGCCAGTTACCACCCTTCGTCTGGATCTGAATAATGGTTCGATTCCTAAGATTTTTGAAGAGATTAATGTACGTAATTGTACATAAACCCTATAACCCTCGCCGGTCTGCCATGAGTGTGGCGAGCCAGAGGACACGGTGCGCCATACTCTGGCAGAATGCGTGTCATGGGCGCCACAGAGGTACTCATTGGTGTCTCTTCTAAACGGAGATCTCTCGCTGCCTAGTATTGTCAAGTACATGCTTGACAGCGTAGATGGGTGGACTCACGTTGCCTCCTTTTGTGAGACCGTCATCGACTTAAAGGAGGCCTCGTAACGGCAGAGAGAGCAGGCGGCTGATGCTCATCCGCTTCGCAGAAAGAGAACGGAGATGCGCATGCTCCTACCCCTGTAGTCACCACTGCATGCACCGACGAGCACGTCGGGACGTCAAAGTGTCTGCTTCCGCGATCCTTTGACGTCCCAAAAAGGACACAGACGGCTTCGCTGGGTTTAATGGGGTATCATGGCTGCTCAGCCAGCGAGTCCCACATACCCGATCGCAGACTGGCCAGTTACCACCCTTGGTCGCTTAACGTGCTTTCCGGGGCTTTATGTATTGCTTCCAGTTTTTCAACATCGGATTTTACTTTTATAGCGAGACTCAAGACTAAAACTTCGGACTTCTTGAGCAAAACATTACAGGATCCTACGCAAATCACAGGGTCTACAATTTGTGTGTCGATTCTTTAAAAAACCTCTACTGCAGTTTGACTGTCAGTCTATTTAGAACAAAACGGAGAGCTCCAATTTCTGTTACATCCGCTTTGCAACCGTTGTACATCAGCTTCAATATTGACGTTTTTTCAAGAATCGACATACAGGTTAACCAATGGTTCAATAAGACAGTCAGATCAATTTAAAATTAGCAGGTAGTCCTTTATATTCTACGGAGCCTTAAACGAGAATTTTGCCGCTAAAATTTCAGTATTAAACGATAAAATAAAAACACGTAAAATGCTAAAATAAAGTGACATCAAAGGACGTAGACGATGAACGTTTTAAAAATAAAGTGTATATTTACACAGCCGACGCTAAAAGTGGCGTGACGTCATAATGTTGATATAGGTAAATAGTTTACCAATAAATTGCAAGAGCCGTCGACTGAACGTGACTGTGACGTCAGCGAACAAACTCGAGCTTCAGTGAATGACGCGGATTCATTCACTCATTCCAAACGGTAAATATTCAAAATAAACTGTTGGTTTTAACGGAAATAACTGCAAATGGTTTAAAAATATCTACCTACCGTCACATACAAGTATCTTACGTAGTCTTTCAGTTTACCGTATTATATTATTTACATAGATTTACAAGTGGAGATAGAGTTGACACTTTCTCGACAATTATTAATTTCATCATTATGATTTTACTGGCTTATTCAAGATCTCTCTCCTTATTCATGGAGTTTAAACCCACCGTACCAAGCTGCTCCAATGTAAATTGTCGAGCTGAGTCTGATAATGTTGCCATGCCTAACGATTACTAGCATATGGTAACGACCGACAGCTAAACAAAGTGCCCGAGACACAACGGAGTACCACTAGCAAATTTCCTATACCGTGTTTCTTAGAAAAATTATAGCTCAATGTAACCCGACTAAGTACTCCACCACCTCGTGTTTCAAAGCCACGTAGATAAGCCTTTTTTTAACCTAACCTCTGAATCAATGAGAAAGTCTAACCTTTCTCATTGATTCAGAGGTCTTTAGTATACCTACCTACTCGCCTATCTGAATAATTCAAAATCTCCCATGGATATAAATGGTCGAATGGTGGCCATGGGAACCTCCATTGATACTAATAAGCAATCGACAAACTCGTCGAGTTTGGTTTCATTTGTTTTAGTCTTTTCATCTCTTTCTTGTTTTATCATTTGTCTTTGTCAACACTCTAGAGTAGCAGTAATGACAAATGATTTACTGTAGCATTAAATAAAAATTATTAACAATAAAGTAAACCTACTGCACGAAAATTATATATAAAAAAAACAGAATAATTATAATAACTAACTATAAGCATAATTCTAAATTTTGCCCTTTTGGTAGGGTGTCCATCACGCAGGCAGCATTTCCGCGCTGAATTGCGAAAGTTATTGAAAATATATTTTTATTAAATATGAATTTGCTCATATTCCCACAACAGATCTTTACATCTGCTTGATCTGGTATAACGGAAAATATACAAACCAAGTAAATTTCCTTTGTAAAACACGCAAACACATTTGTTTATTTATGTTTCGTAGTGTTTTGACATCAACCTTGAATCGAACCCGGTGCCAAGTAGAATCATTGGCAACGATGTATTCCACTAACTACCTCAAGCCATATTACACTTAGTTTTTTCCACGTCAGTTTTTATTTTGGAGTTTTCCTGGCAAAAGACCAGAATGACGTGATTTGCCCAGAATACACGTATTTTTTCAAACATTTACCTACAAAGCGAACCTACTTACTATGAAGATTATTATAAATAATTAGCGATTTAAAAGTTTGGACAGCGCATTATGTACCTAATGACATGAAAGAATTTCAATATTAAGGTAATAAAAAAGAATGACTATCCTAAATAGAACAAATGGATGAAAGTGTAACACAATGTTGCTATTTAGTACAGATTCAATTTTACAAATGTTTGTATTTTTTAAGAACATTCGCCATGTTTCAAAGTAGCAGGTGACAGCGACTTCGTCCACGTTTAATTAGAATAAATAATACGAAAACAAAAATAGCCTAAGAGCCTACTCCTTATAACTTTTTATATTATATTGGCCCTCAATAATTATTTTCAAAGTATCAGAAACCATTTAGATATTTTGACCTTTTGACGTTTCGACACTCTCTGCGAGGTCATTTTCAAGCCTTAAACAAAGAAAAGAAATCATTCTTCAAACTTGCTTACAAATTTTCAACTAAACAAATAAATTAACAATTAAATTTTTAATTTCGCAGAGAGTGTCGAAACGTCGCCAAATAAAAATTAAAAAAATATCACCTCTATGAGTGTTTTGATATTTAATAAAATTAGATAAATCCCAATACATTTTCGTTCCGATTCGTCAAAATACCTAAATGGTTTCTGATACTTTGAAAATAGTATCGCGGAACGCTTGGGTAACCCTTCATATATAATAACTCAATAATTATCCCATTTTTTTCTTCATTTTAACTTCCACTGATAATAAGCTCCTATTTATTACAGCATGATGTTATATAGCCTTAAGCCTACCTCGATAAACGGACTATCCAACACAGCAAGATTTTTTCAATTACAACCAGTAGTTTCTGAGATTAGCGCGTAAAAAATAAACAAACAAACTATTCAGTTTTATAATATTAGTATAGATATAACCAATATTATCATTCTCACTGTTATCATTCACGGTTGAAGGATAATATTTAGGTAACTATCAGCTGATGTTGATGGTAAAGACCACCATATAACGACCACCTTAAAGTGCTCTCCGAAACATGACAGTTCAAACTTCTTTTTGCCTTTTAATCAGGCAACCCTGGGCCCGTAGAGACCAATGTTTCGAGCTTGGTTTGAAGGAGTTTCTAAAATGGTAGAACTTCCCAACCCCGGCTTACTATCACAGTCTAACTACAAATGTTGTAGCACATTCTTCCAGTATAGTTACTACTATTACTAAGGACGCGACAGTACACATACGAGTATTTCATGTTGAGAATGAACTTCGCAACGAAAAATCGCGATACTTGATCTGGCGCTATTGGGTCTATGAACGCATTCTAGGTCTCCAACTCAAATACTCATGATCTCTACCCATCCATACAATATGATTAATATAGTATTACATAGAGTTACCTACAATATTTTTTTGTATATTTCCAGGATCACTGGCGGCGAGTTGTTCGAGCGGGTGATAGACGAGGACTTTGTGTTGACGGAGCGAGCCTGCACCGTGTTCATGCGGCAGATCTGCGAGGGCATCGAGTTTGTGCACCGACAGAACATACTGCATCTAGACATGAAGGTAAATAGCGAGTTGATGGAGTTGATATACGAGGACTTTGTGTTGACGGAGCGAGCCTGCACCGTGTTCATGCGGCAGATCTGTTAGGGCATCGAGTTTGTGCACCGACAGAACATACTGCATCTAGACATGAAGGTAAATAGCGAGTTGATAGAGTTGATATACGAGGACTTTGTGTTGACGGAGCGAGCCTGCAACGTGTTCATGCGGCAGAACTGTTAGGGCATCGAGTTTGTGCACCGACAGAACATACTGCATCTAGACATGAAGGTAAATAGCGAGTTGATGGAGTTGATATACGAGGACTTTGTGTTGACGAAGCGAGCCATATACATATCCCGATCAAGGACTACCCTTATCCGCTTTCGACTATAGCTAAGAAGTTTCTCTAGGCAACCGTCTTTCTATTTAAAATATCAAGGCCAAACCGACTGCGACAGAGTTTACACTATAATAAACTATTGTTTACTTAAGCTAAACGTAAAATTAACTGATCACGATAACCCGTACGCCGGTTAAGGACGTAAATCGGTTATCTTAACCGAGCTTACGTTCCTAACCGGCGTACGGGTTGTCGTGAACAGTAAATTTATAGTAAAGTTATGTTAATCGTTGGTTATGATAACTGAAATCTTGGTGCACACAGGCCTTAATGTGCGAGTTCATAAAACACCCTAATTTACGTTAGGAATTAAAAGTATAATATTTGTCATCTAATCCCAGGTGGGAGTCATCTAGACCCCCTAGATATCAAGCGGTTTGCAGGAAGCCGTTGGATGCAAGGGGTTCATGACCGTGCTGTTTGGAAGTCCTTACCCATGTCCAGCAATGGACATCCATCGACTGATAATGTTGATGATAAATCTACATTATCTTAGTAGATATAATTTGTAAACATAATTGGTAAATAAGTAGATATAAAGATGTAGAGATATCTATACAATTTCGAACACTCCTCGACATCGTGGAATTGGCGTAACGAAAGTGAACGTGTACCTACCTACGTAGGTACTAATGGCAATAAATAAAACATTTTCAAAAGCGTCGAATGGCTGATGATATGAGAGATTCGATTTAATTTTCTAAATTTATGACGAGTGGGCGTTTGCAAGTTTCAAATAAAATTCTGGTGTATAACAACGCAATAGACTAAGCGAGAGGTTACATTGATTAACGATCGCGGATTGCGATGGTGATAATATCAGATTCAGTCACCTCAACAAACCCAAACGTTCGCTTCCCTTCGCTAGAAACCCATAAGTTTTGACGGCCTCCGTGGCGCAGTGGTATGCGCAATAGATTTGTAAGACGGAGGTCCAGGTCCAGCATGACATCGTATCGTCAAAAATATGGTACGTACGGACATGTAGAAACCCCAAGTAGAATATTCAGATATTACCGTACTCCGACAAATTAGTCAGGATCTATCTTAGATTGCATCATCACTTACCCTCAGATGTAATTGCTGTTAAGGGCTAACTTGACTAAAAAAAAAAGTTTAGAAAGGTTGAAACGAAGGCAACACAATTTAATCTCCAGAATTGGTAGCTACTGTGGTAGGAACATAGACTAGCAAACTATCAGCTTTCATAAAATCGTAATGTTGGCATCACAATCTAGTTTAATCTATTTATTTCAAACTTATATGGTTGACCTTATTTTTTGACTACCAGATGGCTAAAAAGTTAGAATGAATATCGCTGTCGCTTATTCCCTGTAAACATACACTAGCTATGTACCAATTTAAAATGTACAAATGACAGGAATAAAAGCGTTCGCAAAACGAATAAACAATAATGTGACGGTAGACAAACATAAAACTCCCGCGCGATCTTTTCCGCCATTGTGATTTACGACTTGGAGCGGAACCAAGATGGCGTCTGTCTCTCGAGGTGAAGGAGTCAAGTGTGTCATTTTTATTTCCACGCATACCTTCAAGCGATTTGACTCTTTTTTTTTATTTAAAAATAGCTTTTTATAGATAAATTAAAAATAATTGTAAATACGAAGTTCGCTAATTTTGGTACTTATGAGAATCACCAGTTTCTCGTAAGAAACAATACTTGGTGGGTTATACTCGGTTTCATTGATTCAGAATTTACATTTTAATTTAATACCTAATTTCACCCTGATTGACAATGAACATGAGCGACGAGGCCTATACTTAGTGACTTTTTTACATTTAGTTCCATATCTCAAAAACAACTGATCCGATTTTAGTGAAACTGGCACCAATATCCCCACCAACTGTCCAACTAAGAAACAAAATTATAATTTCAAATATAGCTCTAGAGATATACATTGATATATGAAATTTTACACACATGGTTAGAAGTTGGTATACAAGAGCTGTGCAATTCTGTCAATACAGATCAAATTGATTACGTTTACGATTAAGTTGGTTAATAAAAGAGCTACGTTACATTAGTCATGCTTTGTTACAGCCTGAAAACATCCTGTGTCTCACAAAATCGGGGAATCGAATAAAGATCATCGACTTCGGTCTAGCGCGGTTCTACGATCCAGAGAAGAAGCTGCAAGTCTTGTTCGGTACACCGGAGTTTGTCGCGCCCGAGGTGGTCAACTTCGACCAAATCGGCTACGGGACCGACATGTGGTCGATAGGAGTCATATGCTACGTATTGTAAGTAACTTCAATATATCTATTAATGTATTAGTGCATTTTGTGCCTAATATTTAATTATGTTTTGTTAATTTAAAAATCATATTTAAAAGATATTGAATATATTATTTAGTTTTAAGCTAATCTTTCTAATCTAATTTATTGTCATGAATTCGTTAATTTAAAAAAAATAGTTGTAAAATGATTAGTGATTTCTACCTTCATTTTTAATTTGTTTGTTGACAAGCATTCTCAATCGAGTTTGGCTTTTGTATAGTATGAGTGCATTTAAATATATTAGCGCCTCATAAGTGCTTAGGTTTAAATCATAAGTATTAAGATCTTAACCCACCGGAACAACCTAGCGCCTGATATTATATAGAAGGTAATTACCGAATAAAGACGATGGCCCATGTGGTAGAAAGTGGAATAAACAATATAATTCGTCTATAAACAGAACAATGCTTCGCAGGGCATGCAAGGGACACGTCCTACAAAGTGCCGCCGTGTCCAACAGTTTTAAGCGTCATGTGCCTGTAATTACAATGGCAACCATGCCCAAGGCTACTTGGTGATACAAAGAAGCAAGATGGTAATATTTTCCCAGGTGAGCTGAATAACGATCCTAGCATTATGGTCATAGCTCACCTGCGTCCGAGTAGCACCGCCTCGCGTCGAGCGGCTAGAATACGCCACAAACTCTGAAACAATAAACACAAAATACAGTTCATATTTTTATTGACCACGAGACATTCACTAGAAAGCACTTGTTGACACTGAATGGAAATTTTATTTCAGATTATCGGGTCTATCACCATTCATGGGCGAGACAGATATAGAGACAATGGCGAACGTCACAATAGCCAAATACGACTTCGACGATGAAGCATTCAACGAGATCTCCGAAGACGCCAAAGACTTCATCAGAAAACTTCTCGTGAAAGACAAAGAGTAAGTTCAATATAATAAATAGAAACTCAAGTTATCAAGTTCAGAATCGATATATACCTTGGGTTTTGTAAATATTTTTCACATTTACAAACATTACTATGAGGTTTCAGAGTGAAATGAACCACACACCAAATAGAAACATACCTATCTACATTTGTCTATGTGGCCTTTTCGATGAATAAGCTAATAGACAAATACATGCTTAAAAAACTTGCTGATGAACCATCAGCTTAATTAGCTTAAAATGTACTGCACTTTGATACTTCATAGTGATATTATTAAATCTGAAGTTAGCCTGTCTGTCAGTAGAAGTAAATGTAGCCTGCCTTTATTATAAACATTTTATTACGTTTAAAATATCATTTAATTTTTAAATAAAACAAAATCCTGCTGGTGTTCTGGCTATTTTGGCATTTTTATTACCAAGGAAATAAGAGAATAAAATACAAAAAACGTTAATATTATTTGAAAATTTCCAAACCTAGCTATTTAAATTTACTAAAATCGCGAAGAAAAAATGGGGACAGTGCACTCACAACTACCTACCAACGAGATTTTTATATAGTTATATTAGATTAAAATACGAGCATATTTGTTATTTGAAATAAGCTGCATAAAAGTCTGCAGCCTGTCGATAAAGACCCTTTGTTACTTAAATTGCATCCAACACTGCATACTTGCCACTAATAAATCCTACATCATTACAGCTTATATGTTTAACTGCCTCATAACAATCGTATATAACAGTACCTACCTAAACCTAGATATGTGCTAACTCTTCGTTATCCTAGATTTAGATTAGATGGTGACAGTTACGTTATATGCAAAACTAAAATGACAAGTCTCAGTAGTGTCATCCTTTTCGTAATATTTCTTTTAGAAAAGGACGGTACAACCAGATTTGTTATGTTAGCCTATAGATTTATGCAGAACGTAATTAGCACTTTTTATGTACATATACTATTGCCTGAACAAGTAGTGATTATTTACCCTTAGTACTACATACTTACTGTATAAAGTATTTATTATTTTTTATGACAAATATGATTCAGTAACCTTATGACATACTATAATCATATTTATGTATTCATTATTATGTATTTTTATTAGTCTATTCATTATTCCATCAATTTTTCATTGGCATTCCCTAATAAAGATATCCATTATTATTTTCAACTCAGTCATAACAATACGAATTGCAATATCACGCATCGACTACAAAATTTAAAACTTTATCGAATTTTATACATACAGAAACACTACTAATAGTGTAGCCTTTAATTTTACCTAATTTGTAGCTTATAGTGAACATTTACTGTTTCCCTACTCTTAAATATCATACTGACGCTATTATTATTTAAACTTCCCATTTATCTTCTTACCTTCAGACTAAGTTCAAACTACACACAATGAGGTGTTGGGGTGATAGTAACAAGGGTCTTTGTCGCAGGTCACGGCCGACTGCTACGGAGTGTTTGCGTCACCGGTGGCTCATCAAAAGAAATTCTCCCAAACAAGACAAGCCAACACAACAGCCTCAACTGTCGCCTAAACACGAACTCGACGTGGCCAAAGACAATCTTAGAAACTTCGTGGAGCGGTGGAGTGAACATCCCAACTCACCGTACGTGTTCGATATCCAAGCACAGGAAATCCTCGCCCTCGCCAACGGCAACTGTGAGAGATCATCCATCGGTGGCTGTTCTCCATCACCAAGAAGTTCCCTCAGCAGTTCACCTGATATAGTATTCGATGAAGATGACTTAGAACCACCACCTCTACGAGACCCGACCCACACGACGAGATACAATCCAGTCGAAAGGAGAGCTTCAGACAGCAGTTGCTTCTTACATAAGAAACAAGACATATTTGTAAGAAAGAACCTCGCAGAAGAAATAAAAAAGCTATCAGATCATCTATTCATGTTATCAACAATGAACACAGATTTAACGAATAATAACAGTATGAAAGAAAAAGACAAAAATGTCACAGAAACTAAAACATTTAATAAAGAAGAGAAAAAGTTGACAAACGGTTTCAAAAGAGAAACCAATTCAACCATTACAAAGACGATAACGAACGGCAACGCAAATAACCTCGAGAAGAAAATATTTCAATCAAAGTCCACAAACAGAGTCAGTTCGGCATTTCTCACTGAAAAGGAAGCGCAAAAGCCAATGACGAGTAAAATGCCCTGGGTGAAGTCGACGAGATCAAAACGGGTGACTACTACAAGTAGAGATGTACCAGATCAACCGATAGAGAAACGGAACACATTCTTTGTGGAATTCGATAAAAGACGCGGAAGAATAGACAAATTAGTAAATGGGTTTGAAAATGGGAAACAATTACCTTACAAAAGAGGTGACGAAAACAACGCGCACAGAACGAAGGACTTATTACTACATCTTCTCGAAAAATGGGGTGAAAGTGAAGAGACGGAAGGTGAAAGAACAGCTGGCGGCACTTCTAACAGTGGGAGACATCAGTCTATATCGTTAGAGTGGTCGCAATCGAACCAACTAGCGCAGAATTCCATGTCAAGTATACAAGCATTCTTCAGAAGGCAATCCTCAGACGACAAAGTGCAAAAGAAAAATGTGACGACAAAGATTACGAATAATAAATGATTTTAAAGATTGTTAAAAGGAAAATATGTGCCATGACATTGTGTTATTCAGAAAGATTAACTTCATAAGTCTTGAACATCACTAATTTATGTTCAATCATACTTTTAATATTTACTACTTTTTGTCGCTACTGTATTTAGACATGTCATCCTGTTTCGAGAACAACTATGTGAATAATTGTGCTGTTTATGTTTATTGTATCCACCAGTAAGACATTCTTAAGTACAATATCGCTGTATAAATTTAAAGTGTCATAAAATGGTAAAAATTTGGGAGAATTTTCTACTTATAGTATTTATCGACTATATCTAAGTTATTCTTTCTGAATAAATGGTAGGTTACCAAAGTTGGTCATGAGAATTATTAATTCGTTAGGGTATTTTCTAAGGAAATGACAGTTAAGTAAATAAATGACAATTTTATACGAATCTAGTCTTCATACTCAAAGCTCTGTATGGAATCCGCTTGCAGACAAGACTGAGATACATTGAATTGAAACTACGGAACATGACTTTAGATTATGTATGGATTACGAAAATCATTAGACACTCAGCATCAGTAAACCTCGTGCAATTAGTATTCATTAAATGAATCAAAGGAAATACTCACATGACTCGTTCGGGTGCTGGATGGCTTTAGTGAGATATGACCTTAGAGAGGGTTCTTGGCTAACATGATGTTCTGAACAGTTGTTCACCCAGTTGAACACAACGTTAAATTTAATTACTTTTTGAATTTTATGAACGTTATATTCTGTTATCAAAAAAGAGAAAGTCTTTTGATATTTTTGTTTTATTGAGTGAATGACTTTTTTTGAGGTCAGCATTTTATTTTTTTTAAATACACGATAACAATGCTAATATCATGTACCGTTGTGTCAACTCTACGAAATTACATTGACAATAGCACATAATTTTATACTTTTTATGTAAATAAATAGACAATACACTTTATATTTTAATTATAATAATTATAATTATGTCCCGGCGTATATGAATTTGTTCCTTGTACGTACTTAAGTATATTTGTATTGATTTTATTAATAATTTATTGTTATGACATGTACGTTGTTAAAATATAAGGCTTAATAGAAACGGTCGTTTTATTTAAGTTGCCATTGCCTAATAACAGCAAACAGAGGAAAAGGAGTCTACAAATTACCACGCGCTTATAATTCAATCTGCAATCACAGTTTTTTAACTGCTTTAATAAGCAAAACAAGCAAAGTAAGCCAATCTGGGAAATTACTATTAGTAGTGACATCTAGTATTGTTTTAGAGCACTATGCTATTTAGTAGACACACCTTGTAAACTAGTTGGCACTACTTTCCATACAAAAATGAATTTAGACTTCAAAGTATGACACGTTCCCCCCCCATGCGGTATAGATTGTCATAACTTACCGAGCTTGCCTATTCTTATTATGTTAATATCTTTTTTTTGTGGCCTCGTCAAACGAAAAATTTTGGTGGTAATGTTTATGTAATAGAACCACTATGGTTTTTACATTTTTTCCTATATAGACGCTTTAAATAGATTTCAGGTAAAATGTTGTATGGGCTTTTGCCATTGTTGTTTAATGATATAATTTGTGTATGATTACAATGAAAAGTATTTCATCTTCATCATTTAATATCATCTCTGGATGTAGAATATACCTTGATAGAGTCACATACTTTCAATAACATGATATTGTGGGCGATTGCAATGGCATTGCTCAATCCTACACTAACATATTATTGCTAGTAATTGGTTGCTATCCATTGTTACTAACGTATTAATAAAAAATTTTATCATTTATCCAATAAACTGGACGAATATTTAAATACATCAATTAACTACTGGAAATTATATATAAGACTTAAAAAACCTTTCTTTTTGAGGGAAAACCTCCAATGAGGTCCCTGGTGGACCTGGTGACCCTGGTCAAGTGAGAGATTCACAAGGTAATGGGGAATCATCTACCTACTTAGAGAGAATGTTAGGGGGTTAGAGATTTTAATTCTTGACCTCTCCAATTATACTTACCCTCTAAGGTTTATTTAACGTACTTTCAAATAGAAGGAAATGTTTAGTAGATATTTTTTAGTAATTATAATGTGTTTAAAAAAGCCACTCAGAAAGCGACGGCATCCCACGCCCAATCCTGTAAGGATCAGGTGAACGATCATCGAAGACTGATGACGTAAAGCCACCGTCCATCTCACGCTCAGGACGCCGCGCCACATCTCATCAACATGGCTGGTCGTTTCTCACATAGAGTGTGAGTCTCGTGAAGAGCTTACTATAGAAATGATCCTATGAAGTAAGGTCTTGCCGTCAATTTGTTGGACGGGTGAAGTCATTCAGTGGGGAAAAATCTTCGTAGCGCGATATAGTTTTGTTAAAAAGTGGTCATACGCCATCTGTTGGCGTCCTATTGAACTAAAAAGCAAATCATTTGTACAATACATTTGATATCCGCGGTCCGCCAAACCGCAGAAATATGAGCTATGACGGAGTTCAAATCTCTCAAATTCTTGAACTGTGAAATCTTGCTATTATTTAATATAATGTATAGTATGTGTAAATATTAGAGACATCTAGTGGAATATTTGATCTTTTTCATGTATCTTCAAGGTTCTGTTACTGTAAGATACGGTTCTTATCTATGACCTAAAGAAAAAAATTTAATGAAAAAATTAAACTGACTTCAAAATGCACTGAAAAGTAAAAAATAAATGCGTTATTTAGTTACTTTATTTTACTCAACCATATCGATGCCACCGTCCACCTGTAAGCTTTCTACTATAAAGACGACACGAGTATCTAATTCACACAAAGTGCTTTACTACTTTGTTGATTAAACTTACCTTAAACTTGGATGACACCAAGTTTTTAGATACGGTTAAGTTTATTTAACAAAGTAGCAAAGCACTTTGTGCGAATTAGGTATCGTCTTTAAAGTAGAAAGCTTACAGATGGCACCAACTTCATAGATATGGTTAAGTAAATTAAAGTAACTAAATAACGTATTTATTTTTTACTTTACAGTGAATTTTGAAGTCGGTTTAATTTTCTATTAATTTTTTTTCATACTTTGTAGTGGTTTATCGACACCGAACATACGTAAAACCTACCCGTTCTAAACTATGAGTACCAATATTCGCCAGCCACTTATAAACTTCTCACTTCTTCACTGAAGTTTGAGAGTTCGGTGTTCCCTTTCTAATAAAGAATTTTTAAAATCGGACGATTCTGTGAAGTTATGCGTGGTCATGCATAAAAACATCCCTATCTCAAAAACTACTGAACCGATTTTGATAAAACTTGCGGTGTACCCCAAGTTTACAATACCTAGTACAACAAAAAAGAATTACTTAAATCGGATTTGTAGTTCCGGAGATATGCCTCCATAAACATACATACAAATACATACTTTTGAAATTTGGCACATTTGTTCAGACGCTGAAATAGACTATATTACACTTATTGATAACCTCCTTTTTTCAAGTCGGTTAAATAAGTATGGCGGTACTTTGCCACAAGAACTGTCAGGGAGAGGAAAACCTATAGTATCAACACAACACTAATATTATTTATTTCATAATAATAAAAAACCCTGAGACCGCCACAGCAGCAACAGCTAGCGCATTTTTTTTTGTATGCGCCTCACTCGCTTTTTATTGTAACCTTAGTAAAATAGTATATGAAATTAGTTCCTCAATTTTCCGCCTATGGTGTTTTATTTTACTTGAAATTCCTAAAACGGGCTGACTATTACTGTTCTTTGATACGTCCAGAGATCGTCTACCTGCGGCTGACACGTTGACCCATCCATGGCTGATCCAATCAGCGCTGTGCACTGAGCTTCACGTCACCAAAGCCAAGCTGAAGCGCTACGTCATCAAGAAGCGCTGGGCCAAAGCTGTCGCAGCGGTTATCGCCCTCAAACGAATGGGCGCCAAATTTGGAGACATCCCGGAAGAGAAATTAGAAAAATGATTGTTATTTTCGTTGTTTTTTGTATTTCTATATTTTTTGTATATGGCAACTCTGTAATAAAAGAAGGCAACTATTCCAAACCTGACCAATAACTGAAAAGATTCTTTTGAAGCGTTAAAAGTCTACTACATTAAGTATGATGGTAAAAAAAAAATTTAAATTCCCGAGTAGATTCTTATTGGATAATGAGTAGTACCTGTTTAGTAGTTTTATAATAAAAACGCTAATCTCTAGAAATACCTAATCTAGCTTTCATCCTTTGCATTTGCCAGATGAATCATTGAGGAAGCCTATGGCCAAGTAATCCTCATTGATAGAGGCTATCACATACATTTATTTACTTATTACGTACTTTATAACAAATAAGTGTTATTTCATAAATAAATCCTAGAATCCATAGCCGTAGAACCGTAAAGTATACCTAGTTATAAAGTAAGCAGTTATTTTTCGGCTAAATATTTTAACTAAAACCTAATTTTATTTCCTTTTTTTATCTGATGAATTGAGCTTTAGATACATTAATTATTTGGGCTATTAGGAGACTATGCTAGAATTTTGTATATGTTGAAACAAAAATGCTGGAAACATTCAAACAATTAAAACCTATGATCTCTTTTTAGGGATCTGTTATTATTACTTAGTTAATAGAAATAATATTGTTTTTATTAATAAATAATTAATTAATCTATCTATGAATCTGATGAAAGACATTAACGTACTAATAATAAGTTCTTTTATAATAACAAATTAATATTTTTCCAATTAGATTAGCGATTTATATAATTCCTGTAGAAAAATCTTTAATATTGATAGTTATGTAATTAAGTGTGTGTACGTATTAATTTTTATTAACTATAGTTCGTACCAAACATGAAGTCCGCTCTGAACAGGTGTATGCCTGCGCACTACGCAATTTAATTTTGTAGTACTAAATAGTTGCAAGCGCCGCCATGACTAGCGCAAACAGCAGTTCAGCGTATTGCAACCTCAGAGGCGTCTTGATGCTTGGTACTAACTATATCTATTGATTTATAAAAATATTACGCACGGTTGAAAATTGTATTTTTAAGATACTTAATTGGGTTTATTACAGAATTGAGTAGTATTTGTAATCTGCATTTAATTTTTCTTATGTTATAATTGAGTGAAAAAAGAAATCTAAAGACAATTTTAAATTATATATTATGTTTTAAATTGTTACAATACATTGAATTAAAAATGAAAAGTACCTTAGTTGTGTTTTTATTTGCACCTTAAAATCTTTAGTTTATACAAGATACTTACAAGTTACAACCCAAGCGCGATAAGTTGAAACTCGCCTGGAATACAACCTTCCGCCCGCTACCTCTGTAACTTCTCAAGCTCCCGTGTGTGGCGCCACCGCCGCCAGGTCTCAACTTATTACGCACGGGCTATGATGTAGCCACTTAACTTGTAACTGAACAACCAATAAATAAATAAAATTAATGACCTTTACATAAAGTTTACTTCTTTATTTTCACTGGGATACAGTAAATAAATAAAGGACAGGAAAATGTATGGAAGTCTGCTCCAGAGATTATATATGACATTAAATAGTAAGTACATATCTTCTATTTAAATAGTAATAAAGTTACTTGTAGCCAAACAGTAGCTGTTAAGTTATGAAGGTTGATAAAAGTTGACTTCATACTACGACGACGGTCACGTGATTCAAAACACAAAAAATCTATTGAAATTCTTATATTTTTGGTATATTTACAAGTGATTGCTATGAAACATGGATAGTTGTTTAAAATTCATTGTGTATTTAAATATGAGCATACGTTTGGACAGCCTAGGGCAAATTTTGACAATGTCCTTTACTGACGATAATGACGAAGATTATATTGACGGTGTCCGCAGAGCATTTACTAGAGGAAGGCCCTGGGTAGATTCCTAGTGGAGCCGATTTAGATTTTCTTATTTTGGGTTAGGTCTGGCCGGTGGGAGGCTTTGGCCACGACTCGTTACCATCCCGCCGGCAAATAATTAGCGCCAAGCTATGTAGTGTTCCGGCACGATATCGTCCATAAACTAAAATGATTGTGGATTTACATCCTACTTACTCCTAACATCTTAAACACAACACACTTCCATCTCATATTCCATCATCACTTACGATTGCAGTGAAGGGCTAACTTGTAGCGAATAAAAACAAATGATGCTACTTTTGGCAATAAATTAAAAAATACAAAAAAATATCTGGTGCACATGGACCAACCACTGAACTTGTCTTGCAGCGTCTAATCAGTATTTTTCAGTCAATAAGTTTAACTTAACTTCAATCCGACCTTAAGTTGCGACAATCGGCACAACGTAGCTCATAGTGGCGCTGAAAACTATTTTTAACTACGAAGTCAACTTGTTGGCTGGGCAGGACTACACCTCGTATTCAGAGTGAACACAAAGTTTAAAGAGACTTATACTTTAGTGGGATTTAAATGAAAATAAAAACAAAAATATATTTTTTTAGCTTTTTATTTTTAAAACCACCCAATGATATTGCACCCATTGCACACAACCGATGCAATACCAGCGAGCGCGCCTCCAAACAAGTTTAACGATAAGATTTCTGGTATCTGGCGCGGGCCCCCGGACCGCCGAACTTCTTGGGCTCGCAGCGCCTGGGATCCGCCACCATCAAACTCCTATCGTATTGGACGAGGATGTCCTTGATTTCCTTCTTTGAAGCCTCGTCTACATCTGCAAAAGTAATGTTTTTGGGTTAACCTCAGAGGAAATAGAACGGCAAGTTTTTATTAACATGTCCATTATCAAGTGAATTTTTGCATCTAATCTGTGATGTACTACTATGAGAAATGAATTAAATAAAAGAACCAAAAGTGTTTTTTATGATTTCCTTCGTTTTGGGTCAAATCTCCAAGGAAAAATGAAAAACGACAAGTTTTTTTTAATAGGCCAATTCACAATTGAATTTTTTATAATCTGTGAAGTACATTAACAAGCTGGGCCTACCTAGTGCTTTCACACTTTCCTGTGTAAGAAATTGGGTGAAAAAAATAGTATTGCCTATTTTAGACTAAATACTGTCTCTATGCATTGCATCAAACCCCATTCAGCCATCCTGGAGTTAAAAATGGTGATCTAACAGTGGTGTGCACTTCATAAATGCAAAACACACTGCCTACCCCAAAGACACATTGCAAACCAGTATTGCAGGAACAATTTTCCATTTCGTGTAGATAGTAGGTACCTATAAAGCCTACCCTAGTTAAAAAGTGTTTTAACCAACTTTGTTTTATCTAAATAGATGAAAACTACTGAAAATTCCCGATATTTAAATTATTCATATTTTTTAGCCAAGGGCGTTATAGGTTAAACACTAAAGAATAAAGGTGCCAGTTTGTCGGCGACAACGACTGCATATAATGTAGCACAGGGACAGTACAGGTTTGTATAACATGGCCAGCAATACTCTGATCCCACATAAATCAGCAGTGTCATTGCAACATGTCTGCAGTTGTTTGCGGTTGGCTACAAACTCACATCTTAATCATTTTTAAATTTAATTTTATACATTAAAATTTGTAGTGTACACTTCAAACAAGCAAGGTATCAATAACGCATGCCGTTTGGTAAATGTCACATGTTGATCTGCCTTCCCTGAAATGACTGACTTCCATGTTGCAAGCCAGCTTTGGAAAGAAGGGTATAAATGTTATATCACTATTTACATCAAAACATTAACACGTTGACTGCTGAGAACACGCCACGCGTGTGAAAGGTTTTTGGGTCCCGGTGGCGGCTTCCACACAACAGTTGTGTTTCGAAAAAAGATGCTACGTAGACTCGGCGTAACACATACGGTGTGTTTTTTCTTGCGCTACGGCTAAGCCGGGGACACATACCTACCTACGACGTATCGTCGATATTGATAATTTTTATCGACCTATCTGAAAATGCCTTTCAAATAGAAAACTATTTTCAAAAATCGGTTAAGATACGATGGAGTTATGAATTATACTCAATATAATAAAAAAATAAATTAACTCAAATTAAAAAAAAATCGCGTCGAACTGATAACGCGTTTTTTTTGAAGTCGGTTAAAATAGCAGCTGCATAATTACAGCTGCTAGTCATGAATTCTGGAGTTATCAATTATAACTCAATATAATAAAAATAAATAAACTCAAATTAAAAAAAAATTCGCGTCTTATTGATAACGTTCTTATTTTTGAAGTCGGTTAAAATAGCAGCTGCGTAATTACAGCTAAAATAACAAAAAGAATAAAATAGGTGAAACAACAAACGACTAAGTAATTGTTTTATTTCTTTTCATTACTTTTCGTTGTTGCTGGCGGAGCTTAGGGCAATAAACCACCTGGATGCGGTGCCACTAATAAAGAAATGCCTATTGTTTAGATAATACGAGATAAAAATATTTTTTCGACACTAAAACTATAATCTTTTGTCTGTAATGGGAAGATATTTGTTTTTGATGTTTTCAGACACGTGAGTTACTTTATTTATATCGTTAAAGTGAAATATTGCTTTTAGATTAGCAATTGAGTAGGAAAAAGGAAAAGAAATTTAAAAGATAAAATATAACAAAAAATCACATATTTTATTATTAATAACAGTTATTCTGATAATGACAAAAACTTAAAATAGGAATGAATCAGTCTCCAATAAATCACATATTTCTTATTAATAATAGTTATTCTGAAAAAGACAAAAACTTAAAATAGGAATGATTCAGTCTCCAATAAATCACATATTTTATTATTAATAACAGTTATTCTGATAATGACAAAAACTTAAAATAGGAATGAATCAGTCTCCAATAAATTACATATTTCTTATTAATAATAGTTATTCTGAAAAAGACAAAAACTTAAAATTGGAATTATTCAGTCTCTAATAAATCACATATTTCCTTATTATTAATAGTTATTCTGAGAAAAACAAAAACTTAAAATTGGAATTATTCAGTCTCTAATAAATCACATATTTCCTTATTATTAATAGTTATTCTGAGAAAAACATAAACTTAAAATTGGAATTATTCAGTCTCCAATAAATCACATATTTCCTTATTATTAATAGTTATTCTGAGAAAAACAAAAACTTAAAATTGGAATTATTCAATCTCCAATAAATCACATATTTCCTTATAATAGTTATTCTGAGAAAAACAAAAACTTAAAATTCGAATAATTTCTACATCACAGTATTGACATAATACCTAACCACTAATTTTATGCAATCATCAGTTTTAAAATGCACCATTAGTATAGGTACCTAATATATGAATTGATTTTCAATTCGACGCAAATTTTTTTGTTACCTATACATTTCTCCTTAAAATGTTAAACTAGATTTAATGGTGTGCAAGTCTTTTTCATTTCTACAGGTTCGATCTGGTAGAAGTTTTCAATCCAGTAATTTTGAAATCGTGTTACCATTGAAGAAAACTCGGACAATGTGCTAGTCAGATCTGGTGGGATTTTCTGTCTTGTGAAGAAGGCTCGTAACATTCTGCACCTCCCTCGAGTTGTATCCTAAACAAAGTAGTAAATGTATATATGACATAATCGGTACATGGATGAAATTTGGCAGACATAGATAACTGTAAAGTACGTAAGTAAGTTTTGATGTCGTGTAGGTGTGGATATTATCCTACTTGTTAACAAGACAGTCCCCTTCCATCTTTGATTACATGATCACTTACCATCAGCTGTGATTGTAAGGACTAACTTGCAGTGGATAAAAAAAACTGCAAGTAAATAGATTATTTTAATTATATTAAACTAATAACATATATTAAATTACTTACAAAAGCAATCTTTGGAAGACATCTCCAGGAGGCCGCCGACCGAGATGTTGATGGTAGCGCACATGGTAGCGTGATGGCCATTGAGAGTCAAAGTGAATCAAGTCAAAGTTAAGTTAAAGTCAGCTAGTAAAGTTAAAGTCAAAGTTGAGTCAGTAAGGGCCATGGACGGTTCATAATAAAAAAAATGCAAGTATGAATTCTTAGATTTCACCGACGTTTGCTGCGAGTGTTGTACACTGCGAAAACGAGTGCACTCACTGTCACACCTAATGACAGAAAGTGCACTCGTCTTCTGTGTAGTGATCGTAAACAGCATAGTTATGACAAAACTCGCACCAAACGTCAACATGATCAAGCAAGTATTTAACTTGCCATTTTATATTTATTATGAAGTGCTGCTGTCTATTTTGCGCGGGTATGTCACGGCGACAACCTTGACAATACTGGCGCAAAACAAAATGCGTCACTGCCCATGGCCAAACCTTAAATTCGAGTTCCAGCAACATTTCTCTAGTTATGAAGTCGTCATTATCTAGTTCCTCAAGTGCCACCGGCATTTTTCGAGTTGTTTGTCTGAAAACAAATATCAAACATGTGTCAAACTTGAGGCAAGAATTAATCGGCTTTCTCGGTAGTGTGATAACCAGCCACGGCCGAAGCCTCCCATAAACCAGACCTGGACCAATTTAAAAAATCTTAAGACGGCCCAGCCGGGAATCGGACCCAGGACCTCCGTCTTATAAAAATCACTGGGCAAACCACCGCGCCACGGAGATCAATTGTATTTACTTTATAAACTGAAGTGGACGTAGCACTTATTACACAATATTAATTCGAAAAATACTATATAAAGATTTACACTAGATAATAACTTTTACAAAAAAATTCAAGTACAAAAACGGCTACTACTAGAAGCCTAATTAGATTTGTACACTCGTAAATAGTTTACTTCGATTTTCTCATATAAGCTAATTTATTGTACTTAATAGTTTTGAGAAAATAAAGATCTTAAGTTTCGAATGAATGAAATACAATTGCAATGTTGAAAATACCTACATTGAAATTTTAAAAAACTTGTTGAAACAAGTTAGTTTTACGAGAATGCGTTAATTATTATGTTCTGTTAAAACTCTCGGTTTGCTTCGGCATTTAGCAAAATTCCAATATTTTAGCAAAGAGTAATCCACGTAGCAGCTTAGATTTTCAATTTATCGTAAACAAAAAATTATTTAATTATATTAAAAACTCACCACTTTTAGCGCGTAGTACTGCTGCGTTCGGGGCCCCGAGCCGTAATGGCGTTGTACGTTGAAATACACTATGGCTGCTACGTAATAATAATAAAATAGGGATACCAACTCCAAAAAAAATGTGCACAAATTTCTGAATAATTTTAATAAATTTGAACCTTGAAATAGGTAAGTAACTATACAAAGTTTTTTAATTTGTAATTTTAAAATTATAAAATCATTTTAAAATTACAAACAGTTGTTTATGAAATGCAAAAAAAACATAACTTGATTAATGGACGGCCCCTAGTAATTAACAGTTTATACAGTAGTATTTATATCAACTTTATTATGGTCCAATATTATTTTATCATCAAAACTATTCATTATAATTTAGTAGAGTCATACAAATAAACACACAATTTTTTTAATGATTGTTTTATTTTTTACTTTTCCCCATTTTTGTGCAAAATGGGAATAGTTTGTACATGACAACATTATTTTAGAAGCAGGTTGAAACTTGCAAGCAGCAGTAGGTATAAACAAACACTCACAATGTTTTTTTCTAAAACTAAATTTATGAAACGTAGGTAATTAAACTATATCAGTTTTTATAATGGCTGATAGATGGCAGGCGTTGTATTTTAAACACTGTACCTATTTCATGCTGTTAATTTAATATATAATATTCTCGTGTCACAGTTTTCGTTGCCATACTCCTCCGAAACGGCTTGACCGATTTTGATGAAATTTTGTATGCGTATTCAGCAGGTCTGAGAATTGGCTACTATCTAATTTTCATCTAAATTTTTTTTAAGCAAAACAACGTTTGCCGGGTCAGCTAGTAAATATATATAAATAATTAATTAAAAAAGTGTTTTTAATAAAAAATTTAACCGACTTCAAACAACTTCATAGTAAATGAAAGCAACTGAATGATGCAATTATTATTTTTTTATTTATATTCCAAACATCACGCCTAGCGTGTTTTCCCGCACAGCTAAAGCGTCTGATATAACGCGCCACGCGCGTAGGCCCGCATGCGCGTTGCGCTAAATTTATTCTGTTACGCGGGTGCTGAAAACACAACTGTTGTGTGCGCGTGCCGCAGTTTCGATGCATTTCATTCATCATAGGACAGCAGTCAACGTGTTAATATTCTACATTACTAATTGATAACTAGAGGACGCCCACGTTTTCACCTGAGTCCCATTCCCATGGGCATTTTGGGATAAAATGTGGCTTATGTGTTGTTCTGATATGTAAGCTATATTATTGTGAAGATTCATCAAAATCGCTTTAATATATTAGTAAGGATTATTTTGCTGTCACTATCTGAAGGCACTGCAGAGTTGCAAACAAACAGTCAAGTCTAGTGGTTACTCTGGTCACTGTATATAATAAAGTCCTGGGTTCAATTCCAGGATTAAGCTAGTCAGTCATGATTATTATCAGAAACAACTCATTCAACTCAATCATTACCCAAAGCCTGTCATACACATTATATCAGTGTTTACAATGCAAGCTCCAAATCGCCTCTTTTTAATAGTAAAGGCCTAAAAAAAAAGAAAACCTCTTTGAAAAAGATCTCTTCAAAGATCTAAATTTGATGAGGACAACAAATCTACCAATCTACCTACCAAAGTCAGAGACCACTCGTTAACCTTCTAAATGAATGAAATAACAATTAACAACGTAAAAATAAATTATTTAAAGCTAAACTTAGTAATGAAAACAAAAAATCCTAAATGTACTAAAAATAAATTACTTACATTTCTGGTAAAAAGCAATAAGTGCCTTGGAGATAGCCTGTCTGATAGCATACACCTGTGCCACGTGACCACCGCCCTTGACTGTCACTCTGATGTCAACACCTGAGAACTTTTCCTGAAAAACAAAATATGAACTTTGTTTAAAACAATATACTATTTATATTGTATTAAGTTTATTTCTATTTGTATAGTTTAATCAGATTTGATGTTCACTTCACATCTTTAAGATGCTCAGGTTCGGAATAAGTGTTACTCATCATTTTTGTTTCAAATAATTCAAAGGCAAAAGTTTGTGAGTGTGTATGTTTGTTACTTCTTCACAATTGAACGGATGGAGCGATTTTAATAAAATTTGGTATGGAATTAGCCAACACCCTGGATTAACACATAGACTACTTTTTAACCAGAAATTTTTACGGAAACAGGAACTACACGGGCGAAACCGCAGGCATCGTCTAGTTGTTATGTAAACTGGTTACTTTTCATGCAATAAATGAAACACGACTTCTAAGAGATACATGTGGAAGTAATGAAATGAACTGCATGAGCTTTATAATTAAAAAAAAACAATTACAACATTTTCACAAATTACCATGCATAATTATGTCAATCACTATTTGATCAGGTAAAACATAATAATATGAAGTTAGGTTAGTTAAAAATTCAAATTCACAATGTTACAAAAACACAAAAAATATTAATATTAGGTTAAAGTAACATAGACTGCCTCTTTGGTCTAGTGGTTAGCCTATCTGGCTTCGATTATGAGGTCCTGGGTTCGAATCCTGGGTCGGGTCACAGAAGTTTTTTACACTCCTGTGCCTCTGAGAGCACATTAAGCAGTCTGTCCCGGTCACTGTCATCAACATCTGATAGTGATCGTTAATAATTGAAACATTATCACCCTAAGCCCGCCAATCCGCATTGGAGGAGTGTGGTGGGTCTATGCTTCATATCCCCTCTCCTATAAGGACTGCGGCCTGGCCCTGTAGTGGGCCGCTAATAGGCAGATAATGATCATGATAATGGTAACATTAATGTATCTAGTTAATTATACAACCAATAAAATTAAAAATAAAACATTTGACTCACTCCAGACCAGGCCTCTCTTCTTATAGGAGAAGAAATACACAACATAACTACTATAGATCTACTGATATATTAATAAGTGTAAGTGCAAATGATGAATCTAGTGAAATCATGCTGTATATTAGAACATTGAACAACTGAGCAAGCTAAAAATGTGCAGTCAACAATAAACATGCTGTACTTATTGTCTATTTACATGATAATAGAAAAATTAAAATATTAGTATTACAGGCTGTGCCAATCTTTGCATTCACTATACCCTGTATGCTATAGCATGGTGCGGGTGAGTTTCAGTAAAATTTTGTTTGACTCTTGAAAGTTGACACGATTTACAAGTTATCAGAGTCAGAACAATTTATTTGCATGAAACATTACAATTACAACATACATAGGTCTTGTTATATTAAAAAATTACAATCTCATTGTTAAAAGGCATGCAAATATTAAAGTACACATAATACATGAAAAAAGCTACTAGAATAACTACTTTACTAAGCCACTAGAATAATTAAATAATAAATGTCAATGATCATATTAATGATTATTGTCAAAAGTAAAAAACATACATATATATAAGATATACTCATATGATCGAGTTTCCTCAAATATACCAATTGAGTAACAATTTGCTATTTAAACTAATTTTCATTACAACATTAAAGAGTACTAGATTTATGCTGTGCATATCATCAGTGATAAAATGAATTCCTAATAGTCCCATCTCTAGTCATGTAGTACTGTCATGTTAACATATACAGACAACTGTCACCCGCACCATGCTACAGTAGTGCATAAATTACAATAACATAAGGTATATGTCTGTGCACTATGCAAATTAATTTTGTAGCACAGACTGCACAGAATAGTTGAAGAGTCGCCATGTGTGTTGTAACAGTGTTTGCAACTTCATAGACTCAAATATTGGCACAGCATATAAATACATATCAAGAATGAATGAAAAAAGATTAGTATTTTTTATACATACTAACTATAAAAATACCTTTCCGAGCAACAGGATGGGTTCTTGCAATTTGTACTGGAGCAGACGGGGCTCCACTAAGTCCAGGGGACGGCCATTCACTCGGAGAACACCATGGCCGCGCTTGCAATATGCTACGGCTGTTGCTGTTTTCTGAAATTTAAAATAGACATTCATTGATTAATAAAAGTAGGTAGGTAAAGTATTGAAATACTAGGTAGGTAGTTCCAGACAACATTATTGAAAATGTTTTGATAGTCCGTTGAGTATTTAAGGTGTGAAAGCATAACAAATATACACCTCGCTTTTTCCTAGTAATTTAATTGCTATAATACAATATTATAGCTGAGCAAATGGAAATGATAAGGCAGTAATAGTGGTTGTTGTTGTGTACCTACACTAATTACAATTTTTGATTATGTTATGAACTGTCAGTAAGATATTCGTAGCTAATAATAAAAACACCAAAAAAGAACTTTTAAACTGGTGCAACAAAACCGGAGTTCTTCTTTTCTTTATTTTGTGAAACCGTTATAGGTTATAACAAGCGGCTCAGACAGAATACATACAACACTTAACATTATGAAACGTACTAACTAGAGTACAGTGAAATTATTATAGTCGATGTTTAAAGTGATATCTAGTAAGCTAAGTATTGTAAATGTAAAACTATATAAACCCCAAAATTACAACTTTTCTAACCAAACACGTGGAAGCTATATTTTGTAACTCACCTTGCGGCCGAATACCTGGACGGCTTGAATTGGTTCACGCCTCGCCTGAAAGCACCAAAAATAATGTATTTTACGATGTAAGCTAAAATTTCATTCGATAAAACCACATATTTTCACAATAAAATCAGGCACGCACCTCTTGCACGGCAGCCATTTTGACAGAGAAAGAATGATATATACCAGAGACAATCTATCATAAAACGGTAATGAATGAAAGAATAAGTAATGTCTATGGTTCATTTAACCCCATTTATATTGAAAAAATAATGTCCACAAAAATACAGATAATAAAATATATTAACAAAGTAAAATATATTGTCAAAGTGAAAATCAATAAAATATATTCAATTTCAAGATGGTTTTTTATTTTTGCAAGTCCAAACAGCGCCATCTGCTAGCGTGTAGCAATACAATGAAAAAACTTGTATGAAATAACGATAGATGTCGATGTATTGTCTTACATTCCTTCCACTAGATGTCAGTACTTGGAAACATTAATCATGCGATGACTCAATTCATGCGGCACGCCGCATTGTTTTGTAT